>JADMNL010000024.1:254465000-255065000 GCA_016271365.2 Neoceratodus forsteri | reverse complement strand
TGAGATCCCAGGGTGGGACATGGTCCCTCACTAGTGGGTATAAGTGATTTGGGCCTTTAAAACACCTTTTGAAAATGGGTTGTGAGGCCAAAGACTTTCACCTGACAGCTGATATGTATGCTGATACTGCTGCTAAGTACACCTTTAAAGTTGAAGGCCATAAGCATAATGACTGCAGGTGTACCACGTATTGCAGTACTATGGGCAACCCTGCCTCTGTTGGGTTTAGTTTTCTGGGGGCACACCAGTAAGACAACCTTTTCCACTTAGAGGAATAACCCTTCCTGGTTGTGGGTTTCCTTGAAACCTTAAGCACCTTCAGGACTTCTTCTGAGAGATCCAATCCTGAAAATTCTAACTCCTAAAGAACCATGCCTTAGGCACAGTGTCTTGGGATCTGGGAATCTTATTCTACCCTAGGACAAAGTCAATAGATTGTGACTGAGTGGCAGACTGACTGGATTCTTGTCGGACAGGACCAAGAGCATCGAGTACTAAGCCTATCTCACCCAATCTAGAGCTATCATGATCATTGTTGCAGGTTCCCTCCTGAGTTTAAGGAATACTTTCTGAATGAGTGGAAATGGCAGGAAGGCACACAGAAACTTTCCAGTCCAGTACTGGGCATCCACTGGGACTGTTCCTCTGGCTGGTGGTCTGCAAAAAAGAAATGGTGGGAGTTGATGGTTCTCCCAAGATGCAAATGGGCATATATTGGGGGTGTCCCACCTTCTGGACACTGTGGCCAGAACCTGTTGGTTTAAGGCCCATCCATGATTTCCTTGACTGATTCTGCTTAGGGAATCTGCCAGTACATTGTTTTTGCCTGGCAGATGCATTGCAAATATGTTTGCCTCTAAGGACTATGCCAGTTCCCAGATCCTCATTGCCTCTGTACATAGTTTTGAGGACCTTGTTCCTCCCTGCTTGTTTATGTAATACATTGTTATAATGTTGTCTGTCCTGATTTGGACAGTCTCACTCTGTAGTTGAAAGGAGAAAGACTGCATTGCTAGCAATACTGTTCTGAGCTCCAGGATGCTTATATGATCTAGTGACTCCTGTGGGATCCATGTGCCACTCACTGTGAAGTGCTGCAGGTAGGTGTCCTACCACAGGAATGAGGCATCCATAGTAAGAATACTCGTTGGTGATTGTTAAAGGAAGGGAATGCCCTCTCTGAGGTTGTTTTCTTCCTTCCAGCACTGTAATGACTCTACTAGTGCTTTTGTCACTGGCACTAGCTTTGAAAGTGGATCCTGTCTTTGAAACCAGTTGCCCCGTAAGTGGTACTGGTACTGGGTATCTTTCATTTGAAACCTGGCCCATGGAACCACAGCCGTGGATGTGGCCATGTGACCTAGTAACTGTAGAAAGTCTCTTGCAGGTCTTAGTTAACCTGCTGTGAAGGACTCTGCTGTTGCTATGAAAGCTGTAACTCTGGCCTGCGGAAGGAAGGCTTTCCCCTGCAGGGTGCTTTGCTCTGCTCCTATGAAGTCCAGTACTTGAACAGGCTCTAACTGGGACTTCTGCAGGTTCTCCTGTGTGCTTTTTACCAATTGAACTGAGCATCTTGCCCCTTGTTTTGCTTTCCCTGAGACTAGCCAGTCATCCAGGTAGGGGAAAACCACAACGCTTTGTTTTCTCAGATATGCGGTCACCACAGCGAAGCACTTTGTGAAAACCCTTGGAGCTGAAGTGAGACCAAATGGGAGAGCTGTGAACTCGTACTTGCAGTTCCCCAACTTGAATCTGAGGTACTTTCTGTGAGACCTTCTGACTGGGATAAGAAAATAGGTGTCTTTCAGAACCGAGGATCCCAGTCAAAGACTTTTCTGCAAAGTTGGTGTCACCATCCTTAGTGTGACAATCTTATAATTTTCTTTTTTTCAAAAGTTTGTTCAAGAACCTGAAGTCTAAAATGGGTCGCCACTCCCCATTTTCCTTGTGGGTCAGGAAGAATCTTGAGATAAGGCCCCTACCCCATTGGGAGGCAGGTACTTTTTCTATAGCTTTGATATTAACTGCTTTTTGACTTCAAGTTCCAGCAGACTTTTTTTCTGTACGAGAGTTAGTTGGAAAACTTCTGTGTTTCTGAAGATTAGGAAAGTGTTTGAACTGCAGGCGCAACCCCCAGCCCACTACTTTCAGTACCCACTTGTCTGTCATAATGGTTACCCATTTCTGGAAGTGGTGTTCCAGTCTCCTTCCCACTGGCAATGGTTGGGTGACTTGTGCAAAACTGTCAGGGGTTTTGTTTCAGCTGGGGCTTAGGTGCTGGAGCTGCAGCTGCAGCATTATGCCTGAAAGTCCTTTTTCCCCTTCTCCTACAATAACCTCTTTCTGATTTGTACTCATAGGGGGCGTAAGAGACATAGACTCTTGGGTAATATCTCATGCCTCTACCTCCACTTCCGTATGACCTGTAGGAGACAGAGGCCTTTTCCTTCTCACTGTTACTCTTAAAAGTGGTTTTGTAATCATCTGCTGTTTTGTCACCAAATAACAATTCTCCCTCAAAGGAGAAATCCATGGCCTTGATTTGAGTGTCCTGGGAAAGGATGGTAGTCCTTAGCCAGGAAAACCTTCCTAAGCACACTGCATGAGCCAGAACTCTGGCTGCAGTGTCATTAGTGTCCACCGCAGTGTGGAAATCATATTTTGTGGCATCCACGGCTGATCCTGCTGTAGCAATCAGGTCCTGTGCCAAACCACTTTCTGTCAGTGCCAGAGTTGTGTTCCAAAGTGCTCTCCGGTACTGTGCTGTATGTGCTGAATAAGCTGCCTACTTGATAAGCAGGGAAGCTGTTGTATAAAGATTTTTTGCCTTAGTACCTAATTTTTTTAAGTCTTTTTCAAGGGGCTGTGCAGATAAAGGGATTTTTACTCTGTCACAAGCAGCAGCCTGGACCACCCCGTGATGATGAGGATGGGCGTACAGATATTCCACTCCTTGCCTGTACACCTGATATTTTCCTTCAATTTATTTGTAGATGGCAGCAGCTGTTGTGGGTACAGCCACGATTTTTGCTAGTATAAGAAGTAACATCCTTCATGGTGGTGCTACTCCCAGCATGTCTGTAAAATCAGTATCCTCTTCATCCTCTTCTGTTTCTAGTGCGGGGGATGTTCATGGTACTAACTATTTGTCTGACAAATGAGGAAAAAGATGAGTAATCCTCAGTTTGACCTGGAAGAGATTCAAAATCTTGTTCACGCGTGCCCTCTAACTCCATGGAGTCACCTTCCTCTATATGCACATAATATTCTTCTTCCTCCTTCGTTGGCAGATAGGTTGGAGCCTGCCTGAGCCTAGGGAGGGTAGCAGGTATGTTGTTGAAATTTCCCATGGCCTGGACCACCTGGAAAAACTGCACTTTTTTGATATGTCCTCTGATGAGGGCTTTTTTTCTGTGCCATCTGCCTGCTCCTTTCTCCATGCAGGAGTGGCAGTGACATTATTTTCTTTCAATTTCTTTTTGGCAGACACCATTTCCAGTGCCTCCTGTAAGGCTCTTTTATTTTTGCCATCACTGGATTCAGGGTTCCCTCTTTCAGACACTCCAATATCTGAACCATCTTTACCAAGCCTTTCTGATAGCTTTTTTTTCCAAAATGAGTGTGCACTGGGATGTGGTGCTCAAGAACCAACAAGACCGCATGGAAGAATAATAAAGCTAAAATTTATTACATCTAGAAAAACTAAACATCTTGCCTGACATGTTTCGGATTGACTTCCAATCCTTTTTTAAAGGCTTTCATTTTTCGTTTTTCTTGGTGTAATAAATTTTAGCTTTATTATTCTTCCATGCATTCCTCTTATGAGTTGGTATGTGCCAGAACCTTATTTGCTTACCTTTCTGATAGCTGTGCACCTTTATCTTTCCCTTTTTTCTTGCCACTTTTTGCATTATTTGCTGCTGTACATGAGGAGGTGGACCTTTCAGATAGTGCTTTCCACCATCGTTGGAACCACCCTCAGAGCCTTTTTTATTATTTTTAGGTGACACAGAGGCAGACTTCCTTTTAAAATATTTACACTTTTAAATGAGGTTTATGGACAAAACATATGCCAAGACTTACAATTTATAAAGTCGCGTTGTGGACCTAAACACTTCAAACAAAGCTTGAGACAGTCTGCTCTTGCCAGGGGCTAAAAACAATTTGTACAAATTTTTGAAGGTCCACAAGGCCTCTATGACATACCAGTTAGAGAATCATTCATTCACATATCTGGACTGCCTTGTATGCTATGGGCTGCACGCCCAATGGCTCTTGCTCTGAACCAATAGGCGTGCAGCCCCGCCGCTGTCAGTCGGTGGGAGATGGGAGGCAGGCGGGGGGTGCTGCCACCCGCTGGCTGACGGGGGACCGGGTGGTGGGCTCCGTGGGTGGGTAGAGTGGGAGCCACTAGATCACCAGGGATATTGGACTTTGGGGGTGGGTTTGACCTTATGCCTGCGATCGGGCTTCGCAGTCCACTGGACCACCAGGGATATTGGTCTTTGAGGGGGTTGAACTACATTATGCCACGACCAGGCTAGTGGGGGGTTACATTACATTATGCCGTAGTCGGGCTAGTCAGGGGGTTAACTACATTATGCCCACGATCGGGCTAGTCGGGGGTTTAATCTTACGTTATGCCCGTGATCGGGCTAGTCGGGGTGGGGTTTACTTACGTTATGCCCGCGATTGGGCTAGTTGGGGGGTAGAATTACTTTATGCCCGCGATCGGGCTGCAGGGTTGGGGGATTGAATTACTTTATGCTCGCGATCGGGCTGCAGGGGGCGTCGGTCCCAGACGGCTGCTGCCTGGCAGGGCGCCAGGTGCAAGTCATCGGGGATCGGCGCACCCGCATGCTAATGGCATGCAAATGGGGCCGTAATTAGATGCAAATGGCCCCCCATGCGCCTTGCATAAATTATGGCCCCATTTGCATGTCACCTTTTGAATATCGCAGATTTGCACATGACGCAGTGGAACTTGCGCCACCGCATCTGAATGCTTCACTCTGACCACTTGCGGTGGTGCAAGTTCCACTGCACCATGCACAGTGGCTGTGGCCAGGGGGCGGTATTCAAAGGAGTTGCTCAATTGCGCAACTCTGTTGAATATCGCCCTAGCCACACCCCTGCGCAACTTTTTCGAGCAGTGCAAGGGCTTGCGCCACAGAATGGCGCAGTTTGAATATCCAGGCATTCATCTTCATTTTTGGGGGTGGTAACTCATCAGGTTTCTGTAACCCCCCTACAAATGGGGGTTCCCAAAAAGTCTTCTTTGAGCTTGCCTACATCCTCACTGCTAGGCTGGTGTCCTGCATTTTAGCAGTTTAAATGTGATTACCGGAGCCTGTATAGCCTCTGTGTACTGTCTCTTTAAGAGCTGCCTGATTGTAGCCTAAGTAATCTGAGAGGGATCTCTGTTGAAAGATGTAACTATTTGCTGAAAATCATTTAGAGTGATAATGATAATGTAGTTTGTCTAACCTACTTTCTTTATAGCAAGGACTGTTTTGTCTCCACTATCTTGGTCCTGGACTGCAAGTTGGACCAATCAGTTCTGGTGGGACCTAAAATGTAGCCGGACCATAGGAGCTGTCCAAAGTCAAAATCTGTAGGAATTGTAGTTTTGTTACGCCTTTTTTGCAACTGAAGGGGGAGCGCTTGCTTTGATTGACAGCCAAATCAGCCAACCGAATCTTTTGGATCTTGGGGAAGTCCCGGGCTGCTTGCAGTTTTTAGTTAGTTCTGAGCTGGGAAGTGAAATGAGAAGAGCTCAAGTGTATTTTGGGCAGCAATCCTGAGTGGATTTGCATGGGAAAACTGTGAAAGGGATGAGTTTTTGGCTTGCATGTATGCCAGCTGCTCCTGAGAGGGAGATAAGAGAATTATTTTGGACTAAATCCAAGTTTGTGTGACTAAAGTAAGCTACTGAAGTGGGCCAGGCTCAACCTGAAGAAGACTGAAGATTTTTATGAATGTGATCAGCCTGTCAGGAGTTCCAGCTATCCCTAAGCTCGCGGTGTGTGCAGAGACTTTGCGACAAGTGACCGGGAGCACTTTTAGCTGGTACAGTAGAATTCTCAGCACATGTAAATGTGCTATGAGCTGCTAGTGGGTTATGAGTTAGTTCCCCACTGTGTGAACTGTGTTCTGCTTGCTGGAAGCTGTATCCAGCCTAAAACGGACTGCATCCGAATTTGTCTCCATGTGATCTTGGCCTTGCCAGACTGGCCCAGCCAGACTACCCACTGCACAGAGAAGCCATCGACGAGAGACCTGCCTGGGGATCAGCCCCCTGCTCCATGCTTGAACAGGAATGACGCCCCTGCGATTCATGTGGGCCCTGCTTCTCCTGGCATTCCAGATCAACCACCTGCAGTCTCGATTTTCGTCCAGCCTGTGTCCAGTCTTGGGTATCGTGAGTAAATACCAGGGTAGCTCCCTGCAACAACAGCTTAATCTGAGTGTGTCATCTGATTGTCTTGTTGTTTTGTTTCCTTTACAAGCTGAGCCCTCTGGCTCCGGATTACAAATATTGCGTACTGTACATGTTGTGTTTTCCATCACAGGGCCCCAACCAGCTGCAACCCCGGGCAACAGTCCTGGCTAGCACATCTCTTCTCCACCTGGGTACCCAGAGGTGTGACTGTGTGGGGGGACTCAAAGTGCATGCATAACTGCTTGATTAATATAAATTTTAAGCTAATTAACCTGATTTTGCCCCTTCCTTATTCAAGTCCCCTGAATAAATCAGATCTAAATTTTTCTGCATGTAATCTGACTGTGGTTCCAGTTTGTGCTCAAAGTACTGTACTGTTGCTATTTGCTGTGCATAATCTTGTTTTACAGCGTGTCCCCAGGGTCGAGCCGGAGGAACCAGCCCTGGTGGTAAGTGCAAACAGTGTGGGTACTTGTGTGGTGTACCAGGAGTATTGTGAAAGTGATTATTGTACAGTGTTCAGGCCACTAGTGGGGAAAGAGGGGGGTTACATGGTCCCGAAGGGCTGTGCCCAGGTTAGCTTGACCACTACCAACCCTGACCTCCAGGTGGAGGCACCCGTTTCAGAACTCATGCCCCTTAACCTGCTACTAGCCAAGCAGACAGTGGTTGTAGCCCTTGGGATAGCGCTGCCTAGGGGTTACATTTCTGAAGAAACAATATTCGATAAATCAGAGCACACAGACATACCTATGGAAAAGTATAAATAAAGTTATATCATAACAGTTATAGAAAAGGGGTATAGTCCAAAACGTCTTTTAACCCTGCTGGTATAAGACTGCCCAGATGAAAAATCCACCAGGACTCATGCCCCTGTAGACTATTTAAATGGTACCTTCTCTGTGAAGCTCTTACCCCTGAGGAAGGAGTCTTTTCACTTCAGATACGTACAGGAGTTTCATGTCCGTCAGTCTGCAGGATTTGCACCACACTGTTATCCTTGATCGACGGCAGTACTTCATTCAGTATTTGTAACATCATCTGCTCCTGTATGCCTGCTTTGTGCTTGTTTCCCTGTTCTTATTGACCATGGCATCACTGAGACAGGTTGAAGCAGGGCTTTTGCTGTTTCTGACAAAGCAGTGAGTTGGGCTAATGGCGTGCATAGGGAGGGGTATCTCCAGCAGGAGGGAGCTGGTGTTGTCACTGCATCACTTGCTGATGGAACTCTACCTGGAGTACTGTGTCCAGTTGTGGAGGTCACACCTCAGAAAGGACATAGACTGGTCGGAGGCAGTCCAGAGGAGGGCAAACAAAAATGGTGTAGGGGTTGCATGAGAAGCCCTATGAGGAGAGACTGAGGGATCTCAACATGTACATCCTGGAAGAGGGGAGAGCGAGGGGAACATAAGACAGACCTACAGGTACCTCTCAGGGATGAACAAGGTGCAGGAGAGGACTCTCTTTCAAATGAGAAAGAGCGCCAGGACCAAGGAGAATGCAGTAAGGGGGGGTTAATAGGGATGTGAGGTAACACTACTTCACTGAAAAGGTGGTAGATGTCTGCAACAGACTGCCAACAGAAGTGGTGGAGACAAAAATGCTGGGGGCTGCGTGCATGCATGGGATAGACATAGGGAAATATTAGCAAATAGGTGGGAGGGGGGATGGTTGCTGGAGACCAGGGAAGTCTGCGGAGACAGATTAGACAGGGAACATCTGGGCAGACTGGTTGGGCCAAGTGGTCTGTTTCTGCCAATAAATTATATGTTTCTATGTTTTTTCGTTCCCCAGCTCTGAGTACGGAAGCACGTAGCAGTGGGACACACAGGAGCCTTTGTAATTTAGTGCTGGAGTGCTGGACTGTGACAATGTGGTTTGCAGTCACACATCAAAGGACCACCAACTGAGAGTGTGATCAGATGCTCACAGTAGCCCTCTATGGGCAATGCCTTTTGCTGACCCTCCCAAAGAACCAGAGAACTGGATAAGCACAAGGATTCCACCACTTGGCGAGGTGGGAGCCCTGCTCGCGACCACACCTGTGGGAGCTACAACAAGGGACCAGAATGAAGGATACAAATTATGCATCGAGGGAAATGGGAGCCAGCAAAAGATTCAGTCGTCTTGTTTTGGGTGAGCAGCCAATCAAACAGAAAAGGAAGAGCTCAAGATGGCTGTTTGGAGCAACAGCATGTAGGTGCATGGCATCATAAGAGCCGGTGTCTCATGGAAAACAGCCTCAGCGGCTATGGATGACCGACCCCTGGACGTCCCCCTGCCCTGCCACTACCTGCCACCTGATAAGAAACCACTGTTGGGGGAACATCCTCCACTCTAACCTCACCTGGGGTGTAAACCAAGGCTCCATGGAGGAACGTCCTGTTGGTGGTGGCAGTGCAGGGTCTGGGAGGGCACCTTAGGACTCCAGAGGGAGTCAACCACTGGGGATGGACAAGGGAACAAACAAGTACAGATTAAAAATAAAAAGTAAAGTACCAGTGCTGACCCTTTTAATCACTAGGCCTGCATATACCACCAGGAGTTTTTGTGTACCACTAGACTGGACCATCGGTGGTGGGGTGCACCAAAAAGTGGGAGGAAGTATGTTCTGATAAACTAGGTAGTGTGTTTGAGTATTTTTGCTTGACACCATGGTAAAGCCAAATACCATCTTTCTGCCATAAAGCTGCAGTAAAGTTATTTGTCATTGCATTTAATTGGCTTGTGTTCATTTGCATGCATATTTGATCCCTAGGAGGTCCTCAACACCATTATTGTTACTGGGCCCCTCCTAGGTAGAGGCACTGTGCTAACCCTAAAGTGCTCCAATTTCAGTTTGAATGACTCCAGGACCATCTTTCTTAATATCAGTAGAGAAGGGCCAGACTGCAGCCCTCCTTGAGGATAGGGGTTACATAATTTTAATTAAAGGATCATTTGTTTCACTGTACAGGTTTATAAATAGAGTAAGTTTCATTTAGTATGTTGTATCAATCTGCTTTTTCATGTTTTATTACTTTGTTCCATGGTGGGTGAGGGATAGCTTGCAGCTGTGAACAGCTGTATTGAAGCCCCTCCCCGCACTCCAACCCGCTTTCATGATGCCACTGTTGGCAGACATTGCTGAAACTGCAATACAACTGATCAGCAGGCAGTCTATGATTATGGATAGGGTGACCTCTGCCTGGATGTAGCCTGGGACCTGGAAGTCCACAGGTACTCCCGTACCAAACCCCATGTCTCCCGTTTCAGCACTGGCAGATTTCTCTACTGCTGCATTCGTTGGCTGTCCGCTTAGTGTTTTTCCTTATACAGATCCTGTAGGCACAATGCAGCCCCTAAAATGCAAATTGAAGTGAAATGAAAGGAAATTCAGTGAAATGGAACCAAGTGGAGTCATAATGGATCTAATACTGGATTTAATATTGGTATTACTGTTCACCCTTCTCCATGTCCCCTTCCCCCAGGACACATCTGGAAAAGAGCCGTTAGCAGCTCAGTATGTCTTTCGTGGTGAAACTTTTAAAATAAATTGAAATAAATAAATGAGTCAATAAATAATGCATCCCTGAATTGCAAACAGAAGTGAAATGAAAGGCAGTTCAGTGAAACGGAACCAAGTGAAGTCGTGTGTAACACTTGTAGGCAGCATAGAGGAAGTGAAGATCTGGGGAATGACGTGAGGTCCTCATTAGTAAAAGCAAAGCTGTTGGCTGTTGCCTCATTAACAGTTTCAGTGGAACTTGGAACTTTGGTGATCTTTTTGACATTTCTAGATTCACTTCTTTAGAAGAGAATGACAGTTTTAATGGCTACAGAACAAGATCATTATGACATGGGTCTCCTTTAACGAGGAACTAAGGTGCACAGGATCACTTGTAATTTAAAGGGCCCTTGACAGCATTAGGACAACATTGAAAAAAAAGTATGATTTTTGACTCACTTCCCTTCATATTTCATATATTTACTGTAATTCATTCCCCCATTTTCTTCATTACTGAGACCAGTTGCATGAAAACAAGATCACCCTCCCTATCTAAACTATCTTCTCTGCCTGCTTGCCCATGCCTGACATCATAATCCCTGGGTTTATGACATAATTATTTCCACAGCAACTGACTGTGATGTCATAAACAGAATTATGACGTCAGGTGTAGAGGTGTAGACAGGCAGCCAGAGCTAAAAGGGCAGGGATACAGTTTTTGTGCAAATACCCCTAGTAATAAGGAAATAAGGGTGAGAATAACAGAAGTAAATGAAATAGAAGATACATTGTGTCAGAATATTGCTTTTCTTCAAAGCTGTCTTATATGCATTGGGAGCTTTCAAATGGCCTCGGATCTGCCTCTCACTTATTCGTCACACTCGTTTTCTGTCCCTGTTGCTGAGCTGCCTTTTGCTCCATTTGTCATGGAATCCACACTCGGATAACCATCACACATATCCATCTAAGACGGAACAGAAGGGGTCAGATACACAAGTGCTGACTGTACCGGGCTTCTTGGTGACAGCAGTACAGAAATATTCACAACTAAATCTTTCCTATCTTAAACTGAGGAAGTGGCTATTACGTGGATCATTGGTTCAGAGAGTGATGTCACTGAGGGGTAAGCAGTATGCTGTTAAGCACTACTTGCCCCCTCAATGACATCACTTTCTATTCCAAGGTTCCATGAAGTGGCAGCTCCCTTGATTTAAAGTAGGAAGGAGTGATCCAGGGATATTGCTGGGTTGCTTACACCCACAGACAGGCTCAGGAGCGCATTTGAAAGCGCTTTTCATGAGAGATTAGACTATAAGTGGCCTGCATGCCTACATTACCATTTAAGCAGAGACAAAGCAAATCAGGATGGAGGAGCTGGCTCTCAGTGCGATGTGTATCGTAAGGACAGCGGCTAAGATTCCGCTGTTTAACAAGGTTATAAAGAAACATGGCCCAGCATCACATATTATGACTTGTTATTCAAGTTATTGTTCATGTACAGCCTTATTTACATTATATACCGTAATATAGCATGTTTTCTACATGATAGTATGCACCACTAAACTAGTGGCACAGGGTCACAAATCGCTGAGTCCTAATAAGGTGGATGGTGAAGTACATGTATTTCATTATATCACTGGAAGTGTAGCGTCTCAACTTCTTTCTCTTTCCCCGGCCCTTTCAATGGGTATGTGCCATCAGAGGAACTTCAAATGTCAGTGAGAACCAGACACAATTCTCAGGTCTGTCCGAGAAGCTAGGGATGGGAGGGTTGGCTCTGTATCAGATCAGGGTCCAGCCCCAAATGGTTTGCCTCTGCTTGACTCTGGAAATTAGTGTCATTTGTGACTTGACTCTGATTTGACCTGGAGTATTGGCCAGGTTCTTATCTGCCAATGAACCTGGTGCCGACCCTATCTGGAAAATGTAAATTATTTTGAAACGTCATTCTTGTTAAAATTGAGAAAGTGGTGGGAAAAGAAAGAAAATAACTATTTTAAAATGAAATGGCATAAAGAGAAAGCTTATAATGAGGGAGTAGGGCAACCTAATTCTGTCATCTGACCTGGTGCGGATCTGCTCTGACCCGGTTCTGATTTGGTCTGGAAACATTTACCTGTTTTGATAAACCAGAATAAATCAGAGCCTTCTGGAAACAGATAGGAGTCAGAATTAGAACTGGGTCACAGCTGACCGTTCCACCCCTACTTGAAACTATAGATCAAAGCAGGCAAGTTCAGGAAAGGAGACCCAAGAACGCCAAGACAGCATTCATGTGCTCCTCCACAGCTAGCACAGCAGGTAAATGTAGCGGGATCAAACAGATGGAGATACTGCATCTGGTATGTGGGCGGATACAGTGCAGGTTCCCTCGCACTGTGATGTATGCAGTGCCAAAAGAGGGGGGTCTGACAGCACTGGAGACAGACTTCAACTGTTTCTCCAGAAGGACGGGTACAGTGTGGGGCAGGTAGAGTGCAGGTTCCCCCATACTGTGATGTATGTAGTGCTGGCGAAATGTGAGTAACAAGACTGCAGTGGTGACAGAAGCCCTCTGTTTATACACAGCTCGGAACATGGATGTTGCAGGCTTCCCCACACTATGGTGCAAAGTGTTGGTAAAAAGTGAGGAATAGATGCCCTCTGTTTTTTCACAGGGCCAGGTACAGTGTGGGCAGGCATAGAGCAGACTTTTCCACACTGATGGATCTAGTGCTGGTGAAAGGTGAGGGGCTGACAGCACTAGAGTCCAAAGCATTCTGTTTTTCCACAGGGCCAGGTACAGTGTGGTCAGGCACAGAGCAGACTTCCCCACACTGATGGATCTAGCGCTTGTGAAAGGTGAAGTGACAGCACTAGAGTCCAAAGCATTCTGTTTTTCCACACGGCCAGGTACAGTGCGGCTATAGCGCCAGTGATTTTCCATTTTCAAAAATGGCCAATTCCATTTGACAAAATCTTAAAAGCAGTTTTCTTCCTCAAAACTGGGGCAAATCAGCATGTTTTTAATGGGAGGGCTTTAAGCCTGAGATTCGATGGGTGGAGCAAGAACGTCACTCCCCCATCGAGCTTAAAGGTCACAACATCCTGGGCTTTGTCAGGATTCATTTTTCATTGTGGTCGGAGGCTCCGCTGCTCCTCGCCTTATTGTGTGCTTTGCAGCTCCTCCGGCCGCTGGCTTGATCGTTTTCTTTGCCATGGCTCTGCGGCTCATCTCCTCCACACTAGCCTGTTCAGTCCTTGCTTCGCGCCTTTCTTCCCATCTGCCTCTCATACCGGTGGCAGTTTTGTGCTCTCCAAGTTATTTCTTCTCCCCGGGCATTTGCACCCACCCTGTCCCATTTCCTGGTTCTCTCTTCCTCCTCCATCGGCGCTTTTGAGTGCTCCTATCCCTCTGTTCTGTCCGAGCTCACACTGCTGCTATTCAGCTGCCTAGCCTGTTAATTCCTGATTTCCTATCTGTTTACCTTCTGGATTTACTTGGCTGTGTGCCCCGGAGCATTCCTTCTTCTACTTCCATTCAGGTGGAGCCCAGCAGCAAACGGCCGATGCATTATCAGCTTTCGAGCTCTTCAGCTCCTTGTAGTTCTTCATTTGTGCTCCACTCTTACCTGTTCCAATTGGTGCTTCGGTGCAGCTTTCTGGCAGTTGGAATTTGACATTGGTGCTCAGGAGCTCCATGAGGTTTTACTGTTGTGCTCTCAAGCTCCCAGACGTTTTACTGTAGCAGTTTTGCAATTGTGCTCTGCCCTTTGCGCTCTGCTCATTCTGGTTTCAGTTGGGCCACTGGAGCTTCCTTTTGGGCTGTGGGTCCTGGAGTTTTCCTTTTTGGGGGGACTTTCCAGTTGCTACCTCGGGTTCAATGCCTCTCCTTGTGATCTCATGCCTGTCTTTTGCTCATTACCCTTTTTTATTAGTTCTCAGAGTGTTTGCTAGTGCATTTTGCTGTCTTTCTGTTCATTGTGGTTATTTTCCTTGAGTTTTGCTCGTTTGTGATTTATTTGTACTTGACCCTGCATTTTCTGCTCCTACACCTTGCCTTGCCCTGCTCATCCACTTCAATCCCTACTGTCCTACATCCTTTCCTGCCTCGCTTTCCAGTACCTGCCTTCATGGCGTTGATCCATCATCGTCCTTTATCCGTTCCTACGTTGCCTTCCTCAGCTGCATTTGATATTTCTTTTTGGGCATAGCTATCATTACTCACATGCCTGTCTCATCAATCAATGGCCCTCATGCTGCATGTATCCGATTCCTGATTCCATCCATTATCAGCCATCAAGGATTCATCGCATAATCTGGTATGCCTTTTCAGCCTGTGTGTCTGCTCACTGATACCTCACCTAGACCTGTTCCTACACTCCAATCGCTCAATCAGTCTGCCTTGGCATGGTTCGCTGCCACATCCACACTATTCCCTTGATCTGTCTGGCCTGCTATCGATATTTCTTTGGGCATGCCTGTCATGGATCATATGCCACCTAATCTGACTCACCCTACTGCAGTTCTTATCCTGTACCGGCTGGGTCCTATGCTACCCTATTGACCTCCCTACCATCCGTCATCCTTTCATACCTCGCTTTCCAGTACCTGCCTTCATGGTGTCAATTCATCATTGTCCCTCATCATTTCCTCTGTTACTTTCCTCAGCCTAGTGCCTATTAGCGTCCTGGCCGTCATGGATTCTTTCCACTCATGGCTTCCCTCCTCATTGTACATCATCCAGTTTGGTTCCTCTACATCACCCGTCCTGAGCTCATACCCTCTGGTTCGCATATCCTTATGGTTCCTGACATGCCTTCTTGGCCTTGGAGCCTGCCTCCTTTTGAGAAGCCTCATCGCTCGCTTTACTCTATGGAGAATGATACCTTCAGTCAAGTTCATTCCTGTCTCCTCTCCTTCACATTTCGTATTGACCTTTAAGGATTCCCTCCACTTGAGGCCTGCAATTGCTATTTCTTTTGAGCATAATCATCCCGACTCATCGACATGTGGCCATCCTGCCGCATGTATCAGGTTCATCGCTCTGGTCCTCATTCCCTCATCCTTACCTCACTGTTTCTCTATTCTGAGCATTTCTCTCATTGAATCCTATGCTATCTCATTGCCTACAACCTTACGGTCTAATCATTCACATCGCATAATCATCAACCCAAGTGTCTGCTCATTCGCATCGCTCAATCAAGCTAGTTTGCATCATCCTCATTTTCCTAGTGAGCACATCTGGAATCTCCTCACGAGCTCATCTGGATACCCTTTGCTCCTCTGACTTCTACATGGATCTACTCCATCCTATTGACTACTCGAGCATACCCTTCTTGGGTCCCTGCTGCCTCGTGTTCCTTCTTTAATCTGTGCTTTGGAGTAGTTTCCCTATCCCGTCAACATCCTCCCTACGTATAGACCTCATTAATGAACCATTCTCTTTACCAACATACAGTATGTCCTCAAATCAAACATCTTCAGCCTGGAGGGAAGGTGACCTAGGCATTGGATCCCCAGAGGTTTCCTCCTTACAGGGGTTTTTTCCTCTTCTCGTAATATTAGTTAGTTAGTGCTTTCTTCAGGTTAGTTAGTTAGGTTCCACTGTTGGATGGAGGCAGATGGTGGCCCCGGCTTTCCCCTCTCTCCTTTGAAGTCAGCCCTGATCTTTTCAGAATTCATTCATCATCCTCGCTTCTCCAATGCTCGACATCTATGAGTATTCTTTTTGGGCTTCTTCCTAACCTACCTTTAGTCTACACATTCATTCCTGACACCTGTTGGGGGGCGACCTCTTCTAGGGTTCCTTGCGTCATACCCCTACAGGTGGTATATCCCACGGATAGAGAGGTGGAAAGCCACAAAGCAAATCAAGTTACACAAGCATCTCATATTATCTCACTCAGTTGTGTAAGCACATTGAATGGGAGGGCTTTAAGCCTGAGGTTTGATGGGCGGAGCAACAACGTCACTCCCCCATCGAGCTTAAAGGTCACAACATCCTGGGCTTTGCCAGGATTCTTTTTCGCTGCCCACCATCCACCCCTCCTCCTCCAGTGTCTCATCTCTCTTCCCCTGGGCTCCTTTCTAACCTATCTTTAGCCTATGCATTAATTGGGGGGGAATCCTCCTCTAGGGTTCCTTGCGTCGTACCCCTACAGGATGGTGTATCCCATGGATAGAAAGGCAGAAAGCCACAAAGCAAATCAAGTTACAAAAGCTTCTCGTACTATATCATTCAGTTGCGTAAGCACATCGAACAAAAAATTCTCAAATTGGAGGGTTTGCCCAAAAAGCTGGTGCGAAGTAGGTTTTTTTGCATGACAAAGTGGTACAAATATTTTTTCTTCATTAAAAATGTACTTCCAAGTACTGGTTTAAAAATGATAAATTCCATTGTTTATTGGTGTTATCCACTGAAAACTGAAAATCATTGGCCCTAGGGTAGGCACAGTGCAGACTTCCCTACACTATGATAAATTATTTGCTGGTAAAAGGTAAGGGACTGACAGAACTGCAGACTGAAGCCCTCTGTTTATCCACAGGGACAGGTATAGTGTGGGGCAGGGTAACCCACACTGTGATGGATATAGTGCTGGTGAAAGGGATAGTGCCTTAGGGTGAAACCAGTTGGAGGTTTGTCTACAGGTGTGACTGCTTGGCTTCCCTGTTCTGAGAGGTAGGAGGTAGGATGTTTGTCTGACCTTGTGGCTTTTTGCAATAACAATGCTGCTTTTGCACTTTGGAAATACATTGGTGCCTTGCTTCATTTTTGGGGGCGAGTGGATGGTGCTTGAGCTTTTTGTCATGGTACAGTGCAGGGTAACCCACGCTGTGATGGATATAGTGCTGGTGAAAGGTAAGGGACTGAGAGGACTGGAGAATGAACCCCTCAGGTTATCCACAAGTCAGGCACAGTGCGGGGCAGATACAGTGCAGGGTAACCCACACTGTGATGGATATAGTGCTGGTGAAAGGTAAGGGACTAACAGCCCTGGAGACTGGCACCTTCTTCTTCACAGGACCAGGTACAATATGGGAAGACTGAGTGCAAGGTTTCCTACACAGTTATGTTTGTATTGTTGGTGAAAGGTAAGAGACTGACATCACTGGGAACCGAAGCCCTCTGTTTATCCGCAGGAGGAGGCACAATATTGGCAGGAACAGTGCAGGGCATCCTTACACATGTATGTTAATACTGCCGCCAAGACCAACTCTCGGTTGTAAGAGTGGTTTCACATGTACTGTTAGGGTATGAGAACCGCAAACCAAGGGTGAGCAGTTCTGATACCCTAAGGATATAATGAGACCACTCTTACAACTGTAAGAGTGATTTCAGTGGCAGTATTACTATATTATTGCTCAAGAACCATCAATACTATCTTAAAATTTTAAAAAACCTGCCCTGAACGTACCCGTTTCCAGGGCAGTTGCATGTAAGACACTCCTTACAGAATAGTGTCTCATGCGCAGAGGAAAGGAGCACTCTGATTGGCCAGGAGTGCTCCCTCGATCTATAATGTGATGCATCAAGTGTTACTGAAAGGTGGGGGGACTGGCAATACTAGAGACTTAAATCCACTGTTAAAACACAGGGACAGGTACACCATGGGGAAGGTACAGTACAGGCTTCCCCCACACTGTGATGTACTTAGTGCTGCTGAAATCCCTCTCACTGCAGTGGAGCACAAAAAGGACCTGAGGGTCACAACAGACAATGGGCTAAACTATGACAAGCAGTGTGGAGTTGTCCAGAGGGCCAGAAAAATGTTGAGATGCACCATAAACGAGATGACCACTGGAGCAGGGAAAGTAGTCCTGCCACTTTACAAGGCTCTGCTCAGTGAAGGTAATCCTGCCACTTAACAAGGCCCTGGTCATGGGAAGTAATTCTGCTACTTTTCAAGGCTCTGGTCAGGGGAGGTAATCCTGCCACTTTACAAGGCCCTGGTCAGGGGAGGTAATCCTGCCACTTTACAAGGCCCCTGTCAGGGGAGGTAATCCTGCCACTTTACAAGCCCCTGGTCAGGGGACGTAATCGTGCCACTTTACAAGGCCCTGGTCTGTGGAAGTAATCCTGCCACTTTACACGGCTTTGGTCAAGAGAAGTAATCTTGCCACTTTACAAGGCCCTCTGTTTAACCATAGGGACAGATACAGTGTTGGCAAGGACAGTACAGGCTTCCCCACACTGTGATGTATTTAGTAGGGTAACCCCCCCATGCAGTTTGCCTTATTTGCCTTGCTTGTCCTCCCATCTGCCTCCTGGTGCCCCAATTGTACCCTGAGTCCTGCCACCACTGGCCCAAGTTCTGGATGTGCCCCAGAGCTACCAGAGTGCCCTTACATTTGTTTTTGCCCCATGTGGGCTAATGAAGTGGCTGCAGAGCTTCTGGCATTTCCCACATACACTTCATGGCCATCCGGCAGCTCATGCATGCAGTCAGACAAATGGCTTTTTGGTGGTCCCGGCCCCATGGTCAGGCTGGTTGGGTCTGGTGACCAGAGACCAGGGCAAAAAGAGCCCTCTTTGCATTTTAAATAAAGAGCACCGAGAAGCACTAGAAATGGGGCTCATAAATATTAAAACAGAGCCCTAGGAATATTAATGAGATTCCTGCTGCTGTCTAGAGACTGTTGATTTCATCAGTGGTGACAGGCTAAGGACTGTACCAAAGTGTTTAAACTTGGCAGTATTTTAAAGGGCACAGCAATGGCTACTGAGCAGTGGGGCAATAATATAAATAAAATAATTATCCTGGCTGCACCAGAACAATATTGTTGGGACTTCTATGAACTGCAAGGGGACTGAGTATAACAGCAGACATATTTGCAGTCTGTCAACCAATCGGAACACCAGGATTATTTACTGAGACTCTTGGATTTTGCTAGAGACTTATGGGACTTTGCAGAGGACTTGTGAGGAAAAGCAGGGACCTAATTTAAGGCGCCTATCAGTCATTGAGGAGGTCTAATGAATATTCATTTTCAAGAGAGACAAGTGGATTCAGCCAATCAGGATCCTCAGGAGAGCTCCCAAATCCCAGGGACTTTGCAGGCTGAGTTGAATTTGGTGTGAGCTGCTCCAGAGGAAGGGGGGCTCTGGCCCCTAGCTAAAAAGAATGGGCCTAGTGTATTCAGAAGGAGCCCCTCCACAGGGGATGGGGGCTCTGCCTCTGCCAGAAGACAAGTGGCTAGTACAAATGAGAGTCACTGGTCTGGGGGCTGCCAGAATTTGTCCCCCAGGGCTAGCATTTGCCTTTTCATGGTTTGGGAAAAATGTGGGAGAAACCTGAACCATCTTCAGCTGTGAGAGAGCTGCATAAACGTTCTGCCTTAGCAGTGAGAGTGCTGATGAACCTGTAGTTTCAAGAGAGAAACGTTTTCTGAATTATTCTGAGTGAGTAAACTTCTGCTTACAATTTCAAGTTATTTGGTGATCCGCCTGGGGCCGAGAAACCAGGAAAGCCCAGAAGTGCTGAATGTCTGTTTGCACTCTGAATCTGATCAACACCTGGATAGGCTGGACATCTGCTGATTTAGTGACCGTGGATCCAGCAACTGAAAATTGCCTGATGTGGCTGCTTAAAGTGTCTACAGAACTGGACGAGGAGTATCCTGAGATGTGGAGCTTTTCCTGACATTGCCTGTGAGGACAGTGAATGTCCATTTGGAGCTGCAAATGCCAGCATAGCCAAGAGGAACTTTGCTATTGTGTACTGTGCTTTGAGAAGTGTCTGAGAAAGTGAATTTACTAACAAGTGAAGGCTAAAGTGGTTGGGAGCCATGCTTCAAGCTCTGTCTGCAATTTAAAAGAAAATAGAATTTGCCTTTGCATGGACTGTGCGAGTTTGGGTCCACCCTAGCCTTAGGCAAAATCACCCATCTGTGAGAGACTATGTCTTAAAAGCTAAAAGGACCATGCCTGCCACGCTGGCGCACAGTTGAAGGGATTGTGACCACTTGGAGCAACTAAAATGTGCGGAGTGTAAATGTGCTGAATGTAAAATGTGCTGAATGCAAGAGACCGTGTTTTCCAGATCAGCCTGGGAGTCAGCCTGGTAGTGTGCCATCTATGCACTACCAAATGCTTTTCCCCCTAAGGAGCATAGCTTAGACATGGGGTCTGAAGCGTGCTGGCCTGGTCCCGGCCTGGTCTGTTACCTGATATGACTGCAAGACTACAGAGAAGGGGCAACTATCTGAAGTTGAGAGAGTTGCAGCCTGCAAGCTACAAGAGCCTGGTGAAAAAGGGGTCAGCCAGGGCTCCTGCCTGTGCCTCAGCCTCAGCTTTTCCACACCAGTGATGACTGCAAAACCGTTAGTAGGCGGAGCCATCCTCTGCAAATAAAAGGGGAACTGTAAATAGTTAAAGTTGTGTTTGCCAAGCTTAGTATCTAAAGTCCCAAGCTAACCTATTAATGGAGTGTTACGCTTGTCTGCAAAGTTACCGTCCGAATGTATCTCAGGAATAAAGAATACAGCTAATCTGTTTTTCTTTAAGGGCCCCAACCAGCTGCAACGCTGGCCACCTTAGCTGCAACTTTAACAGGCCTGCACCTTGAAAACTTAGTACTGGGTGCCCAGGGTATAATATATAATTACAGGGTTCTATAAAGGTCTGGGACTGGTACAAGCGTGGGAGATGTGTCAACCTATTATTTATGCAGCTAGATAGGATGCCAGAATAAATAATATCTGAATAATCAGGAGATTGGCTAGTGGCCACTGTGATTACTGTCTGAGTTTAAAATGCAGAATGATTATTCTGATGCTAATTGCAATTCAAATGTAAACCAATGCCACTCAATGTAAATCCTTAACCTCTGCTTCTAATTCGCTCTTTCCTAACCCTCACCCCTTGTAAATACATTGTTGTTTGCTTGTTTTTATAGATCCTTTGCCATAAGCATATTATTGAAGAGAGCCTTTAATTTGAAAATGTTGAAATGTGGGGTTTTAGTTATTGGATCATGTGTGGGGTGACCTTTTGGTAATGTGGATGGGTACAGCATCCCAGGGGGCTGTACCAGGTTATCCTAGCCCACTGAAAGTATACTCTGGGTGGATGCACAGCGCAATAATGTGATTTGGGGGAAAAAACACGTTTTAAATTAGTAATGGGAACCCATGCCCCTCAACCTAGGTTAGGCCTACAAGGCAGGGGTAGTGTAGCACTTAGATACCCGGTGCCAGGGTTACAGTAGTGGTAAAAGTGGGTTCCACATCAATGGTGTTGATGTCGACACCCTCAACAGCAATGGGAACAATGCCAACAGTCGCCATTGTTCCAAACAGGACAGAGTGTTTTTCTGTGGGGGCTGTGCCCCCCCCCCCGCACCTCCCCATCTCTAAATAACCAACTCTGAGTCAGAGTTTGTTAGGGTTGGGGGGCGCAACACTGGGAATCCCTGCATCAGCAGATAGCAGACCACCACAGAGACCAATCTCAACCTGGCAAGATTTGTCACTGTGGTGGTGTTCGCTGTAAAAAAAACTCATTGTGATGGGGTGATACCGTAAAAGTGAGGGACTGACAGCACTGGAGACTGAAGCCCTCTGTTTATTTATAGGGAGAGGCACAGTGTGTGTTGGGAAAGTGCAGGAACTCCATGCTGTGATGAGTTTAGTGTTGGTGAAAGGTGAGAGACTGCCAACCAATAAAACCTGGATCCCTCTGTGTGTCTATAAGTCAAGTATAGCCTACACAGAGAAACTATATATTTTTCCACATATGGTCAAGAATGAGTATGTATACAAAAACTGATTCTTTTTTGATATATTTTCTGTAAAACTGTGGGACAATTTATGATGTTTATATGTGACAAGAACCATAGGCGAGAACTACATTTTACTGTGAAAGAATAGCTGAATGCATGCTTCATATTTGGTCCATAGTGCGTCCATATATGTGTCACATAAATAACATACATTTTCCCACAATTTTATATATTTTAAATATACCAAAAAGGAACCAATTTTTATATAATTATAATACATTTTGGCCATATATGGAAAATATGCATTTTTTTTCTGTATGGGAGTGCAGTCAGGTCACAATGTGTGAAGGTGCAGTGTAGGTGGGTAAAGTGTGTGTGTGCACACGCTGTATATGTGTGGTGGGGCTGGTACAGTGTGGTCAGGAATATTGCATAGTGGGTGAGAGAAAGACAGGTAGGTACAGTGTGGACAGGCACTACATCATGGGTACAAAGCAAGAAAGCAACCAGTTATGCACCAGTTACAGTTCAGACAGACACAGTGCAGGCACTCTAGTGTGAACAGACCCCCAGGCAGTGTTGGAAATAGAGGGGAGCTTGCCAGGGCTCAGACCTCGAAGCTCTGAAAGGTGTCCCGCTAACTCATGCGTCACTGCCAATTACTTATAATGGTAAGGGGTCGGGGAGGCTCAGTTTAAAGATAGGACGCTCATAGTCCGCCATAGCTTCCAAAGCTCATGAAATGTAATTCCGGCACTGATTCCCGGAGTAGGTGCAATGAGGTCAGTTATAGTTTGGACCGCAGGTATGGTCCATACTAAGTGTGGACAAGACAGGTACAGTGGGGTGGGTTCAGCGCAGGATGTTACAGGGCTGCTAGTTACAGTTCGGGGATGCACAGTAGAAGCAGGTACTATGTGGACATGCAGAGAAGGGCAGGTGTGGTCTGCTGCCTCATTTCCTCCCCACATTACTCCACTAGAGAATGTCAGGGACAGCTGGGACAGACAAGGCTGTGCTGGAGGGAGGGGATTGGGCAAAGACAGGCACCCTCCCTCCCACTGCCATCTGTAGTGGAACAAGGTGTCAGACTGGATAAAGCCACAGCAAAGCTGGATCACTCTGTGGTCTGGGTGTTAGGGTTGGGGTGATAGTACACAAAGGTGATACTACTCACAATCATAAAAATTACCCTCCCCCACCAGCAATACTTGAAACAAAACATCTGGCCCACAGAGACTTTTGTGGACATTCATAACTGTTAACTTTCTTTTGAGAAACTCCCAGCAGAAAAAGTCCGAGTTTACAAGTTTCTGCTGACCCTAAAAACAGCAGACCAAAGAAATCCACAGTTTCCCTCTCTTGGATCCCCCTTCCCCCCCCCAGATCATCCCAGTTTGTACACAGCTTTACTGTGCTGGACTCTTCCTCTATTTTCAGTAAAACTGACAAAGACTGAATCAGCCTGGTGTGTCTTACTGTCATGCGGTCTCTCACTTAGGTATTAATAAAAGCCCCAAATATCCCAACCGGGAAGTTGCCACAGTTTCAAACAGTTTCTTGAAAAAATGATTGCAGTGCAATTTGAATAAACATACACTGTTACTAAATAATGACGAAACAAGCCTGAATAAGTTCCTTAGTGTTTTTTTTTCTTTGTCATTTTTCTTGGCTCGAGCACTACACTGGTCAGTCTCGCCTAACCAGCACTTTCTCTTTCATTGTTCAGTAGCTTCTCCTATATTTGCATAGACACTTAACAAATGGGGGAGGGGGGGATACTGGAAAGTTATCAGGCAAGCCAGGAACTGCACATATTTTTTAGGCATGGGATGGCCAGCTCTGTGTCAGATCATTACCCCTGCCCTCCAAAATGGCCTGCCTCTGCTTGACTCTGGGAATCAGGGTCATTTGTTACTCAACTCCAATTTGGCATAGTCCAGAGTATTGACAAGGTTTCTGTCTCCCAAGGATCGGTTCTGACCCGGTCTGGATAACGTAACTGATTTGAGAGCTTTACTCTTGTTCAGACTGAGAAAGTGGTGGGAACAGACATAAAATAATTGTTTAAAACATGAAATGACATAAATAAAAGGCTTATAATGAGGGAGGGGAGGCAACTGAATTCTGTCATGTGAACTTGTCTGAATCTGCCTCTGACCCGCTTCTGATTCAGTCTGGAAAAAGTTGCCCGCTTTGGCCAACCAGAGCAAATCAGTGTAAATCAGAACCTTTTGGAAACAGATCAGAGTCAGAATCAGAACCGGGTCACAGCTGACCCCACCCCCCCTCTAATATTATTGTTTTTTTCACTGCTAGGCCATGGATTTAAAGGAAAACTACATGCAAAAATTATAAAAACATATGCCGTGCACTGTTTTTGTTTCTCTGATGATCCCTAGTATTTTCTTACCTGTGTGTGCAGCAAGTTGCTTTTTTTTCCTTAACTTTTCTCTGCAAGTTTTATGGCTCCTGGGGGTAGCCATTCAGACTTCTTTTATTGCCTTTGATCTGTTGGAATTTTCCCACAATGCCACTGGGAATGATGTGAATTAGACCTTGCATTAGAACTAAGATCCCAGGATTCTAGTTATAATCTAGTCACACCATCTAACTGCAAACTGCTTGAGAAAGTTAACCGCTTTGAAAAAGTGTTTGCTCTCCCTCCCCAGCTGCAGTCAGAGTTTTCTATGCGCCAACTGTTGTTGCTCTGGATGTGTGGAAATTTACTTTGCATAGTGCTGTCACTGAGTGATAATAAAGCCAGTACACTTTGAATGATTTAGGACTAATTTACATAATTCCCAGAGGCATTCTGAGAAAATGTCAACAGATCAAAGGCAGTAAAAGAAGCCTGAATGGCTACTACCCCAGGGGCCATAAAAGTGGCAGGGAAAAGTAAAAAAAAAATACCTTGCTACAGATACATGGAACAGAATGCCAGAGAGAATCAGAAAATCAAAAGCACATTGTACAACATGTGTTTTTATCATTCTTGCATGTCATTTCCCTTTAATTTTATTTATTTAGGAATACTGCAGTCATATTGTTGGGGTCCTGCTTTCCTCCTTTTTTTACAGCTGGGTGGATGCTTTGCTCCCAAGACTGTGCTTTATTTGTGAGACCACACAGACTTTGGTTGTACCAGCTCATACCTATGAGAGTCCTAGGGGATGTCAGGCAGGAATTTGGTAAAAACAAAACCAGATTAATAAAAGCAACCTGGGCACAAGTTTCCAAAATGTTGCCAGTTCAGCCAATCTGGCTGGACAAGTGGTCTGGGTTTTACCAGTCTGGTCTGTTCTGATTCCACCAGTCTGATTTTCACCCATGCTTGGGACTTTTGTGAAAACCAGGTCACTGAATCTGGACACGCACAGATTGGTTAAAGTTAGACTAGACTGCTCGTGTGGCCAAAGTGGCTAGACCTTAATGTTGCTCAGATAGTGCTTTTGTGGATTCTACTACTATCTGTCAGATAGTGATGGTATCCTACCTAGGATCCTACCAGAAATCCTACCAAAGACAGATGTAGGATCCAGGGTCAGATGGTGATGGGTCCTAGTTAGGATCCAGGGATCCTAGGTCACATCCAGGGATCCTAGGTCAGATAGTTAGGATCCGGGGTCAGATAGTGATGGATCCTAGTTAGGATCCAGAGATTCTAGGTCAGATCCAGGGATTCTAGGTCAGATAGATAGGAGCTGAGCTGGATCTGTTAGTAGGATCCACAACATTTGTAGGATCCATGCACTGGATCCTAGAGGGTGGGATCCATGGTCAGATAGCTCTGTTATCCTACCACAGCAACTATCTAGCCAAATGAGAGGTATCTGTTGGTACCCTAGTTTCTAGGATGCTATCTGAGCAATACTACTAGACTGGAAGAATTTGCACAACATGTGTCAGGTCCAGCTGGACCAGTGAGTCCAGCATTTACCATTCTGGTCTGGTTTGGTACTGGCAGTCTGATTTTCACTCGTACCCTGCCAAGCATAGTCCAGAGTTTTCAGATCATTTGCTTACACCCCACCCCTTTGAGTTAGAATCACATATAGTTTTGAATTTCTGCCTTAAAGGCTAAGTTTGCAGTGTGTGACAACACCTCTTCTTTGTGGGCACTGCAGTACCTTTTCCATGTGGGACGGGGCACACTATGGGACAGGTGAGAGGCAGGCACTGTATACTTACTGTATGTGAGCTGTGCATGTTCCACACCCAATAATAATAATATAGTGCAAGAATGTTTTCACTTCCCTGCATAGTCATGTAAAACAAGGTAGGCTGGCTCCTCCCCCAAGCTGTCCCTCCCAGGCAGTCATTCACATTTCTACAGTAGCTCTGACAACCAATCCAGCAGGGAGTTGTGTCCAATGAGATTACCTCAATATAAACGGGGAAGGAACACAACTTTAAATGCCTGTAAGGCAACAGGCAAGCAATGAATACTCCAAAATTCCAGGAAGCTTTTAATGATTAATCAACTAGAATTGCATTACAGAACAGGTCACATGTCCCTTTACTGGTACTGAAGCTGAAACAATTAAATCGTTGTAAAGGCTAACCTGGAAATAAAGGCATCAGTAATTCTCACCTAACGAGTCTTCCCTTAACGGGAATGGGATTAGCATGCTTACTCTGTCAACAGATCTCAGTTCCAGTTGGTGGTAAAATCTGGTCACACTACACAAGTGACACATGGCAGGAGGGTGCAGACTTGTAAGTTACATCCCTTTATAAACCGCAGTTCCTACAGGCAGCAAACAGTCCGGTAAAGGACCCTCAACCAAATGCGAGCATCAGGGTGAGACAAATTAGTTTCTGGGCTGGTGGACGGTTGACCACTAGTTTTTAAAATCTGATAGCCAAACCAATGTTGTTTAATGAACATCCATTTTAAGATTCTGTTGAGCGTTACTCCTACTGTGGGGAAAAAAATCACTTTGAGGGCAGGTGGCCAGTTGACCACTAACTTTTAGAATCTGGTAGCCAAATCAATTGTATAGTGGCTGATGGCAACCTGGCTACCTGATTTGTCCCACCCTGGTGAGCATCCCTACTGATTTTCAAGTGAGACCCTCTGTCCTTGGGGGACAGACAGTTCCCATCTACCCAGAGATATAGATCTCAGTAAAAGGGTTCTGCACAGGGCTAGAGTAGTGACTTAGGAGGTGAGAGCAAGGCACTGTAACACAGTGCAGTAACTAAATATCAGATGGCTGCCCCACTGCTTCATAAGCAGGTATGAATCAGTATGCTGCGTAAACATGTTCTGACTTAAAGGGAACAGTCAGCACAAAGGGCCCTGCACTCAAGTGTGGGGTTGGTCCCAATGTGAAACATAGAAACATAGAATTTGACGGCAGATAAGGACCGCTTGGCCCAGCTAGTCTGCCCATTTCTCTACCTAACGGATAAGCTGCAGATCCTAGTTAACCAACAGCCTACTTCCTCCTACCCCCCTCACTAGAATTGCTTTATATCTGTCCCATGCATTCTTGAATTCCCCCACTGTTTTTGACTCTACAACCTCCTCAGGAAGGCTGTTCCATGTATCCACAACCCTCTCTGTGAAGAAATACTTCCTCACATTACCTCTGAGCCGTCCCCCCTTTATGTTCAAATTGGGCCCCCTTGATTTTGCACATCTCTTTTTCTGAAAGATGCTACCCTCTTGGACTTTGTTGATTCCCTTGAGGTATTTGAAAGTTTCTATCATGTCCCCACTCTCCCTCCTTTCCTCAAGGCTATACATCTTTAGTTCCTTTAGTCTTTCTTCAGATGTCTTCTGATGCAGACCCTGCATCATTTTGGTTGCCCTTCTCTGGACAGCCTCCACCCTGTCTATGTCTTTGCGGAGAGGGGTCTCCAGAACTGTACACAGTACTCCAGATGTGGTCTTACCAACTGTCTGTACAGAGGGCCAACAACTTCTTGTTTTCTACTGGTGATGCCTCTCCCTATGCATCCCAGTATCCCCCCAGCCCTCCTTACTGCCTTCTCACATTGCTGGCCCACCATTAGGTCATCTGATATGACTACCCTCAGGTCCCTTTCCATTTTTGTTGTTGTCAGTATCTCACCTCCCATTGTGTACTCTTCCCATTTTTTTTTTCCCAGGTGCATTACTTTGCACTTCTTTGCATTGAATCTAAGCTGCCATACATTTGACCAGTCCTCCAACCTTGTCAAGTCCCATTTCATCCTTTCCACCCCACCTTGTGTATCAACCCTGTTGCAGATCTTTGTGTCATTTGCAAAGATACATACTTTCCCTTCCAGTCCCTCTGCAATGTCACTTATAAAGACATTAAAAAGGACTGGCCCGAGTACTGAACCCTGCGGTGCCCCACTAGTAACCCTCCTTTCTTCACTGTGGACTCCATTTACTATTACCCGTTGTGTCCTGTTGTCCAACCAGTGTTTTACCCAGGCTACCACCCTAGGACCCACTCCCAGACTGGCTAATTTGTTTATTAATCTTTTGTGTGGGACTGTGTCACATGCCTTGCTAAAGTCTAGGTAGGCCATGTCCACAGCCCCTCCATAGTCTACTGCTTTGGTCACCCAGTCAAAGAAATCAATTAGATTTGTCTGACATGATCTTCCCACTGTGAATCCATGCTGCCTTAAGTCCTGTGCCCCACTGGCCTCTAGGTACTCAACAATTCTTTCCTTCAAGAGTGATTCCATCATTTTCCCTGCCACTGAGGTCAAACTGACAGGTCTGTAGTTTCCTGCCTCTGTCTTGGTCCCACTTTTGTGAAGGGGAATCACATCTGCCCTCTTCTAGTTCTCAGGTACCACCCCATCCTCCCATGATTTATTAAAAAGGGTAGTCAGTGGTGTTACTAATTCTTCCCTTAGTTCTTTTAAAATTATGGGATGAATCCCATCAGGCCCCATTGCTTTATCAGTTTTAAGAGTTCTTTCAGAACCCTTTCTTCTGTGAAAGGACTAATATCAACCCCCCTATCCAGAGTGCTTCCATTGAATGGATTAGGTATTTCCACCTGCTTTTCCATTGTGAATACTGAGCAGAAGTATTCGTTCAGTATCCCTGCTTTTTCACTGTCGCTCTCTGCCCAACCACCTTCCTCTTTGTTCAGCCTCAGTATCCCTGCCTTAGACTTTCTTTGCTCCCTAATGTACCTATAAAAGGTTTTATCCCCCTTCTTAACTGAGTTGGCTATCTTTTCCTCGGTTTGGGCCTTTGCTACTCTGACTGCCCTACCCGCTTCCTTCTGCTTTAACTGGTACAGTTCTCTGTCCTGCTCCTTCTGTGTTTCCTTATACTTCCTGAATGCTATCTTTTTTTTCCCTTATCTTCCCCGTCACTTCCTTTGAGAACCATAGTGTTTTTTTCTTTCATTTTGATTTGTTTATTTGCTTCACACAAAGACTTGCAGCCTCTGTGATGGTGGTTTTGATGAGTCCCCATTGTTGCTCCACCCCACCTTCTTGCCTGTTTGCTAGTGCTTTTCTGAGGCACGTTCCCATTATGACAAAATCAGCCCTCCTGAAGTCCAGTACCACTTTGTGTACAAAACATTTTGGTTTACTTACTATTTACTGTAGTATAGTAGATTGTATTGGACTAATTTTGCATACTACTGGGCTGACATTTTCTGTTAATACAAATCCCAGAATCCCCTGCAGCTGACATCAACGCATTAGGCAGCAGTGGGAGATTCAATAGCCTGCAAGAGCAGTTTACAGGAATACAAACAAGCTAAAATATGCAAGTTGACTAGTGTCAAATAATGCAAAAATATAGTCATACAAATGAAAGGGGCAAGCAGAGAAAAGAAAACAAGCCAAAAAGTGTATAATTTAGATTACTGAGGAGTGTAAGCAAGGAATGCTGAAACAGGGTATGCGCCAAAAAGGGAGGGCATGTATGAAAGTTAGTGCACTAGCTGAGTCCGAGGGATTGGGAGTCAACACCATATCAGATGGGGATAGGGGAGTTAACCGGGGCACAGAGCACAGAGTGTATGCCATGCAAGAAGTCATCTGAGGTTGGCAGGAGGGGGAAGACACTGCAGGAGATTAAGGAAGGGTAAAACAACAGAGGCTGGTGCACTCACATTCACACAAGAAGCTGAGTCCAAAGCTGAGTCCAAAACTGTGTTCACTTCAGTTCAAACAATTTTATTTGCATTCCAGTTGCAAGGTACAGACAAAATGCAGCAGTTCTTCAGCACTCCTGCTGGGTCAAGCTTACATTTTACCCTGCCTTCAGGGCTTCATCAGAGCTAAATTGCAAGTGCTACAGGTGTGCTTTTATACAAACATTTAGGTGAAGCAATTAGTGAAAGCACCCACAACATGTTTTAAAGTGTAGCACTTGCAATTTAATGAAACGTAAGCTCGACCCAACAACAGTGTTGAAGCACTGTTGTATTTTGTCTGTACCTTGCAACTGGAATGGTGAACTAAACTGAACTGAAACGAACACAGTTTTGGACTCGGCTACTTGTGTGAATGTGAGAGCATCAGCCTCTGTTGCTTAACCACTGCATAGTTTTCTGCATGATGCACCTGCTTCCATGTGCTCTCTCCCTCCGCTAAACGAGACTAAGGAAGGGTAAATGCACCAAGCCTGATGGCACCAAATGGTGGGGCACTGAGCTGCCACGTGGGAGACCCAGGATCTGCCCCAGGCTGGTGGGGTCTACATTGTGACATGGAGATATGGTATGTGGACCATGGGGGGAGGGAGCTGAGCTTCTGTCCGTACCAGTGTCTCCTAAGGTGGGGTTTGGGAGTAGCAATGACACTGTAGATGACAACGTGACATTAGGCATCCCTTTCAGGAAGAAGTGTGCTATAAGAGCTGATGGATAGGAGGGACTAAAGGGGAATAATGGTCTGCCCCACATTCATGATGGTGTCTCGCACACCCACCTCAATGCCTCCGAATGTACCACTAGACCCCTAAGCTAGTCCTCTGCTCAGCAAGGCTTCTCCCTGATGGTTGGCAGCATGTGGGTTGGTGACAGAGGCCCACCATGGAGAGAAGCCACCCAGGAATATTGAGGATAAGTGAGGGTCTGGAAGAGGAGGACAATCCAGTACTCAGTAGGCAGAGCAAAAGGGGCAGCTGAAGCAGAGTGCCTGAAGAGAGAGAGAGAGAGAGAGACAGAAAGTTAGCCGGAACCAAAATAAAGAATAACTTCTTGCAAGAAAGGGTAAAGAACTGAAGGCTAGTTGTAAGTACATGTGTATGTGGAGGGATAGTAGGATACCACACTCCATGGGCTGTTATACAACATACACATTACTCGGGTAGGTAAAGGCACTCGGCTTTCCCTCATGCCTCACAGCACACCCAAGGCTTGGGTGTATACTGAAGTATGACCGCTCAGCCCATCATATATTATCCGTTACATAGTGGGTTGCACTGTGATTGCAACATTGTACACAATGTGTGCATAAACAGAGGGCTTCAGTGTCCACTGTGATCAGTCCCTAAGCTTTCACGTGCAATAAATCACAGTGTTGGAGGCCAGCCCACGGGCGCTGCAGTAGTGCTACCACTTGTAGCTCTGAGACCCTGGGTTTGGGAATGAGCCTGGGGGTTGGAAGGCCAGTCAGTGGGACGAGAACTAATCATCTGTTGGACAGTTCTCCTCCTCCAGTGATGGTTCAGTGCTCTGGCGATACTCTGACCCCTAATGATGGCTGGGTGCCAGTGCACTGAGAAGCTGCAGCTGTAGCAGGATTGGTGGCAGGCGTCAGCATGTCAGGTGCGGGAGCACACCTGGCATTGCCTATGACATCACTGCATGTCCAGTCCACTGTGGGAAAACAAAGATAGAAAACCCTAGTCTGTGCAGCTTGACACCAGAATTCCAGCCCCGCTCCTGCTGACTGATAGCACCTGGTGTCCACATTAGCATATCCCCAACCCCGGAACACTGGTAAGCTCAAAGGTCTGCTGGGTGGGTGGGGGCCAGAAAGAGCTGACTATGGGGTACATCCCCGCTGAGCTCGGAAAGCGAAAAATAGAGTCTGAAAAACAAACAAAACAAATTATGGGGGGGGGGTTAAATCTGCACTGTGTCTGCCCACATTGAAACTGGCCCTGTGGCTAAACAGTGGGCTTCAGCCAGTGTAGTCGGTCTCTCACCTTTCACCTGTGCTAAATATATCATAGCTTGGGGGGGCCAGTCACTGACCATATCTCGCACTATACCTGGGCATGTGGATAAACAGAGGGTTTTAATTTCTGGTGCTGCCAGTCCTTCACACTTCGCCTGTGCTAAACATACTGTATCATAGTGTGTGTGTGTGTATATGTGTGTGGGGGGGGGTGGCACCAGCACTTTACCTGTCCCACACAGTACCTGACCCTGTGAATAAGCAGAGGGTTTCAGTTACTGGTGCTGCCAATCTATCACCTTTCACCAGCACTCAATACATCACAGTGCAGGGAAACCTGCAATGTACCTGTGCAACACAGTACCTGGCCCTGTGGAGAAAAAAGGTTTTCAGTCTCCAGTAATGTCAGTCCCTCACCTTTCCCTAGAACTTCAAGGACTTTTTCATTGTTTTCCCCAAGTCAAGTGGCAACAATTGAAGGATTCAGTCTGAATACCTTAACACAGGGAGGAGTTCGAGGCCCCCCCGTAGAAATGGAGCATGGGGCCGACAGCTCTCCGATAGAGGAAGATTTAATTGCTCCAGTTTGCGATGTAAACTCTGATGCCACCAGCCTGGGTGATCTACCAAACACAGAAGAACCCCTACATCTCTTTTGATTTGTGCCTGAACCAGCCTTAATAGGATCCCCAAACTGTGAGGCCCCTGGCACTATCCTAAAACAGGTGATTGCAGCTGTATGAAGGCACAGTAAAGAAAGAGGCTCTACGCTTCTGTCTGTGGTCTGCATAATGGGGCTGTCTTTGTACATCTTGGAATCTGGACCAGCCAACTGATCCCCATGAACATACTCCGTAAAATAGAGGAATTGGGTGCTTGGAGCTGTAAGAAGGTGTTTTAAGGTGAGAGCATTAGCTCTTGTGCTTTGGCAGCATTTCTCTGTAAACTCCGGTTAAACAGTGTGAAATTGCTCTGGCCAGTTCTGTGGAAAATATGCACTGTTAGTTAATGAGTTTAATCCCACTGCCATGTTAGTGGACTTTTAATCACTAAGCAATCTATAAAAGAATCTAAATGAAATACTCATATCTGACTCGCATCCAACCAGAACCCTTCCGGGAACTGCTAACTTTGAAACTGCATTTTCACACTAGGGTGCTTATTGATTCGCTTATAAGTCTGACACTTTAGAAATGTTTTAATACTGTATGCACCTTGTTGTTTTATGGAATTAACAATTTTACAAGACAAATAACTTGAGAAACAAACGCCTGTAATCTTTGCGGTCAATCAAGATGTTATGCCACTATCTATTTTGTGCTTTTTAATTGTGCGTAACATGTCTGAAGCCATGCTCCTGATGATGTTTGAAAGAACAAAGTACCAGGGTGGGTAGCCTTTATGTGAGGCTTTCTATGTATTTATTTTGCACTACAGTAAAGTAAGTTTATTTTGAGCAGTTGTCTGTTTGTGCATGGAATGCTGCCCTATCTCTTGGAACTGTAAGTGATGGGGCATGCCTGCAGTGTACCTGCTTGACATTGTACTTGATCCTGTAAACAGAGGGCTTTAGTTTCCAGTGCTGTCAGTCCCTCACCTTTCACCAGCACTAAATATATCATAGTAGGGGTGAGGGGAACCTGCCCTGCACTTGGTCCATGCTGTACTTGACACTGTGGGTAAACAGAGGGGTCTCCAGTTCTTCCAGTTCCTTACCTTTTGCCAGTCCTCAATCAAGCACATTCTTGGGAAGCTTGCACTGTACCTGGCCCTGTAGATAAATGGAGGGCTTCAGTCTCCAGTGCTGTCAGTCCCTCCTCTTTCAACAGAAATAAATCCAGCACATCGTGAGGAAGCCTGCACTTTACCTGCCCCACACTGTACCTGTCCCTGTAGATAAACAGAGAGCTTCAATATCCAGTGTCTCATCGGTCTCATAACAGGTTTGAGACAATAGCTTATGCCAAAAAGTTTCATTAGTTGGTATATTTACGTTCCCCTGTTTTATTGTTTAGTTTACACCAGAAAAGACATCACATTTATTGTTGAAGTCATTGATTGAACCACTATTGACTATACTATGTGGGGTCTGTTCCAGCTAGACACCACTCTCTGGTGCTGTTAGTCCCTCAACTTTCTCCAACACTAAATACATCACAGCGTGGGGACAATTGCACTGTTCATACCCCCACTGTACCTGGCCCTGTGGATAAACAGAGGGTTTCAGTCTCTAGTGCTGTCAGTTCCTCACCTTTCACCAGTACTATATCCTTCACAGTATGGTTCCTGCACTGTACCTGTCCCTGTGAATAAACAGAGGGCTTCAGTCTCCAGTGCTGTCAGTCCCTCACCTTTCACCAGCACTATATTCAGCACAGTATGGGGCCTGCACTGTACCTGCCCTGTGAACAAACAGAGGGATTTAGTCTCCAGTGCTGTCAGTCCCTCACCTTTTACCAGTACTATATCCAGCACAGTATGGGGCTTGCTCTGTACCTGTCCCTGTGACTAAACAGAGGGCTTCAGTCTCCAGTGCTGTCAGTCCCTCACCTTTTACCAGTACTATATCCAGCACAGTATGGGGCCTGCACTGTACCTCTCCCTGAGAATAAACAGAGAGTTTCAGTCTCCAGGGATGTCAGTCCCTCACTTTTCACCAGCACTACATTCAGCACAGTATGGGGCCAGCACTGTACCTGTCCCTGTGAATAAACAGAGGGCTTCAGTCTCCAGTGCTGTCAGTCCCTCACCTTTCACCAGCACTATATTCAGCACAGTATGGGGTCTGCACTGCCCCTGTCCCTGTGAATAAACAGAAGGCTTCAGTCTCCAGTGCTGTCAGTCCCTCACCTTTCACCAGTACTTTATTCAGCACAGTATGGGGCCTGCACTGTACCTGTCCCTGTGAATAAACAGAGAGCTTCAGTCTCCAGTGCTGTCAGTCCCTCACTTTTCACCAGCACTATAGCCATCACAGTGTGGGGCCTGCACTGTACTTGTCCCTGTGAATAAACAGAGGGCTTTAGTCTCCAGTGCTGTAAGTCCCTCACCTTTCACTAGCCCTATATCCATCACAGTATGGGGCCTGCGCTGTACCTGCCCTGTGAATAAACAGAGGGCTTCAGTTACCAGTGCTGTCAGTCCCTCCCCTTTCACCAGCACTAAATGCAGCACAGTCTGGGGAGGCATGTGCTGAGCTCGGCTCACAATGTGTCTACCTGACCCCATGGATAAACAGAGGGCTTTTGTCAACAGATAGTGCTAGCAGTCCCTTAACTTTTCCCAGAAGTAAATTCAATCACATTCACATGAAGATTTCAAGACAGAAGAAAACCAATTAATAAGCCCATCAGAAACCGCGGTTACGAGATGACAAGAAAAACCACAAAGAACAAGCAAGCCCCTTGGGACTACTGCAGTAGATAGATTAACTAATGTGCATGTACCAGCAGCCTTCTGAAATATGCAGATAGTTACATCTCTAGATAACATGAAAGCAAGTCTCCAATTTCCAGAAAGAAATACTCAGAGTTAGTATCGGTAATCCACAGTTACGTAACCCCCCCCTCCAAATTTGAGTTTATGGACATTTGCATGAAGACAGACTCTTTGCATTTTATACATTATCTCTTCGAACTGCTTCTCCTTGCCTGAAGTCACACTTCTCTGGTTGTGGAATCAAAACAATTTCCATGGCAACAGGCTCTGATGTCATAACAGGAGCTTATGACTTCAAGGCAGGAAAAGCAGGAAGAAGGCTGGCAGTATAGCCTAGAGGTTGGAGTAGTGAGCTGTAAATGAGCATGGTACATCCAGCAGATCTGGGTTTGATTCCCACAACCTCCACTTGCATACTGTGTGACCTTGAGCTAGTCACTTAACCTTCTTGGTGCTTCTGGGTCATCCCTGAAAACTCGAGTGGGCCTTACCCAGTTACCAAAAGAATAAAATAAAAATAAACAGTTGTCAGCCCACTTCCCAGTCACAAGCAAATGTTGCCAGTCAATTGCCTGTGACTCCGTTGACCTATGCTCAGAGAGGCCCTGCTGCCCCAATGTGCATCAAAGTGCACTGGCTGGTAAATGGGGTGGGGCTGGCATGTAAATGGAACACAGAGCTATGCGCATAGCCAATTACTGTCTTGTTGTGGGCACGGCACTTCTGTGATGCACCCTGCCATGGAACATTTTCCCAAAGGCGGTAGGGACATAGGATGTCTGCATCCCCAGTGCAGGGACACTGGGAGTACCAGACTTTACAACAGATAGTCATGGGGTAACAGGGCTTGGGGGGAGCCACTTGATTACCAGGGTGTTCTTTTGGTAGAGCTTAGGTTATGGGCTACTGGACTACCAGGGAGACATCAAGAGACAGACTGATGGACATCGAAGCTGGGCTCATAAGAGGGTCAAAGGTACAGGCGGTTGGGTGGGGGGACGTGTTTGACTGATGGATGTATGTGTGCACGTCTGCATGAGCCAGTCATGTGCACCTTTATAGCATGCAGACTGGGTCTGTGCGCAGTAAAAGCTGGAACACCTCATTTACATTCCAAGATTTACATGGGGGGGATCTCCATCCCACCCACACACAAATCTAATGTTCTCAGTACAGTGATTTCATAAGTTGGTGCCTTTTGCACCCTGTATTATGGCCCATGCAGTTGCGACTAAGAGCTGGGCAGAGACAAAGAGCCTGCTTTCATGTGAATGTTTTTAGTAATTATAAAAAGGGTCTGAGAAATAGAGCTGTTCGATTGGCTGTATACATTCTATCAGCCTTTTGTCAATCTTAGCAGCCAACGCCTCCAGGAGAACTTTGAAAACCATATTTAGATACAAATCATCTTATATTTGACATCAGCTCTGCAGTTCTCCTATCAATTATTTATTACTGAAGTTATGTACATGAAAACAGGATCTTTGTTCCTTGGGAGTTCTTCAGCTCCTGTTGCTTATTCCCCACCTGATGGCATGATACTCTGCTCGTGACATTGCAATTACTCCCTTGGCAACAGACTGTGATGTCACAACACAGGATTATGACCTCAAGTTAGGAAGAAGCTGTAGGGACAAATAAACTGTAAGGAATGAAGATCCTGTTTTTGTGCAAAGCTCCTCAGTAATAAATAAGGGGTACAAGAAAACTATGAAAGATGTATAGAATGCAAGCTGAACTGTGTCTAAATATTAGGATTTTTAAAGTCTTCCCAGACATGCCAGTGGCTCTTTAACATACATGTAGAGCCTATGAATATGTAGAACAAGGTTTGCTGTGTTGCTTAATAAAAGAAAGAAATGTCTTGACATTCTAATTGTTTTGAGTGGAGTCCCGTCGATGCCAACTACCAATGTTTTGCAAAAAAAATGGAAAATCACTTCCCCAGAAACAGGAGTCTGATGGGAGTGCAGCGTAATTGTGTGCCGTTCAGGAAATAAATGGTTTTAGGGACCACATTTCTCTCTGTTTGATCCTTTGCTGGTTTATTTATGTAACAGCTTAACTACTTATATTTTTGGGGTACTTTTGCTTACAGCCTCCAAGATACTGCCTATTTGGCTTGGAGATGACTCCACACCTTGAGACAGGCTCTAACAGATCAACCTTAGGACTAGAGCTCTTTCACTCACGTGGCACACATGACATTTGCAGAAGTGCCTCTGCATGACAAGGCTTGACAGCTACTCTGGTGTTCTGTCTTTCAATAACAGGGGGCAGGTCCCTCATTGCTATTCGTGCATGCTCAGCCTGAGATCTGCAAGCCACTCCACAAAGTTCTCAGGCAGGAAACAACGTTCGAAGGAGGCAGGGTGGTGTGGTAGGTAGTGCATAGGAGAACAAATGAGGAGATCCCCAAATTCAAATCCTTCCAAACCAGACAAGGTGATAAGTGCAGACAGTGTACCGTATGTCAGGACTAGGCTAACAGGATGCATGAAAGAGAAAGTTATTTCAGGCAAAGGCTGTTTAAGATAACAGGGAGGGTAACTTGAAGAGCCACACAGCCTAACTTTGTCTCATTACATCTATGAAGCCGCTGGCTGCACTATGTGACCTTGAGTGAGTCATTTGACCTCCCAGTGCCCCTGTCTCTAGCAGCTGTTATACTAGGTAGAAGTAGGATCTCACTTAAAATGAGATGTTACATCTCAGTTGGGCTATAAGTTCCTAAAGTGTAGGAACAGAAAAAGGGGACACCGGGTCACTATGCTGACTGCAGAAAACAGAACAAAATGGTTTTAAGAAAGTAAGCTAGTCATGACCAGTGGCAATGGGGGCAGCTTGCTGTGCGGCTCACACAACTCACAGAGCTTTGACTCCGACTCTGGCTTCTCCCCTGAAGGAATGCTCTGTGCAGGCAGCTTACACTGACTCCAGAAGCAGGGGGGCATTCTCCCCCCCCGGGTCGAACTGGCCACCTTATAGGGGAAACAACAGTAAAAGAGGGTAACATTAAGGTCCCCCCCAAGCTTGTTAGTCACACTGTGAAACGTCCTGGTGTCTAATATAACCAATTGGCTTATTGCTCCATTAGAGACCCGCACAGTGTAACCAACTGAAAGCCAGACAGCTGTGTGTCAGTGAGCTGTGTGCAGTAATCAGGTGGATTTCAGTTTTTTTTAGCTTTCCCTCAGCCTTGTTTTGTATTGGCTTTATTTTTTCATTCTTCTGGGAAGAGCAGGGGTAGAGGACCAGGAACTCTTAGATAACCATAAACACTGCTATAAAATAACTGGAAATGTTGCCACAGAGGCACTTTGTTCCAGAAACTTCCTTGTTGTGCTTGTACGTTCGTTGAATTGTAACTGCCAGAAAAAGTAGAGTCCCTGCTGCCCTCTCATATTATTTCGAGCTACTATAAATATTAATTATGTATATATTGTTTTATTTCTGACTGTGCCGTGGATGTCGGGGCTGGGAAGTGGGTAATACTCTCAGTCCCCATGCCCCACTATGGGGCAGTGCCATGGATGTTGGAGCTGAGATGTGGGCCCTATTCCTGGGCCCCATGGCCCACTGTGGAGCTGTGCCATGGATGTTGAGGCTTGGCTGGGAAGTGGGCAGTACTTTTGGGCCCCGGACCACATTACAAAAGCTGTGCCGTGGATATCTAGGCTGGGAAGTGGGCTGAACTGTTGAAACCTTTGGTTCACTATGGAGCTGTGCTGTGGATGTCAAGGCTGGGAAGTGGGCAGTATTCCTGGGCGCTGGGCCCCATTATGGAACTGTGCTGTGGATATCAGGGCTGGGAAGTGGACAGCATTTTCAGGCTCCATGCCCTACTGTTGAACTGTACTATGGATGTTGGGGATGGGAAATGGTTGGTACTCTCTCTTTGGCTTTGTGTCTCCCTGTGGAGCTGTGTGATAGTTATTTGGCTTGGAAGTGGTTGGTAATCTCGGACCCCAGGCCCCACTATGGAGCTGTGCCGTGGTTATCTGGTCTTCGAAGCGGGCTGAACTCTTGGGCCCTGTGTCCCACTACTGGGATGTGCTGTGGATATTTGGGCTGGGATGTGGGCAGTATTCCCAGGCCCTGGGTCCCACTATGGAACTGTGCCATGGATGTCAGGGCTGGGAAGTGGGCAGTACTCTCGGTCTCCACTATAGAGCTGTGTCATGGATCTCCGGGCTGGGAAGCAGCTGTACTCTGGGGCTCAATGCCCCACAGTGGAGACATGTCATGGATGTCTGTGCTGTGAAGTGGGCAGTATCCCTGTGCCCCACTATGGAGCTGTGCTGTGGATATCAGTGCTGGAAAGTGTTCAGTACTCTCTGTGTGGCCCTATGCCCCATTGTGGAGCTGTGCCGTGGATGACAGGGCCAGGAAGTGGGCAGTATTTCTGGGCCCTGGGCCCCACTATGGAGCTGTGCTGTGGATGTTGGAAAAGGGATGTGAGCAGTATTTCTGGGCCCTGAACCCCACTATGGAGCTGTTCTGTGGATGTCAGGGCTGGGAAGAGGGCAGTATTTGTGCTGTGGATGTCGGGGCTAGGAAGTGATTGGTACTCTCTTTGGCCCTATGACCCACTATGGAGCTGTGATGTGGATATCAGTGCTGGGAAGTGTTTGGTACTGTCTCTAGCCCTATGCCCCACTGTGGAGCTGTGCTGTGGATGTAAGGGCTGGGAAGTGGGCAGTATTCCTGGGCCTGGGCACCACTATGGAGCTGTGCTGTGGATGTTGGGGTGGGATGTGAACAGTATTCCTGGCCCTGAACCCCACTACGGAGCTGTGCTGTGGATGTCAGTGCTGGGAAGTGTTCGGTACTCTCTCTGGCCCTATGCCCCACTACAGAGCTGTGCTGTGGATGTCAGTGCTGGGAAGTGTTCGATACTCTCTCTGGCCCTATACCCCACTACGGAGTTGTGCTGTGGATGTCAGTGCTGGGAAGTGTTCGGTACTCTCTCTGGCCCTATGCTCCACTACGGAGCTGTGCTGGGGATGTCAGGGCTGGGAAGTGTCCGGTACTCTCTCTGGCCCTATGCCTCACTACGGAGCTGTGCTGTGGATGTCAGGGCTGGGAAGTGTCCGGTACTCTCTCTGGCCCTATGCCTCACTACGGAGCTGTGCTGTGGATGTCAGGGCTGGGTAGTGTTCGGTACTCTCTCTGGCCCTATGCCCCACTACGGAGCTGTGCTGTGGATGTCAGTGCTGGGAAGTGTTCGGTACTCTCTCTGGCCCTATGCCCCACTATGGAGCTGTGCTGTGGATGTCAGTGCTGGGAAGTGTTCGGTACTCTCTCTGGCCCTATGCCCCACTATGGAGCTGTGCTGTGGATGTCAGGGCTGGGAAGTGTTCGGTACTCTCTCTGGCACTATGTCCTACTATGGAGCTGTGCTGTGGATGTCAGTGCTGGGAAGTGTTCGGTACTGTCTCTGGCCCTATGCCCCACTATGGAGCTGTGCTGTGGATATCAGTGCCGGGAAGTGTTTAGTACTCTCTGTGTGGCCCTATGCCCCACTGTGGAGCTGAGCCGTGGACGACAGGGCCAGAAAGTGGGCAGTATTTCTGGGCCCTGGGCCCCACTATGGAGCTGTGCTGTGGATGTTGGAAAAGGGATGTGAGCAGTATTCCTGGGCCCTGAACCCCACTATGGAGCTGTTCCGGGATGTCAGGGCTGGGAAGAGGGCAGTATTTGTGCTGTGGATGTCGGGGCTAGGAAGTGATTGGTACTCTCTTTGGCCCTATGACCCACTATGGAGCTGTGATGTGGATATCAGTGCTGGGAAGTGTTTGGTACTGTCTCTGGCCCTATGCCCCACTGTGGAGCTGTGCTGTGGATGTCAGAGATGGGAAGTGGGCAGTATTCCTGGCCCTGGGCCCCACTATGGAGCTGTGCTGTGGATGTTGGGGCAGGGATGTGAGCAGTATTCCTGGCCCTGAACCCCACTATGTAGCTGTGCCATGGATGTCAGGGATGGGAAGTGAGCAGTATTCCTGGGCCCTGGGCACCACTATGCAGCTGTGCTGTGGATGTTGGGGAAGGGATATGAACAGCATTCCTGGGCCCCAAACCCCACTATGCAGCTGTGCCATGGCACCAGGGATAGTGAAACCTATGTAGGAGGGTCAGTACTCTCTCTGGCCCTATACCCCACTATGGAGCTGTGCTGTGGTTGTCAGGGCTGGGAAGTGTTCGATACTCTCTCTGGCCCTATACCCCACTATGGAGCTGTGCTGTGGATGTCAGGACTGGGAAGTGGGCAGTATTCCTGGGCCCTGAGCCAACTGTAGAGCTGTGCTGTGAATGTCAGGGCTGGGAAGTGTTTGGTACTCTCTCTGGCACTATGCCCCACTAGGGAGCTGTGCTGTGGATATCAGTGCTGGGATGTGTTTAGTACTCTCTCTGGCCCTATATCCCACTATGGAGCTGTGCCATGGATGTCAGGGCTGGGAAGTGTTCGGTACTCTCTCTGGTCCTATACCCCACTATGGAGCTGTGCTGTGGATGTCAGGACTGGGAAGTGGGCAGTATTCCTGGGCCCTGAGCCCCACTGTAGAGCTGTGCTGTGAATGTCAGGGCTGGGAAGTGTTCGGTACTCTCTCTGGCCCTATGCCCCACTACGGAGCTGTGCTGTGGATATCAGTGCTGGGAAGTGTTTGGTACTATCTCTGGCACCTATGCCCCCAGTATGGAGCTGTGTTATGGATATTGGGGCTGGGAAGTGTTCGATACTCTCTCTGACCCTATGCCCCACTATGGAGCTGTGCTGTGGATGTCAGTGCTGGGAAGTGTTCGGTACTCTCTCTGGCCCTATACCCCACTATGGAGCTGTGCTGTGGATGTCAGTGCTGGGAAGTGTTCGGTACTCTCTCTGGCCCTATGCCCCACTATGGAGCTGTTCTGTGGATGTCAGGGCTGGGAAGTGTTCGGTACTCTCTCTGGCCCTATGCCCCACTATGGAGCTGTGCTGTGGATGTCAGGGCTGGGAAGTGTTCGGTACTCTCTCTGGCTCTATGCCCCACTACGGAGCTGTGCTGTGGATGTCAGGGCTGGGAAGTGTTCGGTACTCTCTCTGGCACTATGCCCCACTATGGAGTTGTACTGTGGATGTCAGGGCTGGGAAGTGTTCGGTACTCTCTCTGGCTCTATGCCCCACTATGGAGCTGTGCTGTGGATGTCAGGGCTGGGAAGTGTTCGGTACTCTCTCTGGCCATATGCATCACTACGGAGCTGTGCTGTGGATGTCAGTGCTGGGAAGTGTTCTGTACTCTCTCTGGCTCATGCCCCATCACACGGAGCTGTGCTGTGGATGTCAGGGCTGGGAAGTGTTGGTACTCACTCTGGCCCTTTGCCCCACTATGGAGTTGTGCTGTGGATGTCAGGGCTGGGAAGTGTTCAGTACTCTCTCTGGCTCTATGCCCCACTATGGAGCTGTGCTGTGGATGTCAGGGCTGGGAAGTGTTCAGTACTCTCTCTGGCACCTATGCCCCCAGTATGGAGCTGTGTTATGGATACTGGGGCTGGGAAGTGTTTGATACTCTCTCTGACACTATGCCCCACTATGGAGCTGTGCCGTGGATGTTAGTGCTGGGAAGTGTTCTGTACTCTCTCTGGCACCTATGCCCCCAGTATGGAGCTGTGTTATGGATATTGGGGCTGAGAAGTGTTTGATACTCTCTCTGGCACTATGCCCCACTACGGAGCTGTGCCATGGATGTTAGTGCTGGGAAGTGTTCTGTACTCTCTCTGGCACCTATGCCCCCAGTATGGAGCTGTGTTATGGATATTGGGGCTGAGAAGTGTTTGATACTCTCTCTGGCACTATGCCCCACTATGGAGCTATGCCATGGATGTTAGTGCTGGGAGGTGTTCGGTACTCTCTCTGGCTCTATGCCCCACTATGGAGCTGTGCTGTGGATGTCAGGGCTGGGAAGTGTTGGGTACTCTCTCTGGCCCCATGCCCCACTATGGAGCTGTGATGTGGATGTCAGGGCTCAGAAGTGTTTGGTACTCTCTCTGGCCCCTATGCCCCCAGTATGGAGCTGTGTTATGGATATTGGGGCTGGGAAGTGTTCATTACTCTCTCTGGCACTATGCTCCACTATGGAGCTGTGCCATGGATGTTAGTGCTGGGAAGTGTTCTGTACTCTCTCTGGCACCTATGCCCCAGTATGGAGCTGTGTTATGGATATTGGGGCTGAGAAGTGTTTGATACTCTCTCTGGCACTATGCCCCACTATGGAGCTGTGCCATGGATGTCGGGGAAGGGATGTGAGCAGTATTCCTGGGCCCCACTATGGAGCTGTGCCATGGATGTCGGGGAAGGGATGTGAGCAGTATTCCTGGGCCCAACTATGGAGCTGTGCCATGGATGTCGGGGAAGGGATGTGGGCAGTACTTGTGCTGTGGTTGTCAGGGCTGGGAAGTGTTCGGTACTCTCTCTGGCCCTATGCCCCACTATGGAGCTGTGCTGTGGATGTCAGGGCTAGGAAGTGTTCGGTACTCTCTCTGGCTCTATGCCCCACTACGGAGCTGTGCTGTGGATGTCAGGGCTGGGAAGTGTTCGTAACTCTCTCTGGCACTATGCCCCACTATGGAGTTGTACTGTGGATGTCAGTGCTGGGAAGTGTTCGGTACTCTCTCTGGCTCTATGCCCCACTATGGAGCTGTGCTGTGGATGTCAGGGCTGGGAAGTGTTCGGTACTCTCTCTGGCCATATGCATCACTACGGAGCTGTGCTGTGGATGTCAGTGCTGGGAAGTGTTCTGTACTCTCTCTCTGGCCCTATGCCCCACTACGGAGCTGTGCTGTGGATGTCAGGACTGGGAAGTGTTCGGTACTCACTCTGGCCCTATGCCCCACTATGGAGCTGTGCTGTGGATGTCAGGGCTGGGAAGTGTTCGGTACTCTCTCTGGCCATATGCATCACTACGGAGCTGTGCTGTGGATGTCAGTGCTGGGAAGTGTTCTGTACTCTCTCTCTGGCCCTATGCCCCACTACGGAGCTGTGCTGTGGATGTCAGGGCTGGGAAGTGTTCGGTACTCACTCTGGCCCTATGCCCCACTATGGAGTTGTGCTGTGGATGTCAGGGCTGGGAAGTGTTCTACTCTCTCTGGCTCTATGCCCCACTATGGAGCTGTGCTGTGGATGTCAGGGCTGGGAAGTGTTCAGTACTCTCTCTGGCACCTATGCCCCCAGTATGGAGCTGTGTTATGGATACTGGGGCTGGGAAGTGTTTGATCTCTCTGGCACTATGCCCCACTATGGAGCTGTGCCGTGGATGTTAGTGCTGGGAAGTGTTCTGTACTCTCTCTGGCACCTATGCCCCAGTATGGAGCTGTGTTATGGATATTGGGGCTGAGAAGTGTTTGATACTCTCTGGCACTATGCCCCACTACGAGCTGTGCCATGGATGTTAGTGCTGGGAAGTGTTCTGTACTCTCTCTGGCACCTATGCCCCCAGTATGGAGCTGTGTTATGGATATTGGGGCTGAGAAGTGTTTGATACTCTCTGGCACTATGCCCCACTATGGAGCTATGCCATGGATGTTAGTGCTGGGAGGTGTTCGGTACTCTCTCTGGCTCTATGCCCCACTATGGAGCTGTGCTGTGGATGTCAGGGGCTGGGAAGTGTTGGTACTCTCTCTGGCCCCATGCCCCACTATGGAGCTGTGATGTGGATGTCAGGGCTCAGAAGTGTTTGGTACTCTCTCTGGCCCCTATGCCCCCAGTATGGAGCTGTGTTATGGATATTGGGGCTGGGAAGTGTTCAATACTCTCTCTGGCACTATGCTCCACTATGGAGCTGTGCCATGGATGTTAGTGCTGGGAAGTGTTCTGTACTCTCTCTGGCACCTATGCCCCAGTATGGAGCTGTGTTATGGATATTGGGGCTGAGAAGTGTTTGATACTCTCTCTGGCACTATGCCCCACTATGGAGCTGTGCCATGGATGTCGGGGAAGGGATGTGAGCAGTATTCCTGGGCCCCACTATGGAGCTGTGCCATGGATGTCGGGGAAGGGATGTGAGCAGTATTCCTGGGCCCAACTATGGAGCTGTGCCATGGATGTCGGGGAAGGGATGTGGGCAGTACTTGTGCTGTGGTTGTCAGGGCTGGGAAGTGTTCGGTACTCTCTCTGGCCCTATGCCCCACTATGGAGCTGTGCTGTGGATGTCAGGGCTAGGAAGTGTTCGGTACTCTCTCTGGCTCTATGCCCCACTACGGAGCTGTGCTGTGGATGTCAGGGCTGGGAAGTGTTCGTAACTCTCTCTGGCACTATGCCCCACTATGGAGTTGTACTGTGGATGTCAGTGCTGGGAAGTGTTCGTGCTCTCTCTGGCTCTATGCCCCACTATGGAGCTGTGCTGTGGATGTCAGGGCTGGGAAGTGTTCGGTACTCTCTCTGGCCATATGCATCACTACGGAGCTGTGCTGTGGATGTCAGTGCTGGGAAGTGTTCTGTACTCTCTCTCTGGCCCTATGCCCCACTACGGAGCTGTGCTGTGGATGTCAGGGCTGGGAAGTGTTCGGTACTCACTCTGGCCCTATGCCCCACTATGGAGCTGTGCTGTGCTGTGGATGTCAGGGCTGGGAAGTGTTCGGTACTCTCTCTGGCCATATGCATCACTACGGAGCTGTGCTGTGGATGTCAGGGCTGGGAAGTGTTCGGTACTCACTCTGGCCCTATGCCCCACTATGGAGTTGTGCTGTGGATGTCAGGGCTGGGAAGTGTTCAGTACTCTCTCTGGCTCTATGCCCCACTATGGAGCTGTGCTGTGGATGTCAGGGCTGGGAAGTGTTCGGTACTCTCTCTGGCACCTATGCCCCCAGTATGGAGCTGTGTTATGGATACTGGGGCTGGGAAGTGTTTGATACTCTCTCTGGCACTATGCCCCACTATGGAGCTGTGCCGTGGATGTTAGTGCTGGGAAGTGTTCTGTACTCTCTCTGGCACCTATGCCCCCAGTATGGAGCTGTGTTATGGATATTGGGGCTGAGAAGTGTTTGATACTCTCTCTGGCACTATGCCCCACTACGGAGCTGTGCCATGGATGTTAGTGCTGGGAAGTGTTCTGTACTCTCTCTGGCACCTATGCCCCCAGTATGGAGCTGTGTTATGGATATTGGGGCTGAGAAGTGTTTGATACTCTCTCTGGCACTATGCCCCACTATGGAGCTATGCCATGGATGTTAGTGCTGGGAGGTGTTCGGTACTCTCTCTGGCTCTATGCCCCACTATGGAGCTGTGCTGTGGATGTCAGGGCTGGGAAGTGTTCGGTACTCTCTCTGGCCCCATGCCCCACTATGGAGCTGTGATGTGGATGTCAGGGCTCAGAAGTGTTTGGTACTCTCTCTGGCCCCTATGCCCCCAGTATGGAGCTGTGTTATGGATATTGGGGCTGGGAAGTGTTCAATACTCTCTCTGGCACTATGCTCCACTATGGAGCTGTGCCATGGATGTTAGTGCTGGGAAGTGTTCTGTACTCTCTCTGGCACCTATGCCCCAGTATGGAGCTGTGTTATGGATATTGGGGCTGAGAAGTGTTTGATACTCTCTCTGGCACTATGCCCCACTATGGAGCTGTGCCATGGATGTCGGGGAAGGGATGTGAGCAGTATTCCTGGGCCCCACTATGGAGCTGTGCCATGGATGTCGGGGAAGGGATGTGAGCAGTATTCCTGGGCCCCACTATGGAGCTGTGCCATGGATGTCGGGGAAGGGATGTGGGCAGTACTTGTGCTGTGGATGTCAGGGCTGGGAAGTGTTTGGTACTCTCTGTGGCCCTAAGCCCCACTATGGAGCTGTGCTGTGGATGTCAGGGCTGGGAAGTGTTCGGTACTCTCTCTGGCCCCATGCCCCACTATGGAGCTGTGCTGTGGATGTCAGGGCTGGGAAGTGTTCAATACTCTCTCTGGCACTATGCTCCACTATGGAGCTGTGCCATGGATGTTAGTGCTGGGAAGTGTTCTGTACTCTCTCTGGCACCTATGCCCCTAGTATGGAGCTGTGTTATGGATATTGGGGCTGAGAAGTGTTTGATACTCTCTCTGGCACTATGCCCCACTATGGAGCTGTGTCATGGATGTCGGGGAAGGGATGTGAGCAGTATTCCTGGGCCCCACTGGGTTGTGCCATGGATGTCGGAGAACTGATGTGAGCAGTATTCCTGGGCCCCACTATGGAGCTGTGCCATGGATGTCGGGGAAGGGATGTGGGCAGTACCTGTGCTGTGGATGTCAGGGCTGGGAAGTGTTTGGTACTCTTTCTGGCCCTATGCCCCACTATGGAGCTGTGCCGTAGTTGTCAGGGCTGGGAAGTGGGCAGTACTTGTGCTGTGGATGTCGGGGCTAGAAAGTGTTCAGTACTGTCTCTGGCCCTATGCCCCAATATGGAGCTGTGCTATGGATGTCAGTGCTGGGAAGTGTTCGGTACTGTCTCTGGCACTGTGCCCCACTATGGAGCCGTGCTATGAATGTTGGGTCTGGGAAGTGTTTGCTGCTCTCTCTGGCCCTATGCCCCACTGTGGAGCTGTTCCATATATGGAGTGGCTCATAGGAAGCTCAACAATACTCTCTAGACTGTATGAAAGAAACTATATAGAACCAAATTCCTTCCAATTTTTTTTACTATTTTTATGCCTTCATTGCTGTTATTATGAGAACAGCTCCACCAAGAAAAGGTCTCATTCTGAAGGACATTTGGGAGGTAGCTGGCAACATTCAGTTCCTATCAGTTCAATTGCTCCTTAAAAATGACAATGCATATGCCCTTTTGTAGGAGCACACTGCATCTGTGATATAAAATCAGACCAGCAGTCTGTCTAGTAAGTTCTCCGTCCCCAAGGCAGCAACAACCAGAAAGCCACAAAGAGTGGTGACAGGCTGGAACAAGCTTCCAAAGGAGTTCATCAAGGCTGAAACAGTGGGGTTGGGGGGGTTTATAAGGGAATGGGACTTGTACATGGGCATACAGTGGGGGGGGGCTGAAAAAGGCACAGCCCCAAAATTAGACAGGCTTGGTTTAAGCCCCCTTTAAAGGAGGGGCTTATATTCCCATTTTTAGGCATCCCTTTCCCCCTTCTATCCCCCCAACTCCCAGAGCTAGAAAATGGGTTTTAGTGCTCTGGGGGATATTGCTCTGGACGCCTCAAGGTGGCAGCAGAGAGTAGGTTCAGAGGGTATATAAGGGGATGGACAGGAAGTATCTGGGCCTTTCCAACCTGGGCTTTAGGCCTGGGGCTGGAGGAGGGAGGCTGGGAGGATAGTGGCAGGACCTTCCCTGGAGGGGGAACCAATGGCAGTGGTTCCTCCCATACCCAGTGTGGCAGAGCAGCCTGAGGAGGGATAGGGGGAGCTGGGGGGCCTTTCACCCCCAAGATATAGAGCCTGTTTGGAGAGACAGGTCTTGGGTTGCTGGTACATTAAGGTCTGGGCGGGTCACAGGCCAAAAATGGCAGACCTTGGAGGATAGCCCCCATGCTGGAGCTTAATTCAAGCCCAGGCGGTGAAAGTAGGGATGTGAGCCTGGCAGGGACCCCCCAGGAAGTAAGACCATCAGAATCCCTGGAGTAAGTTTGGGCCATGTGTGGTAAGGCAGGTACAGAGGCAGAGCCATGTGACAGTGGCAGGTGTTGCCTTAGCACCAGGAATAGTGCCAACTGATGTAGGAGAGTCGGGCCTGGGTCGTCAGGAAAATTCCTGGATGCCCCTGCGGTTTGGGTCAGCGCCCAGGTGGGGAAGGCCGCTCGCTTTCCTGCACCAGAGTTGGGGGATGGGACTACCAGTGCCAGTGTGAAAGAAAGAGTGACCCAAGGAAAAGTAGAAGGTTGGCTTACCAGATCCAAATAAGCCAGGAGATTGCAGGGATCTGAGTGCAAGTAGGTCTCGGGTAGAGCACCTGAGAGGGATAGAAGGCAGAGGAGAATCCTTGCTTGTGTCTGCCTGAATCCATCATTTCTGCTGCCTTATTTTGTCCAGCCAGTATTTGTAAAAAAGTTGACTAGCCCCAGGGAGCTGCTTTATCTATTTTTAATGAAGTATGTGACCTCTGTATCGCTGGAATCATTTGCAGTACAGGTGCAAAATAAAAGCCAGTTTGGGGAGGAAATAGTGGTTTGTGCCTTATTTGACTGAGAGGGGGGAAGCAAATGAAATGAAATCCTTCTTTTCCCCCTGTATTTGCAGTCTAATTAATTATTCCATGAGTTGCATTCCAGTGGCATTATCCATCCAGCCTGGTTGGGGCTGCAAGGGCTTCTGAGACAGACAAGGTGCCGAGGGAGGTCCTGGTGTGGTGGACAGCTTCATGGAGAAAATCAAATATTGAGAGAGAGAGAGAGAGGAAGTAATGTGTGCTGTATAGAAGATGTCAAGCAGGTAGGAGACCATCTTTTTTCCTGCTTTTCATGAAGTGCACAGGTCTCCAATGTTAATGCATAGGAGTGCATTCCCTGTTCTGCCCGGACCATCTGTGATTGTGAAAGTATGCCCCTAGATTGGGCAGGAAGGGGGGGGGTTACACTGGGCACACTGGATTAGCTGCTAGCCCTTCCTCTGCTGTAACTTTCTGTTGCCATTTTTCTGCGTAACCATGCGTTTGTAAACTTCAAGGGATAATTGTGCCCTCACCTTGCTTGTCCTGATCTTATATTCAGTGATATTCAGGTGTCATAGTGGGGAGCAGGGCCCGAGACGTGGTGCTCATAGACCTGACCAAGGCATTCAGTTTAATGGATCACTCCCTGCTGTAGCCAAGGCTGTAGCAGGCTGATTCTGGTGCAGGAGCATTTAGTTGGACAGCAAGTTATCTGAGGAATAGAAACCGGATTAACAGTAATGGGAACACGTCCTCTGTATGCCCAATTTCACATGGTGTCCCTCAGAGGTCTGTATTGGGTTCCTTGTGGATTTCTTTCTTCATAAATGGTCTACCCCTGCCGTGTGAGAATATCAGTGTAGTTTTATACTCTGATGACTAGGGCTGTCAGAACCCACTGAAGTTCTGGGTTCTGGGTTCTGGTCTAAAACTTTGTAAACAGTTTGAGGGTTCTATTCTTTTTTAGAACTCCGACTTGTTTGTGTATAGGAGTGGAGAGAAAGACCAGATAAAGATACTGAAATAAGAAAACAAAACAAAACAACACAAAACAAAAAAAAAACATAAATAAAAGTCCTGCCCTCTCAGCTCAGCTCAGCAGTAATATTGTTTCACTGCACGTGCAGGAAGAGAAACACAGTGTCCCTTTCACAGTGCAAATGCCAAGTGCCACAGTTCCGTGTGTTTGATACGTCTACATATCAGCAGCACATTCTCATAATGTCTTGCTCTCTCTAAAACATTTTAGGATGTAATTCACAGTAATTGGTTTATTTTCCAGACTGGCATCTCCTGTTTTTGAAAGGTTTGAACAAAAAAAGCATTTAATTCAGTGTTTAGGACCCACAGGGCCAGATATTCAAAACTTTGTGCCGGGCAAAAACTGTTTGCACAGGTTTAACGCGGGATCAGCGCGGGTCTGCTATATTCAAAAGGCCAAATAGCGCGGGCAAACTGCATTAGCGCCGGGTAAAATTTTAATGTATGCAAGGGGCAAACTGACATGAATACAGGTGCAATACTTATATTCAGCCGACTAAGCGCGGCGCTAAGTGGTTTTCGCAGCGACTTAGTCACGACACTTAGCAGTGCACATTACCGCCAGGAAAAGCTTGTCTTAACCCTGGCCAATCAGCTTTGCGCAACACTATTGCTTTGCGCGGTGTTTGCGCGGGTTTAGCACAGGTTTTGCACGACCCTAACAAATAAATATGACACATAGATAAAGCCAAACATAGAGGAAGCATGCTGCTAACTGATGGCATCACAATGATGTCATCATCTGCCACCAGTCCCAGCCATGCCAGGCAGTAAGTGATGACCCTGCCACCAGTGGACCGCATGGCAGTGTGGCCATACAGCACACACCTGTGGACCACTCTTCTGTGGACACCAACAGATGCCAGCACACACATGCAGCACTGTGGGTATGGAGGATGTTGAGGGGAGAGTGTATGGGTGGCGAGGCTGTGCCACAGACCAGGTGTGGCCACAAGGCTGGAAAACATCATGCAGTGCACATGGGCCAATACTGGGAATACCCCAACACCAGTGTGCCTTTCTAATAATATATGCCCCCCCAGCCACATACCACACAGCTGTACAACTGCTACAGCACACAAAGCCAGAAATGTACGTCACTGTGAGCATCCCATGCCACAGGTGCAGCATCTGTGGGTCACAGAACAGCGTAACAGTAATGTCCACTGTCAGTAAACACCTGCAGGTTGGGCCTTTTCACTGTGTATAGTGCAGTCATCATCACTGCCCTACACACCATAGGCATTGCTGTGTCCACACACTGCTGGCCCCCTTGCTACTGTAGTGTCTGCTGTGCACTGTAGCATGACCTACAGTGTGACAGTTGCATGCAGCACCACCACCATCTGTGCCTACGCTGTGTTGTCCCAGTACAGCTGCAGGCAGCAGCGCATGTGGAAGTAGTGTTCAAAACTATAATATTCCCCAAGCTGTTTGCGCAGCGCTAACACGTTTGCGCGGGTTTAACGCAGGGCTAAACAGTTAGCCCGGGTGCAAACTGCATGCAAATCAGGGCATAATGAGATGCTAGTCTGGATGTTTGCCCACAGACTACCTAAGTAGGCTCATTTGTAAGTTACTTTTGAATATGGCAAAGTTTGGCGCCGGGCAAACGTGTTTGTACCGGGCTAACGGTTTAGCCCTGCGCTAAACCCGCACAAACGTGTTAGCGCTGCGCTAACAGGTCGGGGAGTATTTTACAGTTTTGCACACTGTACTTTCACATACGCTGCTGCCTGCAGCTGTACTGGGTCCACGCATTTGCTGGCACACACATTGGCCACATAGTTCATCTCTACCTACCTGCACATAGCTGTGCACTGTGTTGCTGTTGTGGTTTGCACTTCCTGGTTGCCATATTCAGAGCTGTCTTATTCCAGGGCTAAGTTTGCCCTGCACTCCCAGCCCAGTTTGCCCAGCCTCATTCCCATGCTATATTCAGAAGCTGTTTGCCCTGGGATATTCCTTTTGAATATGGCTTGTTTTGTGCTCTGGGCTAAGTTTGCCTGCCGGGCAGTGCTAATTTAGCCCCGGGGCAAAGTTTTGAATATCTGGCCCTTAATATTTAGAACCCATGGGTGCTCTAGATCTCAATTAGAACTTGTACCTCTGGGTTCTAAAGCAATATACCCCAACAGGGTGTGGGTATACTGGAGGATTTACCACAGCTGGTGTGGTTCGGTCACGAGGTGCAGCCGAGGGACTTAACCACATCAGTAGTGGTAAATCCACCGGTATACCCACTCCCTGGAGGGGTATATTGCTATTATACAAAGGCCCAGCTTGTTTTTTTTTTACAAAAAAAAATATTTAAAACGTCCGTTTGTTTTAAAAGTTGCTGCTTGTTTGTTTTTCACTGCAGCGGTACTGCTCAGATTTCTTTTGCAAGTTCTGCGCATGTGCCGGAGGATCGCAGATTTCCACCACCACTGTTCCGAATTTTTTCAGCTTCTTTGCTTTGGAGAGAATGAACTGCATTTTCTTTCTTTTTTTTTTTTTTTTCTGGTGCTTCATTTTTTTGGAATAGTGCAGCAGTTCTTCTGAACTTTTGAGGCTAGTGACGGAGTATCAAATGTCGGGTTAAGGACAAGGTAATCTCGCTGTCATCTGTGTGTTTGGCAGTGGTGTGTTTGTGAGGAATGGAAGGATTTGCCAGAGAGTTCCTGATGCAGCTGAGTGGTGGCTGACACCTTTTCCAGTGGGTACTCTGGAGGATTTGCAACGCTGGAAAGGTGCCAGCCAGCCAATCAAAATGCAGGATTCTCTATATTTTTTTGTGCCCATTGTATAATAATCTTTTTAGAACTAGTTCTAACAACCCTACTGATGATGCTGTTTTTTGTACTGCAGCAAGGGATACTATGTCACTGAATGAAAACCTGGAATATGAATTCAGAAAAACTGTTAGCTGCTTTAGTGATAAACATCTGGTTTTGTACCATGGTGACCCAAATGGCATGCGGTGATCTAAAGTTTCCATAGGGATAAAGCCAGTCAATAGTATTCAGCAGCCTTCAACAGCTTTAGTTGTAAAGGACTTTGAGGAAGAACTGTCGAAAAGGGTGAGTATGAATGTCTCTTGTCAAAAAAGGCGGGCACAAATGTGTCTTGCACCTGCGTTTGCAATCGCTCAAATATGTCCGAGCAGCTCCGTTGCTATTTCCACAGTACATGCCTGTTTGCAACAAGTCACTATTTGCAGTTAAGAAATTATGCAAATGTGGATTGTGTCATTTTTGTGTCACAGTTGATTCTTTTTTTTGTCACAAAATTTGGACAACAATTTGGATTAATTTGCATCTGAAAATAGTGGCGGGCAACTCACGGATGTCTTTTTATTCTTTTAAAATCCCACCACGGGTTTTTAAAGGGGACAGAAACTTATATATAAAAATGTTTAACCCCCTGGTGTATCTGCCATTTAATGATATCAGATGGTATGACATTTTGGCTAATGCTGTAAAAGAGCTTACTGGTTGGGACCAGCCCTGTCCAATTGTAGCACCACACCAGATGTAACAATGTCTTTTTTATATAGCACTCACAATTTTGCAGTTTTGAACAGATTGGTTAATTATTTAAAATCTCTGAAATTATTAAACTCTGTTATGGTCTTTGTGATATTGTATATGAGAGTACGAGAGGTGTTTTTTCCCTTTTTTTGCCATTTTTGGCTTCTTTTCCAAAAAGATTGGAATTTATTTGAGATTACAAAAGACAATACTTTTCTGGGGGTGTAGGTAACTAGACCAGAACCTGGTTAAATTCCATTGAATCCTGTTTACAGAAAAGCTAAAGGACAAATCCTCTCAGATTCTATTACTCAAAATATAATAGTACCAGTCTTTCAACATGTGTATTGTCCCTGTTCAGAATTACTATGTTAAAATTATGAGTGTAACTTAGATCTATTCATCCAAGTATTACAAGAATTTGCAATCATCAATTTTGCAGATGTCAATACTGGGGATTTTGGCCCAGATAATCAAAGAAGATGCACCCAGCGCAACTGAGTCGTGCCAGTGCATCCCCGAAATGCGCCCCTGGGCCATAGTCAAATGGCAGGGATGCGGCACGCAATTGTGGATGTGCCATAGTGCAAAGATAATGTATGTGGCGCATGCATCGGGGGCATCCCCATGCAAATTCGGCACATCTCAATATTCAGCTGAGATGTGCAGCGCAACTGCCCACACATCTCAGAGATGTGCCGCACAGAGTTAGGCGTGGAGGAAACATGCCTAAGTCATAGCCACCCACAGGCAGACTGCTGTACTGCACAGCGCAATGCAGCAGCTACCAGCCCCCTGGGTGGGTAGCCCCCCCCAATCATAAAGAAAATATGACTACACAGTTATCACTAGTAGTCTAGTGGCCCCCTCCCAGCCCCGACTCTCCGACTCTGAATGAAAACAAGATCTATAGTACTCTGGTAGTCTAGTGACTCCCCTCTTAGCCCTGATTCCCCGATTGTAGTGCAAATCATATTGTGATATTCCCCAGTAGTCTAGTGGCACCCCCTCCTGTACCTGACTGTGAAGTAATAGAACATAATTCTCCCTGATATTCCCTGGTAGTCTGGTGGCCCCCCCTTACCCAGCCCTGACATAATAAAGCATAAGTCACCCCGATATTCCCCGGTAGTCCAGTGGCTCCCCCCAACCCAGAGACCCAATTGTAAAAGAACAATGTGCATACCCCTTCCCTGGTAGTCCAGTGGTACCCCCCACATTCCCAAACCCCAACTGTGGTTAGAAAATAAACCCCAAACCCTCCCTGGTAGTCTAGAAGACTCCCCACCCAACCCCGCTTCTGCTGTCCCAGCTTGGCCATCAAGCCAGCGTGCTGCACTACTCACCTGCTCACCACTACAGCTGCTTGCCAACTGAGCTGTCACAGAATGACAGCTTCCAATAAGCACTACAATACCGTTGGTCGATACTGCCGACCAATGGTAAGTGATAATGTCTCCTAAACTGTCATTCTGTGACAACTCAATAATACGCAATTTCAGCCATGGCGGTGTGCTGTGGGTGACTTGTTCTAACTTGCTACTGATAATCATGCTGGGGCGAAGGCGAGGTAGAAATAAGGAAATCCCCTCAGTGGAGGGTCCACTATACTACCAGGGATGGTTCCAATGTTTATTTTTTCTAAGCACGGTGGGGGTTTGGGGAGGGGAGTACCACTGACTACCAGGGAAGGGGTATGTGGATTATTCCTTTACGATCGGGTCTCGGGGTCGGGGTGGTCACTGGACTACTGGGGAATATCAGGGTGAATTATGTTTTATTACTTCAGGGTCAGGTACAGAGGGGACCACTAGCCTACTGGGAAATATTGCAATATGATTTACACTACAATAGGGGAATCTGGGCTGGGAGGAACTAGCAGGGAATAGCGGGAATGAATGTTATTTATTACTGTGGTGTCGGGTATGGGGGGGGCACTGGACTACCAGGGAGATGTTGAGTGTTTTTTAACACAGCATTTGCAGGGCAACCAGTGCATTCTGCCGGGCACATCCCTACCCCAGACATGCAAATGGGGTCATAATGACATGCAAATGACCCTACTTGCCCCTCTCATGCATAATGACCCCTTTTGGAATGGGAAGGAAAGGGCAAAGGGAACATTGTTTAACCAGGAGTAGCACACTAAGCTGAAGCTTGTTTTCAGATGTGACCTGGGAGCACAAAGAAGTTAAGTGACTTGCTCAGGATCACATAGTATGCACCTAGGCAGCTGTGGGATTCAAACCCAGGTCTCCAGATCTGCAGCTCAGAGCCTTAACCCACTGCACTATACTACCTCCTACTGCATATGTTGGTCTAAATACCTGGAATTTGCACTCAGTGAATCCCCAGGATGGGGCCTTTTTCAGACACAGGTGAAAGCAACTGAGGGTGGATGCAGATGGCACCCACAACTGCAAGGAACATGGGCTGGGTGGCAGTCACAAGATTGCAGGGACTGCACAGCTTTTGGGGTGCAGGTGGGGAGCCACTGAACAATTACATCATGCCAAGAAGCAGTCGGAAAGATAAGGGGGAAATGGGGTTATTTCTGGATGACACTGCCCGTCCTCATGCATCATATCATGGCATAGCACTGTGTGACTGTCGCTGCGCCAGCTGTGACTCTGTGAGAGCCACACTCCAATGTGTTAGCAGGTGCAATCACAACAACATCTGGAAACCTGATTTGCTCTGTGGCTTAATCAGGAGATTAACTCCTCTCCCTGTGACTAGGGCCAAAGTTTGTAAAGTGCAAATGGGTGATGGGGCACTGGGGGCAATAGTCTTTCCTCCCTTCTGTCCTGCAATCCATTGCAACTGAGAAAGGGACCCCTGATCTCTAAAAGCAAAATGCTTGGGAAAGTAAGTGGATCAGGCATATAAGATGCATTAAGGCCCATGCCACCTAATCACTTTGCCTTATATTCTTAAATTGGGGCCACCTTTCTGAGTGAGCAAGTATTGTGTAAAGCATTTCTGTAATCAGGACAAAATTTCACTTTAGTGAATCAGCAAACCTGCTTGTTTATTTGAAAATTCCACAGCCTGCTACTCCCCGGCACTTCAGACTCCATAAGCCCTTAGTCAGGAGTCAGAGTGTGAAGCACCAGACAGTGGTAGACTCCTCTTTATTCTATGACAAGCGTCTTGACTGAGTGCTGTCTACCACCAGTCCATGGCTCAATATTGACCATGTACTATTCGACATCTGCCCACAGCTCAATACTGACCAAGTGCTGTCCATCACTGGTCCATGACTCAGTACTGGCCAAGTGTTAGCCACCATCAGTCTACAACTCAGTACTGGCCAAGTGTTATCTGCCGTCAGTCCACAGTTCAGTGTCAACCAAGTGCTATCCGCCATTGCCCCACAGCTCAATATTGTCACAGCAGTGTCAGTGGCTCGGTAGGTAGCACACTTGCTTCTGAGGCTAGAAGATCAGATGGTCAGGTTCTAGCGCCACACCATGCACTTGGGCTAATACCCATAACTAACACTGTAGTACAGTATGGGGGGGGGTGCTGCACTGTTAAGGTGCCATCCTTCGGATGAAATGTTAAACCCAGGTCCTTTCTGGTCAATGTCCAGGGGGAAGTAAAAGATCCCATGGTACTTACTAAAGAAAAGTAGGAGAATGTTTTATTGAAATATAGAATCAGAAATACAGTAATCAGAAAACAAAATGTATCAACTGAAAGCTAATCAGAAGAATACCATAAATCAAAGAGTCACGCTCAATTTATAAGGAGGGTAAACAAAAAATTACTATATTAACACTAAATGGAACCAGACCTGCTTCAAAAAGTGTTAATAAAGCTATACGATATTCTTCCAGTCTTTCTTAAGGGTCACCTAGTGCATATTTCTGTATTCAATTTCATGGTGGGAGACTGGGGAAACTTCTGGGACAACAGTGATCTGTATGTGAAGGACAGATTGCATTTGAGTAAGGTGGGTCAGGGAGTCTTGAAACAATGTCTGTCGGAGTACATAGCATCCAGAGTGGATTTAAACTAGGTATGGGAGGAGGCAAGTGTGCAGCAGGTATGCAGGGCCGCCGGATAGGGGAGCCGACTGAGCTAACCCCCCATGCTAACAGGGATGGTACCAGGGTAGAGCCACGGGGGGAATCAGGATGAGAGGGAATGGGTTAAGGTAAAGAAGGGAACTGCGTGGAGAGCGGTCTCCCTGAATGCAAGGAGCCTGGGGAACAAAACCGCTGAGTTACAGGCTCTCTTCACTGTTGGGATGGTGGACATTGCTGCCATCATGGAGACTTGGGCCACCCAATGCCAGGACTGGGATCTGATGATCCCAGGGTATAGGATAAGTAGAAAAGACAGAGGAATGGGGAGGTGGGGGAGGAATGGCACTCTACATTAGAGAAGGGATAAGTTGTTCAAGGGATGAGGGTAAAACACAGGCTTTATGGATGCCGTTCCTTGATTATAAAAGTAGGATACTGTGGATGGAAGTGGTGTATGGACCACCAGCTCAGCCAGATGACTTGGACAAGGAGTTAGTGGAGCAGATTAGAAGGGTATGCAGGAAAGGGAATGCTGTGATTGTGGGGGACTTCAATCTACTGGGAGTGGATTGGGGAACCCCAGCCACCTCAAGCACAAGGGTGCAGATGTTACTGGATGCATTCCAGTATAGCTTCCTGGTGCAGATGGTCAGTGGGCCATCTCGGCTGGAAAATACTCTGGACCTAGTGCTAAGTAATGGGGAGACTGTGAGGTATCTGAGGGTGGAGGACCCGTTAGCTGGGAGCAACCATCAATCGGTGTGGTTCATGCTCAGCATGGGCAGGGAGACTGTAGGTACAGGAACCAGGGTGGTTGACTTCAGGTGGACAGACTTTATCAAGATGGGGGAAATTTTGGGAATTCACCTGGGAGGAATTAGGCCTGATATGGATGCAAATCAGAAGTGGGATATTATCAAACCTGGGCTGATTGAGGCTACTGGGTCATGTACCAAGACGCGGAGCAAGAAGAGTAGGGCTAAGAAGCCAAGCTGGCTGAACAAGGAGATTTTGAAAAGAGTTAAAGGCAAAAAAAGAAGCTTTTCGGAGGTTCAAGAAGTCTGGGAGGGGGGGAGGACAGGGAATTGTATGCAAAGAAGTCCAATGAGATACCAGATTGATCAGGGCAGCCAAGGCTTCCAGGGAGCTGAGGCTGACACAGGGCATCAGGGGAGAAAGAGTTTTTCAGATACATAAGGGAGAGAAGGAGCTGCAGGGCCCAGATAACGAGTATTAGGAAGGACGGAGAGTGGGTGGAGAAGGGAGCAGAACAGGCAGAAGCACTAAATGAGTACTTCTGTATTCATTAAAGAAGAAGGGTGGACAGCTACCTCAGGGAATGGGGAAGTTGGGCAATGGGGGGAAAGGTTGACAATGGGGTAATTATGGAGGGCAGGGTGTTGGAGGGTCTGACAGCACTAAGGGTGGATAAGGCACCAGGTCCGGATGGCATTCACCCCAGGGTGCTGAAAGAACTGGCGATGGTATTGGCAGAGCCGCTGGTGGACCTGTTCAATACCTCCTTGGACACAGGTTGCATACCACAGGATTGGAGGATGACTCATGTGGTGCCCCTCCACAAGAGCGGCCCAAAGGATGAACCAGGCAATTACAGACCTGCAAGCCCCACATCCATTGTAGGAAAACTTATGAAGCAATCCTGAAAGAGAGGCTGTTGACCTTTTTGGAGGAAAATGGACTCCAGGACAGTCCACAGCATGGATTCATCTCTGGAAGATCCTGCCAGACCAACCTAATTGAATTCTACAATTGGGTAATGAGGGAACTGGATAAAGGCCATGCAGTGGATGTGCTCTATTTAGACTTCAGCAAGGCCTTTGATTCAATGCCTCATGGGAGGCTGGGGGGTAAGTTGCAATATGTGGGGGCAGGGACAAAAATGATGAACTAGACTGTGAACTGGCTGAAGGGGAGGCAGCAACAGGTGATGGTGGTGGTGGGGGGCACTCTCCTCCCCAAGGGCGGTGACAAGTGGGGTGCCACAAGGCTCAGTCCTGGGTCCGGTGTTGTTTGGGTTATTCATATTGAATATCTCATATAGCGTTAGGAGCAAGATAAGTCTGTTCACAGATGATACCAAGATAGGGGTGGTGATGGACAACATAGAGGGATGGCAGGGGCTACAGGAACTGATCAAGCTGGAGGAGTGGTCAGAGAAGTGGCAATTGAGCTTCAATGCGAAGAAGTGCAAGGTTTTGCACTGTGGAGCAAGAAACCCAGGGAGGAGCTACCAGTTGGAAGGGGTTCAGATAGAGGTCACAGAGGAGGAGAAAGACCTAGGGGTGATCATAATGGGTAACATGAACAACTCAGCTCAGTGCAGGAAGGGTGGCAGCTAAGGCCAACAAGATGCTGGGGTGTATTGCTAGAGGAATCTCATCCAGAAATAGGGATGTGATCCTGCCGCTGTACAGGTCACTAGTCAGGCCACATTTGGAGTACTGCATGCAGTTCTGGCATCCCTTTCTGAGGAAGGATATCAGATTACTGGAGAGGGTGCAGCGTAGGGCAACTAAGATGATCTAGGGGCTAGAGGGCAAAACCTATGAGGACAGGCCGACTGAGTTGAATATGTACACCCTGGAGGAGAGGAGGGATCGGGGGGGATATGATTGGGACCTTCAGATATGTGAAGGGGATTAACAAAATGGGCACAGAAGGGATATTTAAGCTGAGGAGAGGAAGGAATACCAGAGGGCATGTCTTCAGGTTGGAGGGTGGAAGATATCGGAGAGAGGTGAGGAGGCATTTTTTCACAGAGAGGGTGGTGGAGAAATGGAACACTACCTGAGAAGGTGGTATCCTGTAGCACAGTGGGCAGTTTTAAAAGGGCATGGGACAGGGTGCGAGGGGTTAAAGGTGAGGGAGAGGGGGGGCAGCTGCGATATAAGGGTGTTAGCTGCACATTCGAGCAGACTAACCTGATAGACCGCAAGGCCTGTTTCTGCTGGCAGATTCGTGTATTTGTATGTTCATATAAACCTGTGTGATATTATATTCTAAAAAAATCATAACAGTAATGGTGTCCCATATATATTGTTGAAAGATAAATTTACAGTGGGCCTGCCAAAGAAAGAATGTTATAAATGCAAAAACAATCCTTTGAGAACTTTTTTCTGCTTTTTCCAAAGTATTTAGAAAATATCCGTGTATAATTTCCTCGTAACTAGTTGAGGCCCATTTATTACCTTGCCAGTGTACTGATAGTTTGGACCGCAGTCATGTTGGAAATGGCTAGTCCTTAAAGAGCTGCTGTCTTGTTCTGTGCAGCACCCGAGGATACATAGGTACATAGATACATAGATACATAGATACATAGACAGTGTCGGCAGATAAGGGCCTATGGCCCGCCCAGTCTGCCCATTTGAGCTTGTAAGTCCAGTTTGTTTTCCTAGAAGTCTGTTGTACCTTACCCCTGACCTCCAGAATTCCTTTATGTCTATCCCATGCATTCTTAAATCCCGTGATTGTTTCAGCCCCCACCACTTCCTCTGGCAGGGTGTTCCACTTGTCCACCACCCGCTCTGTGAAGAAATTCTTCTCATGTTTCCTCTGAATCGTCTCTCCTCCAACTTCATCCCATGCCCTCTAGTCCTGGAACATCTTTTTCGCTTAAAAATAGTGTTTTCCTGCACCCTGTTCCTCCCTGTAAGATACTTGTATGTCTCATCATATCCCCTCTCTCCTCTCCTCCAGGGAGTACATGTTCAGTTCCTTCAACCTGTCTTCATAGGACTTGTGATGCAATCCATGCACCATCTTTGTTGCCCCTCCTCTGAACCTTCTCTACCCTGTCTGTGTCTCACGTAGGTATGGTCTCCAGAACTGTACACTGTACTCCAGGTGGGGCCTCACTAGTGTCTTGTATAGCAGAATTATGACCTCCTTTTCCTGCTGGTAATGCCCCTGCCTATACATCCCAGCATCCTATTTGCTTTACCTGCTGCCTTGTCACACTGTTTCCTACCTTGAGGTCATCAGAGATGATAACCCCAAGATCCCTTTCCTGCTTGGTGCATGCTATATCCTCACCCCCAACTGATATATTGTGCCAGGGTTTTGTGCCCATATGCATTATCTTGCACTTCTTTGCATTGAATTTCAACTGCCAAACCCCTGACCATTCTTCAAGTTTCTGCAGGTCGCTTTCATTCTGTCTACACCTCTCTGTGTGTCTACTCTGTTACAGAGCTTTGTGTCATCAGCTGAACAGTGAAATTCTGCCTCTAGGTCCTGGCCATGTCACTGATGAAGATGTTGAATAGGACCGTCCCAGCACTGATCCCTGTGGTACCCCACTGGTCACTGTTTCCTCTGTGGAGTGACAGCCATTTACCACCACCCTCTGTGTCCTGCCACCCAGCCAGTTACCTATCCACTACACTACTGTCCTGCCCACACCCATATTCCCCAGTTTGTGTAATAGTCTTCTATGTGGCACAGTGTCAAAGGCCTTGCTGAAGTCCAGATAGGCCATGTCCACTGCCCTCCCCTGATCCACCTCCCTAGTCACCCAGTCAAAAAATTCAATGAGATTGGTCTGACATGACCGCCCCCTGGTGAAACCATGCTGCCTTGGGTCCTGTAGTCCATTGACAACCAGATGTTCCACCAATCTCTCCTTCAGAAGTGCTTCCATGATCTTTCCCACTACCGAGGTGAGGCTGACTGGTCTGTAGTTCCCTGCTTCCTCTTTGTTCCCACTTTTGTATAAGGGGACTACATCTGCTGTCCTCCAGTCTTTGGGTACCTCCCCTGTTTCCAGTGATCGGCTAAACAGGATAGCCAGTGGTTCAGCCACCACCTCTTAGTTCTTTAGGACCCTGGGGAAACCCCATCTGGCCCCATTGCTTTATCAACTCTTATTACTTCCAGTTCCTTCAGGACCTTTTCGTGTAAAGGGGCTTGTGTCCATTTCTGCACCATTCTCACCCCTTGTACTCCTTCAGACCCATTACCCTCCTCTTTCTCAGCAAAGACTGAGCAGAAATACCTGTTCAGTATGTCAGCTTTACTGTTGTCATCCTCCACGCGGCCCACATCCTCCCTCTTCAGTCTCACTATCCCTCCCTTTGTCTTTCTTTTTTTACTTATGTACCTGTAAAAGGTTTTGTCCCCTCTACCCACTGATTTTGCAATGTGTTCTTCTGTCTGAGCTTTGGCTTCCCTTACTGACCTCCCTGCCTCCCTTTGCTTCTCCTGGTACTTCTCCTATCCCCTTCTGCCTGTGTCTTTTGTATTGCCTGAATGCAATCTTTTGGCTTTCACTTTCTTTGCTACCTCTTGAAAACCATAATGGTCTCCTCTCCTTTTCCTCTTGCTAACCCGCTTAATGCATAATTCTGTTGTTCTTGTAATCCCCATTTTAAATACTGCTCACTGTTCCTCAACCCCTGATTCCTGTCCCATTCCCCTTAATGCCTCTTTCAAGTATCTCCCCATTTTCCCAAAGTCTGCCCCCCTAAAATCCAGGATACGTGTTTTTGTGTGGTTTGGTTCTGCTCTTTCTGTGATTTCAAACCACAATGACTGGTGGTCACTGTTTCCCAGGTGCTCCCCCACTGTTACCCCCATCACACTGTCCCTGTTTGTGAACACAAGGTCCAGTATTGCCTTCTGCCGAGTTGGTTCCATGACCAGTTGCTTGAGGAAGGCACCCTGAAGGGAGTCCAGGATAAATCTGCTCCTAGTTGATGCTGCTGCTGGGATGCTCCAGTCCACATCTGGAATATTGAAGTCTCCAACCAGTACTACCTCACCCTTGTCTGCCATCCTTTGGATGGCTAGCATCAGCTCCCTATCTGTTTCTTCCTCCTGGGCTGGTGGTCTATAGACCACACCTGTGCGGATGGCTGTCCCCATTTTCCTTTCCAGCTTAACCCACAGTATCTCTCCCCCATTTTGTTCCTCCTGGATCTCTGTGGCCCTTATGTCATTTTTCACATAGAGTGCCACTCCTCCTCCCTTCCTGCCTGCTCTGTCTCTTCTGAATATGTTGTAGCCAGGTATGGCCATCTAAGGTATGATAAGGGAGCTCATGTGGTGAAGTATGTACTTTGATCTCTGACACAGAAGCATGAAGCACTAGGTTACTCTTATTTGAAAGAAAAAAAAAAAACATGTCTTTGGAGCCTGTGCTCATTGATCACAATGCACAACACATAACAGCGAGATGAAAAAGACTGGTAGCACACGTAAGAAGGGAGTCACACTACATGAGATGTTCCTCACTCAACATCACTGTCAGGCGCTGGCAGCAGCGTGACCTCTTCTGAAGCGCTAGTGATGTGCGTTCATGCTGCTGTTACAAAAACAGCTGTAAAATATAATAAAGTAGGGGTGCCCATACACAACGAGCCTGTGTTTCCATCAAGGGGTTGCGATACCAGCAAATGGACCTCGAGTGAGAAGCTCAAGAGGTCCATGCTGGTATCTCATCCCCAAGATGGAAACCAGGGATGCCAATAGAAGTTCCTGGGCCCGGGACGCACCTTTAGGATTGGGCTCCCCTTAGCCTCACATCCCCTGTTGTAGGTCCCCCTATGGGCCCCCCTGAGCCACTGGGCCCGGGACAGTTGTCCCCCCATCCCCCTCTGTCTGCTCCCCTGATGGAAACACAGGGCAAGTTGTGCTATGGGCACCTCGTACTTTATTTCTTATAGTACATGGTTCCCAGAGATTTAAAAAAAAAGATGTATTTCTGAACTCTTTTTAGTTTCACAAGGTTTCCTACCTTGTATTCGTGCTCCCTCTTGTTGTGGGCAGCTCAGTGTGCTGCAGTGTTCATCAGTGCCGGTTAGTCGTTGCTGCAGTCACTTTCCAGTCCTGAGCCTTAAAACATTTGTGGCACAACTTCATTTAAAAAAAAAAAAGTTAAAGTACCACTGTTTGGTAACATGGAGCCAACTACTGTACTCTGTGTCCAGATCATACCTGGCACCCGTTTGCTAAACTGCGCCACCATGTTTGTTTGGATTCCTCATTTTTAAAGTGTGATTTAGTCCAGTCAGGTGGCGGATAGTGCATGTCTGATGAATATTAATTAGGGAGTCATGAATATTAATTGTGGAATGTACACAACTTTTAGAATGTGCACAACGCCGGTCCAGTGGTGCTGAGGGTTGAGGCACTGGACACCACACCTCGCTCCACATCGGCAACCCGGGTTCGGGAATGAGCCCAGGTCATTAGGGGTTGATAGGGGAGGACTAGGATGGAGCGTCCAATGACAGCTCTCCTAGTCCTGGGAAAGGGGTGGGTGCATGCCGTGTTCTTGCAGTCCTTGGGGACGCCTGGAGGAACTGCAGGTGTGCGGGTGCTTAGTAGGGGGGAGCATAGCAGATGTCCGCACGTTGTGCATAGACTTCATTGCACGTCCATGCTCCCATCAGGGAGAAAAAGGGTAAATGGCAGCATAATCCGCGGAAGCTGGATAGCCGCTAGCTTCATCAGCCGACGATGCCTGGAAATAAGATGTGTGCCAGTATTGGATCCTCGCCAGGCGCAGGGGCTTAGGGGAGGGCACCTCTCGACGGTCGTAGCTGCATATGCCAGCTCGGCATGTCAGCTTCAGGGTCGGTGGTGAAGGAGGAGCAGTGGCTGGATATTCAGCAGGCCTGTGGCTGCAAGATGAGAAAAAGAGATGTGATTAAAAAAAAAAGAATGTGCACAACAACATTTGAGCAGCTACTGAATTTTATATACATTAAGCCCTAACCATATACTATAAAAAGTATTGATTTTATAAGATTCCGTTGTGACTCTGCTAATTAGGGTGTGCCTGACCTCCAACAGAGGGAAGATCAGATAAGTGTCAAGCACCAGTTGCTCTTTAAACAAATGTTCGTATGTCTCGCAATATACAGTGCAGCAAGATACAGGGCAGAATCTTTCTAAAATACTGTTATGTTTTAGATTGTCTATCACTGTTGGTTTTCTGTAACTACTCTGCTAGATTGTATCTCACATTCTGACTGGAATTCTTTTGTCTACTAACTGTTCCAGGATGTTCTGAGAACAGGCTGTACTGAGTTCACCAAACATGCAAAGAATAGAGGATTGCCTAAAATACGTAAACAATAAGACATGACAGAGTGTGCATGGAACATATTTTACTGCACGGCCAGGGGCGTAATAAGGTGCAAGGCCTTGGCTGAGTGCCTTTAGCCCCTGGGTGCGGTAAAATATGTTCCATGCACACTCCTGGAGTGTCTTATTGCACTTATAAGATAGGCACCTATGTTTATTTTTATTTTTACAGGTAGAAAAACCTTGCTTGCATGTAGAAAAAAAGACTTACAGATGCTAATATATGATAAAATAGTCCTTCCACAGTCATTGAGTTATATTATTCATGAGCTCATTTGCATTTATGTGACTCCAGGTTATGTGTACTGTGCAGTCTGTGCTGCAAACGAGTGCTGAACGTATTTGAGCAGATTTGCATTTATGTGACCCAGTTTGCTATAACTGTAGTGTGCACAGTCTGCAAATGAGTGCTGAAATGTCTTTTTTTTTAAACACGCCTGCTGAAGCCGACTGAAGTACGCTATCCCAAGTCCATGTACCTCCCGCCAGCAGTTGTTTCTTTGTGTTGCTCTCATATGGTTGCTCCCCCTCCGTTATTGACCGAGCCTTTCTCTTAATTGTAGTGTGACTACCTGGGAGCAAGCAGCAGAAAAACAGACTAGATGGCAACAGGGGCTGACTGCCGTACAAGACATGAAATAGCGCTGTTTCACAGGGGCTGAGTGTCATACAAGACGTCAAAGCGCTGCTTCAGGAATTCAGATGTGAGGTATCTTCCTGAAACACCTTGGCTGCTCTAAAAGGCACTCTTGTAAGGTACTGAGCTTTTGTCCGACTGGCAGGGGAACTGTTTAAAACCAGCAAGTTACTGCGGGGTCTGAGTATGCGGTGGAGGGGTGAACATTGCCTTGGCTAAGGTGGGACGGCTAAAAAGGAATGAGACTTGTGACGGAGTTTAATGGACAGTCTTGAGAAACCCCAGGATAACAACAATCTTTGGCGGGAATTTGTAAACTGCATTCTATTCAAAACACACGCAGCTGTTCAAATGTTGATAACATAAAATGAAATAATCGGAGCATTAGCAAGGGAATAGAAGATGGTGGCATTTTAAATGCCAACATTCTAATGCTCCTGATTTCATTTGGAAATGCGGTTCTGCTTCTCTGACCTTTTTTTAGCCATGCATGGAACAGATTTCATGCATGGCAAGCTCAGTCTCTGATTGGCTGGTTTAGCCTACCCGTTTTTACGTTCGCTTGCACGCATGTGCAAGGAACGTCTTGGGAGAATGGGACACTTTGGAGGTGTGCCTCTCCTGACCAATCCCCTGCTCCCTTGAGCAGGCGTGGCGGTCCTGCACCAATCCGCACCGGTGCTGTGTATGATAGCGGTGGTCTTCTCTTCGAAGAAAACAACCGCTGTGTGCTTGCACCGGCGTCCGCGCCCCAAAATCTTTGCTGCCGCGCTGGGGGCCCACCCCAAGCGTGGCAGAAAAAGCGTGCCAGCGTCGTCTGCGGAAGGGTGCCCAATCCCCCGTCGGCTCCACAGCCCCCAGCCATCCTTCTGCCACGCTGGGAGCCCACCCCAGCGTGGCAAAGCGTCCAGCGTCGTCTGCCGGCCAGGGTGCCCAATCCCGTTGGCTCACGGCCCCCAGCTATCCTTCTGCCACGCTGAGGCCCACCCCAGCGTGGAAAATATCCCACGTTGTCAAAGTAAAAAAAAACTGTAAATTGAAATGGTCCCACGCAGTCTCCCCGCCTCCCACAACCCGCACCCACCCACTGTACACCCTGCTCTCCACACCCCCTCACCCCATACTTACTCCGAGCTCAGCGTGACGATCATCGCTGACTGAACACGCCTGCACTCTTCAAAGCCGACTCGAACTGAGGAAATGCCGGTAGCTGTATAATGGGCTAGATGGGGTTTTTCAACTTTGTTGCATATCTCAGGCATTTTTGGAATTTTTGCACCAAATTTTCAACATGGGGTTTTGGGACCCCTTCTCATGAATTCTGTCACTGTCCATGGCGTTAGTGGGCCGAAGGGTGATTTGCAGTCACTGCGTGAAATCACCTTTGGCCCAGATGCTAACAGGCGACAGTGCCGGCGTCATAAGGTGGGCTCTCAAAAGCCTATTTTGAAAATTTGGTGAAAAATCTAAAAATAACGGTTTCTGACATCGTTGTGCAGTTCCTATGCAGGCTTGTAAGTTCGCGAATTTTCAATATTTTCACTCCAGATTTTCAACATTGCCATTTTACCACACCTTCTTATGAGTAGTACAGCTGTCATTTTTCACATCTCACCCAAAATGTGTTTCCGCACATGTAGCGCACAATGGCGCAGTCGGTGTGCGAAACTCAATGTATGGGACGCATTAAGAAAATCACAGTGACACTGTTCATGAGCAGAGGTCTTAAAATGGCTATGTTGAAAATTTGGTGAAAAAATTCCTAAAATGACTGTTTTACGAAGCGTATGCTGTACAGTTCCTACGCACGCTCGTAAGTTCGCGAATTTTCAATATTTGCACTCCAATGAGTTCCAAATACCTAAACAGCACATAGAAGCAAGCAACATTCGGCATTGACAAATGCTTGTACTTCTTTGTCACTGATTTTTTTAAGCCATGTCCAAGTGCCAAATACCACTGCAAATACCTGCAAGCGAACGTTCGGCATTGACAAATGCTCGTATAATGAGGTATAGAGACTTTCTCGAAACTGTCTGAACTTTATCCAAATGGACTTTGCAAACCTGAATTTTTACCAGCAAATTTTCACTCCATGATGGCATTACTATAATCATAATTTTTATTCCTAAGAATACCAGCCCATTGTTTCAAAACAATATTTAGCCACATTGAAATCCATCCTTCCCATATCTTGCTGGAGGCATTCAGTCGGAGATAAATGTTTGCTTTTCACAAAAAAACAGAATAGTAAAATACCGGTGGAATAACAATGCAGCCCACCTTTAGAGACAGGAAGATACATTTTATTCCTTTTGATGGGGTTGAGTCCACTACCCTATAAAAGTTTTTCTTCCACAGACTTTGTGGGTAAACAAACCATACTTAACAGTGTAAATAGGGGAAGAAGGAAGGTTTTTGTGACTGCCACTTTTTTCTGTTTTAACTGCTGCCAGACCTCCCATTTATCCAATTTCTGTTTACCCACCTCCAGAACTTGTTTCCAGTTTTCAGTGGCCACGCCACTTTTGCCAGATTTTATCCCTAAAATATTAACAGATTCCTCTGAGACAGGAATGCCAGCTATATATAGACCTTCCCTCTGTTTGCTTCTCCTCCACCGCTATACATATGTATGCCGATGATACAGTTCTGTATGTATCTGGCTCCTGTCCTGCTGAGGTTACAACCAGCTTACAGCAAGACTTCGACAAGGTTCAGCTCTGGTTTGCTAACCATCAACTTTTCCTCAATGCCAAGAAGACTGTCTCCTTGACCTTTGGCACAAGGAAGAGACTCTCTAGGGTTCCCTCCCTACCCACTTTCCACACCCTTGATGGGACTTTACTTGAGGACACATCCTCCTTCAGGCACTTAGGTGTTTGGTTGGACCAACACCTAAATTTCTCTTGACATATTGATGCCATCCAGAAAAAACTACGCCCCAAGCTTGGTGCCCTGTCAGGAACCATAGTTGCATCCCTCCTACGGCTAGGCATGAACTTGTTCAGAAGATGATACTGCCCATTTTTGACTATTGTGACATAGTCTGTGGTGCTGCCCCTAAGTCTTCCCTGGCCAGGCTGACCACCCTCTTCAGTTCCTTCTGCCGCTTTGCCCTGGATGCCCCCTCTCGCACACACTGCTGCGATCTTTATTGTGCCCTGTCCTTCCCCCCCTCTTACAAATAGGTGACTCTCCCTCTGTGCTAAATTCACCTCCAAGCACTGGTTGGGTGAGCTCCCTTCCTACCTCACCTCCTTCTTTATAACACCTCCCCATCCTCCTATTCCCTTAGATCAACCGACTCCTGCACCCTGGTAGTCCTCCTCAGATCCACCCAAATTGGCCAATCCAGTTACTCTCACTGCCTCCCAAAAATTTGGAATCCCCCCCCCCAAATCCAGCACTCATCCTCCGCCTACTCCATCAGCTCTGCCCTCAATAATTACCTTGCACCTAGCTGCTCCTGCCATGCCCCTCCCTAATTCCCTCCTTAAGCCCTGGACAAACCTTACCCCTCTACTGGCACCTTCATTTTACCCTGTGCACCCCCCCTCCAAAATCCATAGCTCTCTTCCCCGTCCCCCAAATTGTTCCCCCTTACTGGCCTCCATTGATCTCTCATAGATGTAAGGGACCCCGAATGCTCTCCATGTGTCCCTCTCCTACCCCCCAAGGGGCTTGTATCTCTCATCTACTCCCTTCCTTCACCATCCCTCCTTTCTCCCTAAACTTGCAGTCCCCCTTGCAGGGTTCTCAGCATCCTGAAAGGGTCCTACTGTGTCTAGGCTTGTCTCCTCTCCTTCCCCTTCCCCATCTACTCGTCCCCCTAGTCTTTGCAGTCCCCTTGCAGGATCTCAGCATCCTGAAGGGGCTCTACTGCACCAAGGCATGTCTCCTCTCCTTCCCTTCCCCTACCTACCTTTTCTCCCTAGCCTTTGCAGTCCCCTTGTAGGGTTCTCAGCATCCTGAAGGGGTTCTACTGAGCCTAGGCTTGGTTCCTCTCCTTCCCTTCCCCCATCTACCTTTCCCCCTGGCCATCGCAGTCCCCTTGCAAGGTTCACATCATCCTGAAGGGGTCCAACTGAGCCTAAGCATATCTCCCTTCTGCTATCTAGCCACTATCTTGGCTTTCCATGACTAGTAGCAGAGTCCAATGCATCCTGATGGACTATTGATTAGGCCCCATCCCCTCCAAAGGTGCAAATTCTCTTACCCTCAGGGCATCAGTTCTCACTCCCTCCCTCTCCTATCATTCTCTTAATCCCCCATCTACTGACCTTCCCCAACCCCTTGCAGGGTACCCTGCATCCTGAAGGGTCCTCTCTTGGGTTAGGTCCTATTCCCCCTCCTAGCAATAAGTCACACCTCCTCCTTCTCTTTCTCCTCCCTCTTTAAATCCCTACAGTCTTATACCCCTTTTATCTAGCCCCACAGCCCCCTTGCAGGGTTCCCCACATCCTGAAGGGGTCTCTCTGGGACACTGCCTTAACCCCTTGTCTCTGGTCCCCCAGTCACCTTGCAGGGTTCCTTGCGTCCTAAAGGGGTCTCCAGAGACACAACTCTCCCCCCCACCTCACCCCTTCCCTCTCCTTTTCATTCACGTAAGCACTTGTTTATTTATAAACCCGGCACTTATTATTGTCCACTCTTTCTACCTATTATGTGCAACACTGTTGTAACACTGTTTGTAACACCTGCCTTACAACTATATGTTAATGCTGATCTTGTAACTTGAATGTTTAATGTCTTATTCCTATTGTACCCCTTCACCCCAGGTTGCACCGGGAGATGAGCGACTCGTCGTCCAGTGTGCCTTCCTGGTGAAACATTTCAATAATTAAATAAATAAAGTACATCCAAAACGGGGGAATGTGGATCCTGTATGTGTATAAAAGTGCTTTTAGACACATTTGGTTTAGAACCAGAATAAAATGAAAATTGCTGAAATGTTTCTCATTATTCCTACAGGATATGCAATCCCAGAGAAAGGAAGTGTGTGCAGAAAACTTGCAGTAGATCCAACCATGTGAGCCTGTAGCTCAGTGGTTAGAGCACTGAGACAGTATTCTGTGGGCCTCGGTTCAATTCCATATAGGTCACTATTTCTAACTGCAAGTTGTGCTTTAAATTGTTTAGCAGTGGCTAATTCTGCATCCAAAAACATCTAATTGTCATCTTGATTACAATGAAAACTGGGATGGTATTCTTGGGGCTTGAGTTCAGATCCCAGTAGATTGCATTCTTTCTTTCTCACTACAGTTTATGAAAAGTTTCTACAGCTTTGACCCGAGCCCTAATCAGTAACACATGCAGACATCCAATGCATGAGCAGATCCTTGTACTTCTTGCCCTTCATCAACATGCTGCAGCTCTGTTATGTCAGCATCTTCTATCATATTTCTAAGAACAAGACCTAAACTATAACCATACAGCAGACGGCTTAGGGGACTACCCTGCTGAGCCCCACACAAGAAAGAAAAACATCAGTATCCAAGTATCCAAGTGAGCATTAATATTTGGAACAACTGTCAGGGTTTTGCACAGAGCTTGTATCCATCAAATTAAAAGCTGCGGTTACCCCCGTAATGTGCAAGAACTTGAAATAAAACCAGCATTTGTCAATGCCAGATGTTCACCACTGGTATAGAAGCCCTGGGATACTAGATGCATTATGGTGCACCGTGTGGGTTATGTATTACCAAACATAGTAGCCTGCATTTGTAAATTTCAACGCAGGCTTATAAGTTTGTTATGTTTTAATATTTTTGCCCCAAACTGTCAACATTGCCTTCTTATGACCCCACTTCATAAAGAAGTGCAGAGAACATTTTCAAATCCTGCCTGAAAGGTGATTTCGTGCAGGGTCTGCAAAATCATCTTTTGGGACACAAAAACTCATTTTGGGCAGGATTTGAAAAATAACAGCTGTAACATTCATGAGGTGCTGTAAAAAAATGGATATGTTGAAAATCTGGGGTAAAAATATTGAGTGCTATGCACTATTGGGGCAGAAACCCCACCCGTGTAGTTCCGTGGCCCCGGACAGGCGCAGGGTGCATGGTATTCACAACTGCATGCACCCGCGGGGCACCTGTCCACAGCCCCACCCCCTGGTGCACAGGTAAATGGGGGCAGCCCAGTGTGGAGGAATGGACTCAGGCAGGCATCAAATCAGATGCCCAACCCGGGTCTCAGAGTGGATCCCTTGTGCCATTGGAGCAGTGGTGCATAGCACCCGTGGATCCGACGACAATGCTTACACATGTAAATGTATAGACACTCACCCAAATGGTTGCCCCAGCCCTCCCCAATAGCATAATGGGCTGGGGCAGTGTGGAGAATCATATTCCAGTCCCACCGCAACTGGTGGGCGATGCACATAGGGGCGCACACTGGGTTATAACAGGGTCCCAGCTGTCATAACCTGCACCCCCCTGTGCCTGGCACTGCATGCCTTAGTGAATGGCATGTAGTGCAGGCATGCCCCTAATACACCCCCTGACCGCCTGTGGTTTGTAGTTGTCCACGTAGCCGGGGGATACACTGCGCAACTGGCCGGCTCAATCTCTGGATGCCGCAGGGGGTCCGCGGGTCCCCTGCCGGGCACCATTCCCACTCAAGGTTGCCTACATGTCACAGATACGCAGAGTGTAGGCCCCCATTTTCTTTTTACTGCATAGCACCCATTGAGAATTACCAAAGTTATGAGCCTGCATTTGCAAAATTCAACGTAAACTCATAACTTTGTTGTTTTTTAATATTTTTACACCAAATTTTCAACATGACCTTCTTATGACCCCACCTCATAAACAAGGGCAGAGAAAAGCTTGAACTGTTGCCCAAAAGGTGATTATGCGCAGGGACCACAAAATCACATTTTGGTATGTAAAAACACATTCTGCACAGGATTTGAAAAATGACAGCTGTCACATTCATGAGGTGCTGTAAAGAAATAGCTATCTTGTAAATTTGGAGTGAAAATGTGGAAAATTACCAAAGTTACGAGTCTGCATTCGCAAAATTCAACACAGGCTCATATTGTTGCTTTTTAAAAATTTTATGCCAGCTTTTTAGCCTTCTTATGACCCCACCTCATGAATGCGGAGAACATTTTTGACTCCTGCTCGAAAGGTGATTTCGCACAGGGACTGCGAAATCACCTTTCGGGACAGATTTGCCTAATGTCACTGTAATTGTTCATGAGGTAAGGTCCCAGAAAAGCCATATTGAAAATCTGGGGCAAAATTTTAAAGAAGTAGGCAAGTTATTCCACTAAGTTCAAAACCCAATTGAAATACATTGAACCACATACCTGTTTCCTCACTTCACGGTCCAGCTTTAAAGAGGGAAGATGTGTCTATGGTCCTAGAAGATTATGGCATTGGATCCCCAGTGGGTAAGTAAGGGCTTGGGGTGTGTGGGGTGGGTGGGTGCTGAGTGGGAGGGTCAGGTGGGGAGACAATGCTGGCCGCAATAGACATTGGCGGACAGTTTACTTTTCACAGGGTGTATAAAAACAAACAAACAAAAAGCCAAAGGATTTGTTTATTTGTGATCATGACACTGGGAGATTGGGCACCCCAGTGTCAGTGTTATGTTGTGGGAGGGTGGGTGCTGAGATGGAGGGTCGGGTGGGTGGGATTACAAAACAAACAAAAGTATAAGAGGAGACGTGACCACGCATTGGGAATGGCTCTGTAGCGGACCATGGGGTTTTCACTTACGAGGTGGTGACACTGGGGGAATGGGCACCCCCCGTGTTAGTGTTATGTTTGTGGGGAGAAGGGGATTCTGAGAGGGAGGGTTGGGTGTGAAAAATAAGAGCAAAGAAGATGTGACCACACATGGGGAGTGGTGCGGTAGTGGACTGTGGGGTTTCACGTATGAAGTGGCAATATTGGGGGACTGGGCAACCCCAGTGTTATTGTTATGTTTTGGGGGGGCTGAAAGGGAGGGTTGGGCGTGGGAGACAGTCATGGGGTCACCAGTAACAGACATCAATGAATGATTTCCTCTTACAGCTGGCAAACATTCCTGATATTCCATGCTGACCAAGACGGATCAGCTTTGCTTGCTGGGCGGTGCAGATCAAAGCGAAGAGCTGACCCATGATTGGATTGGCTGTTTCTTTTCAAGTTCATGTCATATCTGCACAGCAAGCCAAATCTCCATCATGATCAGCCTCATTGATGATTGGTGTGCCACTGACTGACCCCTTAAGCACTGCTCTGCATTGGATGGACGGTGTCACACCCATCAAAAGACACTACAATACCAATAAATTCACTGCACGCATATACACATGGCGAACATAAAAATGATGTGACACTCTATCAAAAGCTTTGGCCTAATCAAAACGTAGCAAATACCCATTCAGATTATTTCCTTTTTCCACTATCTCTCTTGTTAGAATTAAATTGTCACTTATATGTCACGATGGTTTGGAGCAGGCCTGGAACAGGGTTGCAAGATGTGTACCTGACTTGGTCAATCTGGCACACAAAATCTTTGTTAAAACCTTGTAATCTGAATTAAGTTGATAAATGGGACACCAGTTACTAACATGAGCAGTATCTCCTTTTTGTTTAAAGAGAAAATCATTGATAGCAGTTCCAACATTCTTACTAAATTTCTAATTTTGCAGCCAGAAATTAAAGCACTAGTGCAACAAAACTGGGTAAAAATTTTAACTCTACCTTTTTTTCACTTTAAAAGACTCCAGTCATCTTCATGTTTAAGCTGGTGGTAAAATGTTCTAGTTACACCAAAATCAGAGTATTTAATAAATTATTTAATTTATTTTTTTTTCCTCAAGAAAAACAAGATGGCTGCCACATTTGGCTTAGAAATAGCACTGTAGACCTGGCAAGAGTTATACTCAAGAAAATAAAACGACTCATGGTGTGCAGCAAAGGTGGTGCTTAGAAAAGTAGATTTGACAGAGGTGCTTATATTTTTATTAACTGTAGCTCAAATTAGCATATTGGCAAAACATTGTTGCACAGCTGCTTTAAGAGCTTCAGACAAAAAGTAAGATGGTTAAGAAAACTGTTGTACTCTGATGTCAAACCATCCTGTCCGAGGGCTGTCTCACTATTTAGGGATTTAGGGTAGGTATAGCATCCTTAACCTCTTGATGAAAAAATAGGCCAAATAAAAATCAGGTTTTAGCGAGTCCAGAAAGGGGGGATTTCAGCATCACGGAGATATTGAGAAGTATCCTCCCCATCTCTCAATGGAAATTCTGAAGCCAGACTAAATGATATGACCCTACTTCACACATAGCCTGTTGCACTGCACCATAGACTTCAAGCTTATTTTGTAGGCATGTGAAAGTATTATTTCTCTCCCTTTCTTTGCAACATTCAGATATGTTGCCAATGCTTGCTTTCCCCTACGTCCCAAATCTCCGTTCCATCAGTAGTGAAGATGCCCTCTTATACACTGATGTTCATGCGTTTGAGATTGTATCCTTTTAATTTGATCGTAACAGGAATTTGGCTGAATTTGAGATTGGACTATTAGCAAAAACAGAGGTCTCCTAACGTGTAAATACTTCAGCTATTCTAGTCTCATCTTTTTTAAAGGTAAATTTTGACAGATTTTGATTTCCTGTTTTTTTTGTACCCTCCCACCATTCCCCTATGTCATCACAGACACACAGTACTGATTCCCTAGCTTTAAAGAGTTCACTTAATAGCCGTTTGAAGTTTTATGTCTGACAGGTAGGAAATAGTAATCCTTTAGCAAAAATAATTGGGAATTCACCACTGGTAAATGCCTTTGAAAAAGGGTTGGTCAGATCAGAAATGTGTCAGGTGCTGTGGGGGTCCTTACATGTATGTGGTAATGTTGATTTTACTTCAATAAATGCATATTTATGTTCAAGTTTCAAGTTCATGTGGCTGCTTTTAATTATCACTGGTAAGTGCCCAATTATTTTTGCTAAAGTTTTACATCTTTTTTTATTGGTAGCACCACCTTCCTACTGCGGCTCTTTTTTGGTATGTTAAAAGGAATTAGTAATCCCCCAAGAATTCTTCCCGTAAGAAATATCCTCTGCAGCTCCCCAAAAGCATCCAAGCAACATATGATCTGATGTTTCAAAGGAAACCAATTCTACCTTATCAACAGAGATGTTTTCAGCGCTAAAACAAAGTCTAGCTTAATGGATAGTGAAGTTCTTAGGTATTTCCCATGAGGAGTACACCTTCTTGTACACATCTTGTAACCCTGCTTCTCAGCACATTTTAGTTTATTACTTAGAATCTCAGAAGGGTTTAATTGTCTCAGCTCCATGTCTTCAGTGGGCAAGACATAATTAAAATCTCCCCCCAAATGACTATTCTTCAGTATGTGAAAAAGGTTAAACTGCCTTAAAAAGCTCAACCCGTGCTTTCTTTATTTGCGGGGTGTATATTGATATCAGTCTCAGTCTATTTCCCTCATACACACAATCTGTTAGAAGCACATGATTGAGAACTATATCTAAAACTCTGGTGATGGAAAAATTATGACACTTAAAAATAATTCCTATTCCATCACAGGGACCCTCCCCAAATGATCAAAATGATGGATCCCACATCCATGATTTCGGAGCATGGATCCAATCTGATAAAGATAAACTTTTGTATCTTAGAGAAAGTAAATGTCAAATGGAAGGTCTTTTAATGTTGAAAAGGTAAATAATTTTCTCCTTGGAGTTTTCAAACTATTGGTATTCAGGGAGGCAACTCCTAACATAATCATAACGATCATTTTGATGAGAAACATACATCAAACTGGCCCCATTTAATTATGTCTTGTAATGTTTCTTTGACCAAGATTTGATCTTCCTTTTCCTCTGTCTGGATTTTCTTGTAGACTTTTCTTCTGCTTCGGAAGAGAGATCTCTTTCTGGGAAGAAGAAGTAGTGGAGAATGATTCTGGCCCAACATCATCCTCCGAGTCCCCCCCCCCAAGAGTAAACTTCAAAAAGAATGTCATATTTGCTTTTCAGGGTTACATCAGAGGACTGGGAACTTCTTTTGATGACTTTAGATTTACGGGAAGAGCTCTTAGTGACTTTCTCTTTACAATTTCTCTGAACAATTGCCTTCGCAGGAACAGGAAGGGGCATTAGTTCCTCACTACTTCAGGTACCTGGGTAGTGTTCATGGCTAGGGATGTCTCTTCCTCTTCAGCTGGGTAATCCACAATTTCCGGAGCCAGGTTAGGTGTTAATGGGTAGACTAGATAGGCCAAGTGGTCCTTATCTGCCATCAAAGTCTATGTTTCTATACGTTGCATCAGATACTGGCATATTCTTTGAGGGAGATATATTGTAGTTTCCAAAGTAGGCTGTACTATCTGAGCATAAAGCAAGACATTCTTTCCAATGTATAGCTTTCAATGATGCTCCAACCATATCTGCTAGTTCTGCCTGGGAATGTGTTTCTTTTATAATACCAGCTGACAGCGTACTTGCCAGATAAAGAACAGGGAAACCATATACTCCGAGTACTGGAATTCTATTTTTCCCACCCCTGGAGGAACAAACCCAAGACAATGCCTTCATAATTCAGTGTGAGGAACAACGGTTCTCCCCATTTCTGTAGAACATATTTCCAACAATCCCTTATATGAGAGTAATCTAGAGTTTCCCCAGTGTCCTGACTGATATTCTTTGTCAATAAAATAGGTCCATGTCACCCATCTACCCTTCAGGTCGCACTTGGAGGTGAAATGTCACACCTTACTCTGCCTTGGTGGGTCAAATATTACAAATAAATAAAACAGGTCCCATGTAACCTACCCCCAGGGACACACCTGGAAATGAGCTGTCACAACTCAGGGTGCCTTTCCTGGTCACACACTACAAATAAATAAATAAAACAGGTCCCATGTAACCCACCCCCACGGACACATCTGGTAACAAGCCAGGTACTTGGAAATGAGCTGTCACAGCTCAGTGTGCCTTTCCTTGTCAAACATTACAAATAAATAAATAAAACAGGTCCCATGTAACCCACCCCCAGGGACACACCTGGAAATGAGCTGTCACAGCTTAGTGTGCCTTTCCTGGTCAAACATTACAGATAAATAAATAAAACAGGTCCCAAGTAACCCACCCCTAGGGACACACCTGGTAACAAGCTGTCACAGCTCAGTGTGCCTTTCCTGGTCAAATATTACAAATAAATAAATGAAACAGGTCCCATGTAACCCACCCCAAGGGATAAACCTGAAAACAAGCTGTCTCAGCTCAGAGTGCCTTTCCTGGTCAAACATTACAAATAAATAAATAAAGCAGGTCCCTTGTAACCCACCCCCAGGAGCACACCTGGAAACAACCTGTCACAGCTCAGTGTGCCTTTTCTGGCACTCATTACAAATAAATAAATAAAACAGATCCATGTAACCCACCCCCAGGGACACACCTGGAAACAAGCTGTCACAGCTCAGTGTGCCTTTTCTGTCACACATTACAAATAAATAAATAAATAAAACAGATCCATGTAACCCACCCCCAGGGACACACCTGGTAACAAGCTGTCACAGCTCAGTGTGCCTTTCCTGGTCAAATATTACAAATAAATAAATAAAACAGGTCCCATGTAACCCACCCCCGGGGACACACCTGGAAACAAGCTGTCACAGCTCAGTGTGACTTTCCTGGTCACACATTACAAATAAATAAATAAAACAGGTCCCATGTAACCCACCCCCAGGAACACACCTGGAAACAAGCTGTCTCAGCTCAGAGTGCCTTTCCTGGTCAAACATTACAAATAAATAAATAAAACAGGTCCCATGTAACCCACCCCCAGGGACAAACCTGTAAACAAGCTGTCTCAGCTCAGAGTGCCTTTCCTGGTCAAACATTACAAATAAATAAATAAAACAGGTCCCATGTAACCCACCCCCAGGGACACACCTGGAAACAAGCTGTCACAGCTCAGTGTGCCTTTCCTGGTCACACATTACAAATAAATAAATAAAACAGGTCCCATGTAACCCACCCCCAGGGACACACCTGGAAACGAGCTGTCACAGCTCAGTGTTCCTTTCCTGGCCACACATTACAAATAAATAAATAAATAAAACAGGTCCATGTTCACTTTCAGGTCAGGTTCACACAGACATGGTTAACTCGATAAAATACCTAGGGATTCACCTTGACCAAAAACTAACCCTGAGACCTCATGTGACTGTGCTAAAGTGCTATTCATGAAAGGAGGCATACAAATGAATTACAGGTGAGTGACTGGGTGATCTGGGACTGGGGTGGGACCCTACACTATTGAAAGTGATTTTTTTTTATTATCGGGTGGGTGATCGGGGATAGGGGTGGGACCCTATACTATGGAAATATACTGTTTTTTTACTGTTGGATCCGCAATTGGGGTAGGGAAGGGCACCACTACATTATGGGTGAATCCGGCTGCTTGGGGCTTGAGCTGGTGGGGGTGGGCAGGGCCATGCACCGCCACACTAATGGCATGCAAATGAGCCCATAATGGGCATGCTAAAGGTCTCATTTATGAAATCCTGTCAAAAATGTCATTTTATGGCACAAGTGTGAAAAGACGTTTTGGGCAGATTTGAAAATGACACATCATATTCATGGCTTTGGGGAATAAAAATGGCTACTTTGAAAGCGTGGGATCACAATCTGGTTAAATTGCAAAACTAGGAGTAAACATTGAAGAACTGTAATGTTTCTTTGTCACTTTGCCTGTTTTTGAGATTTTGACCCCAACTTTTCAACATCGTATTATTATGACCACATCTTTTGATCAAGACAAGTGGAATTTTTTAAATTCTGTCCCAAAGGTGATTTCACAGAGCAAATGTGAAAACATGTTTTGGAGGGGATTTGAAAAATTTAAACCTACTGTTCATGAGTTGGGGTAAAAAAAGGCCTTGTTGAAACTTTTGGAACAAAATCTAGAAAAATACCAAAGTTATGAGAAAATGTTAAAGAATTTCAGTGTTGCTCATAACTTTGTTGTTTTTTGTGATTTTGACCCCAAATTTTCAACACAGTCTTTTATTACCCCATTTTACGAGTAAGGAAGGTGAAATTTTTTAAATCCCTCCCGAAATGTGATTTCACAGCATGAGACTCAGATGTTAGATATGGAGCAGTGCTGAAGCAGATAGGCAAGTATGGTGTCTGTGTATATGTGGGTGGTGGGTGGTGGTGGTGGGTACTGAGAGGGGTGTTGGGGTAGGAGCGTGGGGGCAGAAGTCATCGCTGGACTGTTTTCTTGTTTTACAGGTTTATGGATGGGGCATGAGGAAGGATCAGGAGGTGGGCGGTATGCTTGGCAGTAGGAAGGTGTTTTATTTTTATGGACAGGGTGCCAGGGGGAAGGATCAGGAGGTGGGTGGTATGCTTGGCAGTAGGAGGGTGTTTTATTTTTATGGACAGGGCACCAGGGGGAAGGATCGGGAGGTGGGTGGGATACTTGTCAATGGAAGGGGGTTTTGTTCTATGAACAGGGCAAGGGGAAGAGCTTGTAGGTGGGTGGAATACTTGGCAGTGGGAGGGTGTTTTATTTTTATGGATGGGGCACCAGGTGAAGGATCGAGAGGTGGACAGGGTACTTGTCAGTGGGAGGCTGCATTTTTCGATGGACAGGGCATGGGGAAGGAACAGGAGGTGGGTACAATACTTGGCAGTGGAAGGATGTTTATTTTTATGGATAAGGCACTGGGGGAAGGGTTGAGAGGTGGACAGGATACTTGGCATAGAAACATAGAAGTTGATGGCAGATAAGGACCTCAAGGCCCATCCAGTCTGCCCATTTCTTTTTCTACCTTATAAATGTGCCATCGGCCTTTGCTCTGTCAGTGGCCTATCTATTTATAGTCATTTGTATTGCTCCCTTATGCCTATCCCATGCCTGTTTGAAGCCCTGCACTGTATTCATAGCCACCACTTCTTGTGGTAAGCCATTCCATGCATCCACCACCCTTTTGTGAAAAAGAATTCCTCACATTCCCCTTAATCGCCCCTCTAATCTCATGCTGTGACCTCTTGTCCTGCTATTTTTCTTATATTTAAACATGTTAGACTCTTTCACCTTGTTAATGCCCTTAAGGTGTTTGAATGCCTCGATCATATCACCTCTCTCCTCCTTTGCTCAAGGGTATATACATATGAGCTCTGTTAATCTGTCTTCATATGTCTTCTGATGCAGTCCCTGCACCATTTTGGTTGCCCTTCTCTGGACTGCCTCAATTTAGTTAATGTCCTTGTGAAGGTGTGGCCTCCAATACTGCCGCAGTACTCAGATGGGGCCTAACCAGTGTCTTATAAGAGGGATTATTTATCTCCCTTTATGACTTATGATACCCTACTAATACACCCTAACACCCACCTAGCCTTACCTACTGCTTTAGAGGTCTGCTTGATGATTTCAGGTCATCAGTGATGATGATGCCCAACTCTCTTTCTTCCTTTGTGACTGCTAGCAACTCCCCTCCCAGCCTATAGGTGGCTTCAGGGTTTCTCTTCCCTATGTGCATGATTTTGCACTTCTTGCATTAAATCCCAGTTGCCACTCTTCTGACCATTTTGCTAGTTTATCCAGATCTCTTCTCATTCTGCCCACCCATCTGGATCATCTACTCTGTTGCAGATCTTGGTGTCATCTGCAAACAGACAGCCTTACCCTCTAGTCCATCTGCAAGGTCACTAATGAAGATGTTGAAGAGGACTGGCCCCAGAACTGATCCCTGAGGTACCCCACTTGTGACTTGCATCTCTTCTGACTGTATACCATTTACCACCACTCTTTGTTTTCTGCCCACAACCAGTTTGCCACCCAGTTGACCAACTTCTGACCCACCGAGCCTACCCAGCTTATTTATCAATCTTCTATGTGGAACAGTGTCAAAAGCTTTGCTAAGTCAAGGTGGCGACATCAACTGCTCCCCTTGGTCCACCACTCTGGTTACCCAGTCAAAGAAATCTATGAGATTAGTTTGACAGGACCTTTCCTTTGTAAACCCATGCTGTCTTGGATCCTGTGCCCCTATGGATTCCAGGTGTTGCACTATCCTTTCCTTAAGGAGTGCCTCCATAATCTTGCCCACTACTGAGGTAAGACTGACTGGTCTGTAGTTCCCTGCCTCCTCCCTGCTACAATTCTTGTGGAGCGGGATCACATGAGCCCTTCTCCAGTCTTCTGGGACCTCTCCTGTGCTCAGAGACTCACTAAACAGTTCTGCTAATGGCTCTTCTAGTTCCACCTTTAGCTCCTTAAGTACCCTGGGATGTATGCCATCAGGTCCCATTGCCTTATCCACCCTGAGCTTAGCAAGCTCTTGTAGGACCCTTTCTTTTGTGAAGGGAGTAGTGCTCACCTCCCTCCCCCCTGTGTCCATGATGCTGAGCTGTGGGCCCTGCCCTACCTTCTCTTCAGTAAATACTGAGCAAAAGTATCTATTTAGGATAGATGCCTTTACAGGTCCTCCTCCTCACATGCTCCCTTTTCTCCATTAAGCTTGCAATACCCTCTGGACTTTCTCCTTTCACTAATGTATTTATAGAAAGTCTTGTCACCTTCTTTTACTGTTCGTGCTAGTGTTTCTTCAGTTTAGGACTTTGCCTGCCTTACACCTTCCCTGCTTCCCTTAAGACGGTTGGTATGCCTCCTACCTTCATCCGCTGTTTCCTTATATTTCCTGAAGGCCAGCCTTTTGGCTCTGACCTTTTCTGCTACTGTATTTGAGAACCAAGTGGTTTCCTTCTTCTTTGCACTTCCTTTTCTGTCTAACACAATGGGATGTTGCTCAAGTATTGCATCCTTAATGCTTGCCCACTTTGCCTGTACCCCTCACCTGTGTTTCTTTGCCAGGGCTAGCTTAACTCTGTTGGCCATCTTATCAAAGTCAGTTCCTCTGAAGTCCCATATTTTTGCCTTGGAATGGGATGATTTAGATGTAGTAGCCAAATTGAACCATACCATGTGATGGTCACTGGCCCCCAGGTGACCTTCTACCTGGAGATCTGTGATCCCTTCCTTGTTAGTCAGTACTAGGTCTAGGATAGCCCTGTCTCTTGTGGGTTGCTGTACCAGTTGTTTGAGGCCCTCCCCTCAGTCAGAGGGAGTTTTATTTTTACTGATGGGGCACTGAGGGAATGATCAAAAGGTGGGCAGAATACTTGTCATTGGGAGGGTGTTTTTTTGTAAGGATGGGGCATCAGGAAGGACTGGAAGGTAGTAAAGTCAACATACTATGGGAGTTAACACTGACTATTTGAACAGGAAGGAGTAACATCAGTATTACAAATAAAATGTACCACTTCAGTTCTAAGTGCCTCGGGGGGGGAGGGGGGTTGAATGTGAAGCACAAGTACTGACTGGGTTGTTCGGTGCCAAAGGGCTCTGATCACAGCAGCACATTTACTGACTGCCTTCTGTGTATAGTGGATATCTAAGGGGGTTATCTCCCACTCTTTGGGCAGGGAAGGACTGACATCATTATCCCAAATAAACTATTTACTACGGAGGACAGCAGCACATTTACCGCCCACCTTCTGGGTAGAGTCAACAGTACGTAATGATGTCACTTTGCTGCCTGCTGGGTGGTGTCATGCAGATGAAAGGATCAAACCACTCTGTGATAGGAGTGGCTGACTCCTTTCAACTAAATTTTATTCTGTCTTGTATAATGTTAAGTATTGTTTACTACGTGTCAATCCAGATTTGAGTATTTTATATGTATAGCAGGGTTTTAAATAATTGATTAGCAGTTTTTTCTTGGGACGATACAAACTGTAGAGAAAGTATTTATATAGATCTTCTAGAAGTGCTGTGTTTGTTAAACACAGTGAAGCAAGAGCTGTGCATTTTCACAAATATTTAGCACTTTTATGAGCAAAACGCTAATAAATTTTTAGAGTTAAATAAAACCCTGTATAGCTGTATGTTTCTGAGTGTTTGATCATTTTTTATAACTTACTGTAAACCGAATATTTCTACACAGGACAATTTTGAAAATAGGTCCTTCCGACCTAAAGTTTTGTAATCCTGTATAAAAATAAAATTTTTATTACTACTACTACTACTAAATGAAGGTTCCACGCCGCAAGCAGAGAATACTGTCATGATCAGCTTGAGCTGCACTGGACCCGACAGTGACACACCTCTGAACCTCGTTATTGTAACAATATGTTTGCTTTGTATATGCATGCAAGCAAACATAAAAATAAAACAAGTCCCATGTAACACCCCTCCAGGACATACCTGGAACTGAGCTGCCACAGCTCATGTGCCTTTCCTGGTCAGACATTACAAATAAATAAATAAAACAGATCCATGTAACCCACCCCTTAGGGACACCCCAGGAAACAAGCTGTCACAGCTCAGTGTGCCTTTCCTGGTCAGACATTACAATCAATAAATAATATGCCCACCTGTCCTCTGAAACCTTCTGCCTCTAGGTACCCAGGCCAAACAGGCCAGAGAAACAGCTCTTGTGCTTGTGTCACTCTGAATGGAAAAATAAGCTCCCATATCAACAATCACTAAGATTCTAAACATATTTTTATTACATTTTTTTTCCCAAATCATCCATTTCACCACTTAATGGAACAGCTTTTAATCCTCAATAGTTTGCCTCTGGTGGCTAGGTCTTCAGGGTGGGACAACAGAAATGCAACATAAATAAGTAGGAGATCCCCCATTGTTATATGGGAAATATGTGAGAGGGATAGCATTCCCTCATTTCAGTGATTTTACAAATTAAGGTCAGCAGTGTTTACTGAGAAGGCAGGAGGACAGTAATTAACAAGCATTTGTCAATGCCGAATGTTGTTGTGCTGGCATTGGCATTGGTAGTGCAGGAATTGGAGACGCATAATAGGAATGGCAGTGAAGTATTGAAGTGACGTCAGCCCCATCTCCACCCTGCAGACAGTGACAGGCATTGGGGTGTGCCTTTGGGTTGACAGCTATAACGCTCATGCCATTGTACCTCACCCTACTCTGTAGACACTGACGAGTGTCGTGGTGTGCTTTGGGGTTTTTGGGTGTTATATTTTACTCCATTCCATAAGGAAATATGCTGAGATGGGTACAGTATAGGAGAATGGGGTGAACTTTGTGGGCAAACACTGCAAGGCACACCACGGTGCCTGTCACTGGCTGCAAGGTGGGGGTGGGGGTGGAATGGTGTGAGCATTACAACTGATGATCCCAAGTCACAACCCTGACACCTGTCAGTCTGTACAGGGTGGGGTGCTACAGTTGGTAATCCTAACACTGTAGGCGTGTGTTGGTATTTTCACTCCAAGTTTCCAACATGGGCTTTTTGTGAGCCCACCTCACGAAGAGTGGCACTATCAGTGTGTTAGCTGAAAGGTAGTTTTGCACAGTGGCTATGCCATTTGGTGACACAGGGCCAAAAACACATTTTCGGCAGGATGTAGAAAATGACAACTGTATTGTTCATGAGGAGATGTAAAAAAAATGTCAATGTCGAAAATCAGGAGTGCAAATATGAACAAGCATTTGTCAATGCTGAATGTTTGCTTGCTGGTATTAACATTGGAAATGCAGGAGTTAGAGAGATGCAGAATAGGAATGGCAGTGAAGTTTTGAAGTTCACTCCAACCCCACCTCCATCCTGTAGAGATGGACAGGCATTGGGGTAAGTGTTTGGGTCATCGCCCATGAGGGTCATGCAATGTCACCTCACATCACTCTATTCTGCAGACACCGACACAGGTTGAGGTGTGCCTTAGGGTTTTCGGCTTTACAGTCACCCCATTCCATAAGGACATACGCTGAAATGGGTGCAGCACAGGAGAATGGGGTGAAGTCTGGGGCCAAAGAGTCCAAGGCACACCTTGATGCCTGTCAGTGGCTGGGGGTAGGGGTGAGATGGCATGAGCAGTATAGTAGACAATCCAAAGGCACATCCCGATAGCTGTCCGTCTGTACAGGGTAGGACATTATGGGTAGAAATGCTAATGCCTCGGGCGTTTGTTGGTATTTACAGAACAAATTGTCAACATGGCCTTTTGTGACCCCACCTCATGAAAGCATTTGGGACCTCTTCTCATGAAGAGTGGCAGTGTGATTTTGTCAATGTGTCCTGAACATTGGGTTCCAAGAGCAACAGTGCCCTTCTGCACCACATGTACAAAAAGACAGATTGGGCAGGATGTGAAAAATGACAGCTGTACCATCCATAGGGAGGTGTGAAAAGATGGCAATGCTGAAAATGTGTAGTGGGAATATTGCACATGCTAGCATTTCCGAGCATAGGTGGAAACCGCGCAATGCAGGCTCCCTGTGCTCATAAACAGTGTCACTGTGATTTTCTTAATATGTCCTGAACACTGATTTCCCACAGCAACCTCAGTATTGTGTGCCGGAAGTGCAAAAACACATTTCGGCCAGCATGTGAAAAATGACAGCTGTACTGTTCATAAGGAGGTGCGGAAAAATCGCAATGTTGAAAATGTGGAGTGAAAATATTACAAATGTGTGAAGTTATGAGCGTGCGTGGAAACTGCGTAATGCACACTTGTAACACAGTCATTTTATGGACTTTCATCACCAAATTTTCAACATAGGCATTTTAGGACCTCTGCTAATGAACAGTGTCACTGACATTTTTGTAATGTGTCAAAGTGCGGAAACACATTTCGGCCAGGATGTGAAAAATGACAGCTGTACTGTTCATAAGGAGGTGCTGAAAAATGGCAATGTTGAAAATCTGGAGTGCACATATTACCAAATGTCACGAGAATTCACGAGCCTGCATGGAAACTGCGTACGCACGGCTAAACACAGTCATTTTATGGACTTTGTCACCATATTTTGAACATAGGCATTTTAGGACCTCTGCTAATGAACAGTGTCACTGTGATTTTCATAATGTGTCCCGAACAGTGCTGTCCCATAACGACCACGCTATTCTGTGCCGGAAATGCTAAAACACATTTCGGCCAGGATGTGAAAAATGACAGCTGTACTGTTTATAAGGAGGTGCGGAAAAATGGCAATATTGGAAATCTAGAGTGAAAATATTGCAAATGTGCGAAGTTACGAGCATGCATAGAAACTGTGCAACGCACGAACATAAATCAGTCATGTTATGGACTTTTGTCACCAAATTTGCAACATAGGCATTTTAGGACCTCTGCTAATGAACAGTGTCACTGTGATTTTCGTAATGTGTCCCGAACACTGATTTTTCAGAGCGACCATGCTACTGTGCACCGGAAGTGCGAAAACACATTTTGGCCAGCATGTGAAAAATGACAGCAGTACTGTTCATAAGGAGGTGCAGAAAAATGGCAATATTGAAAATCTAGAGTGAAAATATTGTAAATGTGCGAAGTTACGAGCATGCGTGGAAACCGTACATGCACACTCATAACAGTCATTTTATAGACTTTTGTCACCTGATTTTCAACATAGGCATTTTAAGACCTCTGCTAATGAACAGTATCACTGTCATTTTCTTAATGTGTCCCCAATATGGATTTCCCACAGCGACCGCGCTATTCTGTGCCAGAAGTGCAAAAACACATTTCGCCCAGGATGTGAAAAATGACAGCTGCACTGTTAATAAGCAGGAGTGCAAAAATGGCAATGTTGAAAATCTGGACTGAAAATAGTGCAAATTCGCAAAGTTACAAGCGTGCATAGCAACTGCGCAACGCACACTTGTAAAACAGTCATTTTTTGGATTTTTTCCACCAGATTTGCAACATACACTTTTTGAGAGCCCACCTCATGAACACTGGCACTGTCGTTTCGTTACTCGGTCCCGAAAGGTGATTCCATGCTGTGACCGCAAAATCACCTTTCGGGACTGATTAACATCATGACAGTGACTGAATTCATGAGGAGGGGCCCCAAAAACCCCATGTTGAAAATTTGGTGCCAAAATTCCAAAAAATGCCTGAGATATGAAAATAGTTGAAAACATCCTATTTATGCCATTATACAGTTTACCGGCATTTCCTCAGTTCGCGGTCAGCTTTGAAGTGTGCAGACATGTTCCCAGTCCACCGAAGATCGTCGCGCTGGGTTCCGGAGCTAAGTATGGGGTGGGGGTGGAGAGGCAGTGCACAGTGGGTGGGTGCGGGTTGTTGGGGGCAGGGAGACTACTGAAGGACAGGTTTTGTTTTACAGGTTTAAAAAATTAAAAACCATTGTGGGACGGTTTTCCATTTCTGGGGCATTGAGCATGCTGGGATGGGCTCCCAGCGTGCCACCTGAATGTTCTGGGGGTATAGCCGATGGGGGATTGGGCACCCCCATCTGCACAAAAGTGGGGGGGGGGCGAAAGAGCCGAGGGGGAATGGGCACTCCCTCGGCACAAATTTACTTTGCTTTTTGGGGAGCTGCTTTATGCCGATGGGGAGTGGGCTCCCCCGTCAGCAAATCAAACTGGGATGGGGGACATGATGCCGATGGGGAGTGGGCTCCTCCGTCGGCAACTTTAAATTGGAGGGGGACTGAAGCCAATGGGGATTGGGGCCCCCGTCAGCAAAAACACTGTTGTAGTGGGGGGAGCACATGCTGCCTCGGCTCGGGGCAACTTTAATACTGTTTGTGAACAGGCGGCAAGCCGTCTGCCATGTTCACAAACAATATGACAGTCGGCAAATTCCGCCCAGCAATGACGGGTCGCTCCCTCATTGCAGCGGAATCGCTGACACTGCAATGACGAGGCGGCCCCTGATTGCTGCAGTGCAAATGTTGCAACTTGGTGCAGCTTTTGGAAGCCAGTGTCATCAGCACACTGTGCCTCCATTGGCCCACCACTGCTAAGCCCCAAAATGCTGTGCCTCCCTTGGCTGCTACAGTGCTGCGCCTCCACAACCCGCTTCTCTCCTAAGCTGTCACATAATGTTTCTTGTGTATGCGCGCAAGCAAACATAAAAATTGGTGAAGTCATGAGCATGCATAGAAACTGCTCAACACACATCCGTAACCCAATTATTTTTGGGAGTTTGTTAGCCACATTTTCAACATAGGCATTTTGGGACCTCCCCTCATGAACAGTGGTGCTGTGATTTTGTTAATCTTTCCCAAAAGTTGATTCCTCACAGTGACCACGCCATTGTGCACCACAGGTGCGGAAACACATTTTGGGCAGGCTGTAAAAAATGACAGCTGTACGGTTGATAAGGGGGTGTGAAAAAATGGCAGTGTTGAAAATATGGCATGAAAATATTGCAAATTTGTGAAGTTACAAGGGTGTGTGGAAACTGCGCAACGCACGCTTGTAACACAGTCATTTTATGGACTTTAGGCACCAGATTTTCAACATAGCGATTTTAGGACCTCTGCTCATGAACAGTGTCACCATCATTTTTTCAAACTGTCCTGAAAATGGATTTCACACAGCGACTGCGCTATTCTGAGTCGGACATGCGAAAACACATTTCGGCCAGGATATGTAAAATGACAGCTGCACTATTCATAAGGAGATGTGGAAAAATGCCAATTTTGAAAATCTGGAGTGAAAATATTACAAATTCACGAAGTTACGAGCATGCGTGGAAACTGTGCAATGCACGCTCATAACAGTCATTTTATAGACTTTTGTCACCAGATTTTCAACATAGGCATTTTAGGACCTCTGCTAATGAACAGTATCACTGTCATTTTCGTAATGTGTCCCCTATACGGATTTCCCACAGCGACCGCGCTATTCTGCACCAGAAGTGCAAAAACACATTTCGCCCAGGATGTGAAAAATGACAGCTGTACTGTTAATAAGGAGGAGTGCAAAAATAGCAGTGTTGAAAATCTGGACTGGAAATATTGCAAATTCACAACGTTACGAGCATGCATAGCAACTGCACAATGCACGCTCATAAAACAGTCATTTTTGGGATTTTTCCACCAAATTTGCAACATACACTTTTTGAGAGTCCACCTCATGAACACTGGCACTGTCGTTTCGTTACTCGGTCCCGAAGGTGATTCTGTGTTGTGACCGCAAAATCACCTTTCGGGACCGATTAACATCATGACAGTAACTGAATTCATGAGGAGGGGTCCCAAAAAACCAATGTTGAAAATTTGGTGCCAAAATTCCAAAAAATGCCTGAGATATGCAAAATAGTTGAAAACATCCTATTTATGCCATTATACAGTTTACCGGCATTTCCTCAGTTCGCGGTCGGCTTTGAAGAGTGCGGACGTGTGACCGGTCAACCGAAGATCATCATGCTGGGTTCCAGAAGTAAGTATGGGGTGAGGGGGTGTGTGGAGAGGCAGGGTACACAGTGGGTGGGTGCGGGTTGTTGGGGGGGCAGGGAGACTACGAGGGGCAGGTTTTATTTTACAGGTTTAAAAAAAAATTAAAAAACCATTGCGGGATGGTTTTTCTGTTTATGGGGCAACGGGCATGCTGGGATGGGCTCCCAGCATGCCACCTGAATGTTTCTGTGGGGTGTAGCCAATGAGGGATTGGGCACCCCGCCGCACAAAAGTGGGGGCAAAAGAGCCGAGTGGATTGGGCACCGCATAAATTTACTTTGTGTTTTGGGGTCGATATGCCGATGGAAGTGGGCTCCCCATCTGCAAATCAAACTGGGAGGGGACATGATGCAGATGGGAGTGGACTCCCCCATCGGCAACTTTAAGTGGAGGTGACTGGAATCCGATGGGGATTGGGGCCCCGTCAGCAAAAACACTATTGTAGCGGGGCATGCTGCCAAGGGGATTAGCCACCCCCTCGGCTCGGAGCAACTTTAATATTGTTTGTGAACAGGCGGCAAGCCGCTTGCCATGTTCACAAATAATGTTACAGTCGGCAAGTTCCGCCCAGCAATGACGGGTCGCTCCCTCATTGCAGCGGAAACACTAACACTGCAATGACGAGGCGACCCCAATTGCTGCGGTGAAAACATTGCAACTTGGTGCAGCTTTTGGAAGCCAGTGTCATCAGCACACTGTGCCTCCATTGGCCCACCACTGCTAAGCCCCCAAATGCTGTGCCTCCCTTGGCTGCTACTGTGCCATGCCTCCACAACCCGCTTCTCTCCTAAGCTGTCACATAATGTTTCTTGCGTATGCACGCAAGCAAACATAAAAATTGGTGAAGTCATGAGCATGCATAGAAACTGCGCAACACACATCCGTAACCCAATTATTTTTGGGAGTTTGTTAGCCACATTTTCAACATAGGCATTTTGGGACCTCCCCTCATGAACAGTGGTGCTGTGATTTTGTTAATCTTTCCCAAAAGTTGATTCCCCACAGTGACCACGCCATTGTGCTCCACAGGTGCGGAAACACATTTTGGGCAGGCTTTGAAAAATTACAGCTGTACTGTTGATAAGGGGGTGTGAAAAAATGGCAGTGTTGAAAATATGGCATGAAAATATTGCAAATTTGTGAAGTTACAAGGGTACGTGGAAACTGCACAATGCACGCTTGTAACACAGTCATTTTATCAAACAATCAATCAATCAAATCTTTATTTATTCAGGCTGAACATCATTGAGCAAGGCTCATTTACAAGATGGACCTGATAAGGTCAAGGTTCAATAGTTGATACACAGCAAATACATCACACGCTTTATAAGACAGTTATACATACAGAGAAAAATAATGTTTATAACACAATGATGTACAGTGAATTCACATGTTAAAACTCGGTTAAAGGAAGGTTAAGCTAATATCTACAGTATGTACAGTACATACATATCCCAATGGAGGCCATGACATACACACAACATAATGAATACTAGGATGGTGAAGGTATTATTGGGTGCCATAATCTGGGGGTGTCTGACTGGAAGGAATATGCCATATATGATTGGAAGCCAGATTTGTAGGATGACTAATCTAGCTCTAGCGGTAGCAACTGCATTTCTCTGTGAAGAAGGCTGTACAATGCTGTTTAAAGGATGCAAATGGAATGATAATGGACAGTTTTAGGGATTTTTGTAGGGTGTACCATGCTATAGCTAGAGAATAGCTGATTGCTGCCCTCCTAGTCTGGTGCTGACTTTGGGCAATTTGAGCAGGATGATATTGTTGCTTCTTAGGCATAGGAGCTAGGAGTGGTCTGGTTGAAGCAGTCCAGGATATAGTTTGGGAGTTTTTTTGATAAAGCTCTGTAAATCCATAGAGCTCATTTCTGCTCCTCCTGATATGAAGGGAAACCCATCCAACTGCATCATAAAGAGAGCAATGGTTGGTATTATAGGGCAGATCTGTAATGAACCTTATTGCTCTATGATATAAGGTATCCAACTTGTGAAGGTAGGAGATGGGGCAGTGACTATAAAGGAAGTCTGCATAGTCAATAACTGATAGAAAGATGGCCTGGACTAACCTCATCTTTGAGTCTCTGTTAAGGAAGGGTTTTAATCTATAGAGGCCAAGCCTTTGTGAAGCTTTTAACAGTTCTTCTAGATGATGAGTGAAGTCGAGTCTGTTGTCAATCCACACACCTAGGTATTTGAAGTTTTCAACATACTCCAGATTTTCTCCAAGTATAGTGCATAGCTGGGGGAGAGTGATTGAAGAGGATGTGCTGGTGGAGTTTTGAGTTGCTAGTGGAGTTTTGAGTTGTGAACATCATTGCTTTAGTTTTCTTTGCATTTAGCAGAAGCTTTTTCTCGAGTAGCTGATGTTGTAGCAAGGAGAATTCTGTTTGTAGGATTTCATGAGCAACTGTAGGCGAAGGGTTGCTGACATACAAAACAGTGTCATCAGCAAAGAGGTGTACTGAGGACTTGGTAAGGGTTGAATCAATGTTATTTATATAAATGGCAAAAAGTATAGGACCCAGAATAGAGCCTTGGGGGACTCCTCTTGACAGTGGTCTTAATGGGGATAGGTCACCTTCAGCTTTTACCTGCTGTGACCTACCGGAGAGGTAGCATCTGAACCACTTAAGGAGGGTGGATCTAGGCCAAGGGGTGCAGGATGAGAGTAGCAGCTCATGGTCCACAGTATCGAATGCTTTGCTCAGGTCCAGGAATACTGCACAGACGTTATTCTTTTTATCCAATTCGATTTGCCAGTCATTTGTGACCTTGGCTAATGCAGTGATAGTGCTATGTTTGGCCCTGAATCCAGATTGAGCTGGATTTAATAGGTTAACATTGTCAAGATATTCCTTAGCTGATTACTCACTAATTTCTCAGCATCTTGGATAGCACAGGTAGAATGGAAATGGGCCTGTAATTATTAAGATCCATAGGGTCCCCTGATTTTAGAAGAGGACCACTTGGCCTGTCTTCCACAGTGTGGGAATAGAGCCAGAGTTTAGGGAAAGGTTAAAGAGGTGTGTTAGGGGGACTGCAAGTACATGGCACGCAATCTTTAGAAAGAAGGGGTCCAGAGAGTCTGCTCCTGCACATTTTTTGGTATCCAGATGTCATAATAGATCCTCAACTTGTTTCAACAGTATAGGTTTGAAGCTAAAGGAAGAGTCAACTCTTTGATCACCAATGTAGTGGGAGCTTAATTGGTCCCTCAGCAGGTTAGCTGGGGAGGTGTCAAAGGCAAGGCCAGCCGTTGTGAAGTGGTTGTTGAATGCGTCCAGGATTTCCATTTTGCCAGTGATAGGGCCATAACTATTGTGTAGTTGAGTTGGAAGGGGGTTGTTAGCGTCCTGTCCCATCATACCCTTGATGGTGCCCCAAAACCTAGCAGGATTATGGTAGGAGGAGTCGAGCTCGGCCAGGTAGAAGGTAGCCTTTGCATCCCTAACTTTCCTGGTACATCTATTCCTGGCTTTCCTAAAAATCATCCTGTTGTTTGCATTCTTAGTTTTTCTTGCCACTTTCCAGAGTTTGTCTCTCTCCAGCAGTGCAGCTTTGAGGTCAGCTGAAAACCAGCGACAGGATTTGTTTTTTATTCGGATACTAGAGATTGGGGCATGGGTGTTAAGGGCATTTATTATAATGCTATTTAGCACCTGCTGAGCTTTTTCTACAGAATGTGCAAGATAAAACTTTTGCCAGTGTGGAGAGTAAGCTAGATCATGCAGATATCCTTCAGTATTAATGTTTTTCTTGGATCTCCTCATGAGGAATTTTGCAGGATTTGTTGTTATGCTGGTGGATCTTACCTCCGATGGGGCAGTGATCACTTATATCGCATAGGAGCATTCCAGCGTGTGGAATAGATGTGGTTTACTCACTAGCATGATATCAAGTAGTGTGCTGTTACTACTATTCCTTGCATTTATTCTTGTTGGTTCATTAATTAACTGTGTGAGCCCAAAGGTGTCACAGAATGATACCAGAGGTGTAGCTGCCTGGGTGAGCCAGTTGAAATTCAGGTCACCTAGAATAATGACTTCTTCAGTGCTGGGCTTGACCAGGTTCCCCAGGTGGGATAAGAGCTTGTGTTCAGCAGAGGGGGGTCTGTAGCATCCAATTAGTTGAAAAGCTGCTGTATTGTGGAGAGAGACTTTTAGAGATAGGCATTCAAACTCCTTGGGCATAGATGTTGCAGCAGTACAGGATACAGCTATACCAGCTTTTGCATATATGGCTACTCCACCTCCCCTTGTTTGGCGATCAGCTCCGAATAGCTGATAGTTAGGTAGGTTAACATACCTGTCCGCTGTGGTGGGTTTGAGCCATGTCTCAGTTACCACAAGAAAGTCTGGCAAGGTATGGGCAACCCAGGCTTGTATCAACGTAAATTTTTTCAACAGACTGCATACATTAATATGCAGGAAACTGAGGCCTTTAATTGAGGTTAGGTCTGATGGAGAGGTGATACTTTCAAGAGGTCCAGGGTTGATTTCCACATTACCAATACAGAGCAATAGAAGAGCAGTAGTTTCATGAGGGCTGACAGTGATAGTGAGAGGGCTGTCTTTGGTCCTCCTTCTTTTATTCTGTTGCCACTCTTTTTGGGGTGCTCCCTGTGGTTTTAAGGAAGTGTCGGGATACCAAGTAGCAGTTTGGACTAGGCTTAGGGGATCTATATATCCAGCAGTGGAGCCTTGGCTGAAATACATGTGTGGTGGTATGTGTCTCTTTATGGTGATTATACGCTGTAGTCGATGCAGCAATGGTAGAGCATATATGAGGGTTTGAGTATCAACCAAAGGGATGGTTCAGAGAGACTGGGCTTCGGCACCAATTTTCAACATAGCCATTTTAGGACCTCTGCTCATGAACAGTGTCACCGTCATTTTCTCAAACTGTCTCGAAAATGGATTTCGCACAGCGACCACACTATTCTGCGTCGGACGTGCATAAACACATTTCGGCCAGGATATGTAAAATGACAGCTGCACTATTCATAAGGAGATGTGGAAAAATGCCAATTTTGAAAATCTGGAGTGAAAATATTACAAATTCACGGAGTTAAGAGCATGCATGGAAACTGCTCAATGCACGCTCATAAAACAGCCATTTGGGGATTTTTCACCAAATTTGCAACATAAGCTTTTGAGAGCCCCCATGAACAGTGGCACTGTCGCTTTGTTACTGGATCTCAAAGAGGATTCCACAGTGACTGCGAAATCACATTTTGAGACTGAATAACGCCATGACAGTAACAGAATTCATGAGGAGGGCTCTAAATAACCTCACGTTGAAAATTTGGTGCAAAAATTCCAAAAAATGCCCAAGATATGCACCAAAGTTGAAAAACCCTATTTATACCATTTTACAGCTTACCGGCAGTTCCTCAGTTCACGGTCGGCTCTGAAGAGTGCATACGTGTTCCCGGTCCACCGAAGATCGTCGGGCCGGCTCAGGAGGTAAGTATGGGATGGGGGCAGGGAATCCGCAGAGGGTGGTTGTGGGAGGGGGTAGGGAGACCGCGGGGACCGCTTACTTCTTTCACAGGGTTTAAAAAAAAAAACTCGTGGGATGGTTTTTATTTTTCAGGGCACCTATGTTGGGTGGCCCATGCCACCTAAGTGTTTTGGGTGGAGGATGCGGTAGCCGACGGGGGATTGGGCACCAGTCAGTCAAACAATGAAAGCTGGGGCGTAAGAGCAGAGGGGATTGGGCACCCCCTCGGCACATAACAAATTGGGGGGTGCATGATGCAGATGGGGAGTGGGCTCCCCCGTCAGCACATACGTTGTAACAGGGCATGCCAACAGGGGGATTGGACACCCCGTAGTGGGCATTATGGCAGGCAGTGTGCCGCCATGTTTATTATTTTTTTTACACCAGGGCAAGCACGTCAGGAGGTCCGCTGCGTATGACGAGCTTTGCTTGCATTGTAGCAGACCTTTCCTTTGATGTGATCGCCACATTAAGTATGCATGGTGTGGCACCTGCATGCAGGCTGATTGGGGAATGAGGGACGCACCTACTGATGCATGCCCTGCATTTGCCCAACAGTGACCGTGCCTCCAAATCTGCTACTAGCGCAAGATGTTGGCTGCGCAAGTGCGCGAACATAAAAATACAGATATTTTATACCAAGCCCGTGTATGGGGCTAGTAGTTATAACTTGAACAGTAAATCTTGAATTATGTATAGGCTTATATTTAATGCTTCTCTTATTTCCCCATCAGAGTATTTGTGTAACCCCTCCTTTCCTGCCGCATCTAGGTCCTGGTTCTACTCTCCAGCCTCCCTCTTCAGCCTCAGTTCTAGTGCCCGGGCTGGAAAGGCCACAATACTTCCTGTCAGCTCCCTTTTATACCCTAATTCTTCCCTCTGCTGCCACCTTGAGGCGTCCAGAGCACTAACCCTCAGAGCACTAAACCCATTTCCTAGCTTGGGGGGCGGGAGGGGGAAGGGATACCTAAATATGGGAATATAAGCCCCACTTTTGCAGGAGGCTTACACTCTTCCCCAACCCAGTAAATCATTCCCTCCTGGGAATGTTGGCAAGGGTCCAGTGATGGTCCACTCCCATCAGGCTGAGTATGCGCACTCCCCTGCCTCCTGGTGGTGGACACAACATGTCTGGCCACCAGGCACCACCCAACCTACCTGCCTAGCCCAAACTGTATCCTAAAATCTAATTTCTAAGCCCTACCTTCGCCCAGAGATAAATCTAAAGTGATAGTCATTACCATCATTATTTCTTTTTAAACAGTAACAACAATCACTTTTTTGTAATGATTATTATAATCAAAAAGTTTCCTTAAGCTTCATGCTAACATTATTAATGAGGTAACAGACATTCCCCTTAAATACCTCCCACCAAAATTTTAAAATAAGTTTCTCTGTGTAGAAACCCCAGACCACTCTCTTACATATGCACACACCATATGCACACACACATTCTCTCACCAATCTCCCTAAAACATATGTTATCATGATCTATATATAAAACAGTAACAATTTAAACCCTTTGTTTTCAAAGATAAGAGCTTGATCAATAAATGAGACTAGAGTCACCATATCTGCTTCATAGAGCAATTATCCTGGTGTAGTCCACAAGTTTTTAGTCCCAGGGGCCTAGGTTGCAGGCTCCCCACCTGGAGGGAAATAATACACTGGGGCCGGCTTAGTGGTCACTTCTCCAAATGAATCTCGGTCCCAAATGTAATACTTGGTCTGAGTCACAGTTAAGTCCTGGACCATAGTGAAATGTTTGAAAATGGTTAGTCCTGACCAAGTCCCTGTGTAGCACACCGACCATGCCTGCTGAAACAACTGTTGAGATGGGGCACTTCCTCCTCCTGGATGGTTCTTCAGCCTCTCCAACTGCTCTTTGAAAATCCAGTTCTCCCGCATCTCTTCAATAATGTCCCAAATTCTCTCTGGCACGTATGGATAGTTCAGGTTTGGATATTCTAACCTCAGCCTCCTGCAAACCCACCTTTTGGCCTGATTCCATTCGGGCAGGTCCCTCACGCTGGTTCTCCTTGCTTGTCCCACAGGTAGACATATCCCCCTTCGATATTTTAGGTTCAACGGGTCATTTGAGTTTAACCTGTCCATCTGGGTTTGGAGGGTCTTGGCCCGGACTGGGAGCTGCAGGGTGGTATCACCAAAAGTGATAACTGGGTGATTGTAGGGCCTAGGGATTGCCCTAACGACCATGTGGTCCTGGAACTGGAACTGACTGCCAACATATTTTTCCTCATCCAACTCCCTTTTGTCTGGCAGGTCACCAACCTGTCCACTGGCTGAACCTGGTGCAGGTGCCAACTCAGGACCACTCTCCATGGCTCTAAATTTGCTTCTGGCACCCGAGACAGGCTCTGATTTACTGGATAATGCCTGTGGGCTACCGCTGGACAGGGGCCGTGGTGAGGATCCCACGGGCCCTGGAGGATCCCCAACTGGTTGTCTGAGGCCCCTGCTTCTCCCTCTGCTAGTGGGATAACCAGTAGAAGATGGCGGAGAGCCGGGCAGATGGCTGTGCTCCGTGTCACCTTTGTCCTTTTCTAGTGCACCTGCACTCTCTTCTTCAACAGCCTCCACTATCACATCCGGGGATTCACTTCGGGTTTCATCCACCTGAACACGTGTGCTCTCTCCCAGAGACAACCTTTCAAAGCCCTCCAACTCCCCACCGGCTGGTGACCACAGGATGAATAAGCTGGCAGTGGAACTGGGAGCATACATCCCCCCTACATGGCACTGGCGGGCTTCCTATACAATAAGGACATATGGGCAACCTGGTTAGTGCCTCTCCCATAAATCCACACCTCACACAATGTTCATGTTCCTTACATTTTCTCCCAGCCTTCCAGAGCCAGGAGAGAAGTGAGGCTGGAACTGTAGTTAGGGGTTCCTCCTTAGGGGTTGCTACAGGCCTCTCTGCACCTCCCCCTGCTACTACTTGCTGCCAATCCATGTGGATGCCTGTGCTCGCTTTTCCTTCCTTCTCAGGTCCACAGTCACTTGGAGCCCACAGCTATTTTGCTCCAAATATTATGCAGTCCAGTCAACTTGCTTGCTACTGAATAATGCTCCCACAACAATCTCTCTCTCTTGCTTTGTTTTTGTTATCGTTATTTTCCTTTTCTGCTCTGCCAATGCTGGTTTCGCTCCCTCAGCTCACTCATTCTGATCCCCAAGATGGCACTTTCTCATGCAGCTGCTATAGCTCCCTTTTGCTCATCCTCCAATCAGGACCTTTCCTGAGGGTCATGTGATTAGCAAGTCATGCACGCACTCCACACTAGCATGCCAGGCCTAATGCCTGCTCCAGGCCTACCACACAGCAATATGAAGTGCACAACAGGGTCCAACCAGGCTGGGAAGCCTGCACACGGCAGACCAGCAGGCTCAGGTTCTGGCAGCAACTCCTGAGGTTCGGGGGAACATCCCGGATGAGCCCCCACAGTGCAACCCCTCCCTTCTTGCCCCGTCTAGGGGCATACTTTAAAACATTGCAGGTGTTCTGGGCAGGAAGAAAGGAGCACTCCCAAAGCGCTAACATACGAGACATTGCATATACTGGACTAGGGAAAATTGATGGTCCCTACCTGTTGCTGTCTTCAAGATGCTGGATCACCTCCTCATTCTCAGCAATGGAGCTACTCCCTGAACCAACCAACCAGACCTGGACCTCTTTCTTCTCTCTCAGAGGTCTCATGGAACCCCTGCAGCACCCATAAGCTGGATTCTTTCCCCTGGAATACAACTCATGGCAAATTAATCAGACTGAAAATGGGGAGGGGGATAAAGATTTCATTTAATTAGATCTCCCCCCTACAACCAAATAAACATGGTTTCTCCCCCAATTGACTTTATTTTCACCTGCAAGGCAAATGATTCCAGCTATACAGCGGTCACCATTTCTTCTTAGAAAATAACTAATCAGCTCCATGGGGCTACAACTTTATACACATTGGCTGGACATATCAAACAGCAGAATCATCATTTCAGCAGACACCAGAAGGATTCTCATCTCCTACCCTTTCTCTCTTGGGTGAGCTACCCAAGAACCTGGAATCCAGATCCCTGCAATCTCCTGGCATATAAGGATCCAGTAAGCCAAGCCTTCCTCTTACTTTTACCTACGGGTCCCTTTTCCCTTGTGGCACTGATCATCCCCCCTTTCTCCAGTGTGGGAAAGTGAGCTGCCTACCCCACCTGGATTCCTGTGCAAAACAGCCTAAACCAGAGGGCATCCAGGATTTTTTCTGATGACCCAGGCCCTGACCCACTTTCCAATGGCTGGCTCTTATGATCAGCACTGAGGCCTCTCCTGCCACTGATTACTTGTCTCTGCCTCAGTCCTCCATGGTCCCCAATTCACTCTGGGGTTGTTCTGCTGTCACCACCTCCTTCCTACAGAGAGTCCCTGCCAGGCACACATCCCTTACGATGGTTCCTAGGCTTGAGTTAAGCACCAGCATGGGGACCACCCCTCAAGGCTTACCATTTCTTTGGGTCTGCAATCCGCCTGCACCTTAACATATGGCACCCCAAGACCTGTCCCTCCAAACAGGCCCCTTAAATGGGTGAAAGGCTCCCCGGCTCCCTCGACCCCTCAGGCTACCCTGCCACACTGGGTACGAGGGTAACCTCTGCCACCAGTTCCCCCTCTCCCGAGAGGGCTCTGCCACAGCCCTCCCAGCCCTGGTGACCTAGGAAAACACCAATGGGCTTCCTAAGGGCTCCTACATCTATTGGCTGGGCTTGCTAAAGTCTCCCTAATGCCCTAGCCCCCTCAGCACAGGACCTGGCTACCTATATCCCCACTCCTCATCAGCCATGGTGCATGAAACCATCCTGACTACACTTTACTTTGGGGGGATTCCCCACTGGCTCTCCTGGACTGCCGAGCTCCTTCATTTGTCCACGTATTCTGGTCCTGGTTCTACTCTCCAGCCTCCTCCCTCCAGCCCCAGGCCTAGTGCCTGAGCTGAAAAGGCCACGATACTTCCTGTCAGCTCCCTTATATACCCTATTTCTGCCCTCTGCTGCCACCTTGAGGCGTCCAGAGCACTAACCCCCAGAGCACTAAACCCATTTCCTAGCTTGGTGGGGGAAAGGGATGCTTAAACGTGGGAACATAAGCACCACGTTTGCAGGGGGCTTACACTTGTATATTGTTTAAGGTCATAGCGCTCATCCACTCATGGATGTTTCTTCGTCTCTGAGAGGATAGTCCAACGCACTTGTGTATTTGAGCTTGCTTTTTATTTATTTATTTTTATTTAGTTTTTGTTGACTGGGTAAGTGCACTAGACAAATCCTGCCTATTTTCAGGCACGACCGGGGGGAGGGGCATACAGATGAATGCCAACTGACCTTGAACCAGACTAAGCTGTTGGTGCTATTTTTAGTGAATGAGGGAAATTTGGCCAGGACACTGGGGGAAATTCCCCTACTCTTTTCGATAAGTGCCATGGGATCTTTAACATCCACCTGAACTACCACCAGTCCAGGCAGATGGGACCTCGGTTTAACGTCTCATCCGAAAGACAGCACCTCAGAAGTGCAGCACCCCTCTCTTGCTGCACTATAGTGTCAGTACTGGGATATTAACCCAAGTGCCAGATGTGGGAACTGAACCCATAGCCCTCTGATCTCCCGGCCTCAGAGGCGAGTGTGCTACCTACTGAGCCACTGACACTGCAAATTTAGCAGAGCCTGATATAGGGATCCCCATAATTAATAAGTGATGCTATATTATTATAGGTAATGGCCTCCTGCCATTCTCAGTAGAACACTGCTGACCATATTTTGTGAAATCGCTGAAATGAGTAAATGTCATCCCTGTTGCATATTTCCCACATAACCATGGGGGATTTTCTATTTATTTAAGTTATCACTGGCTAAGGTTTAAAAGTAATACATGTATATTGTATTTTATATTCTCTGTTGTCTTTCAGGCTTCCATAGGACCCAGGTTTGTACATATGAATTCATCCCACTCAATGCTACAGAGTTATTTTCAAGCCACTGCAGCTGATCTATAACATTTAGCTCAGGTCTGTCTCCATGACCGATTTTGCTGTTGGCTCTGATTCAACATACACTTACACCATTTATTAACACAGGGAAGAGAGTTTGTAAATTTCCCTTATACACACAGAAACACACACACACACACACACACACGAAGTAACCATTAGATGCGGCACTATTAAATTTGCTTGTTGTCTATACTGGCGTAACTTAGTTTTCACTAGATTAACTTCAGCATACAGACCATCAATACTGACACTTTCTCATGTTTACATTGTTAATTGGATTAACCTCTGAATTTTTTCACGTTCTGTAGGCTGCAAACTGTAGCTTTGACGTCATTATTACGTCTTTCTAGTGGGATCTTTAAACTGGGATCTTGGGAGAAAGGTCCACGCCTCCTGAGGAAGAGGTGTTCTTATATCAAAGCACCAGGGCTTGAGAGTTCTGTAGCAGGCATTGCATGTGTAATTCAGTAACCTTGCCACAATAGATTTTCGCATGTTCATCTGCTCAGAGGGCTTGTCTTTTTGCCTTCTTACCATGTGACATCACATCTGTGAATAATAGAGTGCAAATAGTGAATACTAATGTTTACCATTTCCTTGAAATCGTGAATGATGGGGTGTCAGCCATTTCATATAAACACGTTATAGTCCCCCCATGTGTGCACCCAGACCAGCGGGTCAATTAAGAACAGAGATTTTGGGGGGAGGGGTGAACACAAGGCTATTTTTCCGAGGAAAGAGTACTGAAAGAATTTTCAACTCTGAACGTGAATAAGGCTATGGGACCAGATGGGATACATCCCAGGGTACTGAGGGAGCTCAGGGAGGTATAATGCATAGGCCAAGAAAGCTATGGCTTACGAGTTAATTGGAGGGGGGTGGCATTCTGGATCCTGCCCATTGATTTTGGCTACTCCTGATAGCGACCCCGTACTAGTGTTATAATATGATTGTTGTGCTCTGTTTGAATTAAACACAATGCTAAATGTGTAAAACTACATAATATGGGGTGCCCATTGGGTCTGGTTAACAAATATGAGTATGTCTACAATAGGGTGGGGGCGGCAGAAAAAAGGCACCAAAGAGTTCTGGCTTACATATTTTATTTTACTAGCCTGAGGAAACTCTGGGAAGTGCTAGCTGCTCCACTGACAGCCTTGTTCAACAGCTCACTGGAATCGGGAGTCATTCCTGAGGACAGGAGAAGGGCTAATGTGGCCTCTCTGCATAACAGTGGCAGTAGGGAGGAATCTAGTAACTACAGGCTAGTCAGCCGAGGTCCAGTGGTGGGGAAACCTAATGGAAACCCTACTAAACGAGACATGCACAGAAAGACGTGCACTCTGTGGTGCTGGACAAGGGGTACAGGTACAAAACAAACCCTAAAATAAGCATCCCCCTAGGTAAATGAGTATCACACTCATCTAGGAGCACAGAGTGCATCCAGAATAACCAGACTCACTGTGTAATGCTGAGAATTCTTTTATTGGAAAGCTATGACAAATCTAGGCGCAGAAACAATACAGGACCTTAGTGTGGTGCAGACCAGAAGCATCAGCGTTTCAATTAAGTCCTTGTCAGGGGGCTGGCTAATGGTCTGTAAACCCCTCCTTTCTATACCATTCATATGACCAGATGGACCAATCAGCTGAAGATGCTATTTAACATGAAGTGAGTTGGTCAAGCTAAGTGATTGTGGAGGGATTCGAACTTAACAGCCGTGACATAAAGTTAAGAGGGAAAAACATATACTATTAAACTTACAGAAAGTGGTGTAATATTAACACATACAGGTTATGAGACACTCATTACCAAAAAAATCCTGGAAGGAGAGGAAGCCATGCATTACAATCTGTAGCCATGTTACAATGTATGCAAATAACAGCGCTTCACGTAGTACAGACACTGTTTTGGAATTTGCAGCTCACATTGTTTCTCTCCTAGTGAGAAACAGATAGAGCAGGGATACATATGACCTCCTGCTGGTGCGATCTCCCCATTGAAATTATTTCTGGGTTTCCACAAGTTTGAAGGGGATCTACTTGCACGGAGATGCAGGCACCTAAAAAAATATATAAAAAGATAGAATTAGTGTCAGCTAGTGTAGAATGATGTCAGATAAGGAACGCGGAGAGAGAAGGGGACAAGCAGAAAGGGAAATAAATTGAGCTGGACGGAAGAAAGAGAGATGGTGGTGTCGGTGGTGGGGTTGTGGGTTTTTGGATAGCAAGGATGGGATGACGAAGGTGCGAGGGAGGGAAGAGAATGGGAGAGAGAGGGAGATGGTTACAAGACCCAAGGCAGTATGGGTTCACAGGTGGCAGTCATGTCAAAAGAATCTGATAGATTTCTTTGACTGGGTAACAATTAGATCAGGGTGGAGCAGTGGATGTGGCCTACCAAGATTTCAATAAGGCTTTCAATATAGTTCCACGTACTACACTAGTAAGCAAGCTGGGTAGCTTAGGAGTGTATCTAAAGATGGAAAACTGGTTAAGATATTGGTTAGGGGGCGTGTGACAGAGGGTGGCGGTAAATGGAGTTCACTCTGAGGAAGGGAGGGTGGCCAGCGGGGTGCCTCAGGATCAGTGCTGGAACCGGTTCTCTTTAATGTCTTTATAAGTGACATTGCAGAGGAGCTGGAAGGGAAAGTCTACCTCTTTACAGATGGCACCAACATTTGCAATAGGGTGGGCACTCTGGGTGGGGTTGGGGGATGAAAAGGATGAGCAGAGACCTGAGAAAACTAGAGGAGTGGACAAGGTATAGAAGGTGGGTTTCAGTGCAAAAAAGTGCAAAATCATGCACTTAGGGCACAGAAATCCAGGGGCAGAGTACAAAATGAGTGGAGCAGTATTGACGACTACCAAGCAGGAGACAGGCCTGGGGGTAGTCATCTCTGATGACATAAAGGTCGCTTGGCAGTGCAGCAAAGCAGTCGGAAGGGTTAGCGGAATACTGTGGTGCATAGGGAGGGGCATCGCCAACAGAAAGAGGGAGGTGGTGTTGGCTCTGTATAGATCACTGGTAAAACTCCACCTAGAATATTGTGTCCAGTTCTGGAGACCACATCTCTGGAAGAATACAGACAGAGTGGCGGTGGTCCAGAGGAGGGCAACTAAAATGGTGCAGAATCTGTATTAAAAGTCCTATGAGGAGAGACTAAAGCCGTGTTTACACATCAGTAGTGCTTCAAATTTCTGAGTGCAACAGTGCAGTCCCGACCATCTTCCATGTGCTGTCTGCCAGATGACACAGCCCCTCTCCACACCACTACAGTCTGTGCTGGTAAAGGGCCACGTGACAGAGGGACCGGACATCTGCTGGCCAACGTAAGCAGTGACGTAAATGCGCATGTGAATGCGCATGCCCGAACTCATGGCTGTACATTTCAGTTGGAGAGTTGCAGCTGTTACAGCCCTTGGTTTTTAACAGCAGTTACTTTGCTGCACTCAGGAGACTCTTTTTGTGGGGAAACTATTTGGCTCAAAGCACTTGCCAAAAACAGAGACTCATTCATGAAATAGTCTATGTCACCGTGGCTATGCACGTGCCAGAGCCATGGCTGAACAGGTTGCCATGGCGCAGACAGTTCACACTGCCATTTAAGCAGCTGTAAGATGCTCACTCCACTCAGCACCCCCAGCTTACCTGAGAATCTGGGAGCGTCTTAATGCTTACCCCAACTGGGTCAGTGTCTGCATGGTTGCATTTGCACTGGAGCAACCTGAGTGCACGTGTTACTCCAGTGAAAATGTGACTGTGTAAACAGGGCTTAAAGGACCTCAGTATGTACACCCTAGAAGACAGAAAGGAGAGGGGAAATATGATATACAGCTTTTAAATACCTCATGGGGTAAATAAGGTACAGGAGTGGTGTATTTTTCAGAAACAAGATGTTCAAGAACAAGGCAACGGATATGAAGCTGGGGGTAGATCCAGGAGAGATGTGAGGAAGTACTCCTTCACAGAAAGAGTAGTGGATTCCTTGAGCAGCCTTGCAGCAGAGGTGGTGGGGGTTAAAACAATGGTGGGATTCAAGAGTGCATGGCATAGGCATAAGTGAATCCTAGTAGAAAGGAAGTGGGGGGGGGGAGAAAGAGCTGCAGATCACATATGGTCTGTGGCTATAATGTAGATAGGGAAACAAGCATTTGTCAATGCCGAATGTTGCTTGCTTCTATGTGCTGTTTAGGTATTTGGAAGTCATTGGAGTGCAAATATTGAAAATTTGCGAACTTACGAGCGTGCGTAGGAACTGCGCAACGCACGCTCATAAAACAGTCATTTTTAGGAATTTTTTCACCAAATTTTCAACATAGCCATTTTAAGACCTCTGCTCATGAACAGTGTCACTGTGATTTTCTTAATTTGTCCCATACATTGATTTTGCACACCGACTACGCCATTCTGCGCTACATGGTCGGAAACACATTTTGGATGAGATGTGAAAAATGACAGCTGTATTACTCATAAGGAGGTGTGGTAAAATGGCAATGTTGAAAATCTGGAGTGAAAATATTGAAATTTCGCGAACTTACGAGCCTGTGTAGTAACTGCACAAGCATGCCTTTCGTAAAACAGTCATTTTGGGAATTTTCGCAAATTTTCAACATTGGGTTTTGGGACCTCTTCTCATGAATGATGTCACTGTCATGGCGATAGTGGGCCCGAAGGGTGATTTCGCAGTCACTGCGTGAAATCACCCTTCGGGCCAATAACGCCATGACAGTGACATCATTCATGAGAAGGGGTCCAAAACCCCATTTTGAAAATTTGCAAAATTCCCAAAATGCCTGAGATATGCAACAAAGTTGAAACCCCTATCTAGGCCATTATACAGCTTACCGGCATTTCCTCAGTTCGCGGGTCGGCTTTGAAGAGTGCAGACGTGTTCCCGTCCCCTCAAGATCGTCGTGCCAGAGTCCGGGTAAGTATGAGGTGGGGGCGGGGAGGCTGGGTGCGCAGTGGTGGGTGCGGGTTGTGGGAGGGGGGACGGGAGACGCCCGCCGGACCGCTTTCGCTTTAGGTTCAAAATAAAAAGACGCCGTGGGGACTGTTTGCCACGCTGTGTGGGCTCCAGCATGGCACCTACAACTGGAGGGAAGAGACGCAGCTCAGCCGACGGGATTGGGCACCCCGCCGCTACACAGTATCAAGTGGGGCATGCACTTCATGCGTCAGGGGAGCTACGCTTATCTCTGCTCACTGAAGCGAGTCTCTTTCAACTCAGAGGTTACTGCATTTTGGAGCGGTCATAGACAGCTCCAAAATGCATTGGCTTACAGGGCCGCGCCTGCCAGCTCACTGACTGAATTGGAGGAGGAGGTGACACACTTCCGAAATCTCCGATGATGGCACTATGTTTCTTGCACATGCGTGCAAGCAACATAAAAATGGGCAGACTGGGTGGCCAGGTAGTCCTTATCTGCTCTCATATTCTACGTATTTCTGTTTCTGTGATGGAGGGGGAGGGAAATGATAGAGCAAAGGGAAAAAGACAAAGGGAGGGAAAAAAAGAAAAGTAAGGTGTCAGTTTTCATATTATTTTTTATTGTTTGGTAACCAGGTAAGACCCACACTAGGCACAGGTGCTTATTTTCAGGGGTGACCCAGGAGCACTGGGGAGGTTAAGTGACTTGCTCAGAGTCACACAGTAAGCAAGTTGAGGTTGTGGGAAACAGACCCACGTCTTTCTACTGGATGCACCAACCACGCTCATTCACAGCCCGTTACACTAACCTCTAGGCTGTACTGCCAGCCCCATGGTTTAGAACATTCAGGTATAGAACAGTACGTGTCACTATTCATAAGAAATGCTTTAGGTCCCATTCTCTGTTTATATGTACAGTTACTGTGTGTCTTATGGTTATAAGGGTGCATTCTCAAGTTCTTTGGGTGAGAAAACTGAAAAGGTGTGCAGTGCGGCCACACAAAGGATTTGAGAAGAAACTCTTATAACCATAAGAGAGATGGAAACTGTGTGTATAAACATATCATAAACCATGTTAAACACCGTTGTTAAAAAAAAATAGAAATTAATTCAAAATTATTATTTTTTATTTTGCAGAATATTAGAGAATCCCCTTTGTCAGAAATGGACTGTACCAACTGAACTTAGAACTTCAGAATTTTAGATTCAGAACTCTGTGCATGATACACCACCCTATGGTTATAAGAGTACCTGGAATGTTTAAAAAGCGACAACCTGAATGGTTAAGAATAGTGTCATGATTTATAATACATGTAGACCTCTCAGTCTGAGGCAGCCCATGTTGCAGATCGAGAAGCTTTCTCGACGGAGAAGCTTTTGGAGCCTGTCGCCTCCCTGCAGATTCTGCCTTATGGATTCAGTTCCTATAAACTGTAGCCCAGCTGGGCCACAATTGTGGCACTCAGCGAAATGGAGGCCCACAGGGATGTTGTCAGCTCCCCTCCTTATACTGCTAATGTGTTCCTGGATTCTTTGCCTTAAAGGCCTAATAGTTCGGCCTATATAGAGTTTGGGACATTAGCAACAGAGTGCATAGACCACAAAACTGGTGCTGCAACTTATGAAGCATCTGACTTCCTCCGTACGCTGGTAACCTTCCACTTGCAGTGTTCTAGATTGTCTGCAGTGTCTACACATGCTGCACCCCACACCTGTACGTACCATGGGGGGGATTCCTAAGGCACTGAGGCTCTGGCTTGGTCGTGTACCGACTGTGCACTAATTTGTCTTTTAGATTGGGGGCATAAGAAAAAGTATCTTGGGGCTATTTCCTAGTGTAGCTGCCAGTTTTTATCATCATGGAGGAGTGGCAATACTGTTTGCCCAGAGAGTGTATGGTACGGAGTGATGGAACACACTGGCTCTTCTTCAGTAGGACAAGTTTTGGGGGGCTTTAAAGGGAAAGTCCCCTCATCCTATTTTCTGTATACCCGTATAGTTTGTAGGCATGCTTTCCTCACTTGCATCCCACTAACTTCATCCTAATTTATGTATAAATTAGGTTGCTTCACTCTGTTCTGCCATTGTGTGAAAACTCGCTTGACTCTTCTCAAGGGGACAGGATATTTGGGCAGACACTCTTGTGCTTTGAAGGGGCTGCTTTAAGCCCTTTCTTGTGTTAGCTATACCTACATTGCCCTCACCCCGCAGGGAGGTATTTTGTGTGCGAGCGTCACCATAGCAACAGTGTGACTTCATTGCTGGGTTGTCTATTTAATGCTCGGCTCTAGCAAGCGAAGTCAAGCGTGAAGCAGAGGCCAGCAGCATCTGATGGCATCAGATGGGGAATAGGGGACTAGGAGCTAGTGCTCTAGTCATGTTAATTACCATACTATTGAGTAGTTAACAGGGTATCAAAGTGTATGCTGTAGCAGCTGTTATCCAGGTTTGCTATAAGTGTACCCAAATACAAACAACATAAAGTTACAATACTACTAAATCATTAAAAAAAAAAGGCAGGAAAAAAGAGAAAAGGGGCCAATAGAATATTAAAGGGGTACAATGATGGATAGTCTGTAAGGCACTTTCCTTGCTTATATAACTAACTCTGAGGTCGTAGCATCTCGGGGAGGGGGAAAACAATTGTCACCCATACTGTAGGGTGCCCAAATGTACCATCGCCGTTTTAATGTTTGCCCAATAACCATCGCTCATATTACCATCGCTGAAATCTCCGCGCTATATTGACATGATACCTTTAAGTACCTCATAAACATGAAGAGTGAGTTCCAGGACTAGAGGGCATGCAGTGAAATTAGATGGGAGCTATTTTAGGAAGGATGTTGGGAAATACTTCTTCATTGAAAGGGTAGTTGGAGGTTGGCACAGGCTGCCACCTGAAGCTGTGGAGGTTAGAACAGTGCAAGGCTTCAAGCATGCATGGGTAGACACAGGCGCATATTAGTACAGAAACAAGGAGTGTCCCCAGAAACCACTTAGGGTCTGCGGAGGTGCAGTAGGCAGGGAGCTCTTGTCCAGACTGGGTGGGCCTAGCGCTCCTATTCTGATGACAAATCCTATGTTTCTGTGTTTCCTTCTGTCCACATCCAAATTTGCTGAACACAAGGGTGATAACATCAATTTTGGTTTTAATTTTAACTTTTGTTTTGCATTTCAAGCTGATCTCTGCTTATAGTTTGCTTGGTTTACTGGTGTCTAAATCAGCCTCTGAGTGGCATACAATCAAACTGAGATGGGAAGGGTAGGCATGCAGGTGAGGTGGGGCAAGGGTTGAGAAGATTGTTCTTTCACCCCTGTCTAGAGAGGAGTCCCTATTCAGCCTTGGGGCACACACTATTTAAAGTTCCAAATGTTAGACACTGGGGATTGTCACAAAACAGGGAAAACATTTTATTTAAGAAACGCCTCAAACGTTCAACACCTATATCTCAGACATCGGGGGGGATCAGGAGTGAGATGAGTCTCTTTGCAGATGACTCCAAGCTAGGTGCAGTGGTGGATGGGGAAGAGGGGAGGGTGGCCTTGCAGGAGGATCTGGAGGCTCTGGAAAGGTAGTCAGGAAAATGGAAACTAAAATTCAATGCAGGGAAGTGCAGGGTTCTGCACCTGGGAGTCAGAAATCCAGGCCAGGGGTATACACTGGGAGGAGACATGATTCAAGTCATAGATATTGAGAGGGACCTGGGGGTAGTGGTAGATGTCAAAATAAACAACTTGGAGACCTGTAGAAGGACAGCAGCAAGGGCAAATAGGATGCTGGGATGCATCACCAGGGGGATTACCTCCAGAAAGGCGGAAGTGATCCTTCCACTGTACAACTACTTGGTTAGGCCACACCTCAAGTATTGTGTACAATTTTGGAGACCACATTTAAAGAGGGACATTACACTCCTAGAGAGGGTCCAAAGGAGGGCAACCAAAATGATCTGGGACCTGGGGGAGAGGACCTATGAGGAGAGGCTCAAGGAGCTTGACATGTACACCCTGGAGGAGAGGAGGGATGGGGGATGGGGGGACATGATAGAGGTATTTAAGTACATGAAAGGGATCAATAAAGGAGGCCCAGTCAGGGTACTCCAAAGGAAGGAGGGTGGGGCAACAAGAGGTCACGGGTATAAGCTGGAAGGGGGCAGGCTCAGAGGGGAGAGGAGGAGATGTTATTTCACTGAAAGGGTGGTGGAGCCATGGAATGCACTGCCCAGGGAGCTGGTAGAGATGGAGACTGTGGACGAATTTAAGAGGGGATGGGACAGGTACAGGGGAAGGGTAAATCTGACAGAGCACAATACAGGTGGAACATCTGGGACTGGAGACAGTATAACCCAAGGGGGAGGAGGAGGACACCAAAATCGGCCCTCAGTGCGGGTGCTGAAAATTGAGCAGACTCAAGAGACCATTAGGCCTATTCTGCTGGCATTTTAGTATGTTAGTAAAAAGATTGCTCCTATCTCATGTAAAAGGGTGAAACAGTTATTCCCTGTGAACTGCATAATGATCCATTATCACATCAGAAGGAACTGGAGGAGCGCTTCTTGTGCTGTGTGCCGGGAACAAGTAGATAAGGTGTGAACAGTAAACCATTACAAGTTAAATGTTTGCACTTTGTCTCCAGGTGGAAGAAGTCAAAGGCTACACATTAATTAAAGAGGGCAGGAAATTATTTCTAGTTGGGAGCTGTTTATACAGTAAATGTTCTCATTTACAGGAATGATATCCATAAGCATAAATGAGCTGTATGGTACTGTATATGAATAAAAAGTGAGATGAAAAACTCTATTTACATTGTTTTGTTTTTTTGGGCAGCATTCTGTCACAGTTCTCTTCACAGAAGCAGTCATCTGGAGTTTTAACCATGTCACAGTTTGTGCACAGAATTCTAATCATGATTCTGATAGGACAAAAGCTCATATTTAGCATTCTGTACACAAACCGAGACATAGTAAAAACTCGAAATCACTGGCTCCATGAGGAGAACTGTGCAGAATGTTACCCATAAAAAGAAAACAATTGAAAACACAGTTTTTCACATTGGTGTTCGTTAAGGTACAGTTAAATATGGCTCATTTAGAGGCAAGTCTTTCATTTCCCTTGCTGAGGACATTACTAACTGCTGCCAGTTAGCACAAATTTCCTGTTAGGACACCTAAGCACACTGTTTCTGGGGTCACTAATTTAGAAGTTGGAAACTGTGGAGAGGTAGAGCTTGGGGTGCTGTTTTACAGTATAGTGCTCAGCACCTTTTTATACATTTTCATCAGGGTCTGAATATTGTAAACAAGCTTCCTTGATGTCAGAAAGTCGCCGGCGCGATTCCTCCCTAAGACGGTAATGACATGAGATGTGATGACATCATAGAAGTGAGACTGCTAGTAAAGACTCATAGAAGCCCTATGTACTGGCCCATTTCTTTTTTTTTTTCTATTACGTTTTTATCCAGAGCTCTGACAGGGTGGCTGATTGAGATTATCAATCAATCAATCAAAATCTTTATTTATCCAGGCAGACATCGTTGAACAAGGCTCATTTGCAAGATGGACCTGTGGATAACAGGGTCAGGTACACAAGGAAGATCATTACATATAAAAATATATGAGCACACATACACAGATATATATATACACTATATACAATTTACATATATAAACAGAGGCAAAGCATGGCATATTACAAGAGAACCATATACAGCTGCAAGTGATAAGTGATGGTCCATTCACATGATAGCAAATTGCGGGAGAATCATATCCTGGTAGCAGCCCCCAAATGCAGTTATAGTTCTGGCGCGTAACTTAGGGACAAATTTAGAGACTGACGGACAGTACAGGGGTGAGCAGGGAAGGGAAGAACCAGGTTGGGGGGGCAGGACCCAAAAAAGTGTATAATGTTAGGATCTCAGGGTCACTTTTCAAGAGTCAGGGTAAGGAAGTAAAAAGGTGGTAGAAGGGCTGGGATATGGACTGGGTTGCCAATGAGGACTAAGATGGGTATTAGGTACTTTGAGCGGTAGGAGTATGTCATTGGGCTATGAAAACATATAGGAGGACAAAGTAGGAAAGAGATCCACAGGATGAGTGAGATTACAGGGGACAGAGGGTTAGAAGTAGGTAGGATAGAAGAACTTATGCTGGGATCAAGGCAAGCAGTTGCAGGGTTCCTTGATGAGATGGGAATAAAGGGTCTTGAAGGTAGAGATACTGACCGGAGTACTCAGCTTCAATGTTTTCTGAAGTTTTTTCCAAAGAGAGGGTAACACGGTGCTTATATAGCCACTCTACCAAAGTGAAACTTGACTTTGGGGACTCTCAATGAGAGGGATGTAATGCTTCTCAGGGCATACTTGCCTATTTGGTTTAAAGGGAGGCAGTCAGCAATGTATTGTGGAAGTTTGTTTGAAATTGCCCTCAGTGTCCATAAGGCAGCATTTCTGTTCCGTCTATACTGGAGGGAAGATCAGCCCACGGCTGTATATAGGGAGCAGTGGTGGGTAGAAAAGGGGAGACCTGTGATGAATCTCAGAGCTCTGTGGTACAGCGTGTCCAGTTTTATGAGACAGGAGGCAGGACATTGACTGTACAGGAAGTCCCACATAGTCTATCAGAGAGAGGAACGTTGTTTGGACCAGACGTACTTTAGCATCTCTTGTTAGAAAGCTGCTGATCCTAAAGAAAATACCCAGTCTTTGTCATAGTTTTTTTTAGAAGCTCCTCTATATGGTCTATGTAGGTTAGCCTATGATCCAGCCACACTCCCAGGTATTTGAATTTATTAATGAATTCCAATTTTTCTCTGAGAATTGTAGAAATTTGAGGTATTAAACCTGCATAAGCCAGGTTCACTGTATGTACCAGCAGAGAGAAAAACATGGCTTTGGTTTTCTTAGCATTAAGTAAAAGTTTTTTGTTTAGGAGCTGGTTTTGTAATAAGTTGAATTTGGCTTGCAGGTCACCGCATGCAGCTTCTGGGTTTGGGCCGCTTAAGTAGAGCACTGTATCATCTGTGAACAGATGGATGTTGGCCCTGGTTATACAGTCATCAATGTTGTTGATGTAGATGGCAAACAATAAGGGACCTAATATAGATCCCTGGGGGACACCTCTAAGGAGAGGTTTGAGAGTTGAGAACTCACCTTCAGCCTTCACTTGCTGGAGACGGTCAGAGAGATAGCTATTAAACCACTGCAAGACAGTGAGTCCAACCCTATTGTATGCAGAGAGGAGAGAAGCAGTCTATGGACGACGGTGTCAAAGGCCTTGCTTAAATCTAAAAAGACAGCTCAAACGTAGATCCTATTGTCCAATTCTCTTTGCCAACCATCAGTCACCTTTGCAAGCGCTGTAATAGTACTATGTTTCGCTCTGAAACCTGATTGGACTGGATTTAGGAGATTCGTAGATTCTAGGTATAGTCGCAACTGATTGCTTACAATTTTTTCCAGTAGTTTTGCCAGTACTGGCAGAATTGAAATGGGCCTGCAGTTGTTTGGATCAGTAGGGTCCCCTGATATAAATAGCGGAATGACATGTGGGCTGGATTTTCAGATAGCCTGGAATGCCGCAAGCCCCAGGTGCGCTGAACATATGATGCACGGGGCTCGCGGCATTCTTCCGACTGGTGATTGAGATTTTCCATCCCATGCGCTAACTGCCAGAAGTTAGACTCACTTCTTCTTTTCTAGATTTAAGCAATTCCAGGTACCCTTTCTACGGGGCTTGCTCTAAATATTTGGTGCAAACTGCCGTACATTGGCTAAAGTGTCATAACTGTGCCCGATTAATTCTAAAATCAGGTGCAGTTATGGCAAAGGTGTTTGGTGTGGTTGCACCATAAAAGGGTTTAACGCAGGAACTGACACAAGCCCTGTGTCACCCTTTGAAAATCTTGGCCCTGTGTCTGCAGTACACTGAGGAGTTCCAACAGGGATGAAACCCGTGTTTGTGCTTTGCCATTTGCAGCCTGAACTGGATCAGATGTACAAGCCTATTTAAAAGGCAGTGCCTAGTGTGGTGAAGCCTTGTCAGCCCAACTTACACAAGGATTTGCATACCCATGATGCACTGTTCTGGGAATGAGGCTGAAGAATATGTGTATGATTTGGAGAGAAGCCCAAAAACCAAAGAGATTGGATAAAAATCAGAAAATGGGTCTGGGGAGACAGGTTAAGTAACTTGCTTATGTAACACACAGAGTAAGTGGCAGTTATGAGATTCAAGGCTGAGCCCCAGGGTTCACAGCTCAGGGCCCTAACCACTGAGCCACACTGCCTCCTCAGATGGTGATTGATTTACTCCGAACAGGCCAAGTGAGATGCAAAGCCTTATCAAGGTGCCCGAGGACAATCATCATTAGTTCATGTAGCACAGAATTTGATTTCCCTCCGTAAGACAAGATTCTACCACAGCCTGAAGTGAACTCTACTGCATCTCAGAACTCCCTGCTGTTATGGGATTGATAACACATCTCATGACAGCCTCAGATCTCATGAAAGCATTGAGCTTCCTATCCAAACACTCATTCAAAAATGGGAGACAAAGTCTTTTATCACACTCTGGCTCAACTTTTGAACAGAGAGAGGTAAGGTGCAGCTGTCCCTCATGCCCTGTGACACCCCCTTTCCCACCCCATTCTTTGCAAATAGCTGTCCCTGGTGTCCAGTGACACCCCATCTCTCACCGCATTCCTTGTAAATAGCTGTCCCTCGTGTCCAGTGACACCCCCTCTCCCACTCCACTCTTTGTAAATAGCAGTCCCTGGTGTCCAGTGACACCCCATCTCCCATACCATTCCTTGTAAATAGCTGTACCTGGTGTCCAGTGCCACACGCTCTCTCACCCCATTCCTTGTAAATAACTGTCCCTGGTGTCCAATGACACCCCCTCTCTCACCCCACTCCTAGTAAATAACTGTCCCAGGTGTCCAGTGACACCCCCTCTCTCACCCCATTCCTTGTAAAAACCTGTCTCTGGTGTCCAGTGACACCCCCACTCCAACCCCATTGCTAGCAAATAGCTGTCTCTGGTGTCCAGTGACACCCCCACTTTCACCCCATTCCTTGTAAATAGCTGTCCCTCATGCCTAGTGACACCCCCTCTGCCACCTCATTCCTTGCAAATAGCTGTTCCTGGTGTCTAGTGACACCCCTTCTCTCACCCCATTCCTTGCAAATAGCTGTCTCTGGTGTCCAGTGACACCCCCACTCTCACCCCATTCCTTGTAAATAGCTGTCCCTCATGCCCAGTGACACCCCTCTGCCACCTCATTCCTTGCAAATAGCTGTCCCTGGTGTCCAGTGACACCCCTCTCTCATCCCATTCCTTGTAAAAACCTGTCCCTGGTGTCCAGTGACACCCCTCTCTCACCCCATTCCTTGTAAATAACTGTCCCTGGTGTCCAGTGACACCCCTCTCACCCCATTCCTTGTAAATAGCTGTCCCTCATGCCGAGTGACACCCCCTCTCTCACCCCATTCCTTGTAAATAACTGTCCCTGGTGTCCAGTGACACCCCCCTCTCTCACCCCATTCCTTGTAACTAGCCGTCTCTCATGCCCAGTGACGCCCACTCACCCACCCCATTCCTTGTAAATAACTATCCCTGGTGTCCAGTGACACCCCCTCTCCCACCCCGATCTTGTAAATAGCTGTCTCTGGTGTCCAGTGACACCCCCTCTCTCACCCCATTCCTTGTAAATAGCTGTCCTTCAAGCCCAGTGACACCACCTCTCTCACCCCATTCCTTTTAAATAGCTGTCCTTCAAGCCCAGTGACACCACCTCTCTCACCCCATTCCTTGTAAATAACTGTCCTTGGTGTCCAGTGACACCCCCTCTCTCACCCCATTCCTTATAAATAGATGTCCCTCATGCCCCGTGACACCCCTCTCACACCTCATTCCTTGCAAATAACTGTCCCTGGTGTCCAGTAATACCCCCGCTCTCACTCCATTCCTTGTAAAAAACTGTCCCTGGTGTCCAGTGACACCCCCTCTCTCACCCAGTTCCTAGTAAATAACTGTCACTGGTGTCCATCAACACCCCCTCTCTCACCCCATTCCTTGTAAATAGCTGTCCCTCATGCCCAGTGACACCCCATCTCTCACCTAATTCCTTGTAAATAACTGTCCCTGGTGCCCAGTGACAGCGCCTCTGTCACCCCATTACTTGTAAATAGCTGCCCCTGCTGTCCAGTGACACCCCCTCTCTCACGCAGTTCCTTGTAAATAGCTTTCCCTGGTGTCCAGTAACACCACCGCTCCTACTCCGTTCCTTGGAATACCTGTCCCTGGTGTCGAGTGACAACCCCTCTCTCACCCCATTCCTTCTAAATAGCTGTCCCTCAAGCCCAGTGACACCACCTCTCTAACCCCATTCCTTGTAAATAACTGCCCCTGGTGTCCAGTGACACCCTCTCTCTCGCCCAGTTCCTTGTAAATAGCTGTCCCTGGTGTCCAGCGAGACCCCCTCTCTCACCCCATTCCTTACAAATAGCTGTCCCTCATGCCCAGTGACACCCCATCTCTCACCCAATTCCTTGTAAATAACTGTTCCTGGGGTCCAGTGACACCCCCTCTGTCACCCCATTACTTGTAAATAGCTGTCCCTGGTGTCCAGTGGCACCCCCTCTCCCACCGCATTCATGTAAATAGCTGTCCCTGGTGTCGAGTGACACCCTCTCTCTCACCCCATTCCTTGTAAATAACTGTCCCTGGTGTCAAATGACACCCCCGCTCCCACCCCACTCCTAGTAAACAACTGTCCCAGGTGTCCAGTGACACCCACTATCTCACCCCATTCCTAGTAAATAACTGTCCCTGGTGTCCAATGACACCCCCTCTCCAACCCCACTCCTAGTAAATAACTGTCCAAGGTATCCAGTGACACCCCCCTCTCTCACCCCATTCCTTGGAAATAGCTGTCCCTGGTGTCCAGTGACACCTGTGTCACCCCATTCCTTGAAAATAACTGTCCCTGGTGTCCAATGACACCCCCACTCCAACCCCACTCCTAGCAAATAACTGTCCCAGGTGTCCACTGAAACCCCGTCTCCCACCCCACTCCTAGTAAATAACTGTTCCAGGTGTCCAGTGACACCCCCTCTCTCACCCCATTCCTTGTAAATAACTGTCCCTGGTGTCCAGTGGCACCCCCTATCCCACCCCATTCCTTGAAAATAGCTGTCCCTGGTGTCCAGTGACACCCTCTCTCTCACCCTATTCCTTGTAAATAACTGTCCCTGGTGTCCAGTGACACCCGCTCTCTCACCCCATTCCCTGCAAATAACTGTGCCTGGTGTCCAGTGACACGGCCACACTCACCCCATTCCTTTTAAGTAGCTGTCCCTCATGCCCTGTGACACCCCCTCTGCCACCCCATTCCTTGCAAATAGCTGTCTCTGGTGTCCAGTGACACCCCCACTCTCACTCAACTCCTTGTAAATAGCTGTCCATCATGCCCTGAGACACCCCCTCTGCCACCCCATTCCTTGCAAATAGCTGTCTCTCGTGTCCAGTGACACCCCCTCTCTCACCCCATTCCTTGTAAAAACCTGTCCCCGGTGTCCAGCGACACCCCCTCTCTCACCCCATTCCTTGTAAATAGCTGTCCCGCATGCCCAGTGACACCCCATCTCTCACCCATTCCTTGTCAATAACTGTCCCTGGTGTCCAGTGACACCCCCTCTCTCACCCCATTCCTTGTAAATAACTGTCCTTGGAGTCCAGTGACTCCCTCTCTCTCACCCTATTCCTTATAAATAGATGTCCCTCATGCCCTGTGACACCCCCTCTCTCACCCCATTCCTTGTAAATAACTGTCCCTGGTGTCCAGTAACACTCCCTCTCTGACCCAGTTCCTTGTAAATAACTGTCCCAGGTGTCCAGCGACACCCCCTCTCTCACCCAATTCCATGTAAATAGCTGTCCCTCATGCCGAGTGACACCCCATCTCTGACCCAAATCATTGTAAATAACTGGCCCTCATGCCCAGTGATGCGCCATCTCTCATCCAATTCCTTGTAAATAACTGTCCCTGGTGTCCAGTGACACCCCCTCTCTCACCCCATTCCTTGTAAATAGCTGTCCCTCTAGCCCAGTGACACCACCTCTCTCACCCCATTCCTTGTAAATAACTGTCCCTGGTGTCGTGACACCCCCTGTCTCACCCCATTCTTATAAATAGCTGTCCCTCATGCCCAGTGACACCCCCTCTCTCACCCCATTCCTTGTAAATAACTGTCCCTGGTGTCCAGTAACACCCCCTCTCTCACTCCATTCCTTGTAAATAACTGTCCCTGGTGTCCAGTAACACCCCCTCTCTCACCCCATTCATTGTAAATAACTGTCCCTGGTGTCCAGTGACACCCTCTCTGCCCCAGTTCCTTGTAAATAACTGTCCCAGGTGTCCAGCGACACCCCCTCTCTCACCGCATTCCTTGTAAATAGCTGTCCCTCATGCCCAGTGACACCCCATCTCTCACCCCATTCCTTGTAAATAGCTGTCCCTGGTGTCCAGTGACACTCCCTCTCTCACCCCATTCCTTGTAAATAACTGTCCCTGGTGTCCAATGACACCCCCTCTCCAACCCCACTTATAGTAAATAACTGTCCCTGGTGTCCAGTGACACCCCCTCTCTCACCCCATTCCTTGTAAATAACTGTCCCTGGTGTCCAGTGACACCCTCTCTCTCACCACATTCCTTGTAAATAGCTGTCCCTCATGCCCAGAGACACCCCCGCTATCACCCCATTCCTTGTAAATACCTGTCCCTGGTGTCCAGTGACACCCCCTCTCTCACCCCATTCCTTCTAAATAACTGTCCCTGGTGTCCAATGACACCCCCTCTCCCACCCCACTCCTAGTAAATAACTATCCCAGGTGTAAAGTGACACCACCTTTCTCACCCCATTATTTGTAAATAACTGTCCCTGGTGTCCAGTGGCACCCCCAATCCCACCCCATTCATATAAATAGCTGTCCCTGGTGTACAGTGACACCCCCTGTCTCACCCCATTCCTTATAAATAACTGTCCCTGGTGTCCAGTGACACCCTCTCTCTCACCCAATTCCTTGTAAATAGCTGTCCCTCATGCCCAGAGACACCCCCGCTCTCACCCCATTCCTTGTAAATAACTGTCCCTCATGCACAGTGACACCCCCTCTGCCACCCCATTCCTTGCAAATAGCTGTACCTGGTGTCCAGTGACACCCCCACTCTCACCCCATTCCTTGTAAATAACTGTCCCTGGTGTCCAGTGGCACCCCCTCTCCCACCCCATTCATATAAATAGCTGTCCCTGGTGTCCAGTGACACCCCCTCTCTCACCCCATTCCTTGTAAATAATTGTCCCTGGTGTCCAGTGACACCCTCTCTCTCACCCCATTCCTTGTAAATAGCTGTCCCTCATGCCAAGAGACACCCCCGCTCTCACCCCATTCCTTGTAAATAACTGTCCCTGGTGTCCAGTGACACCCCCCTCTCTCACCCCATTCCTTGTAACTAGCCGTCTCTCATGCCCAGTGTGGCGCCCACTCACCCACCCATTCCTTGTAAAATAACTTATCCCACTGTCCAGTGACACCCCCTCTCCCACCCCGATCTTGTAAATAGCTGTCTCTGGTGTCCAGTGACACCCCCTCTCTCACCCCATTCCTTGTAAATAGCTGTCCTTCAAGCCCAGTGACACCACCTCTCTCACCCCATTCCTTGTAAATAACAGTCCTTGGTGTCCAGTGACACCCCATCTCTCACCTAATTCCTTGTAAATAACTGTCCCTGGTGCCCAGTGACAGCGCCTCTGTCACCCCATTACTTGTAAATAGCTGCCCCTGGTGTCCAGTGACACCCCCTCTCTCACGCAGTTCCTTGTAAATAGCTGTCCCTGGTGTCCAGTAACACCACCGCTCCTACTCCGTTCCTTGTAAATACCTGTCCCTGGTGTCGAGTGACAACACCTCTCTCACCCCATTCCTTCTAAATAGCTGTCCCTCAAGCCCAGTGACACCACCTCTCTAACCCCATTCCTTGTAAATAACTGCCCCTGGTGTCCAGTGACACCCTCTCTCTCGCCCAGTTCCTTGTAAATAACTGTCCCTGGTGTCCAGCGACACCCCCTCTCTCAACCCATTCCTTGTAAATAGCTGTCCCTGGTGTCCAGCGAGACCCCCTCTCTCACCCCATTCCTTACAAATAGCTGTCCCTCATGCCCAGTGACACCCCATCTCTCACCCAATTCCTTGTAAATAACTGTTCCTGGGGTCCAGTGACACCCCCTCTGTCACCCCATTACTTGTAAATAGCTGTCCCTGGTGTCCAGTGGCACCCCCTCTCCCACCGCATTCATGTAAATAGCTGTCCCGGTGCAGTGACACCCTCTCTCACACCCATTCCTTGTAAATAACTGTCCCTGGTGTCCAAATGACACCCCGCTCCCACCCACTCCTAGTAAACACTCGTCCCAGGTGTCCAGTGACACCACTATCTCACCCATTCCTAGTAAATAACTGTCCTGGTGTCCAATGACAACCTCTCCCACACCACTCTAGTAACAACTGTCCAAGATGTCCCGTGACACCCCCTCTCACCCATTCCTTGGAAATAGCTGTCCACAAGTGTCCAGTGACACACCTGTGTCACCCCATTCCTTGTAAATAACTGTCCTAATTGTCCAATGACACCCCTCCAACCCACTCCTGGCAAATAACATCCCGGGTGTACACTGAAACCGTCCCACCCACTCCTAGTAAATAACTGTTCCAGGTGTCAGTGCACCCCTCTCACCCATTCCTTGCATAAATAATTGTCCTGATGTCCAGCGACACACTCTCTCACCCAATTCCCATAAATAGCTGTCCCTCATGCGAGTGACACCCCATCTATCACCCAAATCATTGTAAATAATCACCTCATGCCCAGTGATGCGCCATCTCTCATCCAATTCCTTGTAAATAACTGTACCCTAGTGTCAGTGACACCCCTCTCTCACCCCATTCCTTGTAAATAGCTGTCCCTCTGGCCCAGTGACACCACCTCTCACCCATTCCTTGTAAATAACTGTCCACAACTGTCAGAGGACACCCCTCTCTCACCCCATTCTTATAAATACTTGTCCTCATGCCCCAGTGACACCCCTCTCAAACCCATTCCTTGCAAATAACTGTCCTGGTGTGTCCTTACCCTCTCTCACTCCATTCCTTGTAAATAACTGTCCTGGTGTCCAGTAACACCTCCTCTCTCACCCCCCATTCATTGTAATAACTGTCCCAGTGTCCAGCAGGACCCTCTCTCTCGCCCAGTTCCTTGTAAAGTACTGTCCCTGGTGTCCAGCGACACCCCCTCTCTCACCGCATTCCTTGTAAATAGCTGTCCCTCATGCCCAGTGACACCCCATCTCTCACCCATTCCTTGTAAATAGCTGTCCCTGGTGTCCAGTGACACCCCATCTCTCACCCCATTCCTTGTAAATAACTGTCCCTGGTGTCCAATGACACCTCCTCTCCAACCCCACTTATAGTAAATAACTGTCCCTGGTGTCCAGTGACACCCTCTCTCTCACCCCATTCCCTGTAAATAGCTGTCCCTCATGCCCAGAGACACCCCCGCTATCAACCCATTCCTTGTAAATAACTGTCCCTGGTGTCCAGTGACACCCCCTCTCTCACCCCATTCCTTCTAAATAGCTGTCCCTCAAGCCCAGTGACACCACCTCTCTAACCCCATTCCTTGTAAATAACTGTCCCTGGTGTCCAGCGACACCCCCTCTCTCAACCCATTCCTTGTAAATAGCTGTCCCTGGTGTCCAGCGAGACCCCCTCTCTCACCCCATTCCTTACAAATAGCTGTCCCTCATGCCCAGTGACACCCCCATCTCTCACCCAATTCCTTGTAAATAACTGTTCATGGGGTCAGTGACACCCCTCTGTCACCCCATTACTTGTAAATAGCTGTCCCTCTTGTAATAGCTGTCTCTGGTGTCCAGTGACACCCCTTCTCACCTCATTCCTTGTAAATAGCTGTCCAAGCCCAGTGACACCAATTCTCTCTTCCATTCCTTGGTAATAACTGTTCTTGGTGTCCATTGACACTCCTCTCACCCTATTCTTATAAATAGATGTCCCTCATGCCCCGTGACACCCCCTCTCTCACCCCATTCCTTGTAAATAACTGTCCCTGGTGTCCAGTAACACCCCCTTTCTCACTTCATTCCTTCTAAATAACTGTCCCTTGTGTCCAGTGACACCCCCTCTCTCACCCAGTTCCTTGTAAATAACTGTCCCTGGTGTCCAGCGACATCCCCTCTCTCACCCCATTCATTGTAAATAGCTGTTCCTCATGCCCAGTGATACCCCATCTCTCACCCATTTCTTGTAAATAACTCTCCCTGGTGTCCAGAGTCAGCCCCTCTGTCACCCCATTACTTGTAAATAGCTGTCTCTGGTGTCCTGTGACACCCCTTCTCTCACCCAGTTCCCAGTAAATAGCTGTCCCTGGTGTCCAGTAACACCCCAGCTACTACCCTCTTCATTGTAAATAGCTGTCCCTGGTGTCCAGTGACACCCCCTCTCTCACCCCATTCCTTGTAAATAGCTGTCGCTCAAGCCCAGTGACACCACCTCTCTCACCCATCCTTGTAAATAACTGTCCCTGGTGTCCAGTGACACCCCCTCTCTCACCCCATTCCGTATAAATAGCTGTCATTCATACCCAGTGACACCCCCTCTCTCACTCCATTCCTTGAAAGTAACTGTCCCTGGTGTCCAGTGACACCCCCTCTCTCACCCACCTCCTTGTAAATAACTGTCCCTGGTGTCCAGCAACACCCCCTCTCACCCCTTTCCTTGTAAATAGCTGTACCTGGTGTACAGCGACACCCCCTCTCTCTCACCCATTCCTTGTAAATGGCTGTCCCTCCTGCCCAGTGACACCCCATCTCTCACCCGATTCCTTGTCAACTTCTTTCCTGGTGTCCGGGCACCCGCTCTCCCACCCTTTTCATGTTAATGGCGGCTTTCCTGTGTCGAGTGGACACCCCCTCTCACCCCATTCTTGTAGCTAACTGTCCCTGTGTCCAATGACACCCTCTCCCACCTCACTTTAATAAACACCGTCCCAGGTGTCCAGTGACACCCCTCTCACCCATATCCTTGTTAATAACTGTCCCTGGTGTCCAGCGACACCCCTCTCAATTCCATTCCTTGTAAATAACTGTCCCTGGTGTCCAGTAACACCCCCGCTCTCACTCCATTCCTTCTAAATAACTGTCCCTGGTGTCCAGTGACACCCCCTCTCTCACCCAGGTCCTTGTTAATAACTGTCCCTGGTGTCCAGCGACACCCCCTCTCTCACCCCATTCCTTGTAAATAGCTGCCCTCATGCACAGTGACACCCCATCTCTCACCAAATTCCTTGTAAATAACTGTCCCTGGTGTCCAGTAACACCACCGTTCCTACTCAGTTCCTTGTAAATAGCTGTCCCTGGTGCTCAGTGACACCCCTCTCTCACCCCATTCCTTGTAAATAGCTGTCCCTCAAGCCCAGTGACACCACCTCTCTCACCCCATTCCTTGTAAATAACTGTCCCTGGTGTCCAGTGACACCCTTCTTCGTCAACAAGATTTTATAAATTGCTGTCCCTGATGCCCAGTGACACCCCCATCACCCCATTCCTTGTAACAACTGTCCCTGGTGTCCAGTAACACCCACTCACCCATTCCTTGTAATAACTGTCCCTTGGTGTCCAGTGACACCCCCTCTTGCCCAGTTCCTTGTAACATAACTGTCCCTGGTGTCCAGTAACACCCCTCTCACCCCATTGCTTGAAAATAGCTGTCCTGGTGTACAAGCGACCCCTCTCTCACCCATTCCTTGTAATGGCTGTCCCTCATGCCCAGAGACACCCTGTCTCTCACCCAATTCCTTGTAAATAATCGTTCCTTGGTGTCCAGTGACAGCCCGCTGTCACCCCATTGCTGTAAATAGCTGTCCCTGGTCTCCAGTGACACCCCTCTCACCCCATTCATGTGAAACAGCTGTCCCTGGTGTTGAGTGACACCTCCTCTCTCACCCCATTCCTTGTAAATAACTGTCCCTGGTGTCCAATGACACCCCCTCTCCCACCCCACTCCTAGTAAACAACTGTCCCAGGTGTCCAGTGACAGCCCTCTCTCACCACATTCCATGTAAATAATTGTCCCTGGTGTCCAGTGACACCCCCCTCTCACCAGACTCCTAGTAAATAACTGTCCCAGTTGTCCAGTGACACCGCCTCTCTCTCCGCATTCCTTGTAAATAGTTGACCCTGGTGTCCAGTGACAACCGCTGTCTCACCCCATTCCGTGTAAATAACTGTCCCTGGTGTTCAGTGGCACCCCCTCGCCCACCCTATTCATGTAAATAGCTGTCCCTGGTGTCCAGTGACACCCCCTCTCTCAACCCATTCCTAAATAACTGTCCCTGTGTCCAATGACACCCTCTCCCACCTTTTTCGTGTGTAAATAGCTCTCCCTCATGCCCAGTGACACCCCCTCTCTCACCCCATTCCTTGTAAATAACTGTCCCTGGTGTCCAGTAACACCCCCGCTCTCACTCCATTCCTTCTAAATAACTGTCCCTGGTGTCCAGTGACACCCCCTCTCTCACCCAGGTCCTTGTTAATAACTGTCCCTGGTGTCCAGCGACACCCCCTCTCTCACCCCATTCCTTGTAAATAGCTGCCCTGTGCACAGTGACACCCCATCTCTCACCAAATTCCTTGTAATAACTGTCCCTGGTGTCCAGTAACACCACCCTGCTCCTACTCAGTTCCTTGATAGCTGTCCCTGGTGCTCAGTGACACCTCTCTCACCCCATTCCTTAAATAGCTGTCCCTCGCTTTCCAGTGACACCACCTCTCTCACCCCATTCCTTGTAAATAACTGTCCCTGGTGTCCTGTGACACGCTCTTTGTCACCGCATTCTTATAAATTGCTGTCCCTGATGCCCAGTGACACCCCCACTCACCCTCATTCCTTTGTAACAACTGTCCCTGGTGCCCAGTAACACCCCACCTCACTCCATTCCTTGTAATAACTGTCCTGGTGTCCAGTGACACCCCTCTCTGCTCCAGTTCCTTGTAAATAACTGTCCCTGGTGTCCAGCAACACCCCTCTCACCCTATCCTTGAAAATAGCTGTCCCTGTGTACAGCGACACCCCTCTCTCACTCATTCCTTGTAATAGTTGTCCTCATACCCAGAGACACCCCCTGCCTCACCCAATTCCTTGTAAATAACTGTTCCTGAGGTCCAGTGACAGCCCCTCTGTCACCCCATTCTTTGTAAATAGCTGTCCCTGGTCTCCAGTGACACCCCCTCTCTCACCCCATTCATGTAAATAGCTGTCCCTGGTGTCGAGTGACACCTCCTCTCTCACCCCATTCCTTGTAAATAACTGTCCCTGGTGTCCAATGACACCCCCTCTCCCACCCCACTCCTAGTAAACAACTGTCCCAGGTGTCCAGTGACACCCCCTCTCTCACCCCATTCCTTGTAAATAACTGTCCCTGATGTCCAATGACACCCCCTCTCCCACCCCACTCCTAGTAAATAACTGTCCCAGATGTCCAGTGACACCCCCTCTCTCCGCATTCCTTGTAAATAGCTGTCCCTGGTGTCCAGTGACAACCACTGTCTCACCCATCCTGTAAATAATTGTCCCTGGTGTCCAGTGGCACCCTCTATCCCACCATATTCATGTAAATAGCTGTCCCTTGTGTCCAGTGACACCCCCTCTCTCACCCCATTCCTTCTAAATAACTGTCCGTGGTGTCCAATGACACCCCCTCTCCCACCCCACTCTGGTAAATAACTGTCCCAGGTGTCCAGTGACACCCCTTCTCTCACTCCATTCCTTGTAAATAGCTGTCCCTCATGCCCAGTGACACCCCCTCTGCCACCCCATTCCTTGCAAATAGCTGTCCCTGCTGTCCAGTGACACCCCCTCTCTCACCCCATTGCTTGTAAAAACCTGTCCTGGTGTCCAGTGACACCCTCCTCCCACCCATTCCTTGTAAATAACTGTCGCTGGTGTCCAGTGACAACCCCTCTCTCACCCCAATCCTTGTAATAAGTGTCCCTGGTGTCGGTGACACCCCTCTCACCCCATTCCTTGTAAATAGCTGTACCTCATGCCCAGAGATCCCCTCTCCCACCCCATTCCTTGTAATAACTATCCCTTGTGTCCAGTGACACCCCTCTCACCCCCTGCCTCCTTGTAACAATGTCCCTGGTGTCCAGCAACACCCCTTCTCTCGCCCCATTCATAAATAGCTGTCCTTCAAGCCCAGTGACACCCCATCTCTCACCCAATTCCTTGTAAATAACTCTCCCTGATGTCCAGTGTCAGCCCCTCTGTCACCCCATTACTTGTAAATAGCTGTCTCTGGTGTCCTGTGACACCACTTCTCTCACCCAGTTCCCCGTAAATAGCTGTGCCTGGTGTCCAGTAACACCCCAGCTACTACCCCGCTCCTTGTAAATAGCTGTCCCTGGTGTCCAGTGACAGCCCCTCTCTCACCCCATTCCTTTAAAATAGCTGTCCTCTCAAGCCCAGTGACACCCCCTCTCTCACCCCATTCCTTATAAATAGCTGTCCCTCCTGCCCAGTGACACCCCCTCTCTCACTCCATTCCATGTAAATAACTGTCCCTGGTGTCCAGTGACACCCCCTCTCTCGCCCGGCTCCTTGTAAATAACTGTCCCTGGTGTCCAGCGACACCCCCTCTTACCCCTTTCCTTGTAAATAGCTGTCCCTGATGTAGAGCGACACCCCCTCTCTCTCACCCATTCCTTGTAAATGGCTGTCCCTCATGCCCAGTGACACCCCATCTCTCACCCAATTCCTTGTAAATAACTGTTCCTGGTGTACAGTGACAGCCCCTCTGTCACCCCATTACTTGTAAATAGTAGTCCCTGGTGTCCAGTGGCACCCCCTCTCCCACCCCTTTCATGTAAATACCTGTCCCTGGTGTCGAGTGACACCCCCCCTCTCTCACCCCATTCCTTGTAAAAAACTGTCCCTGGTGTCCAATGACACCCCCTCTCCCACCCCACTCCTAGTAAACAACTGTCCCAGGTATCCAGTGACACCCCCTCTCTCACCCAGGTCCTTGTTAATAACTGTCCCTGGTGTCCAGCGACACCCCCTCTCTCACCCCTTTCCTTGTAAATAACTGTTCCTGGTGTCCAGTAACACCCCCGCTCTCACTCCATTCCTTCTAAATAACTGTCCCTGGTGTCCAGTGACACCCCCTCTCTCACCCAGGTCCTTGTTAATAACTGTCCCTGGTGTCCAGTGACACCCTCTCTCACCCCATTCCATGTAAATAGCTGTCCCTCATGCACAGTGACACCCCATCTCTCACCAAATTCCTTGTAAATAACTGTCCCTGGTGTCCAGTAACACCACCGTTCCTACTCAGTTCCTTGTAAATAGCTGTCCCTGGTGCTCAGTGACACCCCTCTCTCACCCCATTCCTTGTAAATAGCTGTCCCTCAAGCCCAGTGACACCACCTCTCTCACCCCATTCCTTGTAAATAACTGTCCCTGGTGTCCAGTGACACCCCTTGTCACCCATTCTTATAAATAGCTGTCCCTGATGCCCAGTGACACCCCCTCTCACCCCATTCCTTGTAAATAACTGTCCCTGGTGTCCAGTAACACCCCCACTCTCACTCCATTCCTTGTAAATAACTGTCCCTGGTGTCCAGTGACACCCCCTCTCTTGCCCAGTTCCTTGTAAATAACTGTCCCTGGTGTCCAGCAACACCCCCTCTCTCACCCCATTCCTTGCAAATAGCTGTCCCTGGTGTACAGCGACACCCCCTCTCTCACCCATTCCTTGTAAATAGCTGTCCCTCATGCCCAGTGACACCCCATCTCTCACCCAATTCCTTGTAAATAACTGTTCCTGGTGTCCAGTGACAGCCCCTCTGTCACCCCATTACTTGTAAATAGCTGTCCCTGGTCTCCAGTGACACCCCCTCTCCCACCCCATTCATGTAAACAGCTGTCCCTGGTGTTGAGTGACACCTCCTCTCTCACCCCATTCCTTGTAAATAACTGTCCCTGGTGTCCAATGACACCCCCTCTCCCACCCCACTCCTAGTAAACAACTGTCCCAGGTGTCCAGTGACAGCCCTCTCTCACCACATTCCATGTAAATCATTGTCCCTGGTGTCCAGTGACACCCCCCTCTCACCAGACTCCTAGTAAATAACTGTCCCAGTTGTCCAGTGACACCGCCTCTCTCTACGCATTCCTTGTAAATAGTTGACCCTGGTGTCCAGTGACAACCGCTGTCTCACCCCATTCCGTGTAAATAACTGTCCCTGGTGTTCAGTGGCACCCCCTCGCCCACCCTATTCATGTAAATAGCTGTCCCTGGTGTCCAGTGACACCCCCTCTCTCAACCCATTCCTTCTAAATAACTGTCCCTGGTGTCCAATGACACCCCCTCTCCCACCTTTTTCGTGTAAATAGCTCTCCCTCATGCCCAGTGACACCCCCTCTCTCACCCAATTCCTTGTAAATAACTGTCCCTGGTGTCCAGTGACAGCCCCTCTCTCACCCCATTCCTTCTAAATAACTGTCCCTGGTGTCCAATGACACCCCCTCTCCTACCCCACTCCTAGTAAATAACTGTCCCAGGTGTTCAGTGACACCCCCTCTCTCACCCCACTCCTAGTAAATAACTGTCCCAGGTGTCCAGTGACACCCCCTCTCTCATCCCATTCCTTCTAAATAACTGTCCCTGGTGTCCAATGACACCCCCTCTCCCACCCCTTTCACGTAAATAGCTGTCCCTGGTGTCGAGTGACACCCCCTCTCTCACCCCCATTCCTTGTAAATAACTGTCCCTGGTGTCCAGTAACACCCCCGCTCTCACGCCATTGCTTGTAAATAACTGTCTCTGGTGACCAGTGACACCCCCTCTCTTGCCCAGTTCCTTGTAAATAACTGTCCCTGGTGTCCAGCAACACCCCCTCTCTCACCCCATTCCTTGCAAATAGCTGTCCCTGGTGAGTACATACACCCCTCTCTCACCCATTCTTGTAAATGAGCTGTCCCTCATGCCCAGTGACAGCCCATCTCTCACCCAATTCCTTGTAAATAACTGTTCCTGGTGTCCAGTGACAGCCTCTCTGTCACCCCATTACTTGTAAATAACTGTCCCTGCTGTCGAGTGACACCTCCTCTCTTACCCCATTCCTTGTAAATAACTGTCCCTGGTGTCCAATGACACCCCCTCTGCCACCCCACTCCTAGTAAACAACTGTCCCAGGTGCCCAGTGACACCCCCTCTCTCACCCCATTCCTTGTAAATAACTGTCCCTGATGTCCAATGACACCCCCTCTCCCACCCCACTCCTAGTAAATAACTGTCCCAGATGTCCAGTGACACCCCCTCTCTCTCCGCATTCCTTGTAAATAGCTGTCCTGGTGTCCAGTGACAACCACTGTCTCACCCCATTCCTTGTAAATAATTGTCCCTGGTGTCCAGTGGCACCCTCTATCCCACCATATTCATGTAAATAGCTGTCCCTTGTGTCCAGTGACACCCCCTCTCTCACCCCATTCCTTCTAAATAATTGTCCGAGGTGTCCAATGACACCCCCTCTCCCACCCCACTCTGGTAAATAACTGTCCCAGGTGTCCAGTGACACCCCTTCTCTCACTCCATTCCTTGTAAATAGCTGTCCCTCATGCCCAGTGACACCCCCTCTGCCACCCCATTCCTTGCAAATAGCTGTCCCTGCTGTCCAGTGACACCCCCTCTCTCACCCCATTGCTTGTAAAAACTTGTCCCTGGTGTCCAGTGACACCTCCCTCCCACCCCATTCCTTGTAAATAACTGTCGCTGGTGTCCAGTGACACCCCCTCTCTCACTCCAGTCCTTGTAAATAAGTGTCCCTGGTGTCGAGTGACACCCCCTCTCTCACCCCATTCCTTGTAAATAGCTGTACCTCATGCCCAGAGACGCCCACTCTCCCACCCCATTCCTTGTAAATAACTATCCCTGGTGTCCAGTGACACCCCCTCTCCCACCCCGCTCCTTGTAAATAACTGTCCCTGGTGTCCAGCAACACCCCTTCTCTCGCCCCATTCATTGTAAATAGCTGTCCTTCAAGCCCAGTGACACCCCAACTCTCACCCAATTCCTTGTAAATAACTCTCCCTGATGTCCAGTGTCAGCCCCTCTGTCACCCCATTACTTGTAAATAGCTGTCTCTGGTGTCCTGTGACACCACTTCTCTCACCCAGTTCCCAGTAAATAGCTGTGCCTGGTGTCCAGTAACACCCCAGCTACTACCCCGCTCCTTGTAAATAGCTGTCCCTGGTGTCCAGTGACAGCCCCTCTCTCACCCCATTCCTTTAAAATAGCTGTCCCTCAAGCCCAGTGACACCCCCTCTCTCACCCCATTCCTTATAAATAGCTGTCCCTCCTGCCCAGTGACACCCCCTCTCTCACTCCATTCCATGTAAATAACTGTCCCTGGTGTCCAGTGACACCCCTCTCTACCTGCCCTTGCAAAATAACTGTCCCTGGGTCCAGCGACACCCCCTCTTACCCTTTCCTTGTAAATAGCTGTCCCTGATGTAGAGCCAGACTCCCCTCTCTCCACCCATTCCTTGTAAATGGCTGTCCCTCATGCCCAGTGACACCCCATCTCTCACCCAATTCCTTGTAAATAACTGTTCCTGTGTCAGTGACAGCCCTCTGTCACCCCATTACTGTAAATAGCTGTCCCTGGTGTCCAGTGGCACCCCTCTCCCACCCTTTCATGTAAATATCTGTCCCTGGTGTCGTAGTGACACCCTCTCTCACCCCATTCCTTGTAAAATCTGTCCTGGTGTCCAATGACACCCCTCCCACTCCCACTCCTAGTAAACAACTGTCCCAGGTGTCCAGTGACACCCTCTCTCACTCCAGGTCCTTGTAACTGTCCCTGGTGTCCAGCGACACCCCTCTCACCCCATTCCTTGTAACAACTGTTCCTGTGTCCAGTAACACCTCTGCGCCTCACTCCATTCCTTCTAAATAACTGTCCCTGGTGTCCAGTGACACCCCCTCTCTCACCCAGGTCCTTGTTAATAACTGTCCCTGGTGTCCAGTGACACCCCCTCTCTCACCCCATTCCATGTAAATAGCTGTCCCTCATGCCCAGTGACACCCCATCTCTCACCAAATTCCTTGTAAATAACTGTCCCTGGTGTCCAGTAACACCACCGTTCCTTGTAAATAGCTGTCCGTTGTGTTGTGTGACACCCCTCTCTCACCCCATTCCTTGTAAATAGCTGTCCCTCAAGCCCAGTGACACCACCTCTCTCACCCCATTCCTTGTAAATAACTGTCCCTGGTGTCCAGTGACACCCCCTTTGTCACCCCATTCTTACAAATAGCTGTCCCTGATGCCCAGTGACACCCCCTCTCACCCCATTCCTTGTAAATAACTGTCCCTGGTGTCCAGTAACACCCCTCTGCCTCACCCATTCCTTGTAAATAACTGTCCCTGTGTCCAGTGACACCCCTCTTGCTCCAGTTCCTTGTAAATAACTGTCCCTGTGTCCAGCGACACCCCCTCTCTCACCCCATTCCTTGTAAATAGCTGTCCCTGGTGTACAGCGACACCCCTCTCTCTCACCCATTCCTTGTAAATAGCTGTCCCTCATGCCCAGTGACACCCCATCTCTCACCCAATTCCTTGTAAATAACTGTTCCTGGTGTCCAGTGACAGCCCCTCTGTCACCCCATTACTTGTAAATAGCTGTCCCTGGTGTCCAGTGACACCCCCTCTCTCACCCCATTTCTTGTAAATAACTGTCCCTGGTGTCCAATGACACCCTCCCACCCTCACTCTAGTAAATAACTGTCCCAGGTGTCCAGTGACACCCTCTCTCTCCGTAGATTCCTTGTAGTTAGTTGTACCCTGGTCCAGTGACAACCACTATCTCACCCCATTCCTTCTAAATAACTGTCCTTGGTGTCCAATGACACCCCCTCTCCCACCTCTTTCGTGTAAATAGCTGTCCCTCATGCCCAGTGACACCCCCTCTCTCACCCAATTCCTTCTAAATAACTGTCCGTGGTGTCCAATGACACCCCCTTTCCCACCCCACTCCTGGTAAATAACTGTCACAGGTGTCCAGTGACACCCCCTCTTTCACCCCATTCCTTGTAAATAGCTGTCCCTCATGCCCAGTGACAACTCCTCTGCCACCCCATTCCTTGCAAATAGCTGTCCCTGCTGTCCAGTGACACCCCCTCTATCACCCCATTGCTTGTAAAAACCTGTCCCTGGTGTCCAGTGACACCCTCCTCCCACCCCATTCCTAGTAAATAACTGTCGCTGGTGTACAGTGACACCCCCTCTCTCACCCCTTTTTTTAAATTGCTGTCCCTGATGCCCAGTGACACCCCCTCTCTCACCCCATTCCTTGTAAATAACTGTCCCTGGTGTCCAGTGACACCCCCTCTCTCACCACATTCCTTGTAAATAGCTGTCCCTCATGACCAGTGACGCCCACTCTCCCACCCCATTCCTTGTAAATAACTATCCCTGGTGTCCAGTGACACCCCCTCTCCCACACCGTTCCTTGTAAATAGCTGTCTCTGGTGTCCAGTGACACCCCTTCTCTCACCTCATTCCTTGTAAATAGCTGTCCTTCAAGCCCAGTGACACCACCTTTCTCACCCAATTTTTTGTAAATAACTGTCCTTGGTGTCCAGTGATACCCCCTCTCTCACGCCATTCCTTGTAAATAACTGTCCCTGGTGTCCAGTAACACCCCCGCTTCACTCCTTTCCTTGTAACACTCGTCCTGGTGTCCAGCGACACCCCTCTCTCAACTTCATTCTCTTGTAAATAGCTGTCCCTCATGCCCAGTGACACCCTCATCTATCTCACCCTAAGTCCTTGTAAATAACTGTCCCTGGTGTCCAGTAACACCTCTGCCCCACCTGCCTTGTAAATAGCTGTCCCCAAAAGCCCTCTGGACCCCTCTCTCACCCCATTCTTTGTAAATAGCTAACCTCAAGTCCAGTGATACCCCTCTCTCACCCCATCTGTTGTAAATAACTGTCCCTGGTGTCCAGTGATACCCCCTCTCTCACCCCATTCCTTGTAAATAACTGTCCCTGGTGTCCAGTGACACCCCCCCTCTCTCACCCCATTCCTTGTAAATAGCTGTTCCTCCTGCCCAGTGACACCCCCTCTCTCACTCCATTCCTTGTAAATAACTGTCCCTGGTGTTCAGTGACACCCCCTCTCTCGCCCAGCTCCTTGTAAATAACTGTCCCTGGTGTCCAGCGACACCCCCTCTTCCCTTTCCTTGTAACAGTTGTCCCTGTGTAGAGCAGACTCTCTCCCTCACCCATTCCCTAAACGGCTGTCCCTCGCCCAGTGACACCCCATCTCTCACCCAATTCCTTGTAACAATTGTTCCTGTGTACAGTGACAGCCCTCTGTCACCCCATTTCTTGTAAATAGTAGTCCCTGTGTCCAGTGGCACCCTCTTCCAATTCCCTTTCATATCATATTGTCTCTGATGTCGAGTGACACCCCTCCCACCCCATTCCTTTAAACTTGTCCCTGGTGTCCAATGACACCCCTCTCCCACCCCAATTCTAGTAAACAATCTGTCCCAGGTGTCCAGTGACACTCCCTCTCTCACCCAGGTCCTTGTTAATTAACTGTCCCTGGTGTCCAGCGACACCTCTCTCACCCCAATCCTTGTAAATAACTGTCTTGTGTCCAGTAACACCCTGCCTCACCCTATCTCTTCTAAATAACTGTCCCTGGTGTCCAGTGACACTCCCTCTCTCACCCAGGTCCTTGTTAATAACTGTCCCTGGTGTCCGGTGACAGCCCCTCTCTCACCCCATTCCATGTAAATAGCTGTCCCTCATGCCCAGTGACACCCCATCTCTCACCAAATTCCTTGTAAATAACTGTCCCTGGTGTCCAGTAACACCACCGTTCCTACTCCGTTCCTTGTAAATAGCTGTCCGTGGTGTTCAGTGACACCCCTCTCTCACCCCATTCCTTGTAAATAACTGTCCCTGAAGCCCAGTGACACCTCTCTCACCCATTCCTTGTAAATCATCGTCCTGTGCAGTGGCACCCCTTTGTCACTCCCTCATTTATAAATAGCTGTCCCTGATGCCCAGTGACACCCCTCTCACCCCATTCCTTGTAATAACTGTCCCTGGTGTCCAGTAACACCCCCGGCCTCACTCCATTCTCTTGTAATAACTGTCCCTGGTGTCCAGTGCAACCCCTCTCACCCAGCTCCTTGTAACATTGTCCCTGGTGTCCAGCAACACCCCTCTCACATTCTTTCCTTAGTAATAGTTGTCCGTGGTGTACAGCGACACCCCTCTCTCTCACCTATCTTTGTAAATAGCTGTCCTCATGCCCAGTGACATCCCATCTCTCACCCACCTTGTAAATAATCTGTTCCTGGTGTCCAGTGACAGCCCCTCTGTCACCCCTATTACTTGCAATAGGCTGTCCCTGTGTCCAGTGGCACCCCTCTCACCCTTTCTTTCATGTAAATAGCTGTCCTGAGGTCGAGTGACACCTCTCTCCACCCCATTCCTTGTAACCACTGTCCCTGGTGTCCAATGACACCCACCCTCCCACCCCACTCCTAGTAAATTATCTGTCCCAGGTGTCCAGTGACACTTCCTTCTCACCCCATTCCTTGTAACACCATCCCTGGTGTCCACCGATACCCACCTCTCCACCCTGCTCCTTGTAATATCTGTCCTGGTGTCCAGTGACACCCCTTTCACCTCTGCTTTCTGTAAATAGCTGTCCCTGCTTCCAGTGACACCTAATTTCTCACCCAATTCTTTGTAAACAACTGTCCTTGGTGTCCAGTGACACTTCCCCTCTCACCCTCTTTCTAGTAACTGTCCCCTTGTGTCCAGTGACACCTCTCTCTCGCCCCATTCTTATAAATAGCTGTCCCTCATGCCCAGTGACACCCCTCTCACCCCATTCCTTGTAACACCGTCCCTGGTGTCCAGTAACACCTCTGCCTTCACTCCATTCCTTGTAAATAACTGTTCCCAGTTCCAGTGACACCTCTTCTCTTGCCCAGTCTCTCTGTTAATAACTGTCCCTGTGTCCAGCGACACCCTCTCTCTCACCCCATTCCTGCAAATAGCTGTCCTTCATGCCCAGTGACACCCCATCTCAACCAATCTTTGTAAATAACTGTTCCTGGTGTCCATTGACAGCCCTCTGTCACCCCATGTCTTGTAATAGCTGTCCTGGTGTCCAGTTGACCCCCTTTTCACCCCATTCTTGTAACACTGTCCCTGTGTCCAATGACACTTCTCCCACCCCACTCCTAGTAATAATTGTCCCAGGTGTCCAGTGACACCCTCTCTCCGTGATTCCTTGTAAATAGCTGTACCTGTGTCCAGTGACAGTTCACTATCTCACCCTATTCCTTCTAATATCTGTCCTTGTGTCCAATGACACCCTCCCACCTCTTCGTGTAAATAGCTGTCCCCATGCCCAGTGACACCCCCTCTCTCACCCACCCTTTGTAAATAACTGTTCCTGTGTCCAATGACACCCCTCTCCCACCCCATTCCTGGTAAATAGCTGTCCCTGATGCCCAGTGACACCTCTCTGCCATTCCCATTCCTTGTAAATAGCTGTCCCTGTTGTCCAGTGACACTCCTCTATCACCCCATTGCTTGTAAAAACCTGTCCCTGGTGTCCAGTGACACCCTCCTCCCACCCCATTCCTAGTAAATAACTGTCGCTGGTGTACAGTGACACCCCCTCTCCCCCTTTTCTTGTAAATTGCTGTCCCTGATGCCCAGTGACACCCCCTCTCTCACCCCATTCCTTGTAAATAACTGTCCCTGGTGTCCAGTGACACCCCCTCTCTCACCACATTCCTTGTAAATAGCTGTCCCTCATGACCAGTGACGCCCACTCTCCCACCCCATTCCTTGTAAATACTGTCCCTGGTGTCCAGTGACACCCCTCTCCCACACCGCTCCTTGTAACAGTTGTCTCTGGTGTCCAGTGACACCCTCTCCTCACCCTCATTCTTGTAAATAGCTGTCCTTCAAGTCCAGTGACACCACCTTTCTCACCCAATTTTTTGTAAATAACTGTCCTTGGTGTCCAGTGATACCCCCTCTCTCACGCCATTCCTTGTAAATAACTGTCCCTGGTGTCCAGTAACACCCCCGCTTTCACTCCTTTCCTTGTAAATAACTGTCCCTGGTGTCCAGCGACACCCCCTCTCTCACCCCATTCCTTGTAAATAGCTGTCCCTCATGCCCAGTGACACCCCATCTCTCACCCAAGTCCTTGTAAATAACTGTCCCTGGTGTCCAGTAACACCCCCGTTCCTACCCCGTTCCTTGTAAATAGCTGTCCCTGGTGTTCATCTTGACACCCCCTCTCACCCATTCCTTGTAAATAGCTGTCCCTGCTTCCAGTGATACCCCCTCTCACCCCATCTTGCTGTAAATAACTGTCCCTGGTGTCCGTGATACCCTCTCTCACCCCATTCCTTGTAACTAACTGTCCCTGGTGTCCAGTGACACCCCTCTCTCACTCCCCTTCCTTGTAAATAGCTGTCCCTCCTGCCCAGTGACACCCCTCTCTCACTCCATTCCTTTGTAAATACTGTCCTCCTGCGCCAGTGACACCCCTCTCTCACCCCATTCCTTGTAAATACCTGTCCCTGGTGTCCAGCGACACCCCCTCTTACCCCATTCCTTGTAAATAGCTGTCCCTGGTGTAGAGCGACACCCCCTCTCTCTCACCCATTCCTTGTAAACGGCTGTCCCTCATGCCCAGTGACACCCCATCTCTCACCCAATTCCTTGTAAATAACTGTTCCTGGTGTACAGTGACAGCCCCTCTGTCACCCCATTTCTTGTAAATAGCAGTCCCTGGTGTCCAGTGGCACCCCCTCTCCCACCCCTTTCATGTTAATAGCTGTCCCTGGTGTCGAGTGACACCCCCCTCTCACCCCATTCCTTGTAAAAAACTGTCCCTGGTGTCCAATGACACCCCCTCTCCCACCCCACTCCTAGTAAACAACTGTCTCAGGTGTCCAGTGACACCCCTCTCTCCCCAGGTCCTTGTTAATAACTCGTCCCTGGTGTCCAGCGACACCTCTCTCTCACCCCATTCCTCTGTAATAACTGTTCCTGGTGTCCAGTAGCACCCCGCCTCCCACCCATTCCTTAACAATCTGTCCTGGTGTCCAGTGCCCCCTCTCTCACCCAGGTCCTGTTAATAACTGTCCCTTTGTGTCCGGTGACAGCCCCCTCTCTCACCCCATTCCATGTAAATAGCTGTCCCTCATGCCCAGTGACACCCCATCTCTCACCAAATTCCTTGTAAATAACTGTCCCTGGTGTCCAGTAACACCACCGTTCCTACTCCGTTCCTTGTAAATAGCTGTCCGTGGTGTTCAGTGACACCCCTCTCTCACCCCATTCCTTGTAAATAACTGTCCCTCAAGCCCAGTGACACCACCTCTCTCACCCCATTCCTTGTAAATAACTGTCCCTGGTGTCCAGTGACACCCCCTTTGTCACCCCATTCTTATAAATAGCTGTCCCTGATGCCCAGTGACACCCCCTCTCACCCCATTCCTTGTAAATAACTGTCCCTGGTGTCCAGTAACACCCCCGCTCTCACTCCATTCCTTGTAAATAACTGTCCCTGATGTCCAGTGTAACCCCCTCTCTCACCCAGCTCCTTGTAAATAACTGTCCCTGGTGTCCAGCAACACCCCCTCTCACCCCTTTCCTTGTAAATAGTTGTCCGTGGTGTACAGCGACACCCCCTCTCTCTCACCCATTCCTTGTAAATAGCTGTCCCTCATGCCCAGTGACATCCCATCTCTCACCCAATTCCTTGTAAATAACTGTTCCTGGTGTCCAGTGACAGCCCCTCTGTCACCCCATTACTTGTAAATAGCTGTCCCTGGTGTCCAGTGGCACCCCCTCTCACCCCTTTCATGTAAATACCTGTCCCTGGTGTCGAGTGACACCCCCTCTCTCACCCCATTCCTTGTAAATAACTGTCCCTGGTGTCCAATGACACCACCTCTCCCACCCCACTCCTAGTAAACAACTGTCCCAGGTGTCCAGTGACACCCCCTCTCTCACCCCATTCCTTGTAAATAACTATCCCTGGTGTCCACCGACACCCCCTCTCCCACCCCGTTCCTTGTAAATAGCTGTCTCTGGTGTCCAGTGACACCCCCTCTCTCACCCCGTTCCTTGTAAATAGCTGTCCTTCAAGCCCAGTGACACCACCTCTCTCACCCAATTCTTTGTAAACAACTGTCCTTGGTGTCCAGTGACACCCCCTCTCTCACCCCATTCCTTGTAAATAACTGTCCCTGGTGTCCAGTGACACCCCCTCTCTCACCCCATTCTTATAAATAGCTGTCCCTCATGCCCAGTGACACCCCCTCTCACCCCATTCCTTGTAATAACTGTCCCTGGTGTCCAGTAACACCCCGCCTCCACTCCATTCCTTGTAATCACTGTCCCTGTGTCCAGTGACACCCCCTCTCTTGCCCAGTTCCCTGTTAATAACTGTCCCTGGTGTCCAGCGACACCCTCTCTCTCACCCCATTCCTTGCAAATAGCTGTCCCTCATGCCCAGTGACACCCCATCTCTCAACCAATTCCTTGTAAATAACTGTTCCTGGTGTCCAGTGACACCCCCTCTCTCACCCCGTTCCTTGTAAATAGCTGTCCTTCAAGCCCAGTGACACCACCTCTCTCACCCAATTCTTTGTAAATAACTGTCCTTGGTGTCCAGTGACACCCCCTCTCTCACCCCATTCCTTGTAAATAACTGTCCCTGGTGTCCAGTAACACCCCCGCGCCTCACTCCATTCCTTGTAAATAACTGTCCCTGGTGTCCAGTGACACCCCCTCTCTCACCCAGGTCCTTGTTAATAACTGTCCCTGGTGTCCAGCGACACCCCCTCTCTCACCCCATTCCTTGTAAATAGCTGTCCCTCATGCCCAGTGACACCCCATCTCTCACCCAAGTCCTTGTAAATAACTGTCCCTGGTGTCCAGTAACACCCCCGTTCCTGCCCCGTTCCTTGTTAATAGCTGTCCCTGGTGTTCAGTGACACCCCTCTCTCACCCCATTCCTTGTAAATAGCAGTCCCTCAAGCCCAGTGACACCACCTCTCTCACCCCATTCCTTGTAAATAACTGTCCCTGGTGTCCAGTGACACCCCCTCTCTCACCCCATTCTTATAAATAGCTGTCCCTCATGCCCAGTGACACCCCCTCTCACCCCATTCCTTGTAAATAACTGTCCCTGGTGTCCAGTAACACCCCCGTTCTCACTCCATTCCTTGTAAATAACTGTCCCTGGTGTCCAGTGACACCCCCTCTCTTGCCCAGTTCCCTGTTAATAACTGTCCCTGGTGTCCAGCGACACCCTCTCTCTCACCCCATTCCTTGCAAATAGCTGTCCCTCATGCCCAGTGACACCCCATCTCTCAACCAATTCCTTGTAAATAACTGTTCCTGGTGTCCAGTGACATCCCCTCTGTCACCCCATTACTTGTAAATAGCTGTTCCTGGTGCCCAGTAACACCCCCTCTCCCACCCCATTCATGTAAATAGCTGTCCCTGGTGTCGAGTGACACCTCCTCTCTCACCCCATTCCTTGTAAATAACTGTCCCTGGTGTCCATTGACACCCCCTCTCCCACCTCACTCCTAGTAAATAACTGTCCCAGGTATCCAGTGACACCCCCTCTCTCTCCGCATTCCTTGTAAATAACTGTCCCTAGTGTACAGTGTCACCCCTCTCCCACCTTATTCATGTAAATAGCTGTCCCTTGTGTCCAGTGACATCCCCTCTCTCACCCCATTCCTTCTAAATAACTGTCCCTGGTGTCCAATGACACCCCCTCTCCCACCCCTTTCATGTAAATAGCTGTCCCTGGTGTTGAGTGACACCCCCTCTCTCACCCCTTTGCTTGTAAATCACTGTCCCTGGTGTCCAATGACACCCTCTCTCCAACCCCACTCCTAGTAAACAACTGTCCCAGGTGTCCAGTGACACCCCCTCTCTCACCCCATTCCTTGTATATTACTGTCCCTGGTGTCCAATGACACCCCCTCTCCCACCCCACTCCTAGTAAATAACTGTCCCAGGTGTCCAGTGACACCCCCTCTCTCACCCCATTCCTTGTAAATCACTGTACCTGGTGTCCAGTGGCACCCCCTCTCTCTCCCCATTCCTTGTAAATAGCTGTCCCTCATGCCCAGTGACACCCCCTCTCTCACCCAATTCCTTGTTAATTACTATCCCTGGTGTCCAGTGACACTCCTTCTCCCACCCCGTTCCTTGTAAATAGCTGTCTCTGGTGTCCAGTGACACCCCGTCTGTCACCCAGTTCCTTGTAAATAGCTGTCCCTGGTGTCCAGTGACACACCCTGTCTCACCCCATTCCTTGTAAATAGCTGTCCCTCATGCCCAGTGATGCCCACTCTTCCACCCCATTCCTTGTAAATAACTATCCCTGGTGTCCAGTGACACCCCCTCTCCCAACCCGTTCCTTGTAAATAGCTGTCTCTGGTGTACAGTGACACCCCCTCTGTCACCAAGTTTCTTGTAAATAACTGTCCCTGGTGTCCAGTGACACACCCTGTCTCACCCCATTCCTTGTAAATAACTGTCCCTCATGCCCAGTGACGCCCCTCTCTCCCACTCCATTCCTTGTAAATAACTGTCCCTGGTGTCCAGTGGCACCCCTACCCTATTCCTTGTAAATAGCTGTCCCTGGTATCCAATGACACCCCTTCTCTCACCCATTTCTTTGTAAATAACTGTTCCTGGTGTCTAGTGACACCCTCTCTTTCACCCAGTTCCTTGTAAATGACTGTCCCTGGTGTCCAGTGACACCCTCTCTCTCTCTCACCCAGTTCATTGTAAATGGCTGTCCCTCATTCCCAGTGGCACCCCTCTCACCTCATTTTTTGTAAATAACTGTCCCTGGTGTCCAGTGATGTCCCCTCTCTCATCCCATTCCTTGTAAATAACTGTCCCTTGCATCCAGTGACACCCCCTCTGTCACCCAGTGCCTTGTAAATAACTGTCCCTGGTGTCCAGTGGCACACACTTCCTGCACCCCTTCCTATTTTGTAGCAGTCCCTGGCTTTCAGTCACGCGCCCCCCGTCCCAGTCCCCCATGGTGAATAGCACAGCTCTCTACTTATCTCCTTAACTAGCTGCCATCTAAGCCTTTATCACAGATAGTAATTAGTGAAATATGGTACTGACTCATTCACTGCGTGATGATTCCTGAAATACACAACTTTTTATGGATTTCAGTCAAGTACCTCTAATGTAAACCAGTCTCCAGAGTTCTATCCAAAAACAAGATTTAAGATGGTGGGGTGAGGGGTACTATTTTCTACAGTTTTGTGCACATTTATTTGAAAACAGGTTGTTGGGAAGGGCACACTGAGCCAAAGCTCTTTAAGGCTGCGAGCTGCAAATCTGGTGACATCCAGCAGACCAGGCCTGGGTTTGAATCCCATAGCTTCCACTTGCATACTGTGTGACCCTGAGCAAGTCAATTAACTTCCCTGTGCTCCCAGGTCACACCTGTAAAAAAGCTTTCAGCTTAGTGTGCTACTCCTGGTTAAACAACTAATTAATGAATTAAAAAAGCTCAGTTCCATGTGGGACCTGGAAGGAAGGGGGTACAAGTACGTACAAGAAAACAGGGACGGTTACAATCAGATAATAATACAGTTATGGCAATTAGTAAAACACACATGTGTGGGCAGTTGAAACAAGTACAGACAAATGCAAGCATTTATAGCAATTAAATGTGTGGGCTGGGTTCTGAGGCTGAGATACCACAGTGCAAAAATACAGTAAATAGGACGATTGTGCAATGAAGACTACAGTCGGCAAGGATGAGAAAAGTTAAGTGACAGGAATCTAAAGAGGAAAAGACAAGTACATACCTATTAAATATGAACAGCAAAACATGTTAACTGAAACCAACAGCAGCCAGTTGAAATAGAAGTCCAACAGTACAGAAGAAGATTGCACATTGTACAAGGTTTGAACAGAGGGTCTGGAGAGAAATGGTCTGGAGACTGAGATGCGGGGCAGGAACAGGAGTGGGTAAAGGAGATCTGAGGAGAGTGTTGAGAGCGGTAAGGGGGGTAGAAACATAGAAACATAGACTTTGACGGCAGATAAGGACCGCTTGGCCCACCTAGTCTGCCCATTTCCCTACGTACAGGATAGGCCGCAGATCCTAGTTAACCAATAGCCTATTTCTTCCTACCTCCCACAAAACTGCCTTATGTCTGTCTCATGCATTCTTGAATTCTCCCACAGTTTTAGACCCCACAACCTCCTCAGGAAGGCTGTTCCATGCATCCACTACCCTCTCTGTGAAAAAATACTTCCTCACATTGCCCTGGAACCGCCCCTTCCCCATCTTTAAATTGTGTCCCCTTGTTCTTGCATGTCTCTTTTTCTGAAAGATGCTACCCTCTTGGACTTTGTTGATTCCACTGAGGTACTTAAAGTTTCTATCATGTCCCCCCTCCCTTCTTTCCTCAAGGGTATACATATTAAGCTCCTTTAGTCTCTCCTCGTATGGCTTCTCTTGCAAACCCTGCACCATTCTAGTTGCCCTCCTCCGGACTGCCTCTATCCTGTCTATGTCCTTGCGGAGATGGGGTCTCCAGAACTGGATGCAGTACTCCAGATGGGGTCTCACCAACTGTCAGTACAGAGGGATAACAACTTCCTGTTTTCTACTGGTGATGCCTCTCTCTATGCATCCCAGAATCCCCCAAGCCCTCCCTACTGCCCTCTCACATTGCTTGCTAACCTTAAGGTCATCAGATATGATTACCCCCAGGTCCATTTCCTTTTTTGTTGTTGTTACTACCTCACCCCCTCCTTGTGTAATCTTCCCCTGGGCTCTTGCTTCCCAGGTGCATTATTTTGCACTTCTTTGCACTGAATCCTAGCTGCCATACTTCTGACCATTCCTCCAATCTTGCCAAGTCCCTTCTCATCCTTTCCACGCCTCCTTGTGTATCAACCCTGTTGCAGATCTTTGTGTCATCTGCAAAGAGGCATACTTTTTCTTCCAGTCCCTCTGCAATGTCACTTATAAAGACATTAAAGGACCGGACCCAGTACTGAACCCTATGGTACCCCACTAGTAACCCCTCTTTCTTCAGAGTGGACTCCATTTACAATTACCTTCTGTGTCCTGTTGTCCAGCCAATGTTTTACCCAGGCTACCACCCTGGGACCCACCCAGGCTGGTTAATTTGACTATTAATCTTTTGTGTGGGACTGTGTCAAATGCCTTGCTAAAGTCTAGGTAGGCCATGTCCACAGCCCCTCCCTGGTCTACTACTTTGGTCACCCAGTCAAAGAAATCTATTAGATTCATCTGACATGACTTACCCGCTGTGAACCCATGCTGCCTTGGGTCCTGTGCCCCACTGGCCTCAAGATACTCAACAATTCTTTCCTTCAGAAGTGATTACATCACTTTCCCTACCACAGAGGTCAAACTGACAGGATTGTAGTTTCCTGCCTCTGTCTTGGTCCCGCTTTTGTGAAGGGGAATTACATCCGCCTTCCTCCAGTCCTCAGGTACCATACCATCCTCCCATGATTTATTAAAAAAAGTAGTCAGTGGTTTCACTAGTTCCCCCCTTAATTTTTTCAGAATTCTGGGGTGAATTCCATCAGGCCCCATTGCTTTGTCCACCTTCAGTTTTAGGAGTTCTTGCAGAACCCTTTCTTCTGTGAAAGGCTGGATCGACCCCCTATCAAGAGTGCTTCTGTTAATTGGATTAGGCACTTCCCTCCTCTTTTGTGAATACTGAGCAGAAATATTCATTCAGTATCCCTGCTTTTTCACTGTCCCCTCTGCCCACCCACCATTCATTCTATTCAGCCTCACTATCCCTCCCTTTGTCTTTCTACGCTCTCTGATATACCTATAAAATGTTTTATCCCCCTTCTTAACTGAGTTGGCTATCTTTTCCTCAGTTTGGGCCTTTGCTATTCTGACTTCCCTCCCTGCTTCCTTCTGCCTTAACTGGTACAGCTCTCTGTCCTGCTCCTTCTGTGTTTCCTTATACTCCCTGAATGCTATCTTTTTCTTCCTGACTTTCCCAGCCACTTCTTTTGAAAACCATAATGGCTTTTTCTTTCGTTTTGATTTGGGTAAAGTGAACTCGGAGGAGAGATTTGTGAGAGAGAGAGAGAAAGAGAGCATGCAAGAGGTACGGGAGCAAAGTGAGATGTGAGGAGAAAGAGAGCAAGAGGCAGGTTTTGGCACAAGGCTTCTGGCCAGTGTTCAATCATTGCATGATTCTCCAGATGACATGGGATATATTAATGAGGTTAAGTCCAGATGTTTCTCACTGAGTTGGGGGATGAGGAAGGAGTGCCCTCTCTCATCATTATTTACTGAACCCTTAGCAGTGGCAATTAGGCAGAACCTTGAGTGCAGGGGGGGCTGGAACAAAAGATCTTCTGTATGCTGATGACACCTATTTTTTGTGCAGGACCCTAAAGCCTCTATCCCAGCCCTACTGGATGAGTTGAAAGTGTATGGAAGTATTTTGGGGTATTAAATAAATTATGATAAGTCACGGAGAGTACGTATCTCAGGGCATCCTCAGAAAACTTCAGGTGTAATTTCTTTTTTCAGTGGCTCAGAATAATAGGTAAGTTAGACATGGGTATCCAAATAACCTGACTGAAATCACAAGAGGCTTCTGGAAGATATTGCAGGCAGGGTCTGACTTCGGTAAAAGGGGCCTACCTGGAAAGTTGATACAGGGGCCCACCTGGAAAATCAATAGGGGGAGGGTGCAGGCTGACAGACTCATATCAGTATTCCACTGATATTTGATACACTAACTCTGTGTTTGCATTTTACATTTACTTGCAGTGCCCAAAATACCCCATTTAATTAAAAAATAGATGATAACATAGAAACATAGACTTTGACGGCAGATAAGGACCGCTTGGCCCATATAGTCTGCCCATTTCCCTATGTACAGGATAGGCCGCAGATCCTAGTTAACCAACAGCCTATTTCTTCCTACCCCCCCACAAGAATTGCCTTATGTCTGTCCCATGCATTCTTGAATTCTCCCACAGTTTTAGACCCCACAACCTCCTCAGGAAGGCTGTTCCATGTATCCACTACCCTCTCTGTGAAATAATACTTCCTCATATTGCCCTGAACCGCCCTCCTGCACAGATTTTCCAAAGCAGGCCAGGGTATCAGCAGGCTGGAGGCGACTCTGGAAATATCCAGGTATCTTGATGGGCCACTCTGACTGTCTGAGAGATCTTAAAAACATAGTCCTTTTGCCTTTCCGGGGGTAGAGTAAGCTCTGTTAACATGCCCTTAATTTTTGTGGCAGGGTCATAGAATCAAACTGAGACTTGAAGAGCAGCTCTGCACTTCAGCACACGCTTTCATAAATCTGGTGTTTCAGCTATTACAATTTACTAAAGAATACATTTTTTTTGTATCACAGAGCACTACGGTTTATTACAGATCTTCCATTCAACACTCATCATTGCTCTCTCTATGCTGCAGTTGGTTGGACATCCCTACACCTCAGAAGGAACAGAAATGCTGCACTATGGATATACAAAGCCTTGTCTAATAAACTTCCATCCTATATTTTAGACTGCTTTACACTGGCCACAGCTAGGTCCTATGCCCTAAGAAACAACAACTTCATCACGCTTAAGTTACCTAAAGCCTACACCCGCATGGGAGGTCTGCAATCAGTTACTCTCAGCATTGGCATGGAATTTCTACAGAAGACCCTAAAGTTGACCAACTTTATACCTCTAGCATCCTTTAAAAGCTCTACGTAAGTCTCTTCCCAGAGAAATGCAATTGCTACCACAAGGCCTAGTCCAGTCACATTCACAACCCTCCCCTTTCAGTCAGCAATTATTATTGACAGCTCTTCCATAAATCTTCCCTTGGTTTTCCCTCCCTCGCAGGACCCTTTTTGTATCTCAGCCCCCTTCATACCTTTTACAGCTTAGCTTCAATTTGACTAAGACCCCGCACCAACTCCTGGCACTTACTTCTACCCCAACTACTCCTCCATACCTCCTCACTACTAGTAGCCTCGGCCTCTCTGAATCTCCCTCCAGCCCTCCATGTCATTCGTCAGAGGCTGTTTATCATCATTTTGCAGTCATAAATCATTACATCTGTTTGTCTGCTGTTAGTTTGACCTGGAGCCTGTAACCACCTGTTACCATGTATTATGCGTGCTTGCTTTGGCTCCTCTATTGGATCTTGGACATTCTGGTTTCTTCTAGGGTACTTCTACTGTATCCTACCTTGTCCTGTTAGGTTGAATCATCCTTATCCTTCATTTGTATATATGTTTATATTACTGTATCTGTTTAAATATAAGTGTTCTGTATATGTCTGCTATTGTACCTTCAATTTGATCCTTGACCTATCAGGTCCATATTGTAAATGAGCTTTGCTCGATGATGTCCGCCTGAATAAATAAAGATTTGATTGATTGATTGATTGATTTTAATATTCTTTTTATTCATTTTTTTTAATTTAAGAAGAGAACAACACTCAATACAGAAGCGACACATGTACAATTAACTCAGCATACAGTGGCTCATGCTACACAGTCGTTATCATGCAGCAGACTGCATTGCCACAGTAATTTTTTACTCACAGGGCATTCCATGGAGACAGGAGGTGGAAAGCAGCCTTGCCGGCCATCTAACAGTATGAGTTAGATCCTGACAGAGTAGTAGAAGAGAACATATAACATTTTTTTTTCCATTTTCAATGTTCTTTTCCAAGATTTACAGCACATCTTGGCAGTCTATTCAAAAAGTCTGTATTAAAAGCATTTGCCTCTCCCCAGATATCCTAACATTACCTTTGTTTATGACATAATGCTCACCATGACAACAAACTGTGATGTCACAAACAGCAACTGTGAGGTCAGCTGGGGAAGGCTAGATACATTTTGAAAGATTCTTTGAAATAAGTACTAGATTATCTGCAGTATTTAGCAGACCAACAGGAAAAAGTAAACAAAAACAACTGGGAAACACTATCATTTACACATAATCGGTGTAAACCCAATGGTTTTGGCCTACTTATTCTAGTTAGAAAGCTGCACTTTATTCAGGGATGCCATTCAGGGGTTGGGGTTGAGACCCCTATGATTTCTTTGCAGCCCCAGTGATGCCCATTGAAACCTCTAAGAACCCCAAAGCAAGCTTTCCCTGGCATTTATTAATATGAATTTGGTGGAAAAAGGAACTTTGCAACCCCTAGGATTCTGATGAAATGATGCTGCGGTCACTATTGAAATTTGGTAGGAAACTACGGGCAGACTGAATGGTCTGTTGGTCTTTTTCTGCCATCATTGTCTACGTTTCTGTGTGGGATGGATGTGGGACAGAGCACGTCTGAGGGGTAAAATGAGGTATGTCCCTCATAATGAAAAGGGAGGGATTAAAAATGACCTGCCAGAATTTATTGGGAGAGCGTATATTATTGTGGAGGTTGGGACCTTTTCCTCCACAATGGCCTTAGCGCTGATGTTGCAGACACACACACACACACACACAGATATAGGCAGGCTTTCTTATCTGTTCTGATCTGAAAAGAGAGATAAGGCTAACAGAATGTCTTTACTCATGTGAGACTGAGTTTCTCTTACCAGCAGTGACTGCCGTTTTTATGTTTGCTTGCACACATGTGCAAGAAACATAGTGCCGTCATCCGAGTTTTCGGAGGTGTGACAGCCCTCTTCCAATTCAGTCAGTGTGTTTGCAGGCACGGCCGCAGTTCTCCAATGCCTGCTGCAGCTGTCTATGACAGCAGTCCAGCAGTGCAAAAAATGCAGTGGCATACAGTTGAAAGGGGGAGCTACGCCTCAGTGAGCAGCAATAAGATATCGCCTGCTCATGCGCACTCCCTACACACACACACACACACACACACACACAGCCGCATACTGTGTGCTCGCTTCTACGCACTTCTGTATAGCCAATGGGGTGCCCAATCCCCATCGGCTGTGCTCTCCCCCCAAAGGTTCCGACATGCCACGCTGGTGCCCACCCCATGCACATACATGAGCAGTCGACGGGTGCCCAATCCACCGTCGGCTCCACTGTCTTCCCCAGAGTACAGGGTGCTATGCTGGGAGCCCACCCCAGCGTGGCAACAAATGCTGTCACCGACGGGGTGCCTAATCCTCGTGGGCTCCATGCCCCCAAAGCTGTCTTTGTGCCATGCTGGGAGCCCACCCCAGTGTGGCAAACGTCCTGAGTCGCCTGTCCTTTGTTTAAAATAAAAACAAAAAAACTGAAATTGGAAAATGGTTCCTCGGTGTCTCTGCCCCCACCCGCCCCCACCCACCACGCACCCTGCCTCCCCACACCCCCTCATCCCTTACTTACTTCTGGACTCCGCGCAACAGTCTTCTGTGGACCGGGAACACGTCTGCACTCTTCAAAGCCGACCGCGAACTGAGGAAATGCCGGTAAGCTGTATAATGGGATAGATAGAGTTTTTTCAACTTTGCTGCATATCTCGGGTGTTTTTTTGAATTTGTGCACCAAATTTTCAACATGAGGTTTTTGGGACCCCTTCTCTTGAGTGCTCTCACTGTCATGGCGTTAATCAGGCCCGAAGGATGATTTCGCAGTCACTGTGCAAAATCACCTTCGGGACCAAGTAATGAAATGACATGCCACTGTTCATAAGATGGGCTCTGAAAAGCCTATGTTGAAAATTTGTGGAAAAAATCCTAAAATGGTTGTTTTACAAACGTGGCGCTATGCAGTTCCTACGACCGTAAAGTTCACGATTTTCAATATTTTTCACTCCAGATTTTCAACATTGCCATCTTACTACACCTCCTATGAGCAGTACAGCTGTCATTTTCACATCTTGCCCAAAACGTGTTTCCGCCCATGTAGCGCACAATGGCACAGTTGGTGTGCGAAATCAATGTATGGGACACATTAAGAAAATCACAGTGATACTGTTCATGAGCAGAGGTCTTAAAATGGCTATCTTGAAAATTTGGTGAAAATATTCCTAAAAATGACTGTTTTACGAGCGTGCGTTGCACAGTTCCTACGCATGCTCATAAGTTCACGCATTTTCAATATTTTCACTCCAGATTTTCAACATTGCCATCTTACTACACCTCCTTATGAGCAGTACTGCTGTCATTTGTCACATCTTGCCCAAAATCTGTTTTCGCCCATGTAGCGCACAATGGCGCAGTCGGTGTGCGAAATCAATGTATGGGACACATTAAGAAAATCACAGTGACATCGTCCATGAGCAGAGGTCTTAAATGGTAATGTTGAAAATATGGTGACAAAATTCCTAAAATGACTGTTTTATTTAGCGCGTTATGCAGTCTTACATACATCGTAAGCTTTCCAGGATTTTTAATATTTTCACTCCAGATTTTCAACATTGCCATTTTATTACACTTCCTTATGAACAGTACAGTGGCCATTTTTCACATGTCTCCCAAAATGTGTTTCCACACATGTAGTGCACAATGGTGCAGTCGGTGTGTGAAAGCAATGTTTGGGAAAGATTAAGAAAATCAGTTATACTGTTCATGGGCAGAGGTCTTAAAATGGCTATGTTGAAAATTTGGTGACAAAAGTCCATAAAATGACTGTGTTATGAGTGAGCATTGCGCAGTTTCCACGCACCCTTGTAAGTTCATAACTTTGTACATTTTCAGTCCAGATTTTCACCAGTGGCATTTTTCCACACTTCCTTATGAACAGTCCAGCTGTCATTTTTCACAACATGGCCGAAATGTGTTTTCACACTTTCAGTGCAGAGATGCGTGGTTGCTGTGGGAAATCATTGTTCGGGACAGATAAAGAAAATCACAATGACACTGTTCATGATTGGAGGTCCTAAAGTGCCTGTGTTGACAATCTGCTGTAAAAAATCCCCAAACTAATTACATTACAGGTGTGCGTTGCACAGTTTCTATGCACGCTCGTGACTTCACCATTTTTTTTATATTTTTACTGTAGATTTGCAACATTGCCATTTTTTACACCTCCCCATGAACAGTACAGCTGTCATTTTTCACATCCTGTTCGAAATGTTTTTGCACCTGTGGTGCTAAATGCCGTAGTTGCTGTGCATAAGCAGCTTTCCGCTAATAAACTGATATTGCCACTGTTCATGAGGTGGGGTCACAAAAAACCATGTTGAAAATTTGGAGTGAAAATACCAACGAATCCCTGAGGTATTAGGGTTTCCAACCATAACGCCCCACCCTGTAGAGAATGACAGGCATCAGGGGTGTGATTTAGGATTCTTGCCTGTAATGCTCATACCATTCCACACCCTGCAGCCAGTGAGAGGCATCGAGGTATGCCTTGGACTCTTCGGCCCCAAACTTCACCCCATTCTCCTATACCACACCCATCTCACTGTATTTCCTGATGGAATGGGGTACGCATAAGGGCCAAAGACCCCAAGGCACACCGTGATACTTGTCAGTGTCTGCAGGGTGGGGTGTGATGAAATGGCATGGCTGTTATGCCTGACGACCCAAAGGCACAGCCCAATGACTGTCACTCTCTGCAGGGTGGTGGTGGGGTTGGCTTCAGTTCAATACTTCACTGCCATTCCTATTATGCAGCTCTGTAACTTCTACACTACCACTGCCAATGCCAGCAAGCAAACATTCGGCATTGACAAATGCTTGTTTTGATAAACATAACCCTGTGATTATATGCATTATGAGAACAGAGATGGGTCTGCTCTGCCATCATTGCAATCTAGGGAGCTAAATTTGGCATGAACAGTTCCCAGATGTGACACAGAACAAGCAGAGCACGTACTCTGTGTGTAAGCTGAAGCAAAGTAAACTGTGCAGTCTCTAAAATTTTGAGAGTACAGCAGCTGTACCCAGCACTTTGCTGTCTATGGCTTCATCAGTGTTTGCCATCTTACCAACTTCGGAAGGTGCCCCCCACTGCTGCTGTACTTGTTTTAGTGACTGCACAAGTGATCTGCTTCTGTTTACAGAGAGTGCATCCTCCATGTCTTCAAAGCCTGCTGCCACTTCTTGCATGGCACTGCATGCAATTCCGAGTGTATCTGCAGTGCGCTAGTGTTTATCCAGATGTGACACATATGTGAATTTATTTATTGATTTATTTGTTATCTTGGAGTAACATCTTTGAGCTAGGAGCTCATTTACAAAGATTCCCCATCAAAGAAGGGTACACATAACAAGTGAACACAGTTACTGGTAAAATACAGTACGTATAACATAATAAAATAAAGTATATACATATGAGAATATACAGAAATAAATTATATTGCACCTAGAATAATTCAAACTGTGCTGAGACACAGGATATGAGAAAGGGGAGGAATACAGAGCAGACAGGGGTTGTCTTTGTCATGTGACTACGAATGGGAGTATGGAGTGGATAGGGAGGTAGGGAAACAGGTAGGGGGATGGCACAGTGGTAGAACCAAAGAAGGGTATGGGTGCAGTAATGGGAGGGTGTGGAAATGGGGATACTAGGATTTGTGTGTTGGAGAGAGTGGTGGTGAGAGTGGAGAGAGTGAGGGAGAAAGAGGAGAGATGGATAATTAAGTAAGCTAGAGGTAGAAGGGATGGAAAAGAGGAGGTAAGCGGGATTAGTGAATGTCACTGCAGTTAGACATTTAAGTCCATCTGCTGACTTTCTGACTATTTCATCACTTTCAGTGTACTAGTCTCATTAATTTCTTCTCCCGTGGCTGTTTCCACAGTTCTGCATGTCTGGCCTCCAGCCACCATTCCCCCCCCCACCCCATCCTTGTGCCAGTGACAGGGCCGTTGCCAGGATTTTCATAAGGGGGGGGTTCTTTTTATGCAGTCTGCAACTTTTTAAAAAAAAGCTGTGGGTCTTAGGACCGCTAGCACCCCAGAAGCCATGAAATCCTAGAATTGCTGTGTGGTGCATTTTGTGGCTTGTTTTGAAGCTAAAGAAGTCATATCTGAGATCTCCTACACTCCTTGCTCTAAACAAAATTATTATCTGGCTGGCTGCAGGGTGAATACATATGTATTCAGTATCGGAGGGCAGCAAGATGCTGTTAATGTAATATACCTAAGACATTGTCTCAGATATATTATGTTACGAGTTTTAATATCTGCAGCTGTATCTACTGGTGTGTAGGAGAGGGTCTGGGCTGCTTGGCCCAGAAATTTGGGGTACTAGATACTCTGTGGCTAATTTTGTAGATTATTTTAAACCAGAATAACTCATCTGTGAGCTCCCCTTCCCCTCCTGCTCTAAGGACAATTATTACTATCTGGGTGGCTCAGATTGTGTGTGCTTGTGTGTGTGTGCGTGTATGTGTGTGTGTGTGTGTGTGTATTTACAAAATGGGAAGCAAAGTAAATAACATATCCAGCATTTTGACTGTATAAAACACATCACATGACCATGCATCTATCAGAGGGCGACCACACACCTGCACTTTTACCCCCCTCCAAAACAATTTTGCCATTTTATAAGATAGATAACCCACTCTAGGATTTGCGGTCGCGCTCTGATACACACACGCCTTGGGTGGTTGATGCACTCGGCCTGTGGACTTATGCTTAACAATGCACACCAATGCATGCGTATATCAGAGCGTGACTGCATACCTTAGAGTAGGTTACCTATTACATATGTAGATATATAGATAGATATATATAGAGAGAGCAAATGCTAATGCACTGAACTTCAATACAGAGTCTGCAGCTGGTTTTAGCTGGGTATTGTACACTACTAACTTACTGCAGTGCTGGCTTACTACTAGGGCAGGGGTCTGGGTCTGACAAGCCCCAGAAACCATGGGCTATGGTATGCTCAGTGGTGCACTTTTGTGGCTTATTTTAAGTTTAAATAACTCATATCTGAACTCTCTCTACCCCTTGTTGTTACCCCCACCATCCACAACTCAATATACCATTTAAGTAATTGAATCAGTGCAACATGGCCTATAGCAAGGCTAGCAGGATGCTGGGATGTATTGGTAGGGATATTGATAGCAGAAGAAAGGAGGTAATACTTCCCATCTACAGATCCCTGGTGAGGCCTCACCTAGAGTACTGTGCCCAGTTCTGGAGTCCTCACCTCAGAAAGGATAAAGATAGGTTGGAGACAGTGCAGAGCAGGGTAACTAAAATGATTCAGGGACAGAAGGGCAAATCCTACGAGGAGTGCCTCAAGGCACTAAATATGTACTCATTGGAGACCAGAAGGGAGAGAGGAGATATAATAGAGATCTTCAAGTTCCTGAAATGAATTAAAGTGAACTATGGGGTACTATTTAGCCTGAGTACCAATTCATGGCCACATGGACACTAATGAAAATTAACAGGAGGTAGGTTCAGGAGAGATGTGAGGAAGTACTACTTTATGGAAAAGGTGGTGGAACTTTGGAACAGTCTGTCAGCTTAAATGGTGGGTGTAAAAACAGTCAGAGGATTCAAGCAGGGCTGGGACATAATGAAGGGAATAGTGGTTACCGGAGGCAACAGGACCAAGGAGGTGACTAAAAAGAGGACAGGGAGGGTTAGTACGCTGGAGAAATTGTAGGTTTCAGGCATTATAGGGAACTTGGGCAGACTGGATGGACCTTTGGTCTTTTTCTGCCATCATTGTCTATATTTCTATGTTTCTATTCCAGGCACCCTGCTTGGAAAAAAAATCTGTAACATAAGTCTTAGTTCAATATTGAGTACTACAATTGTTGCCCCCACTACATTCTCCAATGTGGTCGGCATGACAAAGGAAGTGAGGGGAAAGGTAATTTGATGGCGGCAGGGATTTTTGGTACAGTTACCATCTCCTAAATGCCTACCCCCCAACCCCACCCCACCATGCTTCCAAAAGTACAGTGGGTATGTTCAAAACAGTGAACTGTAGCAACAAATGTCATTCTACTGGCACGTGGTCATCTGGAGAAAACACATCACAACGTATTTGATTTAACGGCATCTGGCACAGATGACACAGACCAAAGTGGTACTGAATGTCCATGAAAATGGGACCACAGTGAAGACCTCTCTGAACAGCACAATTAATGAGGTGGCAGTGCAGATCCCAGCCAGACCCTTTCAAACACTTGCATTGCCTTTCCACTGTGGTACCTCTTTTGCTTTACTTATGAAAAGTTAAAACAGGCATATGAAACATGACAACTTTGCTTTTTGTATAGAGGGGGATTTAAATAATGTATTTCTGCATTTTCAGACCGCCACCTGAAAAGCTCTCTTGCCCAACTGCACAGCCTATCCCTTAATATACAGTTATTAAGGGACACATCTTCAGTAATAGTGGCCAGCAAAATTTACCTGCCTGTGACTGATAGTATTATAAGTTGAGGTCCTCTACTTCTATTTTGCTCTCCTGGTGATGTCATCTCTGAGCCTGCCACCATGCTCCATCTTCCTCCAGTGCTAGCTGACAGTGTGAATTGTCGGCAGTGGCCATGCTGTATTGAGATCACATTCACAATGCTGATGTGAGCTCCAATTGGCCAGCCAGTCATGGGAGAGGGTGCAGAGAAAGACTTACAAAGCAGCTCCAGTCATCTTACTGGTACTGAGGGAGCTGACTGGCAGCAGGAGGGAGGGGGCGCATGCAGACAGAAAGTGCTGGGGTTCATCATGTGTGCATTAGCACTCTGTAACAGTAAAAAAATAAACAGAAATGATGAAACTTTTTTTTTTTTTAAATAATGAAAAATAAAGGGGGAGTTTCAAAAGGGGGGTTCTTTCGAACCAGATGAACCCCCCCTGGCAACAGCTATGAGTGTTGAAGGAAACCTGCTCTTATTGATCAGCCTGATTTCAATACTCTTCAGTGTTGGTTATGCTCCAATCAGCTTACCCTTAAGGCCAAGTAAACAAGGATGACATCAACTGGTTCCAAACCAAGGCTGGCAAAATACCCCTCTCCCTAAATATCAGTGACAGCCCACCTCTGGCCCAGGTTACACCTCTTAAAAACACTGCAGTCTGCTTGAATGGGTCCCTTCACTTCTCATGCACAATGACTCCATCTCCACTAAGCTCCTACCAAAGCTTGCCACCCTGCGGGGTATTAAATCATGCTTTATAATTGCTACCAGCCATGAGATTTCTCATAAAATGATGCTCCCAATTTTTTGATTATGGAGACATTAGCAGTCCAGAACCTTCCCCAACCAGACTGGACACCCTTTATCCATTTCATCTGTCATCTTACCCTCAACTGTCACCCCTCGCATACACAACTATGAGATGCACCCCAGCCTGGAATGGCCTTCACTGTAGAGATGATTCGTAGATGGTATCCTGCTGTACACACTGTGAGATGTCCCCCAGCCTGGGATGGCTTTCACTGTAGAGACAATCCGTAGATGGTGCCCTGCTGTACACACTGCAGAGATGCACCCCAGCCTGGGATGGCCTTCACTGTAGAGACAGCGATTCATAGATGGTATACTCCTGTACACACTGCAGAGATGTACCCCAGCCTCGGATGGCCTTCACTGTAGAGACAGCGACTCATAGATGGTACCCTGCTGTACACACTGCAAGATGTACCCCAGCCTGGGATGGCCTTCACTGTAGAGACAGCAATTCATAGATGGTACCCTGCTGTACACACTGTGAGATGTCCCCCAGCCTGGGATGGCCTTCACTGTAGAGACAGCGATTCATAGATGGTACCCTGCTGTACACACTGCAGAGATGTAGCCCAACCTGGGATGGCCTTCCTTGTAGAGACGCTGACTTTTGGTTTATTTATTGTAAATCAGTTTACAACCTTTGAGCCAGAGGCTCGTTTCCAAAAGTACCTCGTCACATTGAGGACAAACATTACAAATTTAGGTTACAGGATACAAGTAGCTGAAATTAGCGTTACACATATTGATTTCATACATTTACAATTTCGTGGTAATTACATTGATACAGCTGGCACAGGCTGATTATAGTAGAGATATGGTGCACAGGGAGGAGAGGGTTGGGGGGTGAGGTGTAGTGCCACCCAGCGGGTGTTGTCAAGTGTGGAGAGGTCGAGGCCATATTTAGAGACAGGAGCAGCTGCATGTGTTAAAGAGTTGGCTCCAAAGTGCGGTTTTGAAGTTGGAGATTGTGGGGGCATTGGAGGTGGGCGCAGGGATAGAGTTAAACTAGGATGGAGTTCTGTAGCAGAAAAACCTCTGACCATGGGTGGTCCTGGATCTGGGGACCAGTAGAGTGGTCCTGTTGGTATGGGTTGTGATAGTGGGTGGGGTATGGTGGATGGAGGCAGTCACCCCAGGAGGGGAGAGCCCGAGTAGAGTTTTTTTTTGTGAGGAGGCAGGTTTGATAGTGTAGCCGTTCATCCAGGTTAAGTAGTTTAGCCTCATCATAGAGTTGACATGTATATGTGAGCCTGGAGGCAGTAGTGATCAGTCTGCAGGCCTTATTTAGGGTGAGGTGAATTTTGTTGAGGGCAGTCGTGTCAGCAGCACCATAGACTGGCAGGCCATAGTCTACAAGCATAGTACCCTGCTTCAGTCACTGCTGCAAGATGTACTCCAACCTGTAACAGCCTTCCATGTAAAGACACTGGCTCATTCATAGTGTCCCACTGCTCTTAACCTGCTGCAGGCACCACTGAGAGATGTACTCCAGCCTGGGATGGTCTTCCCAATACAGACACCGGGTCATGCCATAGTACCCTGCTGCACACACCACTTGCCTGTGAGAGGCAACCATCATCCATGGGTCTCCCCTGAGTAACTGATCTATCTCAGGGAGCGAGACAAAGCTTGGAGGAAACATAAAGCCTTCCAACTTTCCCCAGACTATGCCAGGTATCACATGTTAAGAAATGCCTGCACAAAAGCTACCGGACTTGCCAAGTCTGAATATTTTAAATCATCTTTTCTCAAAAACATAAATTCTCCCTCCAAATTCTGGAAAATGATCCACACCCTATTCTGCCCCCCTTCACATCCACTTCCCCAGTGCTTAAAATAAATAACTCATTGGTCTCTGAACCGTGCACAGTGGCTCAGGAGTTTAACTTCTATTATACCTCCTGCACCACAGCACTTCTAAAGTCCCTCCCCTCTAACCTCCCCCTCCTCATCTTCCCGCACCCAGCAGTCAACCCCTCCATGCCCACACTTCATTTTCCTTTTCTGCTGTCTCCCCAGAGGAAACACTAATGGCCCTTCTCTCTCTTAATCCTTCTAAAGGCTTACTACCGGACAACCTTGAACCTAAACTCCTCTACCTTTCAGCTTCTGCTGTGGCCTACCCTCTCTCCTTAATCTTAAATCTCTCCTTTTCATCCTCATCTGTCCCTTCATCCTGGAAACATGCGGTGGTCCTCCCTCTTCCAAAGGGTGGTGACCCCTCCTCCCCTGCAAATTTTTTCACCCAGTCTCCCTCCTCCCTGCCCTTGCAAAGCTCCAAGAACATCTGGTCCTCTCTCAACTAACCTCCTTCCTTGATGACTCTTTCTTTTTCACCCTGTTCCAATCTGGCTTTCAGAAGAACCACTCCACTACCACCTCCCTACTCAGGCTCACTGACTCCATCCTCACTGGAATGGATAATGGCCTCATTATGTCTGCCATCTTTGTCGACACAGTCTCCCATGCCCTACTTCTTGACTCCCATATGGCTGCTGGGTTGTCTGCTTCTGCCCAAAACTGGTTTAGAGCTTACCTCTCAGGCAGAACACTGTCATTCAAGATCCAGGATGCAATCTCTCTCCCCCTCTCCCTATTTCCACAGGAGTCCCACAGGGCTCGGTGCTTGGACCCATTCTCTTCTCCATCTTCCTAAATGACTTGCCCTCAGTATGCTCCCCCTCTTCCTCTATCCATATGTATGCTGGCAACATCATCCTGTTCTCCTCTGACAAATGCTCCCCCAGTGTAGCAACCACCCTTCAGCATGACTTCCACCAGGTTCAACTATGGTTTGCCTCACATTAACTATTCCTAAATGCCAAAAAAAAGACTGTCTCCATGACCTTTGGCACTAGGCAGAGACTCTCTAGGCTCCACCCTTTACCATCTTTCCATACCCTTGATGGGACAGTCCTAGAGGACGCCTCCTCATTCAGATACCTTGGGGGTTGTTTGGACCAACACCTCAACTTCTCTGGCCACATTGATGCTATCCTGAAAAAACTTCGTCCCAAGCTCGGTGCCTTATTCAGGAACTGTAGTTGCATCCTTCCTATGGTGCGGCATGAACTAGTCTAGAAGATGATCCTCCCCATTTTCGACTACTGTGATATAGTCTATGGTGCCACTCCCAAATCCTCCCTAACCAGATTGGACACTCTCTTTAACTCCTTCTGTCATCTTGCCCTTGATGCTCCATCATGCACACATCACTGTGATCTCTACCATGCCCTGTCCCTTCCCCCGCTTACCAAAGGTGCCTCACTCATTGCACCAAACTTACTTCTAAATTTTGGTTAGAAGAACTTCCTCCTACCTCTTATATTCACTCTCCTCCCTCCCACCCCCACTCCCTCAGATCCTCTGACACTCCTACTTGTTGGTCCCCCATCAAACCACTCTCATCGGTTAGTCAGGCTTCACCCATTGTTTCCCACAAATCTGGAACTCCCTCTCCCCCCAAATACAGCACTCCTCTACCTCCTACTCCCTTGTCTCTGCCTTACACAACTTTCTCTTGTTTAACTGCTCCTGCTTTAACCCTCCTTAACTGTCCTCCTGTACCTCTGCTCCTCTCCATGACTTACATCCTCTATTAAATCTTCCCCCCCGGGCCTGCTTTTCAGCACTATCTCCTCTCCCTTCACCGCTTACCCCCTCACTCCTACCCCTAACCTTCTTCCATTACTAACTTGCCCCTGCTTAGTTTTGACTTCTGTCGGGGTTCTCAGCATCCTGGATGGGTCTAGCACTGGGCAAGCCTCCTCCTCCCCCTCCCTCTCTCTCCTTTCTACCCAACTTGTCCTCGCCTAAATCTGCCCTCTGTCAGGATTCTTAGCACCCTGGCGATGTCTACTCTCAGGTAAGTTTCTTCCCTCACTCCTTTTTTTCCTTTTCTCTTCTATCCCCCTCTTTCCTTCTGCCCAACTTGTTCTCCTGATTATATCCCCTGGAAGGGTTTTGTGCATCCTGGAGGGGCCCAGCACTGGGCAATTATTCTTCCTTCACTCCTCCTCCTCCTCTGTCCTTTCTACCCAACTAATCCTTGCCTGATTCTGCGCTCTGGCAAGGTTCTCAGCATCCTGGAGTGGCTTAGTCTTAGGCAAGCTTCTTCTTTTCCTCCTCTTCCCTCCTTTCTCTTCATCCCTTATTTTCTCTCTTCCCAGCGTGTCCTCACCTAGTTCTGCCCCCTGGCAGGGTTCTCAGCATCCTGGAAGGGTTCCAGCACTGGGAAATTACACTTCCTTCCCTCCCCTTTTCCCCTCCGTCCTTTCTACCTAACTTGTCCTCACCTGACTCTGTTCTCTGGCAGGGTTCTCAGCATCCTGAAGAGGCCTAGTCTTAGGCAAGTTTCTCCCACCACTCCTTCTCCTCTTTACCATCCCCTCTACTGTCTCTACCCAACTTGTCCTTGCCTACTCCTGCCCCTTATTCCAAGTCCTCGCCTCATTCCATCACTGGCAGCAATCTCTGCACTCTGAAGGGGCATGTTCCAGGTATGACTGATCCTTTCCTACCCTATCTCTTACCCCCACTTCCCTCCTGCTCACTCTCTACCCCCCTACACTTAAAGGAATCGGTTCACTTGAGCTAATAACTTGCACTTTTTGTTCTGTCTAAGGTGCTCCTAGATTGCACTAGCCCTGTGTTAACTTGCCCCCGCAAATGATTTTTTGCTTGCTTTGCTCTGGTAATGGCCCCCTCCAATTTTATCCTCTCCTTCCCCCAGCTGAGTTCCCCTGTCTACCTCTCTACCCTCCTTGATGTCCCCTCACTGCACCTCATTCATTCAATAATTGCTAAATTATCTGCCTCTTAACTGTGATCCATTCCTGTACGGATTTGGCTCCAAGGTTGCATTAAACTTCTATACTATGTTCCTCAGATATGCCACTTGTAATTTAATGCATATTCCACAGGCATAATACATTTAACTGTATGTTATGTCACAAATGCAATTGTATGATTATTTATGATATTTTTAATTGTATGTCTTGTTACAAGTGTAATTGAATGTTTAATTTCTCGGATATGTTAAATGGTAAACTGCATGTCTAATTCTTCATCCAATTGTATCCCCCCCAACCCTGGTCGCGCTGGGAGACGAGCAACTTTTTGTTCAGTGTACCTTCCTGGTGAAACATTTCAATAAATAAATAAATAAATAAAAATAAATAAATAAATAAAGAGGTACTACAACCCGGGATGGCCTTCCCTGTAGAGATGGCAGCTTGTTTATGTTACCCTGCTGTACACACCACTGAGAGATGTGCTCCAGCCTGGCATGGCCTTCCCTGCAGAGACAGCGGCTCGTTCATGGTACCCTGCTCCATGCATCATTAAGAGATGTACTCCATCCTGGGATGGCCTTCCTGTAGAGATGCGGCTTGTTTATGTTACCCTGCTGCACACACCACTGAGAGATGTGCTCCAACTTGGCATAGTCTTCCCTGCAGAGATGGCGGCTCATTCATGGTACCTTGCTGTATGCAGCACTGAGAGATGTACTCCAACCTGGGATGGCCTTCCCTGTAGAGACAGCAGCTTGTTTATGGTACCCTGCTCCATGCATCACTGAAAGATGTACTCCATCCTGAGATAGCCTTCCCTGCAGGGACGATGGCTAGTTCATGGTACCCTGCGGTATGTACCACTGAGAGATGTGCTCCAACCTGGCATGGTCTTCTCTCTAGAGACAGCAGCTCATTCATGGTACCCTGCTGTATGCTCCACTGAGAGATGTGCTCTGACCTGGGATAGCCTTCCCTGTAGAGATAATGGCTCATTCGTGGGACCCTGCTGCTTGAACCACTGAGAGATGTGCTCCAACCTGGGATGGCCTTCCCTGCAGAGAAAGTGGCTTACTCATGGTACCCTGCTGTATGCACCACTGAGAGATGTACTCCAACCTGGGATGGCCTTCCCTGCAGAGACGACAGCTCGTTCATGGTACCCTGCTCCATGCATCACTGAGAGATGTACTCCAACCTGAGATGGCCTTCCCTATAGAGAAAGATGGCTCTTTCATATTAGCCTGCTGTACACACCACTGAGAGATGTACTCCAACCTGGCATGGCCTTCCCTGTAGAGACGGTGGCTTCTGCAAGGTACTCTGTTGATCTCTGAATTGTGGACCAACCCGCTCATAGAAATGCAGAAAAATACAGAGAGAAAAAGATTGTAAGTCCCTGATGCCCTATGATGTATTACTCTGAATTCATAGTTCCCTCTTCCTGACTACCCCTACCCCATTCTCATGTGATAAACTCCCTCTGCCTACACCATCAATCATTTAAATCCTTGCTTGTTCCGTTTTCCTAGGCGACATCTGTCTTTTGGAAAAATGCACCCTCCTACAGGGTCTCTTCCCTCTAGGTCGCCTTCCTCAATTCTCAGATTCAAACCTTTGCATCACAACTCTCTTTATTTATTTATTTATTTATTTCAAATGTTTCACTGGGAGAGAAATATTGGCTAATAACAGCTCATTTCCAGATGTATTGTGGTGGGAGCTGGGCAGAGGAGTTCGAGGAAACTATCAGAACAATAAATTATACATGTAAGCCCCCCTTGCGGGAGGGGCTTATGCTCCCAATTAGAAACCCCTTTCTCCCTCCTCCCCCCCTCAAAGCTAGGGAATTTATTAGTGCTCTGGAGGTCAATACCTGCTGGACACCTCAAGGTGGCAGCAGATGGCAGGTTAGGGAAGGTATATAAGACGGGAGACAGGAAGTTTGGGGGCTTTTTCCAGCCCAGGCATTTAGCCTGGGGCTGGAGGGGGGTGGCTGAAGGAGCAGAATAGGCAGTCAAGAAGTGAGCTTGGTGATCGGGGTGGGACTGTGGGGGGGTAACCTCTCCCAAAGTGGCAGTTAGGGATGGCCTCTGCAGCAATGTGGTGTTGAGAAGCCAGAAAAGAAGCTCTGTGGGGAGGATGGTCAGCAGGTACCTATGTCGTCGGGGTAAGGGAGGTGCAAGCGGCAGTAGGAGGTCAGGATAAGCAGGAGCCCTTAGAGATACTGTGAAGTAGTTTGTTCAGGCTGCCAGGGCTGTGGGGACAGTGGCAGGGTCCCCACAGGGGGAGGCCAGTAACAGTGGCTCTTGCTTGTACCCAGAGTGGAGGGGTGGCCTGAGGGTAGAGGGAGCCATGGGGACCTTCACCCAATTCAGGAGGGCCAGCTTGGAAGGGCAGGTCCTGGGGTGCCTGTATTAAAGGGCTAGGTGGGTCACAGGTCTTAGGAAAGGTCTTGGAGGGTGGCCTCTGACTGGAGCTTATCGCAAGCCCAGGATGTGTTGACAGGGATGTGGGCCTGGGGCTGGATCTTATGGAAGGGTCAGCTGGGAGTAGAAAAGAGGATTTGGGGTGCTATCTGCAGAGGTGGGCTGCTTGGAGGGGCCTGGGCAGTGGCAGGGTCCAGAGCCTCTCCCATAGCAGGGCAGTCTGTATCAGGGTAGCTCAGGTACTGGAGCAGGGCTGTGCTTGAGGGCCACTGCACCAGTGGAGAACAGTGTGAAAGGAAACGCTGAGTTGTAAGGTGGGAACGGATGTCATGAGGTTGGGAGCACCAGCGAGTTTAGGTTCCCTGTAAACTCGAGAAAGAGAGGGTTACAGGGCCTGGGTCAGAGGAAAAAATCCTGGTACCACTTGAGATTTGGGCCACGGTCCAGGGGCCAGGTGGGGGAAGCAGTACTCTTTCCCGCACTGGAGATAGGGCAGCAACCAGTGCCAGGCCAGACAGAGAATGTGTAACCCAGAATAGAGAAAAAAAAAAAAAGATTTGGCTTACCAGTGCCAGTGAGCCAGGAGCCTGTGGGTTTTCTATTTAGGGAGGGTCCTTGGATAAATCATCCAAGAGGTTAGAGTGACGAATCCCTGCTTGTTCTGCCTGTAAACCATTCTTGCTACTCTGAATGTCCAGCCTGGGTATTTTGTAAAAATGTTCAGATAGCCCCATGTAGTTGCTTTATTTATTTGATGAAGGGTGTGACCCTTGCATTCCTTGAATCATTTGGGATGCAGGAGCGAAATAAAAAAGCTAGTTGAGAAGAAATTTGGCAATGATTCTTTCTTTATTTAAGTCTGAAAGGGGGATAAATGAAATGGAAAGTCCCCTCCCTTGTGTCTAATTAATTTCATAAGTTGTAATTCCAGAAGGCATCCAACAGACTACATCGGAGATCAAGGGGCTCTGGGGCTCAGAAGAATCAGGAGGTTGCAGTTCAGAGAACCTGGTCTGGTGGTCAGTGTTCAAGGGGACAAAGAGATCCAGAATTGGAGGTGAGATCGGGAGTGCAGCTGGACATGAAGTCGGCGAGAGGTAGGACAGATATTTTTTCTGTCTTATTTGGGGGTGCACTGGCTTGGGTGTTGTGCTTGATGTAGTCCTCCCCATGCCCTCTGAAACATCTGCAAAGATGATTTATGCCCCTAGATTAGGGGGACGGTGGAGTTACATACAGTATGATGAAACTAAGCATTAACAGTAGAAAACAATCAGAAAAATAAATTATACAGTACAGTGAAATTAAGTGTTAACAATAGGTAATTTATGCAAGGAACAGGGTGGCAGGCCTGCCCATAGAGTTTTAAGAAAATACATTTCAAAGTGTGGAGGCAGCATAGGGCTAGTTGCTGTGGGGTGGAGAAGGAAACAAAAGGATAGGGAAAACAAGCACAGATCAGGAGGAAAGAGGGGTACAGGGCACTGAGAAGAGGAGCAGGGACATTTATTAGGTGCAATTGCAGAAGTGTGACGTGAAGTCATGGAAAAGAAAGGAGAGAGTGTTGGGAAGAGGAGGAGCCAATGCTTAGGGGGAGAAAATTCCAAAGTTTGGGGAAGTGGCAGGAGAAAGCATCCTGGCCAATGAGGGATTCAATGAAGGGAGTGCAATGGAAAGATAGCTAGAGTTGTGAAGGGTGTATGAGGAAGGTTGGAGGGGAGAGGAGAGAGGTAAGGTACGAGGGAAGGGAGGTCAGCCAGAGTTTCTAGATGAAGGAGGCACAATGAGCATGGCATCTAGCTTCAATGGAGGGAGAGGGAGGAGTGTAAGGATGATGAGTATGGAGCGGACAGTCCAAGACAAAACAACAGAAGGAGTGAAAGAGGGTGTCCAGTCTGGCTAGGGTGATGATCGGTGCAGCACTGCAGACAGTGTTACCTTAGTGTTACCATAGTCGAAAATAGAGAGAATCATTTTCAGGATAATAGCTTGATGAGCAGGGAGAGGGATGCAGCCTTTATTCCAGTATAGAGTGCCAAGTTTAGGATGGAGTTCTTTGTGGATGTCATGCACATGCCCTGAAAAGTCGAGGTGCCAATTTAGCCGGACCCCAAAGCACTTAAGCATAGAGGGCTTCTGCTTAGTGCCAAAGGTCATAGAAACCATTTTCTTGCCATTTAATGAGAGCTGATTTGACCAGAACCAGTACTGAACATTGTTGAAGTCCAGTTGAAGCCTGGCCATCAGCTCGGTGGGGGAGGAACCAGAGACAAATAGAACTGTGTCATCTGCATACATATGGATGGACACAGATGGGCAAGAAGAGGGGAGGTCATTTAGGAAGAGTGAGAAGAGTAATTGGCCAAGGATGGAGCCTTAGGGGACATCAGTGCTGATAGGAAGGTGGGGGTAAGGAATCTCCAATTGTAACGTAGGAGTGAAATCAGTTAGTTGTGGAGTCAGACAGCCCTGCTACCTCAAGTTTGTTAAGGAGGAGAGGGTGGGCAACAGTGTTGAAGGCTTTGACCAAGTCAACAAAGATGGTGGCAGTGATGACTCAGCTCAACTCAACTCATGTTTATTTGTAAAATTTATAAAGGCCCTGATCCATGCCTGAGAGAAAGGAGTCAGTAAGGTGGAGGAGAGAGGAGGTGGCAGAGTGGTGTTTATGGAAGCCAGCCTGGAAGGGGGTGAAAAAAAAGAGGATATCTCAAAGAAGGGGGAGAGTCGAGACAACATGGCATGTTATTGTAGTTTAGGTGAGGTGGGGAGCAAGGAGATAGGGTGGTAGTTGCAAGGCTTGAGGAGTCACCTCCTTTAGGAAGGGGTATGACAGTGGTGTTTTTCCAGGAGTCAGGGACAAAGGCAAAGGAGAAAGAGAGGTTGAGAAAGGACGTAATTGGGAGAGCAATGGCAGGGGCAGAGAAGTATAGGAGTTTTGGGTTGAGCCCATCATGGCTCCTATCCTTGAGAGGGTTGAGAGTCAAGAGAGCCTTGAATAATGCATCAGGAATGACAGGAGAGAAGGAGAGAGATGGAGTGGTGGAACGGGGAGCAGGAGGAGAGGGACGGAGGAGAGAAGGGAAGAGGCACAGGAGGTGAAGAAAGAGCTAAACACTGAAGCAACAGAAAAGGAGTCAGAAATTAGGGTGTCGCCCACCTTTAAGACAGGGGAGGAGAACTGGGTTGGGAGGACAAAGAAGGCATGGATGACCTTCCAGAGCTTGGAGGGGTCACTAAGGTTGTTCTGGAAGGTGGAGGAAAAGTACTTAGCCTTGACAAGCCTGGTGACTTTTTCAAGAGGCAAATCAGGGCACTGACCAGATCTCCCTTTTTCTGCTCCCCACCCTCAGCGGCTAACATTCCTGCAATTTAATTTATCAGATTAACTTTGTGTTTTGCTTACTTTGCAGTTGCATGTTTTTTCCATGCAGCTTTTACCCACCCCCCACCCCCCACTGGGTTGACTGGCTTTTAGCTCTGCCCCTGCTTTGCTCGAGAGAGCTACCTCCTCCAGGACACACCTGCTCCAAGTTCCCCAAGGATTGCCTACTGTGGTGGGGCAGAGAGGGTAGGGCCATCCGCCCCCTGGAGACCAAATCCAGAAGGTTTTTTGTTTTCCATAGTATGCTTTATTTATTTTAAAAAGGTTAAGTACAGAAACATATATCGCCTTTGTATAAATTTGAACTGAAAATATACAACACAATATAGAACTGATTGCAATACAGAAATTGAACAAAATAGATTTCAGCTAATATCATAAATATACCATATTAATGCAGCAGTGCAAATCTAGGTCTAAGGTTGAACACATTGCAATTAAATAATAAATAGCAAACAGGTTAAAGTAAAAAGCTTACTCAATGTGTCATTCAGAATACTATCATCCGAATCATTTATTTCATATTCCAAAAGAGAAGCCAACATTTTTGGAACATATCTATTTTGTCAGTTAAGGAATAACAAATTTCCTCATTCTTGTACAAGGAAATCATTTGATTATACCATTCGTTCATTGAAGGAACCTTGTTACTTTTCCAGTTTTGTGATATTAACCTTTTATGGCTAAGCAAGGCCTGAGATATCCCGTTTTCTTGACATTTATTTATACTTAAAGAATCTGGAAATATTTCCAATAGAAAGATCAATGGTGAAAGGGGAATGGAATTACCTATAACCATATTACAGACAGACAAGATTTATTTCCAGCATATTTGAATTTTGGGGCATTCCCATAACACATGTCAGATTTGCATTTTGTTGATTACGTCTCCAGCAATTAGCATTTGGCATGGTTCCCATTGTGTGCAATCTATGTGGACAGTAATTGTATCTGTGTAGGATTTTAAACTGAATTAACCTACCTTGAACCTCCTTGTGAGATCTGAGGGCCTTACTCCATGTAGATTCCCAACCCTCTTCAATTATATTAAGACCCATTTCTTCCTCCCACTTCTGTTTCACCTTGTTGGTTAGACAGTTAGAAGAGATAATGTTAGTCAAGTGCCTATATAACAGACCTGCACCTTTCTTAAGCGCTGTTAACTGCAACAAGTGTTCCCATTCGTTACTCTTTATTAGTTTAAAGTCTTGAGATAGAATTTTAGAATTTTTAAGCACATCTCTTAATTGTAAATAATAATGAAAATTATGTTTGTAAATACCAGATCTATTCCTGAGTGCTTAAAAGGATAGCATGACCCCAGATTGCTCATCTATTAAGTGACAAAGTTTTGTGATTCCACATTTGGTCCAGTCTGTATTTAATAATCTTTTTTTACTGCCTATCACTTTAGAATTATTCCAAATGGGAGCCCAATCTGGAGGAATTTGTTTGGAATTTATAATGGTATTGACTTTTTTCAGGGCTAATATAGAGCCTTGTATGCAAAGATTATCCAATAAGTGAATATGCTGAGGAATATACAAGAAATCAAAAAGGTCATTAGGCTTGAGCAAGTCTTTCTCCATTTTGAGCCATAAAGGCTGTGTCTCTTTACTAAAAAAATTGATTATCCATATGTTTAAGAGCATGCTTAAGAATAAAAGCAAGTTGGTATCACTCCCACCATGGAAGAGAAAAGCCTCCAACATTACATGGTGCTCTTAATTTAGGTACTCCTAATCTGGGAGGTTTTGCTTGCCATAAAAAATTCTTGACAATCTTATCAAGTTTGTTTTATATTTTCCTCCCTGTTAGCATAGGTAAGTTTTGAAATAAATAGAAATTCCTTGGTGCAATATTCATTTTAATTGTGTTAATCTTTCCCCAGAGAGACAAATTAAGCTTACCCATCTTTCCAAGTCTAGCTCATTATTGTTTAGTAATGGTTCATAATTAAGTGATATTGTGCTGTTTAGTTTAGTAGAGATCTGAAGGTCCACATATGTAATATTAGATTTAAACCACCTTCTAGCTATAATTTCTTCAGGATTAGTCATGTTTTGTTGGCTAAGGTTATGTAATACCTGAGTTTTATGCCAGTTAATTTTTAGCCCTGATATATTTTCAAAATCTGAGAGAATCGTTTTAAACTTTGATATGAATGCGCCGGATTACTAATAGTCAATAGTAAGTTATCCGCAAACGCAAACGCTTTATGCCCATTTATTCCTTGCTTAAGACCACTAACTTCAGGGTGGTTATGTATTGTTTATATAAGTGTCTCAAAGGCCAAAATAAAGAGATAAGGGGATAAGGGACATCCTTGCCTCGTGTCACATGTCAGTTTTATTTGAGGGGGTAACATTCCATTCGCTATGATTTGTGTTTCTGGTTTTTCACAAAGCATAGCCACTCATTCGCAGAATTCCATTCCACAGCCAAATTCTTTCAATGTCCTTGACATGTATGCCCAATTCACAAAATCAAAAGCTTTCATTATATCGAGTGACACAACCATATAGGGAGCCTTGCTTTTATTTGCTGCCCACATTAAGTAACCTGCGAATGCCATCTGCACCTGATCTATTCCTTATAAATCCTACCTGTTCTAAACCCACCAGGTTTGTAATATTTGTCTGTATTCTTTTTGTTAGTCCCTTTGTTAGGATTTTGTAGTCTGTATTTAATAGCAATATTGGCCTGTAACTGGCACACTCTAGATTATATTTACCTTTCTTAGGAATCAAAGTTATAAATGCTTGTCTCATTGTGGGAGGAAAGGATTTGTTTCCAAAAGATTCTTGCAGTGCAAGATAAAGATATGGTAATATTGATGGTGCTAATTTCCTATAAAACTCACTTGTAAAACCATCAGACCCAGGTGTTTTACCTGTGGGTAAATCTAGCGTGGCTAATTGAATTTCTCCAAAAGTTATATTTTTGCTCAATTGCTCTCATTCTTCTTGTTTCAGCACAGGCATTTTGAGGTTTTTTTAATCATCTAGCTTTTCATTTGTTATAATTCCTTGTTTTGAGTATATTTCTTAAACAAATTCATGAAATTCCTTATTTATTCCCTTATTGGTTGTGAGTATTGAGCCTTTTTTATTTTTAATACCCATTATAATATTTTGTTGTTGAATTTGCTTCAGTCTCCAAGCTAGAGGTTTGCTTGCTTTGTCCCCTGCTTCGCAATATCGCTGCTTTGTTCTGAAGAGCGCATACTCTGCCCTTTGAGATAATATAGAATTTATCTTGCCTTTTACCCATGAAATTCTATGTAAAAGATCTCTAACAGGTGTTAATTGTTGTTTTTTTTATAATAATGATAATTTAGAAAGTTCCTTCTCTTTTTCTTGAAGTAATTTTTCCTTATTTTTTTTCCTGTTAGCTGAGTAGCTTATTATTTTCCCTCTAATATAGGCTGTATATGCTTCCCAGACACATATGCTGGAAACTTCTCCATTGTTATTGATTTTAAAGTAGTCCTTTGTCTTTTTAATAATCTAATCTAGAAATTCTTTGTCTTTAAGTAAACTTACATTAAACCTCCATCTATGCAGTTCCCCACCTTTACCTTCTATCTGTAAATCTAAACTGATCACTGCATGATCAAATATCAGGATATTATCTATTTTTGCATCTAAATGTTTGTAACCATGGAGTTTGATATTAATAAGTAGTCAATTCTGGTATAAGTCAAATGCCTATTTGAAAAGAAAGAATAGTCTTTTCCAGTTGGTTGTACCACCCTCCATGTATCAGTGAGGTCCAGGTCTCCCAGGAGCTTTTGAAATGAGCTCCTCGATTTTGTATTAAGTTGCACCCTTCTGATGGAGGATCTGTCTGGAACAGGGTCAAGTACTTCATTAAAGTCTCCCCCAAGGATGATTGAGTATTCCGAGAAGTCAACTAATACCACTGTTAGTGTACTAAAAAAGCCATCTCTACTATAATTGGGAGTATACACATTGTACAGAGCAACTTTTTGTCCATCTAAAAGCCCAGTTAGAATTTGATACCTCCCTTCTGGGTCCAAAAAGTGACTACGTCTGTTGAAATTTATCCATTTTCTAATTAATATAGCTGTACCATGTTCTTTAGAGGAGAAGCATGCACTTTCCAGGTACCCCACCCAACCTCTTTTGAGCTTAAGGGATTCTTCATGTATTAAATGTGTTTCTTGTATAAATGCAATGTCAGACTTTTTTTTATTAATGTAGTTCAAGATTGTTTTCCTTTTGATGGGGGAACCCAAACCATTTACATTCCAGGAAATGAATTTGTATTGAGACATCTTGTAGTATTAACCTTTAGCTAATAAAATGAATATATGAACTTTAACAAACAGTGATTAGCATGTAGCATTCAACACACCTTAATTAAACCTAGTGTCTTCTTTATTATTAAACAGAATATATAAGCTTTACACAATCACTAATACTGCTATTAGTGTTTTGTTCATGGTAATCTTGAAATTGAGAGAAATAAATTTATTCTGCAACTTAACAACAATATACTTGGTTAACCACTTAAAATGGTTGTCTACTAGTTAGAGTTAATAACAAAAAATGCCTAACAATCAAAACGTTGATAGCAGTAAGATGTTGGCTACTGCTGAGCCAGAAACCACCGAACTACTAGTCCAAGGTGGTGATGTAACGGACAGTCTTCACTTGGCTCTTCTTCTACTTGTGGTTTGTTTAGTCTGTTAATTAACTGTAAATAAATACATTAACAGCTACATCAAGGAGATAGGAGAATGAAAGGAGAGAAAATGATAATGTGGTAACCTTGGAAATTAATTAAGAATAGAACATTCCTTGATTATTTACTTCCTCTAATTCATATACAGCATGAATAAACATATAACTAAATAATGTAACATATGTAACCTCACAATCTTACACCTCAAATGCATGCTAATTAGGGATTAGATGTTGGGCTTATTTAAATAATCTCTATATTCATCTCAAGGGTCTAAATTAAAGTTTTACAACCATTAGCCATTAGCCCCTCAAATTATTCAACTACTCTAAACTGCCTGCCCTGCACCCACTAGAGTCGGCTAGTTGCACCAGGGCTGAACTTGCTTGCCCTGCATCTCAACCAGTTGGTCTCGGGACTGCTCTATAAGGGGCCTGAACTGCCTGCCCCACTACCAACTGCGTTCAAATACCTCAGTTCTCCTTCCCTTCCCCAGTCTGAGCTGTTGCCATGGGGAAGTGAATAGACTGCCCAATAGTGGTCCTGCCTTCTAAGCTAATTCTTCTGCAAAGGACTGCAACTGCCTGCACCCCTGAGTCCAGGGGCCACCCTCCGTTTGCCAGGCCAAGCTTCCAGTGCCATCTGCCCAGCCTGCCAGCAACCCCTGAAGATGATGAAAGACTGCATTAGACAGCATAGTGGTACTCAGTTCCCCTCCAGTATAATTAGCTTAGGAGCCACCCTGGCTCATGATAGTGAGATTCCCTCCACAGTACATGAATAGGAAATTGCCCCATTCTTGTTTTGCTTTTTTTGAGGTGCCATAGCTCTCTTCCCCGGCTGGGCGCAACTCGTCAGGAGCCTTCCAGAGGACCCACCATAGCAGAACATCACCTCGACCATCCTCCATCCTCTCATCACCTGCATCTCCAGCTCCAGACCAGTCTGCATCCTCTTCATCTTCTTCCTCTCCATCTTGCCATCCTTAGCCCTCCTGCTGGCCAATGAAACTGATTGGTCACTAAGGTACTGTACCAACTCTTTCAGCTAGCTAGCCAACCTGCTTTGCACCAAAAAGACTGTTCCTCCATCTGGACTGTCAGACTATAAGACTATAAGCTGGTGTGTCTTTAGTTACCCTTGGCCAAGGTGGTTAGACATTGGTAAAGTTAGGATGCTTAACGTCCGCAGACTTAGAGCACTAGTTGACCATTTTAGAGGTACCTTATGTATTAATGTTTCATGTGTATGACTGTTTACTTTTACCTTCACTGCACCTATACCTGTGTAGTTGCCTTCTATCACTAAGTATTGTGTTGTGCGTGACAGTCACTGTAAGTGCCTTGTACTTTGCACCACATAACAAATTGCTTTCTAGCATAACCAGTGTAACCAGTGGCTGTCCCAATAAAAGCTTGCTGTTTGCACCTGGAACTGTTGTGCCTGCCTCTCCTTGGAAAGAAGAGATGAACCACCCTCCTAAGTTCGATCACCACAACTTGGCAGAGTCTAAAGCAGTAGGTAAGGCTAGGGGGGTGTTAGGGTGTATTAGTAGGGGTATCACAAGTCGTAAGAGGGAGGTAATAATCCCTCTGTACAAGACATTGGTTAGGCCCCATCTGGAGTACTGCGTGAAGTATTGGAGGCCACACCTTCACAAGGACATTAACCAAATTGAGGCAGTCCAGAGAAGGGCAACTAAAATGGTGCAGGGACTGCATCAGAAGACATATGAGGACAGATTAACGGAGCTCAATATGTATACCCTTGAGCAAAGGAGGGAGAGAGCTGATATGATCGACATTTAAACACCTTAAGGGCATAAACAAGGTGAAAGAGTCTAACATGTTTAAATATAAGAAAAATAGCAGAACAAGAGGACACAGCATGAGATTAGAGGAGGCCGATTAAGGGGAATGTGAGGAAATCTTTTTCACAGAAAGGGTGGTAGATGCATGGAATGGCTTACCACAAGAAGTGGTGGCTATGAATACAGTGCAGGGCTTCAAACAGGCATGGGATAGGCATAAGGGAGCAATACAAATGACTACGAATAGATAGGTCACTGACAGAGCAAAGGCTGATGGCACATTTATAAGGTAGAAAAAGAAATGGGCAGACTGGATGGGCCTTGCGGTCCTTATCTGCCGTCAACTTCTATGTTTCTATGTTTCTATGAGTCGGCAGGATTAGGAGTCCAAAGCAGGCCCACGCTCCAAGACAGCCTCAAGATGGGAAGCAGCCACAACTCCAGCTTTAGCAGCAATGAGGAGAAGGAGGAGGAAGATATGCAATCCCTGATCACCGTGCCTTACTATTTTGGTGCTCCCTGGCTCCCAAAATACATGGGCGACCCCATCGATCCTAATGGTACCAGCCTGGGGAAGTTCAAATATAAAATAAAAGCAATGTTCTGACTTCATCAGATCCCAGAACACCAGAAGGTAAAAATGCTCATTGGACAGTTGGGGGGGTGGCCCTCTGAGAAACCAATGAGCCACAGTGGACTGGATCATGACCCGGCTAACCTGCACCTTCAAGACTAGTACCCAGTCAAAATTAAAGATGCGGTTCTTTGCCTGAACCCAAGGCCCTGGAGAGAGTCTGTGGGAGTTCACACTAAGCCTCCAGGAGGCCCTACATGCCATAGAGCAAGAGGACCCGGGGGCCGTGCAAGACCCGGATGGTATGTTGTTGGACAAGTTCATCAATGGGGTAAGAAGTGAGACTCTCTGAAAGAACCTCCAAATACTCCAGGGGCAAGCCCCTAAAGAGACCTTCCTGGATTTCAAAGAGAGGGTGATCCAAATTCTGGCTTGCAGCTGGCCAACTGAACAAGCCACAGCCAACGTGCGATGCACTGGCGGTCCCCCAATGATGTGGCCAGATCAGAGGCCTTCCACATTAAGGGCTGGTGGACAGAAGCCAGCCACACCTCAACTCACCCCGCTGAGTATGTTCAGGGGGTGCACCATGTGGCTATAGCATCCGATCGACGTACCAGCCAAGAAATGGGCCCTCCCCGTGGCCCCAACCAGGAGCTTCGGGAGCAGATAAAGAATCTCATCAAGCAGGTGGCTGACATGCACCTAAAAATCAGAGAGCTAAAACGGGGTCTGCAACTCGAAAGTTGGCATCCAACTGACCAGGACCCAAGGAATCCTGGGGAGGAGGCCAACGACCGGTTCGACAAATGCGGCAGGCCCATTTGCAGGAAATGTAGCGTGAGCGGCCTGTGGAGCAGAAGTGTATGTAGCATCCAGTAGAGGCTGCTAGTTTAAACACCGAGCCCCCAGGGCCATGGTCCGAGCCCCAGAAGAAAAGAAGGAGCTAGTCCCACAATACGAGACAGAACACCGCAAGTATGTTGGTAAGTGCCCCATCATACCCATCTGAATTAACAGTGTTAAGTTCATGGCACTCCTTGACATCAGCTGTCAAGTCATCACTATCCAGGGTGAACACTTCTTCCGGCACTATCCTGAGGCAAAGCTCCAAACCCCACCCCAGAAGTGGCTCTTGCTAATCGCAGGGAATGGCTTAGACATCCCTTATCATGGCTGCCAGGAAGTCAACATCCAGTTGGGCATGACCACATTCCCGGACCAAAAAATCATCATCACCCAGACTTCAAATGACAGCCTGGCCCCTGTTATCTTGGGAATGAATTGCCTGCCCAGCTACTACCAGGAACTGCTGGAGGTCCTAAGGGCTCTAGCCACCAATGTATCGAAGCCTGATAGGCATGTCTGGCAATGGGCCATCCAAGTCATACAAAGGCATCAACAGTTTGCCAGTGACAAAGGAGAGATCAGTCTTGTGCGAGTGGTGGAGCCCCGACCTATTGTGCTAGGCCCTGGGTCTGAGACTGTCATCATCTGCAAAGCCAGAAAGGGGGTACAAGGGGAGGACTATATCACCTTGCTGGAACCCCACATCCAGGATGGGGATAGCTCCATAGCTGTTGCCTGGAGCCTGGTATTACTAAAAAAGGGGCAGATGCCAGTGAGGGTCCTTAATTATGGAGCGACCCCGGCAAAGCTGTACAGTCATCAGCCAATTGGACGTCTGGTGCACGTTGATCTGAATAGCATGGTGGAGACAACCCCCCAAAAGCACTTCAGGTATGGGAGGTGTAGCCATCTCTGCAGTCACCACGGCAGGGTCCCAAGACAGTTTTGAGGAAGAGTGGCTCCAGGAGATTGACCTGGGCACCCCAGATGTCACGGAGAAACAGCAGCATAAAGTGCATAAACAGCATCGCACAGCATTCTCCCAGCACCTGTTTGACTTTGGATGTGTTAAGTCTGTGCAACACCACATTCCAATGGGACCCCCCCAGCAGAAAACGCTTCTGATGGATATGCCTGCCCTGTACCAGCCTGCCAAAGATCTGATCCAAGAGATGCTGGATGCCAAAGTTATCCAACAGAGCCACAGCCTCTGGGCCGCGCCCATCGTGCTTGTCAAAAAGAAAGATGGGCAGCTCTGGTTTTGTGTCAACTACCACAAGCTAAACCAGGTTGCTCACAAGGGTCCCTAACCCCTGTCCTGAATTAAAGACTCCCTCACTGCACTAAAATCCACAGCGTGGTTCTCCACCCTAGATCTGGCCAGTGAATGCTGGCAGGTGCCGATCACTCCGGAAGACCAAAAAAAGACGGCCTTCACCACACCAATGAAACTGTACAAGTTCACCAGAATGCCATTTGGTCTATGCAATGCTCCCGGCAGCTTCCAAAGACTGATTAAACACTGCCTGGGGTGCCACAACTATGAATATTGTCCTGATGTACCTAAATAATATCATCATCTATTCAGCCAACTATCAAGAGCACCTGCAGCACCTACAGAGGGTCTTTGAACATCTGACTGACTATGGCCTAAAGATCAAACCTTCCAAATGCCATCTTCTCAGAGACCAGGTAAACTATTTGGCCATATCGTTGGTGCAGCAGGAGTTTCTCCTGACCCAGACAAAATTAAAGCTGTACAAAACTGGCCTGCATCAACCACCATCAGAAATGTCCACAAATTCCTTGGTTTCAAGGGATACTACCGCCAATTCATAAAAGACTTTGCCAAAATCGCAGCCCCACTGCATAAACTCCTCCAAGGGCCCAAAGACCTGAAAGTGACCTGCAATGCTCCAGTGCACTGTGCAGAACCTCAGCAGGCAGCATTTCAGCGTCTAAAGCATATCTTAACAGAGGCACCTAGCCTGGCCTACCCAGATTACACTCAGCCATTTGTTTTGTATACAAATGCCAGCAATCAACGACTAGAGGCACTCCTAGCCCAACACCAAGATGGGGCCGAGAGGGTCATTGCCTATGCCAGCCAAGGGCTAAGAGGGGCGGAACACAATAATGAGTGCTACAGCTCCTTCAAGCTCAAGGTCCTGGCACTGGTGTGGACAGTAACTAAAAAATTCAAGCATTACCTGGCAGTCACTCCCTTCATCGTGTACATGGACAACAACTCCCTAGCTCACCTGAACACAGCCAATCTAGGGGCCCTGGAACAGTGGTGGCAATCCCAACTGTCAAACTTTAATTTTGAGATCTGCTACTGTGCAGGGTGAGTAAATGCCAGTGCTAATGCTCTGTCACAGCTACTTAACAAAGATGAGCCCCAACAAGATGGGACAGCCCAAAACAATGTGGAAGTGCCATCATTTTTTCACAGTTCACCCTGACGTAGTACAGGCTTATTGCCACAGCCTTCCACAAAACTTGCCTCCATAACAAGGAAATCTGCCCTTCCCACCCCTCCAAGATCAGGACTGATGGGGCCAAATTCAATATGACAGTCCGATTATCCAGCAGATCCAAGAAATAATGGTGACTGGGGCTCCACTTTCACCACAAGCATGACTGCAGGCCCCAGAGGAACTCCTTAAACTCCTCTGGCACACAGACTGGTTCTCCATCCAACAGGGGAGGCTGTTCCAAAGATCCTGGTGCCCCAGAACCCACCAGCTTCATGCACAAATTATCTTACCAAAAGCAGCTGTACCCCTAATGCTGCAAGCCTTCCACAATCTGTCCAGGCATTTCGGCTATGCAAAAACTGAGAGCAACCTCTGAGAGCACTTCTACTGGGTCAGTGTAAGAAAAGAAGTCATTGCCTGGTGCAATGCCTGTGCAGCATGCAATCTGAAATGCAGTCCAGGTTCGACAGATCGAACACCTTTGATACCCATAGTCAGCAGCGCACCCCTAGAGTTAGTCGCAATGGACCACCTCAAGTTGGATCCCAGCAGGGATGGGCAAATCCACGTGCTGACCATCACTGATCACTACAGCAAGTTCCTGGTGGCCGTACCTGTCCAAGACGTATCTGTCAAAACCAGTGCTAGAGCCTTTTGGACTCACTTCATCCAGTTCTATGGGTTCCCATCCAAATTCTCACAGACCAAGGCACAACCTTTGAGTCACAACTTTTCCAGGAGTTCTGTTTGCTTTACGGGAGCAGAAAGCTGAGAACCACTGCATACCATCCACAGTCCAATGGGCTCTGTGAGCTGGCCAACTGCACTATCATCAACATGCTGAGGTCTCTGCCGGATCACCAGCACACTGTCTGGCCCATCCTTCTCCCAGAGCTGATCTACATTTACAACAACACCACTCACTGCTCCACTGGGTACACTCCCTACTACCTCCTACTTGCACGGCATGAACGCCTACTCATGGACCTGGTTTTGGGGTACGAGGTCAATCTGAACCGATCCTCACCAATAATTGGGTACAAAAGCATCATAAGCAACTCCGAAAGGCTGGCCAAGTGGTCTCCCAGCAAATCGACAAGGTGCACCAGCAAGAAAAGGATCTGTGTGACAGCTGGGCCAAAGCCCAACCCCTTGCAGTCGGTGACAGGGTCTTGCTCAAGTGAACGCACCATATTCAAAAGCTCAAAACTAAGTGGAAACCAGACCACTACCTAATTGTGGACATCCCCAATCTGGAACTTCCCATCTACCGCATCTGACAGGAGTCAGACCCCTCCCAATAAAAGACAGTGCATCGCAACCTCCTCAAGTCCTGTACTTTCAGAGCCAACCAGCCAGCAAAAGAGGCACATCCAGCGTCTGCAAATGCCAACCCCAAAGAGAGGCAAAAACAAAGATCCAGGGGACCACCAGAGTGCACCCCAGAGGACCTTTTTTTGTGGCCCTGCCTCAGTCATTTTCTGGCTCCAGTATCTCAGGGGTCACTCTTCATGACAGAGTGACAGGTGGCAGAGCCTGCCAGTGCTGAAACTGCCCCATACGGGCACGCTGGCACCTGATCCACCAGCATCTAAGGCCTCAGTGTTTAAACCACCCATACTGAGCTTTCCCACACCCAACTTACTGGCAGATGATGTGTCAGTGGCCGAACCACCCTTGGTTGACCAGCCAGCATCTGACCAACCCATGGGGGAGGCACTGGTGCCCAACCTGCCCATATTAAGACCACTGGCATAGGACCTGCCCTTGGAAGACCCGCCGTCACCAAAACTGCCTTTATGGTGGTCACAGCGGTCGACAAAGGGGGTGCCCCCTATTCGGCTCATTCAGCAAATTTAAAGTCCAGTAGGGGGCCCGGTCATTGTGCCATGCCACGCTCAGACATAACTGTTATAAGGTATGACTACTGTAACTGTGTTAATGTTATCGTACATTAGGTAGTTCACATTGTACTCAAGTAAAGTACTTTACAAGCATGTAATAGTAACCTGTTTGCTCATCTGCTTTAGCTAAAGTGGTACCCCAACCCCATACATGGGGACATGTATGTTTAAGGAGGGGCAGATTGTAGTACCCCCAAAGTCTGGCTGACCAGCAGACCAGGAAAGGCTTCCAGGAGGGAAAAGGTTAACCCCCCACCTACCCCATACATAGACAGCTGGCTTACTAACCAGGTTAGCTGGCTGACCACTTCCTATCCCTATCCTCCCCTCTCCTGGACTTTTCTTGGGCTGATCCTTTGTCCTGGCCAGGGCAGGGCTCTGACTAGTGCCAAAGGGGGCCATAAATCAGCCCGAGAGGCTGATCCAAGTCCCAGGGACCCAATCGGCTGGCTAAGTGCCAAGTTCACCCCCAGGCTAGAAAAGGGTCTTCCCTGCTAGCTGGAGGGCAGTTCTCGACTGGGTGGCTGACAGAGTAGAGAGCACAGGAGTACAAATGCCTGGAGGCTTACCTAAAGCTCTGGCCATAGCTCCTTGGTGGCTGCTCTTCTGTAGCCTGTGGTCCCCAGGGGTCTTCAGCAGCAGCAGATGGTCTCCAGCTCCTCGAGCGGTCCAGCAGTCCTTCAGGCTGCCAGCAGCAGCTAGTCCATTGAGTGGGCTTCTCTCTACCATTGGCTCCATGGGGTCCCCTTGTCTGGTAGGTCCTAAGGTTGTCCAGTTGGTTCTTTTGTGTGCACTACCTTCTCTCCTTTACCACCCCTAGGCTGCCGAGGCAGTTCCCCCCACAAGTTCTTCGCCCTCTGGTTGTTCGGTGCTGGCCCTCAGGTCAGCAGCACAGTGCCCAGCTTGCCCTCATTGCATTTAGTGAGCTGCCTTTGGGGTTGGTCAGCTCATTTTTTTGTTTTTCCGCTTTTTGTTCCTCCCAGCATTTTTGGGTGGCCAGTCTGGGACTTTTCTCCCTTGTTGTTTTCTTTCTGCCTGGCCGGCCCCCCGGGAGTTTGTGGAGCTTCCTTTCCTCACCCACCCCCTCATAGAGGCACAGTCCTGCCTGGTGAGTGGTTTCCTCCTTGTTGCCCCCCACACTGTATAGCCCCCCCCCCCGGGTCCCTGCTGCAGTGCCAGCAGTGGTACGGCGTTCGTGAGCTCCCTGCTGAGTGCAGTCCACACCACATTGGAGGAGGGGACCATTGGGAGGGCGGACCACGCAGTGTGGTAAAAAAAAAGTCCAGGTGAAAGTCAGAGCCTGGACTTCTTAGTTCCACCTCAGCAGTCATCAGAAAAGGCAGCCCATGCCGGGTAGTAGCGCAGCTCCTGGCGACCCCACTAGCACCACCAATGATCTTCTGGACCAGCGGAGGACCAGAGCCTGGCAGTGAGCGGGCTGTAAGCCCAAATAATTATTTTATCTAGCACCAAAGGTACCTAGTAGAGGAAAGCAGGGCATCAGGACAGGGGTCAGCTGAGCACCCACTAAGGGCAATAAAACAGGGGCATCGCAGAGCATGAGCCCCAGGACTGTTCGTCTTGGTGCCAAATCAGCACCTCAGTAGTAGAGGATGTGAGGAGAAGGCTAGGGTGGCAGAAATAGGATGGGGAAACCAAAAGTTTGTGCCTCAAGGGCAGGGGTGGAGCTAAAGGCACATCCCCTTCTGTGCAGACGGGGGGGCGGAGTTCAGCCCTAGGCCCTGCACAGTGTGGCCATGGCCTAGAAAATTAATATTTATGAGGGGCATGGCTTAGTCTGGGTCCATTGCCCAGCCACCACCCCTCATACCTGAGCAGAAAGCATGGGACTGGCCTAGGCAACCCCCCCCCTTGCAGGCCTGCCAACCCAACCAGACCCCTCAGGAATTGCAAAGGGCCAGTGTTCCGTTTAAGATGAAGTCACCCCAAGGGCCCTGGCCCCATCACTGGGGGCCCTGACTACCCCCTGCATGCTACCTCATTCATCTGGACTGGTAGCTGGTGCATCTGTGGACCAAGGCAAGGCCAGGCCTACCCTGCACTGCACTGCACTGCTGGCCATCCAAACTCTGGCTGTAGGTGTTCCAGTACCTGGTAAAAGAAAAAGTGTTCCTTAAGTGCTGTATAATTGTCAATTTCAAATGTTTTCTCTGGGTTGCACCCCAACAGACTAAACCATTTGCACTGGGGTCTAGACAAAACCACAGCAGGGCCTAAACTGCCTGCCCTGCACCCACCGGAGTTGGCTAGTTGCAACAGGGCTGAACTTGCTTGCCCTGCACCTCGACCAGTTGATCTCAGGACTGCTCTATAAGGGGCATAAACTGCATGCCCCACCACCAACTGTATTCAAATACCTCAGTTTTCCTTCCCTTCCCTAGTCTGAGTTGTTGCCATGGAGAAGCAAATAGACTGCCCAACAGTGGTCCTGCCTCCTAAACTAATTGCCCTGCAAGGGACTACAACTGCCTGTGCCCCTGAGTCCAGGGACCACCCTATGTTTGCCAGGCCAAGCTTCCAGTGCCGTCCGCCCAGCCTGCCAGCAACCCCCAAAGATGAGAAAACACTGCATTAGACAGCATGGTGGTAGTCAGTCCCCCAAGTATAGTCAGCTTAGGAGCTGCCCCGGCTCACAATAGTGAGGTTCCCTCCATGGTACGTAAATAGGAAATTGCTCCGTGCTTGTTTTGCTTTTTTGAGGTGGCCATAGCTCCCTTCCCCAGCTGGGCGGCAACTCGTCAGGAGCCTTCCAGAGGGCCAGCCATCACCATCACAGGACATCGCCTCGCCCATCCTCCATCCTCCATCCTCTCATCACCTGCATCTCCAGCTCCAGACCAGCCTGCATCCTCTTCATCTTCTTCATCTCCATCTTGCCATCCTCAGCCCTCCTGCCGGCCAACAAAATCGATCGGTCACTAAGGTACTGTACCAACTCTTCCAGCTAGCTAGCCATCATCTGCTTTGTACCAGAAAGACTGTTCCTCCAACCAGACTGTCAAACTATAAGCTGGTGTGTCTTTAGTTACCCTTGGCCAAGGTGGTTAGGCATTGGTAAAGTTAGTACATTTAACGTCTGCAGATGTAGGGCACTAGGTGACCCTTTTAAAGGTACCTTACATATTAATGTTTCATATATATGACTGTCACTGCATGTAGACCTGTATAGTTGCCTTATATCACTAAGTATGGTGTTGTGCATGACAATCACTGAGGGTGCTTTGTACTTAACCACAGAACCAATTACTTTCCAGTGTAATCAGTGGCTGTCCCAATAAAAGCTTGCTGTTTGCACATGGAGCTGTTGTGCCTGCCTCTTCTTGGAAAAAAGGAGGTGAACCACCCTCCTAAGTTCGGTCACCACAAATGAACTGCTCCATTTACAAATGTGTCAATGATCTGTGGGAGTGTTTTGCCCTCTGGTTGGAGCCATTTTATCAGGAGTTCTCTGAGATGGGTGAAGGCTTCTTGAGGATTGTCGACTGAGTTGTACTTCAGAGACTGAAATCTCTGCCTGTAGGTCTCTCCTGAGGTGTTGTACCTTTTAAGGACCTCTCTTTTCACAAGGTCATAGTTTTCTGACTGTGCAGTGTCCATTTTGCTGTAGGCAAGCTGGGCTTTACCTGTCAGGTAAGGTACCAGCCTGATTGCCCATTGCTGCGTTGGCCATTGGCAGGCTTGGCAACCCTTTCAAGTTGTCAGGTATGCTTCAATATCATCCAAGGGACACAGCTTTGTAAGTTTAAGGTCTTTTAAGTTGTTGGTGTTTTGCTGCTCTGCTGGACCTGTGCCAGATCCTCCAGCTTTGATAGCTTGCAAGGCATCCAGGCATCACTGCTCCAGTCGCTGCATCTCTTCTTTTCTCTGTTTCTCCATCTCTTGTTGTTGTATAACCCACCATTTGAAAAAGGCAGTCAGGCTTTCAGGTTCTGTCACACTGCCTGCTCTTTTTCTTCCATGACTGGTGCTGGCTGTATAGTCTCAGCTTGGACTTTTGTTTCTGCTTCTATAAGAGACATTGCAGAGGGGCTGGAAGGAAATGTATGCCTCTTTGCAGACGTCACAAAGATTTGCAACAGGGTTGATACACAAGGGGGGGTGCAAAGGATGAGAAGGTACTTGGCAAGATTGGAGGAATGGTCAAAAATATAGCAGGTTAGAGTCAATGCAAAAGTGCAAGGCAATGCACCTGGGAAACGAAACCCAAGGGAAGAGTACACAATGGGGGAGGTATTAATAACAACAACAATGGAAAGGGACCTAGGGGTAGTCACATCAGATGATCTTAAGGTAGGTAAACAGTGTGAGAAGGCAGTAAGGAGGGATGGGGGGATACTAGGATGTATAGAGAGAGGCATCACCAGTAGAAAACAGGAAGTTGTTATCCCTCTGTACAGACATTTGGTGAGACCCCATCTGTAGTACTGCATGCAGTTCTGAAGACCCCATCTCCACAAGGACATAGACAGGATGGAGGCAGTCCAGAGGAGGGCAACTAAAATGGTGCATGGTCTGCAATAGAAACCATACGAAGAGGGACTGAGAGAGCTTAACATGTATACCCTTGAGGAAAGGAGGTAGAGGGGGGACATGATAGAAACTTTGAAGTACCTCAAGGGAATCAACAAAGTCCAAAACGGGAGCATCTTTAAGAAAAAAGAGATGTGCAAGAACAAGGAGATACAGTTTGAAGATAGAGAGGGGATGGCTGAGAGGCAACGTGAAGAAGTATTTTTTCATGGAGAGGGTGGTGGACACATGGAACCACCTTCCTGAGGAGGTTGTGGGGTCAAAAACAGTGGGGGAATTCAAGAATGCATGGGACAGACATAAGGAAATTATAGTGAGGGGTAGGAGGAAGTAGGCTGCTGGTTAACTAGGATCTGCAGCTTATCCAATAGGTAGGGAAATGGGCAGACTAGGTGGGCCAAGCAGTCCTTATCTGCCGTCAAATTCTGTGTTTCTATTTTGCTAGTTTGGCTGCCATTCTTCTGGTAATCACTCCTGGGTTTGCTGCTGCAGAATCCATACCTTTCTCCTGTGCTTCCCTGGTACCAGGTCTAGTACCCATATACAAAACTCCTGGCTTAGAGTATGTATGGCATAAATCCCACCACTATCACCATCTGTCATTAAGGCACAGGTCACGAAGCATAGAAAAACCAGAAGCAGTTGCAAAATTCGCAAGTAGCGTTTTAGTAGTTGTTTTCAATAACAGTAAAATAAAAAATAACTTTTTTCAGTATAACTATTTACAAAGGCAGAATCAACACAGAAAACAGAGTCCTTCCTCTGAGGATATCTCTAATTCCAAGTTTCATTCTTGCTCTCTCTCAGTCTGTTTTTAGCAAAAGCATTGCTGCTCATTTTATAAGTCTTTGCAACTTCTGCTCATTAACACACATCCTGTTTTTCCTAAAATGTTCTTGTCAGTTTCTTGCAGGTGCAGCAAAAAGAACATAATGACCCAGAACTGACCTCTTGTTAATAGCTCTGGAGAGATTTTGCAAACCAGCATCTCAGGTTAATCCCTTGAGTTCCAAATAGTTTTTGCAATCATTTCAACAGTATAACTATATACATTTCCAAACAAAAGGATCCCAGTTTCACATACAGATTCAGATATATTTTATAACTGCAGATATTCAAGGAGGAAGAAAATACAGAAATAGCAAGGGAAGGCAGAGAGATAGCATAAGGTGGAGAATTGCGAAACCGTCGGAGTGATCAGTTCCTAGGTCTCAGAAGAAAATCTGGTTGCACAACCAGACAGAGAAGAGACAGAAAAGGGGCAGATAGAACAGACCCTTGCATTTAAACTCTTTCTGCAAAACAAATAGGGCAGGGCCTTACTCAACCCTGTCACATGTAGAAGAATGCATAACCCCTCCCCCACCATGCAGACATTGTGCAGCAGCATGTATAATCCCTCCCCCACCATGGAGACATTGCGTAGCAGAATGCATAATCCCACCCCCACCATGGAGATATTGTGTAGCAACTTGCATAACTCCTCCCCCACCTTGGAGACATTATGTAGCAGCATGCATAACACCTCATCACCATGGAGACATTGCGTAGCAGCATGCATAACCCCTTCCTCACCACAGAGACATTGTGTAGCAGCATATATAATTCCTCCTCCACCAGGGAAACGTTGCGTAGTGGCATGCATAACACTTCCCCATCACATTTTACCACTCCAAGGTAATCAGCGTGCTAGTCACAAGGCTATGATTCTGCAGTCAGGATTCAGTTTGAGATCCCCTTCCCCATGGTAAGTGTCAGTGCTATCACCCCTATTTGGGGGCTTTAGGGCCTAAAACTAAGCAGGTTCATCTTATGTCTCTAACCCTCTGGATCCTTAGTGTGGCCCTCCAGTGGGTTCCCCTTCTGGGCTCACTGAGGAGGGCCTGATAGCTGCCCTATTGGTGTGTACCTCCTCTTGGCTGTTGGAACAATCTGCTCTATCCCTGCACTCCACCACTGGGAGAACCTATGTCGCTGTTGGCATCCTGGTTGTGAACTCAGTTGTTTCAGTGGTTCTTGTCCAGCTGCTGAGTAATCCTACTCAGATCTGGTAGCCGATGCCATGCACCCCTCCATCAAATCTGAACCCCTTCCTGCAAAATTGCTCTTTGTTAGACTGTTACTCCTGTGTCAGCTACCAACAGTACAGCACAGTGAGGGCACTAAGCAAGACAGAGATGATACTCTCCCCACAACATCATGCTGTGACCCTGGGAAACAGGATCCCCTTCTCGGCCTACAAACACCCAAGGTCTACAACCAATATCAGCCCCACATGTGGAGCAGCACAACGTAGCAACACTAGGAGAGTGCTACAACTACACACGTGGCACTATCGGCTCCAAGGTCAGCAGTAAGTCCCACTCCCTCAAGGAACAATCACTGAGACTATACACCTGGCTTGAAGGATATTAGGAGACTTACAGTAATACTACTCCTCTTGTCTGGAAATATACACCCAAACCCAAGCCCTATGGGTAGCCCTGGTTCAGGATCATATTGTAAAGGGAAAGTAAACATTAGTTTCCCCTTGACATTGAAAGCCTACCTCCAAAACTTGCTCTGTTTGAAGCCTGGGTAGCACTGGTGCGACTTCATGTAATATCCCTGACTGAAACCTGGCTCAGCCCTAAAATCTCTGATGCTGTCTCAGTCTGCCTGGCTTCAATCTCTTTATAGAGGACTGGAAGGGAAAGTGTAGGGGGCCTGCCTAATCTTCTTAAGGTCAGACCTTCAGGGCTCCAAACTAGAAACTGATGGCCTAATCACAGATTGTGAATGCCTGGAAGTTAAACTTCTTCACGGGAGGGGACACAAATCCCTCCCCCACCATGGAGACATTGTGTAGCAGCTTCCATACCTCCTGGTTAGCACCCATCTGGCCTTGAATCCTTCAGTAGATACTTTAAACAAATTAGTCAAAAAAGGGAAACCATAGTCACGGCAGACTTCAGTATCAGTTGGTCTGCCAAATCAAGTGTTGTCCGTAGGAACTTAGTTGCCAGCCTGTTTCTCTCACAATTAATTACTGAATGTACTAGTGTCAGTAATAAAACAGGCACCAGAACTTTAATTGACTGGATCCTGGCTTCCCACCAGAGAAAGTAATAGAAGTCAGAGTGTTACCAGATTCAGTCAGTGACCACTCCCTAGTTCAATGCACTCTGCCCCCTGATTTACCAGCAGCCAGCTCCTAAGCAAAGATAAGGTAGTAGATTGAAAATCACACATGGCTCAGATAGATTGGAGTTACCTGGACAACACCCTTGATATAGACTCTGCTCTTGACTTCTTTTTAAATACATTCACTGAAGCTTGTGACAGATTTGCCCCTCTCAAAAAGTGCAAGGTATATATCTCTCTGTTGGTTAGATCACCCCTGAGCTCGTAGCCCACATGTGAGAAAGGGTCAGTCTGTGGTATTGGGTTAGGGAAACAGGGTCACCTATGGACCTACAAAGGTACAAACAAGCTTGAAATAGGTGCACCAGTAAAATAAGGCAGGCAAAATCTGCATACTGCAAGGACCAGCAATCCAGGTGCTGGAGCAGTGGGAATAAATTTTGAGAGAATATATATCCCACTTCCCGGCTAAGGGTGAAAAACAGCCCCCTAAAATGCTCAGACTATGGTGCTGACATCGTGGACCTGATATAGATAGCAAACAAATTTAACACAGCCTACATGGCCTCAGCTCTATCATTCCTGCTAGTCCCATGCAGGGGTTATGGGATGGTGATGGCACTGGAGCACCATATGTCAGTGACTAAGAACTGGGGCACCCAAAATTCTATTTCAAGCCTATTTCAACAAAACATACCATACCATATAGGTCAAAAGAGTCTTAGTTAAAACCAGGGTAGGCGGTGATGCACTAGATGTGAAACTACTCTCCTAGGTCCTCGAGGAACTTGCCCTCCTCATATCTAAATTATTTAGTTTGTTATTGCAGTATTCCCAGTTCCCTGCAGTATGGAAAACTGCACTGGTCACACTGGTCTTCAAAAACAGTGATCATTCCAACCTGGCTAATTACAGACCAATTTCAATCCTTTCTTGTTTGTCCAAGGCACTAGAGCAAAAATTGTATTGGATCAACTAGACCTCTATTTGGGAAAATACAGTATCCAATCGGCTCAACAACATGGATTCAAGAATCTGCACTGCACTGGCACAGCCTCATACAGTATGCCATCTACCTGCACAGGGCTCTTGACAGTGGTTACTAAGTGGGATCCATCTACATGGACCTGGCTAAGGCCTTTGACCTTGTTTTTTTTGTTTTTTTTTTCTTTTTAGTACTTTTTACCTGTGTGGCCTCATCGGTCTGCATTTCATGTCCCAGCATCCTTCCGTCTCTGGCCACCATCCAGTCCTGCCCTGGCCCCCAGTGAAGCCCCCACCACCATCTACCCCCGCGGCGGGGTGGCAGGGAGTCCCTCTTACTGCCCACTAAGATAGGATTCAGTGATGTGCAGTGGTGGCCCCAGGTCCAGGCAGTCCCCCTCAGATGGCCATCAAGCCACCGCGACCGAGCACCACGCTGTCCCCTGTTCAGCTTGACATGGGCTGGGGCATGCAATGGTGCCAACAGAGGAAGCGCACACACATCTACACATGTTCCCTCCCAGCGCCGTGCCCCAAGCTCACCCCTACTGTGCAGTGCCAGCGCACTGCCCCCCAGCCTCCTCCAGAGGTCGCTAGTGCGCTGACAACTGAGAGCCCTCCACCCCTGGAGAGGGAGAGCAGTCCACGGATGCTCAATCCCTCTCCACCCCTGCTTACCCCTGGAGACCCGAGTCCGTTCCCGAACCCGGGTCACCAGCTTGGAGCGAGGTGTAGCGTCCAGCGCCTCAACCCTCAGAACCACCGGGCCAGCAGGCCTTCGACCTTGTCAATCATAAACTGCTGCTTGACAAGCTTCTTTCCCATGGGCTGTCTCTGGACGCAGCAGCTTGGTTTCCGAGCTACGTCATCGACCGCTCCCAGTGTGTAAATATTTAACAGCTTTATTTCAGGTAACAGGTGTGTCTCTATAGGTGTGCCCCAGGGATCAATACTTGGCCCCCTTCTACTTAGTCTTTTCATTAACAGCCTTCCAGAGGCTTGCTAGTCATCTTGGATACTCATTTACACTGACAACGCCATCATTTACACTGACAACGCCATCATTTACATCAGCAGTGCTGATTAGGGTTAAATCTGCACTCATCTCCAAAACAACTTTGAGTCAATACACTCTGAAGAGTTCAAATCTTTTCTGAGTTCGTTATAAACTCTATACTATTCATTAGAAAGTATAAATATAAAACAAACATACACATTCTGGCAATTTACTCAACAATTTGAAGCCCATTGCTGTGCATTTTAATGCTGTCAGGTTTATTTATTTAGTTTTTTTGACCTGGTAAGTGCACTAGACAAATCCTGCCTATTTTCAGGCATGACCTGGGGGAGGGGGATACAGATGAATGCCAACTGACCTTGAACCAGATTAGTTGTATGTGGTATTTTAGTGAATGAGGGAAATTTGGCCAGGACACCAGGGGAAATTTCCCTACTCTTTTCGATGAGTGCCATGGGATCTTTAACATCCACCTGAACTACCACCAATCCAGGCAGATGGGACCTCAGTATAACATCTCATCTGAAAGACAGCACCTCAGAAGTGCAGCACCCCTCTCATGCTGCACTACAGTGTCAGTACTGGGATATTAACCCAAGTGCCAGATGTGGGAACTGAACCCACAGCCCTCTGATCTCCTGACCTCAGAGGCAAATGTGCTGCCTACTGAGCCACTGACACATAACATCAGGTTGCTTTATGACAAGGCTTGTGGCTTTGTATTGGGGGCTGACATACTTGTCTACAGTGACTCACTGTATTCCCTCACCAACTGGCTTCCCCTACAGGGCAGACTAAAGTATCAAACCTGTCTGTTTGTGAAAAAGGCTCTGATGGGTTTTACCCCCTGGCTACTCAAATTTGCTTTTGCCCCGTTACCAATCACTATAATAGCAGGAGTATAACTAGGACTGCCCTAGTAATACCATTCTGGAGGGTAAACATGGGTAAACACTTCTTCACTGTAATGGCATCTGTGTGGCTCAACAAATTACTTGAATCCCTGCTAAGTCTCCCAAAAACTGCCTACTTCAAGAGAGCTCTGAGAAGGGACATCACGTTATGTTCCAAATGTTCTCGCTTCTGTTAATCTGTACACCCAGCTCACACTTTTATTGATACTGTAAAAGTGAATTTCTGTTCTTGTATATAATGCATCCTATGGCTTGTTCGGTTCCACCCTCGCGAGGCGATGCAAGTGTTCGGTACTGGAGCAATTAGGGTGCCAATAAACTATTGCCGATCACTGTACCCCAAAAGATTCCTACTCCAGAGGGTGGACCTCAAGAAGGGGGGTAAACTCAGCATTTGGCACTCTGATTTCCCACCACCATATTGCCAGCGCTCTACGTGCCAACTCCGTAAGGGGTTTGTTACTGACTACACACCTCTGGAGTGGCTGTGTGTTTTTTTTTTTTTTTTACTTATTGTCTAACCTTCCCTCTTGTCTCAGATATGGAACCATTGTAAATGAGCACATGTGCTCAAAAGGACTTTTTCAAATGTAATAAATAAAAATAAAGAATAAACATACATAAGTTCCTAAACAAAATAAATACATAAATAAATATATACATAAAAAATACATAAGCATCTAACATGCATGCCTAGTGTCTCAAAAGCCAAAGACTTGGTGTTTATAAATATTTTTTTATTGACTTTACTGTTTGATTGTTATATTTCAATGTATTGCTGCATGAGAAATAATAATATCTGTATAGAGTTTTGTGAATTGATGATATATAAATGTTTTAAGAATAATAATAAAATTATTTTGCTCTTTTGTGACTCCAGCCAAGATTAAAGTCTGGTTTCTCAAGCAGTGAAGGACCAACATTATGCACTGTCGCCCCGCTGCCCCTTCCCCTTCCCACTTACGAGTTAATGAATGCACTTGGAATGCACCGCTCAGCACCTCCACGGGGCTTTTTGTCTCTTTAAGTGATATCAGATCAGGTTGTCTAATTGAATCTGCTTTTAATTATAAGTGAAGTAGGAAACGGCCCATGCCTGAGACCACAGAGCAATCAGCAGCTTACATTGACCGATAATGGCTAATGAAGATGTCTGCGGTGGCTTGTACTGTGTGTGAGGTGTCCACAGCTCACAAATGTTTCAGTTTTACCACTGGGGGAGGTGCAGTACCAGACTCCTTTCAAGTGCTGGAATTAAATAAAGTGTATGTACTTAGGGGCACCAAGGGGACTCTGTTTTTAAACTGCACCCCACCCCCCAATTATATGGAAATGTTAATCTTGCATAAAATCCTGTGGCTGACTAAACGGGTTGCCACCTTTGAATGAAGCAAAAACGGGATTCTAAGCCCCACCCCCTTTTCATGACTCATCATGCATTGCCTCTCCTCCAAAGCCATTTATTATAACAGTAAAAGACAACACGTAAAGCAGCAGTTCAACACAATGTTAAGATACTGTACTTAACCTGTTAAAGTTACTTTCCCAGGTTCTTCCTAGTTATTTACTTATGTGTTTAGTGACATTGGTTTACCTGATAAAAATACAAAGATAAATCTCATTTACAGATCTGGTCTGTGGGGAGACAAGGGGAATACTGTAAATAGCATACAATAGTATACATGGTATATAGAAATTGTTTCCTATAGTGTATTTTATATCGTTTTTGGCTCCATTTCCTTTTCATGTCCACATCACTGTTTAAAGTCAATGAAGTGACCACCCTTTTTTTCTTGATTAAAAAAATTATCTAAAACATTTAAAGATGCCTAAATTCTGTTTGAGATGAAAGTGTTTACCAGCAAATGAAACTGGAAGACAACTGGCTCTGTTACTGTTACAAAAGGTGGGACAGCAGTAGTGGAAAATATTAGGTTAAGTAAGTGTGAATGATGTTAGTGGCCATATTTTACACCTCCCAGGTTGACAGCTTTCACAAACAAAGGGCTATATTGACAACAAAACTTGTCTGTAATCTGGACATGCAGCTGAAACAAAGAATTAGATAACAAAATCTGTTTCAACAGTAAGTGAGCACTCAAAATGGCTCAAAAACCTGACCAACACAGAGCAAAACCGGATTACCTGATAAGGTCCCTGAAAACCTGATCACTTGGTAAAAAACCTGACAGGTGGCAACCCTAGTTGGGGGGGGGGGGGAGCTCCCCTTCCCTGACTCCATAGTTTTAACACTGGTCAACCCCTCCTCTTGTGTCAACTTATCTGTTCTGCCCAGTTTAACATACACAGTTTATTTCTTTGTTTCTGTCTTTTAACCTTTGTTAAAAATGTATTTATTAAAAATGTTGTCCTCTGGAACAGCCCAATTGAAACAGAGCATCTCATTTACAAGTAGATCCCAGCAGCAGAAGCGCCTATGGTTACAGTATTCATACAGTACAAGACATGGCACAATAGTATTTAACAATTAAAACACCTGCATTTAATCTGTCATATGTCATGGCATGTGATTTAAAACTAAAAGTTATTTGCTAATCTTTTTTTTAATTTCTTTCAATTACCCCTTTTAACACTGACTCCCTTCCATTAGATCCCTACGGCACTTACCAAACCCTGTCTCCCTTACATGTGGCTACTCCTTTAACCAACCAGATTTGTCTGTTCATGGTAGGTGGGGGGAGAGTACCAGGGCCTTCGTCATCCTACTGAGTCAGAATAGTCTCCAGTTTTCTTTCCACACTCCCTCGGGATACTGTATTAGCATTCCTCCTCTTGTACTGTGCCTCTTGTCCTTAGTATCCCCCCTGTATCAGTCCCACATCCTGCTTGAAGCCATTAACTGCACTTGCCTCTACTGCCCCCTGGGGCAACCTGCTCCACTGATCCACACCACCCTCTCAGTAAAGGAGAACTTCATTGATGTCCTTCCTGAACCTCCCACCCCCCCAATTTCCACTCATGCCCCTTAGTTATAATGTTGTTGCTTCTTCTGAGCAGTTCATCTATCGCTACCCTTTTTATCCCCCTCGTGAACTTGCACATTTCTATTGTGTTCCGCTCTCCCGTCTAACTTCCAATGACATATTGAGGTTCCCGAGTCTCTCGTCATATGTTTTACCTTGCTGCCTTTGTATCATTTTTGTTGTTCTCCTCTGCTTAATCTCCAAGCTGTCTCTGGCCTTTATCAGATGTGGACTCCAGAATTTAGCACAGTACTCAACATGTGGTCTCACTAGTGAACATAATTATGGACTCCAATCTGATGTTACATCATCAGGGGCTAGATATTCAAAGGTTGGTGCAGGCACTAAGAGGTGTTTTCTTGCACTAACCAGGTTTTGTGCTTGACTTCTGCTGGGATCTATATTCAGAGACCCCCACAGTGTGGACAAAACCCAGTAGCACCCAAGCGCTACCATAACACAGCACCCATGCAAATGAGGGGGTCTCCCCCTGCATACAGGTGCAGAGGCATATCCAACGGTTTGCTCCAGTGGTAAATACCACCCAAATGGGTGGTAGCTATGGTCTTTGCAAACCTAGTCTCAATGGGGCACAAGGCCCTGGTGGTAGGAAGGCGGTAATGCAGCCACCCCCCAAACCCTGTCCCAGTGAAACAATGAATGTCCTTGTGTCTAGAGGCACCCCCACCCTCTGATCTCCTGTCTCAGTACTTGCACAGCCCCCTGGTATCTAGTGGCACCGCTTCCTATGAACACCCATCCTGTGCCATGTACAGGAAGCCCTGGTGCTCAGTGGCACCCGCTAACTGCTGATCACCCAGCCCATTACGTGTAGTCCCTGGTGTCTATTGGCACCCCCACCCAATGAACACCCAGCCCATTATGTGAAGTATATTCCCTGGTGTCTATTGGCACCCCCACCCAATGAACACCCAGCCCATTATGTGAAGTATATTCCCTGGTGTCTCATGGCAACCCCACCCACTGATCACGCAGGCTGTTACATGTACTGTATTCCCTGGAGTCCATTGGCACCCCCCACTCAAGATCACCTGTCCAGGTGAGCAGCAATATATCCCTACTGTGCGGTGGCACCCTGTACACCACAAGCACCCATCCCCCCCATACAAGTTTGTGGTGTCCAGTAATAACCCCCCCACCCACTGACCACCCATTCTGGTGCTGCCATCGAGGCCCCCATGGCTAGCACACACCCCCCTCAGGCCTCACGGCCCAGACAGTCCCTTGCCATCCAGGTGGAAAGCAGGATCCCTTTTCCAACACTCAGCCCAGGTGGCTGAGTGATCCCTAGAATCTGGTGGCCCCACCAATTGCCGGTCATCAACCAGACCTTGATAATTACCATGAGCTAGAGAATGAAAGCCATTGCCATCAGTACCTGGGGTCGGTGATATGATCCCAGCATGTGGTACGGTAAGGCAACCTACAGGGTGGTAATCATATAGAACTTGGGAATGCACTGCCAGAGAGCCGTGCTGCAACTGATGATTTGCAGTAAGTATAGGATGCCACCTTATGTAGCTAACCAGAACCGGTGAACAGTGGCATGGCTGTGGATCCCCGTCCACTTCGACCACACACAGCACACTACACAGCTAAACCCTCTTATAGTTGTGCTGGCAGGGCTGTGCGGGGAGCCCAGTATGGTGACTGGTATGGCCCTCCTCTCACATCCTTGCCTGGCCACCATATGGATGACAAGGAGCCTGCGTACAATACCAACGCTCCTGACAGTCATCACAATATCAGAAACAACTGCAGAAGTGAATCGAGAACTCGTGGAGGAAAGATTTCAGAGCAGGAAAGGAGGGAGCAGAGCAGATGGAAGGGGAAGGAAAACACCACAGAAAGAACAAGCAGGCACTTGGCCAGCAGTAGCTTTAACTTGATGGAGAGCACGACAGCGAGAACAAGAATGGTGTAGGGGGAGAGAGAGAGAGAGAGAGAGAGAGAGAGAGAGAGAGAGAGAGGGAGAGGAGAGAGGAGAGAGGAAGAGGGAGAGGGAGGGAGAGAGAGAGAGAGGAGAGAGAGAGGGAGAGGAGAGAGAGGAGAAGCAAGATGAGATGAGAGACAGCCAAACCAATGTTTGGAGATAAAGGAGACAGAGTGGAGATAGTGCCTGACATCAAAAGAGAGGAGAAAGGGGGACGAGTACAGAGTACAATGATGTGTAGGCAAGGGTTTATCAAGGGCACAGTGACAGGAGTGACAGAGATAGTCCATCTAGCTAATGTGGACTTAGGAACAACACTATATACAATGTCTCTGTAGGCAAAAATGGGGAGAATCATCTTAGCGAGGCTTTCTCTGCAAGCAGGAAGTGGAATACTTATTTCTGTATAGCACTCCAAGTTTGGGGATATTTTGACAGATAAACAAATATGTAGTTCACTGTTAAATGCCTAAAAGGCAACATGCCAGTATATTTACAGAATCGTCTTTCAATATATATCATAAGGCAGAGCCTGAGATCAACGAGGTGTCTGGTATAAAACATTTTAAAAACTTCAAGCAGCTTTGGCAATAAAGCTTTTAGTTTAGTTTAGTTTGGTTAGTTTTTGTTGACCGGGTAAGCGCACTAGACAAATTCTGCCTATTTTCAGGCACTACCCCGGTTGCGGGGGATACAGATGAATGCCAACCGACCTAGAAACAGCTTAATCTGTTGGTGGCATTTTTAGTGATACCAATCAATCAATCAGAATTTATTTCTAAAGCGCTTTTCAGAAAACCAAAGCGCATATACAATATAAAACAGACATTTGATTGAAATAAATATATTAAAATAACAAGGCAACAGTAATAAAACTAAACGTTATTCAGGTTGAACTGCAAGAATGTTCTTGCACCTCCTTCTAGGTGTCTGTTCCGATGAGCATAAATTTTTTTTAATGTGGGCAAAACCCTAAACCTTGCTGTGCAGTTCGTAGGTTCAGCTCTGTCAAATTATACAAATATCCAGTTGATGCTTCCTGTTCTATGGCTGTATTAGCAATGACTCCCCTATTTGAAAGTGGAGGTTTGCTCTACGTAAAATCCCTATCCTGAGTACACATTTTGCTATATTCAAACAAACTCGGAGCTCAGTGAGCATGCCCCAAACCTGTTTGAGTATAGCTCCCTAGAGCGCAGCTCTAGCAGGTACACCCAGTACAATGTAAGCCCCCCTCTGCTGACCACAGAGGCGTGCGCATGGGGAACACAGAGGCAGGCAAGGTGCAGAAGCAGTTAGGGTGCCCCAAACCTGTTCCAAAATAAATAAATAGAAAAGGGGTGCCCCAAACTTGCCTAGCTATAGTCAGAGGAAACCTTCTCCCTATATTGCACTACTGTTCCCCCATTTACTCTCGTGTCTCTGCCACCCTCAGGACTAGACTCGCGTCGGCCTACAACAGCGTTTGTCGCTTTGCGTTGTCCACCCCTTTCACCACACATCACTGTGACCATTGCCGTTCTCTCAGCTGGCTCTCTCTACAGGACCGCTTTGAATTTACTCTAGGCTGCTTTGTGGACACCATCTTAAGACACATTACTGTTCTCCTCTCTTCAACCCTGTAAGCTCCAGACTCACCCAGGTGCCTCCGCCTCCACTGTTTCTCCTCTTGAGGTACCGCACACCATGACTGAATAGGAGGCAACACCCTATCGTTGCTGCCCCCACTTTCTGGAATGGGCGTCCCGCGCCCCTTAGATCCTCCAACACCCATACTGCCTTCAAACAAAACCTCAAATCCTGGCTACTTACCAAACACTGCTGTAACTGTATGCACAAACAGTCCCTCCTGACTACCCTAATGTTACCCTACTCTTCCCCTCCCGTCTTTTCTGCCATCATCTGCTAGCTAGTCAAGGCACTGGGGCTGGTGGGAGGAGTGGGTTGTCTGGGGTGGGTAAGCTGGGTTCTGCTTAATGCTGTAATTATGTGCTTTACCTATCTATCGTGTGTCAATTTTCCTTACTTCTTGTTTTATTACTGTACTTCTCCTTGCTCATGTTGTATTATTTCCTTAAAGAACTGGTGCACTTAATTTACCCTACTGCATTGTAGTGCTGCTGCAATTTCTGATGTACCTGACCTCCAACCTGTACCTCTTACAGTGTGTATTGCCATTGTGTATATATTGTAATATGTTCATCTTGCCTCTTGGCCCAGGTCGTGCCTGAAAATGGTCCCCTGGACCAGTGCACCTACCCATACAAAGGCAAAAGTACTGGACTTCAGGAGGGTTGACTTTGCCAAAATGGGTGAGTGCCTAAGGAATGCACTAGCAAATGGGCAGGAAGGAGGGGTGGAAGAACAATGGGGAATAATAAAAACTGCCATCACAGAGGTAACAAGCCTTTGTGTGAAGCAAATAAACAAAACAAAACAATGTAAGAAACCACTATGGTTCTCAAAGGAGGTGGCAGTGAAGGTTCAAGAGAAAAAGAAAGCATTCAGAAAGTACAAGGAATCACAGAAGGAGCAGGACAGAGAATTGTATCAGTTTAAGCAAAAGGAAGCTGGGAAAGCAGTCAGAACAGCAAAGGCCCGAACTGAGGAAAAGATAGCCAACTCAGTTAAAAAGGGGGATAAAACCTATTTTAGATACATCAGGGAGCGAAGGAAGACTAAGGGAGGGACAGTGAGACTTAATAAAGCGGGGGGGGGGAGCAGAGGGTGACTGTGAAAAGGCAGAGATACTAAACAAATATTTTTGCTCAGTATTTACAAATGAAGAGGGGGAGGTACCTAAAACAAACAATAGAAACACTCTGGATACAGAAGTTGATACCGGTCCATTTATAGAAGAAAGGGTTCTGAAAGAACTCTTAAAACTGAAGGTGGACAAAGCCATGGGGCTTGATGGGATTCATCCCAGAATTCTAAAAGGACTAAGAGTAGAACTAGTGACACCACTGACTACCCTCTTTAACAAATCATGGGAGAATGGGGTGGTACCTGAGGACTGGAGGAGGGCAGATGTGATTCCCCTTCACAAAAGCGGAGCAGGGCAGAAGCAGGAAACTACAGACCTGTTAGTTTAACCTCAGTGATAGGGAAAATGATGGAATCACTTCTGAAGGAAAGAATTGTTGAGTACCTAGAGGCCAGAGGGGCACAGGACCCAAGGCAGCATGGATTCACAGCGAGAAGGTCATGCCAGACGAATCTAATAGATTTCTTTGACTGGGTGACCAAAGTAGTAGATCAGGGAGGGGCTGTGGACATGGCCTACCTAGACTTTAGCAAGGCATTTGACTCAGTCCCACACAAAAGATTAATATACAAGTTAGCCAGCCTGGGAGTGGGTCCCAAGATGATAGCCTGGGTAAAGAATTGGTTGGAGAACAGGACACAGAGACTAATAGTAAATGGAGTCCACCTGAAGAAAGGGGGTTACTAGTGGGTGCTCATGAGGGTTCAGTATTAGACCGGTCCTTCAATGTCTTTGTAAGCAACATTGCAGAGGGACTGGAAGGAAAAGTATGTCTCTTTGCAGATGACACAAAGATCTGCAACAGAGTTGATGCACAAGTTGGGGTGGAAAGGATGAGAAGGGACTTGGCAAGGTTAGAGGAATGGTCAAATATATGGCAGCTTAGATTTAGTGCTAAGAAGTGCAAGGTAATGCACCTGGGAAACAAAAACCCAGGGGAAGAGTACACAATGGGGGGTGAGATACTAACAACAACAACAATGGAAAGGGACCTGGGGGTAGTCATATCAGATGACTTAAAGGTGGGCAAGCAATGTGAGAGGGCAGTAAGGAGGGCTGGGGGGATACTGGGATGCATAGGGAGAGGCATCACCAGTAGAAAACAGGAAGTTGTTATCCCTCTGTACAGACAGCTGGCGAGACCCCATCTGGAGTACTGTGTGCAGTTCTGGAGACCCAATCTCTGCAAGGACATAGACAAGATGGGAGCTGTCCAGAGGAGGGCAACTAAAATGGTGCAGGATCTGCACCAGAAGACATATGAAGAGAGACTTAAGGAGCTTAATATGTATAGCCTCGAGGAAAGGAGGGAGAGGGGGACATGATAGAAACTTTCAAGTACCTCAAAGGAATCAACAAAGTCCAAGAGGGTAGCATCTTTCAAAAAAAGAGGTATGCAAGAACAAGGAGGCACAATTTGAAGATGGGGGGGGCAGCTCAGACGTAATGTAAGGAAGTATTTTTTCACAGAGAGGGTTGTGGATGCATGGAACAGTCTTCCGGAGGAGGTTGTGGAGTAAAAAACAGTGGTTGAATTCAAGCATGCATGGGACAGCCATAAGGCAATTCTAGGGGGTGGGGATAGAAAGAAGAAGGCTGCTGGTTAACTAGGATCTGCAGCTTATCCATTAGGTAGGGAAATGGGCAGACTGGGTGGGTCAAGCGGTCCTTTTCTGCCATCAGATTCTATGTTTCTATGTTACCCGGTTATCAAAGTCATAAATAAATAAATAATAAACTTGTTTTCACTTTTTCGCTATGTTGCTATATTTGAGCATCCTCATACAAGGCACTATGGTGTCCCTTACATTGCATTATCGGCTCGTTAACTAGTATGATGCAAGGATTTACACCTTGGATTGTGTGCAGAGCTCTGCTTCCCATGGTGTATGGTCCCTCCCCAAGCAGGCATCCCTGGTAGCCTAATGATCCCCTCTCCCTCACCCAATCTCAGTGCCAGTTTGAAATTAACAACAATCCCTTGTAAACTAGTGGTTGACCCCCTCTCTCTCCAGCCCCCCAAATATTGGTATCATACCAATACTATAAGTTAATAGGGTCTCCGAGGGATGTCTCTTACAGTATAAGAGGCTGTGCATGTGATATTTGGCTGAGAGGACCATGAAGCCAAGCTGAGTGGTTCTGTCTTCCCAAACCTCATGAGAGGAGTCTCTTACATCATAAAACACATCCCTCAAAGGCCCTATTATCTTAATTTAAATCACTCGAGTTTAGCTTGAGAGTTTTATAAGTTTAGTCTTTTTTTTAATTCTTATTTTTCCATCCCGTCCTCCCTCTGGGGCAGAAGTAAAGCTCTCCCTTCTACTGCTTCTGCATGAGAGCACACAGTACACAGGGTAAGATGTACCATGGCTCTGTGGGCTGATTGGCTGAAATCACCTTAGTGATTTATAATTATATGTATAAGATTCCCTAGTGTCTAGTAGAACCCCCCTCCACCCTCAACCAACCTGATAATGGCAAACAACTCCACCCCTGAGCCAGTAACCCACCAAAATGAGTAACCCCCCCCATCTCCTCCAACTTGACACTTATTCCATCCCCCACCCCCACCCCCATGGCTGGAAGACGAATGGCTTCCGCAAGCAATGTTAGACTTACATGTGATGTAAATTGGACTGCACAGCCCTCGACCTTTTGGAAATGTTGTCACATAAAATACTAGATCAGACCATCACCTCTTGTGTTTGCTGTAAGGATGTTTAAATGTTGTTAGTCCTGTCCAATACTGTCATAAATCTCAGGGCACAGCTCTTTATTTATTACAGTATCAACAATTATCTGGTGCTTATTGTATATTAACAAGTTTGAGTTGAGTGTTATTAATGTTTTTACATGTTGAGACTTCTGCGTTTATGCTGATTGTTCAGGACTCCATTCAGTTTTGGCTCAGCCTTTTTGCATCACAGATAAACTGATTGATTGATTGACAGACTGACTGACAGACTGAAATGCTGTGTAAGGAATAATCCACAGCTGGGTGTACAGCAATATTGTAATAACTGAATGACCTGGGTGAGCTGTATGACGAGGGCCTTCAACCTCCCAGGAAGTGAGCTTATTACAGTATTAATGCACACTCGGGATTGGATTATTACACTTACAACATGTGTAACCTCATCAAAAGTGTTAGCTGCCTGAAGCCCTAAATATGCAGGAAATAAACTGCAAACTGATGGCCACAGGTGTGTGTCTTTGTTCTGACAGATCCTGTAAGTGCCAAACTGTGACACCCCTGCTATCCTGACCTTTGAAACCTTACAGGAAGCAGCAGGTATTTCTGGTGCAACAGGTTGCTTTCCTCCTAATTTACTGCTAACAGTAGGCGTGTCCCCAGGTTCACTGATCATGTCATCCTGTGCCAGGAATTTACTATACGTTGATGCCTTTTATAGAAAGTATAGCACGTGTTCAGTACACAGAGAGAAACACACACACACACTGTCACATGCTGTTGGGAGTTAAATGGGCTGTGTGGAGAATCTATAAAGATCACTTTACAGGGTTTTTCAGAAACCCTTAGATGGGATGTTGCCCGCAGCTACCATGCTCTTGGCACTCTGAGATGGAGTGAGTGTGAGGCCTTTCTCAGGGATGTTTATGTAGCACAGAAAAGGTGGGGGAGGGGAGGACCTAAGAAGCATGGGCAATCAGGTTCAAATCCCACCACAGCCACTTATTTACCATGTGACCCTGAGCAAGTCACTTACCCTCTCAGTGCTTTAGTCCTTCCCAGCAGTAACAAAGGGCAAAAGAAGAACCCAACTGCAACCAAGATATTGTAGTACCTGAGCTATCCTATGCAAATAAATTCTAAAAAGATGTACGGCTGTAGGCGCAGCACCTCATTAGAAACACATTATTGTTATAGGTTTTTAAGTATTTTGTTCATTAACGCTCATGTTTTGCTTCTACTCGGTTGGCCCTAATCATAAATCAACAGAAATGATGAATCAAGAACACAGGAGAACATGAGTGGAAGCTGGCAGGGGGGAGATGCAGGACAGACTTGAAAAAGTTGAATTCTACAGGGAGAGTGGCTGAGCTGTGGAACAGCCTACCAGCATACACGGTGGATGCAGGAACCATTAATGATGTCAGACAAGGCTGGGACCAAGTAAAAGGCTTAATACATAGATACATAGACAGTGTCGGCAGATAAGGGCCTATGGCCCACCCAGTCTGCCCATTTAAGTCTGTAAGTTCAGTTTATGTTTTCCAAGAAGTCTGTTGCCCCTTAAGCCCGACCTCCAGAATTACTTTATGTCTATCCCATGCATTCTTAAATCCCGTGATTGTTTCAGCCCCTACCACTTCCTCTGGCAGGGTGTTCCACTTGTCCACCACCCGTTCTATGAAGAAATTCTTCCTCACGTTTCCTCTGAATCGTCCTCCCTCCAACTTCATCCCATGCCCTCTAGTGCTGGAACATATTTTTCGCTTAAAAATAGTGCATTCCTGCATCCTGTTCCTCCCTGTAAGATACTTGTATGTCTCTATCATATCCCTCTCCCTCCTCTCCTCCAGGAGTACATGTTCAGTGCCTTCAACCTGTCCTCATAGGACTTGTGATGCAATCCATGCACCATCTTTGTTTGCCCTCCTCGAACCTCTCTACCCTATGTCCTTACGTGGTAAGGTCTCCAGAACTGCACAGTGTATTCCAGGTGCGCCTCACTAGTGTCTTGTATAGTGAAATTATGACTTCCTTTTCCTGCTGGTGATGCCCCTGCCTATGCATCCCAGCATCCTATTTGCTTTACCTGCTGCCTTGTCACACTGTTTCCTGCCTTGAGGTCATCAGAGATGATAACCCCAAGATCCCTTTCCTGCTTGGTGCATGCTATCCTCACCCCCAACTGATATATTGTGCCAGGGTTTTGTGCCCCATATGCATTATCTTGCACTTCCTTGCATTGAATTTCAACTGCCAAACCCTCAACCATTCTTCAAGCTTCTGCAGGTCCCTTCTCATTCTGTCTACACCCTCTGGTGTGTCTACTCTGTTACAGAGCTTTGTGTCATCAGCGAACAGTGAAATTCTGCCTTCTAGGTCCTGCGCAAAATTTCACTGTTCACTGATGACACAAAGCTCTGTAACAACATATGTTACAACTTATGTAATAGTTACATAAGGGAAAGGAGTAGGGTAGGAGTGGGGGGAGGGCAATAACTTCAACAGGACATTACATCCTGTGGTAGGATAGGGTATAACAGGGCAGATTGGATGGATGAATAGTCTTTTTCTGCCAACATTTTCTATGTAATGTACATATTTATACAGCAGTTTATCTTTCTAATGTGCTTCACTTTCTAGTGGCGCCATGTTGAAGTTCATTTCTATGGGGGGCCCTATACTCTAATCATTGGGTAGCATGTTGTAGTAGCTGGATCGATAACTCTCTTTCATTTCAAGGGCACATTGACGAGCTTCTAAAGAAACTCCACCAGAGACTAGGACTTTTCTATGGGATAAAGAACCTTCTTCCTATGGAGGTCAAAATTCGGCTAGTGCAAACAACCTTTCTTCCTCTGATAGACTATGCCGACTTTATATATAGCCAAGGCTCAGTTGGTACTCTTGCCAAACTTGATACACTCTATCACAGAGCACTTCAGTTCATTATGGAGCTCCCCTATTCCACTCATCACTATCTCCTGTATACCACTGTGGGCTGGCCATCTCTTACTCTTAGACGCCAGCGAAACGTGGCTCTCTGGACCTTCAAAGCCATTATGAATAAACTACCAAATTATATTGCAGCCTGCCTGCCATTAAGCACCCCAAGTAACTATCTTCTGAGAAGTGCCTCTTACATTACTCTGATGGTACCCAAGGTTAGATCCCACTTCGGCAGGGCCACTATGAGCTACGTTCTCCCCCTGTTGTGGAACAAGCTGCAAAACCCCCTGAAAATAAGTCTCCCTATTAGCCTAGCATCATTCAATGCCCTAATTATGTGCCATCCTAAGGACTCCTGTGTCTGTTTCTGTAACCCTTAGGTCTGCAATCACTTAGGCAGCCTGTTCTTCTCCCATCACTTTAGAGCCCAACTCCCTGTCTATGCCCTGGCCCTCCCCCCTCTGTGGCCCTCTTTTGAATGTTCAGTCCCTCTCCATTAAAATATTATATATATAAATAATTAATTCTTTGAGTTTCACTTCACATCTGTCATGCTTGTAACCTGTATATATCCGATACTGTATTAGTGTGCCCTGCATTTTTTGTCTAAACACAATTTTTATCTCCACTTAGCCTGTACAAATCTGCTACTAAGTATCTTACTGTATCTTCTTGTATTTGCTCTTTATTTGATGATTTTTGGTCTGTACACTTATACTGTCTACCCCAGGTCCACCTCACAAGTGACCTTGCTCAGTGGTGTCTGCCTGGTTAAATAAAGATTTTGATTGATTGATTGATAGTTCGGTACATGGTTGGAGCACTAGGCTTGAAACAGCTCAATTTTAAGACCATGGCTCTATTTTTTTTTTAATACATTTTATTAACAGGCTCAGTACATCAGCATGTTGCACTTTCTGGTTACACACATCAGTATATTTTATTATACAATGGTGTGTGAAAATCCTGTGACCTCATTGGTTAAAACATGTCACATGACCATTGGTAAATCTTGCATAACCCCCGGCTGAGGAATGGCGTTCATAAAAAAACACAAACAATTTAAAATTTATTTTACACATGGGTCCATTTTATAATCGCAATAAGGCACTCCAGGGTAAGTTATTGGGTGATTTACCCACTGCTTTTGTGGGTAAGTCACTTGGCTGTACCTCATGACACACCACACAAGGCGTGGGTAAACCCCCAATAACCCACACTCTGTTATGCCTTATTGCTTAACTATTACACTGTCTCTGTTATGTTATGTATTCAAATTCAATTTGTTATTCATTCAATGACAGATATGGATATGTAAAAGCATTATCCATCCAAAACTGTAGTACAAAACAGCTGTAATTAAAAACAAGCATTTGTCAATGCCAAATGTTTGCTTGCTGGCCTTAGCAGTGGAAGTGCAGGAGTTAGACAGATGCGGTATAGGAATGGCATTGAAGTATTGAACTGGCGCCAACTCCAACCTCACTCTGCAGAGATGGACAGGCATTGGGGTGTACCTTTGGGTCATCGCCCATGACGGTCACGACATCTCACCTCACCCTAACCTTCAGACACTGACAAGTGTCGAGATGTGCCTTGGGGTGTTTGGGCTTTACATTCACCTAATTCCGTAAGGAAATATGCTGAAATGGGCACAGTGTAGGAGAACGGGGTAAACTCTGAGGGCAAAGGGTCCAAGGTGCACCTCGATGCCTGTCACTGGCTGCAGGGTGGTGGTGGGGGTGGAATGGCATGAGCATTACTGTCAGCAGTCCCACGTCACACCCCTGATGCCTGTCGATCCCTACAGGGCAGGGCGTTATGGTCGAAAACCCTAATGCCCTGGGCGTGTCTTGGTATTTTTACTCCAAGTTTTCCACATGGGCTTTTTGTGACCCCACCGCATGAACAGTGACACTATCAGTTCGTTAGGTGAAAGGTAATTTTGCACAGCGACTGCGCCATTTGGCGCCACATGTGCGAAAACACATTTTGAACAGGATGTAAAAAGTGACAGGTGTACTGTTCATGAGGAGGTGTAAAAAATGGCATTGTTGAAAATCTGGAGTGAAAATATACAAAAACTGGTGAAGTCACTAGCATGTGTAGAAACTGCGCAATGTACACCCGTAATGTAATTAGTTTGGGGATTTTTACAGCAGATTTTCAACACAGGCATTTTGGGACCTCCGCTCATGAACAGTGTCACTGTGATTTTCGTAATCTGTCCTGAACACTAATTTCCCACAGTGACCGCGCTATTCTGCACCAGAAGTATGAAAACACATTTTGGCCAGGGTGTGAAAAATGACAGCTGTACTGCTCATAAGGAGGAGTGAAAAAATGCCAGTGCTGAAAATCTGGACTGAAAATATTACAAATTTGTGAACTTACATGGGGGCGTGAAAACTGCACAATGCACGCTCGTAACATAGTCATTTTGTGGACATTTGTCACCAAATTTTCAATATAGCCATTTTAAGACCTCTGCTCATGAACAGTGTCACTGTGATTTTCTTAATCTGTTCCAAACATTGATTTTGCACACTGACTGCGTCATTGGGCGTGACATGCGCGAAAACACATTTTGGGCGAGATGTGAAAAATTACAGCTGTACTGCTTATAAGGAGGTGTGGTAAAATGGCTATTTATTTATTTAATTCTAGGATTACAAAGACCTTTGAGCCAAGGCTCTTTTACAAAGGTTCCACGTCAGAGGCATTACGAACATGGATGAAATTACACAAAATAGGAGAACAATAGTCATGGTACAACAACATTAGATAATTAGAGACAGGAACTTATACCAGTCAGGTGAGGAGTCAAGTAGGAGACAAGTGGAATAACAATGGGCCTAAGTATAGAGGCAGCTGGCCCCAGAGAACATTTGGGGAAAACGAAGGAGGGGGACATACAGATGCAGCCGGAGGCAGTTGTCAGATGTCAGGAGGAGGGGTGCAGGCAAACATGGGTGAAGGGAAAGAAGGGCGGGGGGATGGTGGAGAGTGGGCAGGGGTGGATTGGTGGGGGCAGTAGATCGATAATAAATGCAAGTGGGGTACAGGGCAGCAAGGGGGGGAAGGTGGTGGTATCAGTGGCAGGACATGACAGCTCAGGAATAAGTGTAGCAGTCACAGGAGCTAGAGGCTATAAGGTGAAGCGTAGTCTAGTTTAAAGGTACAGAGTTGGAGCTGAGGCGGTGGCTGGGCTGAGTTATTCAGCCTGGGAAGGAGCAGTATATGCGAAGGGGCGTTGACCCTGAGCAGTGCAGCAGCAGGGGATTTGAAGGAGTTGAGTTTTAGAACCCCTGCTGATCTGCTTGTTGTTTCTGCTGTTGTGGAGCAGGGCAATGACCCCCGGTGGCTCAAGACCAAGATTAATTTTCTTTGCCATTACGCAGGTAAGGAATGTTATGCGATTTGGGAGTTGGAGCCAGCAGGTTTGAGCATATAGATCACAGGTATGTGTAAGTCGGTGTGCCTCAGTGATAAGCTGACATGACTTGTTGAGGGTTGTTGAGATACGTCTAAGGGTAGTCAGTGGCAGAGCCATAGATGAGGAGTCCGTAATCAATGATCGAGACCACGAAACTCTGGATGGCAAGCTTCAGTGCCTGAGGCATGAGATGTTGTCTGTGCCTGTAGAGGAGGCCAAGTTGGGTGTTAGCAGCTTTAGCCACACTTTAGACGTGCACCTTGTAGGAGAGGTTGGTGTCAAGCAGTATCCCAAGGTATTTGAAAGAATGGACCTGTTCGAGGATATTCCCTTGTGATGTAGAGATAGTCAGGGGGTGTAGCTTGTGTCTATTGTGGGAGCTGCAGAAAAGCATATACTTTGTTTTCTTGTGGTTAAGGATGAGTTTGTGATTGGAGAACCACTCCTCAACGGCACTAAAACCAAGCTGGAGATTTTGTTGTAGAGATAAGCGGTCTCTGTGGGATGAAAAGACGACTGCATCGTCAGCATAGAGGATGATTTTTTCCATGGAAGTTTGTGGTAAGGAATTTAGAAATAGGCTGAAAAGTAACAGGCCAAGTATTGAAACTTGAGGGACACCAGAGTGAACTGGCAAGGTATCTGAGAGAGAACTGGAAATTTTCACCCTTTGCGTGAGGTGTTCCAAGTAGCTTTTGAACTACTGTGATGAGTCCGGAGATAGACCAACGTTCAGAAATTGGTTGACCAGTAGCCAATGGTGTACAGTATCAAAAGCCTAGGAGAGGTCAATATAAACTGCACCAGTAAGAAGGGCCTTGTCAAGGGAACTATGTACAGCTCCAGTGAATTCAAGAAGGACAATGGAGGTACTGTGCCCCTTTCTGAATCCATGCTGTTGCTCTCAAAATAGATTATATTTGGCGAGGTGGGCTGTTAGTTGGTCTGCCACGATCCGTTCAAGTGCCTTGGAGAGAGGGGGCAGAATAGAGATCGGGCGATAGTTAGCATGGCTAGTCTTAGCACCACTCTTGTGAACTGGGGTGACGGCAGCAGTTTTCCATCTGTCTGGGATTTGACTAGAATGGATAGAGAGAGTCATGATTTTGGTTAAGGGAGAAAGTACTTCCTTGAGAGTAAGTGACAGCGGTTTAAGGTCAATGGTGTCTCCACTAATTCTGGATTTAGAAATAGCAGCTGTGATGTATTGTTGTGCTTTGTTCAAGTTAATCTCCTGGAAGTAGAAATTGGAGTTATTTGTCTGAGCATCACGGGTATTTGAGGAGCATGTGTCTTCATGAAAGCAGTCGGGGGGAGGACAGCACTAAGGTACGTAAATGCTGTGTTAAAAGTGTTAGCAATTTTCGTGGGGTCAAGAGTGGGGACCCCATCAACTATCAGCATGGCTGGGGGGGGGGTTGGTTGTTTTCCTGTGATTTTCTTGATGTTATCCCAGAAAGCATGACCATTGCCCCAGGTGTTTCAGAGTGCATCATTATAGTATGAACTTTTGGTAAGTCGGATGACTTTGGTACAGGCATTTCAGGCTTGTTTGTAGTTTTGTATGCCTGATGGCTTGCCTGTGGCTTTGGCCACCACCCAGAGATGGTCCCTAGCTTTACACAGAAACATAGAATTTGATGGCAGATAAGGACCACTTGGCCCACCCAGTCTGCTTATTTCCCTACCTGATGGATAAGCTGCAGATTCTAGTTAATCAACAGCTTACTTCCTCCTGCCCCCCCCCACTAGAATTGCCTTATGCCTGTCCCATGCATTCTTGAATTCTTCCACTGTTCCTGACTCCACAACCTCCTCAGGAAGGCTGCTCCATGCATCCACAACTCTCTTTGTGAAAAAATACTTTCTAACATTACCTCTGAGCCATCCCCCCCTCTATCTTCAAATTGTGCCTCCATGTTCTTGCACATCTCTTCTTCTGAAAGATACTACCCTCTTGTACCTTGTTAATTCCCTTGAGATACTTGAAAGTTTCATCATGTCCCCTCTCTGTCCTCAAGGGTATACATATTAAGCTGTTTTAGTCTTTCCTCAGATGTCTTCTGGTGCAGACCTTGCACCATTTTGTTGCACTCCTCTGAACAGTCTCCACTCTGTCTATGTCTTTGCAGAGATGGGGTCTCCAGAATTGCATGCAGTACTCCAGATGGGGTCTCACTAACTGTCTGTAGAGAGGGATAACAACTTCCTGTTTTCTACTGTTGATGCCTCTCCCTATGCATCCCAGTATCCCCCCAGCCCTCCTTACTGCCTTCTCACATTGCTTGCCCACCTTTAGGTCATCTGAGAGTAATTACTCCTAGGTCTCTTTCAATTTTTGTTGTTGTTATTAACTCACCCCCCCCCTGTTGTACTCTTTCCCTGGGTTTTTCTTTCCCAGATGCATTACCTTGCACTTCTTTGCATTGAATCTGAGCTGCCACGTATTTGACCATTCCTCCAACCTTGTCAAGTCCCTTTTTATTTTTTCCACCCCACCTTGTGTATCAACCCTGTTGCAGACCTCTGTGTCATCTGCAAAGAGGCATACCTTTCCTTCAAGGTGCTCTCCAATGTCACTTATAAAGATATTAAAGAGGACCGATCCCAGTACCGAGCCCTGCAGTACCCCGCTAGTTACCCTCCTTTATTCACTGTGGACTCCGTTTATTTTTACCTTATGCATCCTGTTGTCCAGTCAGTTTTTTATCCAGGCTACCACCTTGTGACCCACTCCAAGGCTGGCTAACTTGTATATTAATCTTTTGTGTGAGACTGTGTCGAATGCCTTGCTAAAATCTAGGTAGGCCATATCCACAGCCCCTCCCTGGTCTACTATTTTGGTCACCCAGTCAAAGAAATCTATTAGGTTCACCTGACATGATCTTCCTGCTGTGAAGCCATGCTGCCTTGGGTCCTTTGCCCCACTGGCCTCTAGGTACTCAACAATTCTTTCCTTCAGAAGTGATTCCATCATTTTCCCTACCACTGAAGTCAAACTAACTGGTCTGTAATTTCCTGCCTCTGCCCTGCTCCCACTTTTGTGAAGTGGAATCACATTTGCCCTCCTCTAGTCCTCAGGTACCACTCCATCCTCCCATGATTTGTTAAAGAGAGTAGTCAGTGGTGTTACTAGTTCTACCCTTAGTTCTTTTAGTATTCTTGGGTGAATCCCATCAGGCCCCATTGGTTTGTCCACCCTCAGTTTCAAGAGTTCTTTCAAAACCCTTTCTTCTGCGAATGAACTGGTATCAACCCCCCTATTCAGAGTTTCTCCCTTGTTTGGTTTAGGTACCTCCCCCTTCTCATCTGTTGTGAATACTGAGCAGAAATATTCGTTCAGTATCCCTGCTTTTTCACTGTCACCCTCTGCCCACATTCCCTCCCCTTTATTAAGTCTCCGTATCCCTCCCTTGGTCTTTCTTCACTCTCTAGTGTACCTATGAAAGGTGTTATCCCCCTTCTTAACAGAGTTGGCTATCTTTTCCTCAGTTTGTGCCTTTGCTATTCTGACTGCCTTCCCTGCCTTCTTCTGCTTTAACTGATAAAGTTCTCTGTCCTGCTCCTTCTGTGTTTCCTTATATTTCCTGAATGCTATCATTTTCTCCTTAAACGTCCCTGCCACCTCTTTTGAGAACCATAGTGTTTTTTCCCTTCGTTTTGTTTTATTGATTTGCTTCACACAAAGGCATGTTGCCTCTGTGATGGCTGTTTTGATTATTCCCCATTGTCCTCCACCCCCGCCCATTTGCTAGTGCTTTTCTAAGGCACTCTCTCATTTTCCCAAAGTGAGCCTTCCTAAAGTCCAATACTCTTGTTTTTGTATGGCTTGACTCTATGGCTGTGTTTATTGTGAATCACACTGTTTGGTGGTCACTTGTTCCCAGATGGCTACCCACTTCTAAATCTGAGATCCTTTCTGCTTACCCATTTGAGAGTACCAGGTCTAAGATTGCTCCCTCCTGAGTGGGTTCCAACACCAGCTGTCTGAGGCATGCCCCCTGTAGGGCATCAAGAATGACCCTGCTCTTGGATGTGCCTGCAGCAAAGGTACTCCAGCTAACATCTGGCATATTCAGGTCCCCCATCAACAATATCTCCCCTTTTTCTGCCATTTTAAGGATGCCTTTCTTTCATTTCCTTGTCCATTTCCTTCCCCTGAGATGGGGGTCTGTACACAACCCCCATGCGGATTGTGGTGCCATTTCCTGTCTCCAGGATGACCCATAGTGACTCATCAACTTCCTGTTTACTCTTTATTTCTGTTGCTTTAATCCCTTCCCTTATATAGAGAGCTACTCCTCCTCCTCCTCTTTTACCCACCATGTCCCTCCTGTAGACTATGTATCCTGGTATGTTGACTTCCCACTCATGGCCCTCTGTGTACCATGTTTCAGTGACTGCAACAATATCCAGGCATACCTCTTCCATTAAGGCCACTAGTTCAGGGAGCTTGTTGCACAGACTACAGGCATTGGTACTCATCACCTTCCATTTATTTTTTATGGCCTTACCCCTTTTAGCCCCATCCCTGTCCTTAACACCTTTTTCTGCATTTATCCCTGTCCTGCTCCCTATTGACTTCTCTGCCTTGGTGTTTACCCCTAACTACTGCACTTTGTCAGGGGAGGCTGGGATTTCTCTGCTCCTTTTCAGTGCCCCCCCCGGATAGTTTAAATGCCTGCCAATGAAGCATTTAAACCTGTCACCTAGGATCCTGGTCCCCCCCCCCGAACAGATGCAGACCATCGTGCCAGTATAAGCCTGCATCCCTCCAGGTGGCTCCCCAGTACCCAATGAAGCCAAAACCCTGAGCTCCACACCAGTTTTTCAACCATTCATTTAATCCCATGGTGCGGAATACCCTAGCATCATCCTTGCCATAGACAGGCAGCACCTCCGAGAAGGTTACCGTACATGCTACTTGTCTAAGGCCCTTCCCCAACTCCACAAACTCCTCTTGCACCGCTCTGATCCCATTTACAGCCAGGTCATTTGCCCCTAGGTGGACAGTGACATCCAGCTGCCTCCCTTGTGCAGCTGCTCCTGCGATCCTGAGGATTCGCTTCCTGTCCCTCCAAACCATGGCGCCAGGCAGGCACCTTACCTCCCTATCCCCTTCCTCCCCCATGTCTACCCCCCCTAATGATTGAGTCCCCCACCAGGAGTTGTTTCCTTCCTCTGTGGGGTCTTGTGCCACCCTCCTGTGGGTCTCCTTTGTGGAGGTTCCCAGCATCCTTCTTGGTCTCCACTGCGGGTGCCTCCATAGAGGAACCACTCTTTGCCAGAACAGCATATGAATTGTGGAGAGCTACAACTGGAGGGATGCATCTCTGTTCCACCACCCTCTCACTCCCTGAGCTCACCTTGGTCCAACTGCTCCTCTTTCTTGGCAACCTCTGAGGTAACAGTGGTGGTCCTGGTGGTCCCTGGGTGGGGGAAGAGGTTTCAAGAATCCTAGCCAGGTCAGCCTGGAGACTGGCAACCTCTTCCCTCAGACCAGAGAGGTGCCTGCAAACAGGGCAGCATTGCAGCCTCCAGAATGTCTCCTGGAACACTGCTTCTCCACAGCCATTGCACTGCACCACTCCCATCTTGACTTATTTTGTGTCCCCTCTCCTGTTGCTTTGTATGCTTATTGTCTCCTCCCTCTATGCATACCTCTCAACTTGCCAATGTGTGACAGAGGGCTACAAAATGTGTGACAAATGGCAAAAATGTGGTACGCCTGAGTTTTCACAGCGTGCGGAGTCACACACTGTGGCATTTTCATGTACAATAAATGTTACCACAGTAAAACTATTGTTTGTATGCTTGGCATGTGGTCTGTGCTGCAAATTAAAGAGAAAATTAAAATGTGTTGTGCCTATGTGTCCTTTATTAAATAAAGAGTGATGCAAACCCTAAATGTGTGCGTCCTTAATTAAAAAGAGTGATGCAAATCGTAAATGTGTTAACATTTTAAAGAATCCATCCAGAGGGACTTCACTCAGGCATGGGATAGGCATAAGGGAGCAATACAAATGAGTATGTACCAGTATGACTAGATAGACCAATGACAGAGAAAAGGCAGATGGCACATTTATAAGTTAGAAAAAGAAATGGGCAGACTGGTTGGGCATTCCGGTCCTTATCTGCCATCAACCTCTATGTTTCTATGTACCAGTGAAGCTCCCTCAATCAAACCATGGTCTTCCCTTACCAACATCTGTGCAGCCCCGGAAATTAATCGAGAGAGAGAGAGATGCAGCTCCATCTTTTCTGCTCTCTGAATGGCTTTTATGTTTTAAAGGTTTGCCACACCATCAAAACTGTGGTCTCTCCCATTGCCAGCATCAGTACAGCTCTGTACGCATGTGTGTAAAACTCCCTGTCCTGATTTCAGTTTTCTGTTTTCAAAAATAACAAAAGTTCACTGCTTGTACTACCCATATCCCTTACCTGCATTGGTGTAACGTGAGTTGAAGCTGTTCATCTTTTCTGCTCCATGAATTTAACCTTGTTTGTACAATGTGGAGTAAATAGTGCATCTAATCTAAAGCAAAGCTATACAGTACTTTAGAGAGCTAAAAAAGAGCTAAAATAAACTGAGTAAAGGTGACTACTGTACATATACTCAGTACAGTTCAGACGGTAGTGATGCTGTTCTGTGTGTGACACAAGCCAGTTCACTCAGGCAGGTGTTGATGGCCACCTTAGCCAGAGGGAGTTCATCTTCAGGAGCTGCCCCAGCCATAGCACAGGGCCAGTGCTCACCAGCCTCCCCAACAAATCTACCCATTAGCTGCTGCTGCTGCCAGTGGGGGGAAGGAACTATAGTTCAGGTGCTAGGAGTGGGGCAAAGACGATGTGCCCAGGGTCTCTCCCAGACACTCTCCCCTCTGACTGTCCTACCGATAAGATCAACCCCAGTTTGCTGCAGTATGTGGCGTGCACCCCCTCGCAGATTGAGGTGCTGGGCACCTCCTCGCTGCTCTGCCCTGCCAAACCAAAATCCTTCCATCTCCTGCCCGGCAACCCGTTTCCAGATAATGTGGAAAAAAAAATCCCCAAAGCACAAAAAGCCACAGCAAGAAGCTGATACAGAATACCAACCGTCTGTTGGTCTGGTGGTCCCTCAGTGCTCAGCTGGTTGGCGGCACAGCGTTCATCCTTCTGGCTCCTCGCTTGGCCTCATTGTTCTGGCTTCATGATATGCAGCACTGCAGCGATTCTGATTGGTTCCTTGCGGTCCATCTTTAAGCCATCCTCCTCTCCTCCAAATGCTCCCAGAGCTATGGTTCCCCCCTCCAGACACCCAGACTGCTTTATAGCAGGGAAGCGGACTAGAGCGGACCTGGCTACAGACGCACAGACAAGTCACTAATAGGTTGTGGGTGGTGTGTGTGTGGGTTGCAAACTGCCACTAGAGCCCACCTCCCCAATGTCCCAACGTCTTCTACTAGATGGGCCAGGATGGAAGTTAGTGTTTCTGTTGGCTGGGTGCAGTGCAAACAAAGGGAGAAAAGGATTGGTGCTTGCTGTGTAGTGCTGACCACGTGGTTTTGGCACCGAGGTGGAAAGAACGGGAGAATGCAGAAAAGAACTGCAGAATGCGGGGCAGCGGTACAGGCAGACTGCAGGGGTCAGAATGAGGGACATCACGCGAAATCCAGTACAGTTGAGAGGTATGCCTCTATGTATTTTTATACTTACTTTCCTACTGTCTATGTGCCCTTACAACTCTCACCCTTCCTGTTCTGGGATAGGAACTTCCTGTAGTCTTCAGTAGTCTCCTTCCTCCGTGCTTGGATTCAGACCTGCAGCAGCCGGGGGGGGGGGGATAAAGAGTTTATTTATTTATTTATTTTTTTTTTTAGGTTCTTTCAAAGTGGCTGAAACTAATGTGTCTCAGTGATTCTTCCCTTCCTACTGCCAAACAGGACGTTCCTGTTGTCAGTCAAATTCAGTAGCTATAAAACTAGAACTGGCTTTGGGTGGGAATGAGGGAAACTAGTAAAACATCTGTAGTTCTGGACTTCCGTTTCTTGCTCTGCAACCAGTTTTCTTCTGCCAGAAACAGCCGGAAGCTGTAATTGGAGACAGCTGCTTTTGTACACCTAAGCTGCTAAGCCACACCCCCAATTAGATTCACTCTCTGCTCTCAGTAAATTAAGGTGATACTGCCCCTTCCTCAGAAAAAACACTTTTTTTTTTTTTTACTTAAACGAGACCCCCTTCTTCTAATAAAGTATCTGTTTGCATAATCCAAACAGGTACTACTCCTGCTGAGACAGAAGTGATTAATTAGTAAAAAATCTATATTTCTGGACTTCTGTTTTTTGCTCTGCAACCAGTTCTCTTCTGCCAGAAACAGCCGGGAAGTTTCAGTTGAGAGAGGAGCTTGGAGTCTATCCAGGGGTTGCAGAGTGTTTTGGCTTTCCGTTTTTTAGCAGGGGCATAGAGGTCACAGGCCTCGTTAAAGGTGGTGATGAAGTAGTCGAGGGCCACACTGACATTTGTAGCATTGAAGATAGGTTGCCAGTCTTGAAGACTCAGATGTCATTTGAAATGGGAGAGTTGCCCACGTGGGAGTACCCTGCTATAAATGAATTTGGGAGGTGGCTTGAGAAATTTGTTGGACGATTCACAAATGACTGGGGAGTGGTCACTGAGGGAGTACAGAGGTATGAGAGATCCGGGATGGGTGGTTTGTGAGTACCCAGTCCAGAAGAGTACTAGTGCCTGTCTTATAGTTTTTTCTAGTAGGGTGACGACCATCTGAGTGAGGTTGGCAGCAGCTATGGCATCTTTATGAGCTCCAACATCTGATGCAAGCCAATTAATGTTGAAGTCCCATAGACAGATAAGTTTGGAGTCAGGAGGTTGAGAGTTGATGAACTTGAGGACATTGTTGAGGCCTTTGGCTTGGTCCCTGGGTGGAATGTAGACGGTGACGATTGTGAGTGCTTTGTGGTTAGGTCCAAGGAGTAGTTTTATGGGTAGGATCTGGGTAGAGGACTCATTGTCAGTGAATCAATGGGGGTGCACCATTAGGGTGTCTTTTGACAAAGATGGCACAGCCCCTCCTTTCTTAGAGATGCGGTCCAGTTTAATAATGTTGTAGCCCTATAGGGTTGCACTTTTGGCGTCAGCCAGGTTTCCACTACAGCTAGGACGTCAGGGTTGTGTTGCCCTATGAAGGACTGAAGTGCGTCAAACTTAGGTAGCAGGCTACAGATGTTTAGGGTTGCTAGGAGGAGAGCTCCAGAATTTGATTTGAGGTTTGGGCTGCGTGGTCCAGGGTTCGAATGAATATTGCCTGAGATCAGTAGGATGAGGAGAAGCAGTTTTAATGAGAATAGGCGCAGCTCCTTAAGGCCAAGTTTATAACATTGTTTGCTGAGGGAGTCATAGACGGGTTCCAGTCGGTAGCACCCAGCTGATGTGACCAGCTGGAGCAAGGATAAGCAAGCCAGTCCACAGGGTGTAGCTGCTTTTAGTAGTAGCCAAGTATTGATTATAGGGGGGCCATAAGGGGGATGTGGTGAGAAGTGGAGGGTTCCCTTGGGGCAGTAGGTTGTGCCAAGGCAGGAGATTGGGGGGTGGGCACAGGAGGTGGGGGTCAGGGAGGGAGAAGATGGGGGGCATAACGAGGAGAAAAAGGAGAGTTAGAAGCATGGAGGAGAGTGCCCATGAGGTAGGCATGAAATACTCAGTGGGGGGGTAGAGCCGTGACTGAACAGTTTGAGGGCAGTGGAGAAGCTTCAGGGAGTAGGAGGAGAGAGTTGGATAAAGGCAGGCGCTGTGTGGGATGAAAGTGGGATGGACTGGGGTGAAGGACCAGAACTGATGATCCAATGGGCTAAGGGGGTTGGGGAAGAAGGAGACTGGCTTAGGCGTATGGGCGGGCATAAAATTATGGCAAAGTCAGTGTATTTCTATGGGCACAGAGCCTGGTGAGCAGAGCAAAAGGCAGAGAGAGATGGGAGCCAATCAGGAGCAGCGTAGGCAGCGGGTGTCCAATCGGGGAGCAAGACAGCAAGCGCTAGACCAATGGAAGCTGCCCATGGCTTCCCCGACCCCAGGCAGGAATCTTACCCAGAGTTGCTGGAGCTGTGAGGCGGGTGGTGGTGGCGGCTTGAGCAGCTAGCTTCAGGAGCCGCGGACGCGCCGAGAAGTGGACCCAGTGGCCCAGTCAGGGGCTTTATCTAAGGGGGAGAAAGAGGAGAGGTGGGGATTAGTTAAGGCAGAGCCGGACAAAGGCAGGTGACGTGGAGTAGAGGCTAAATCGGAAGGGCGTGGAGCGAGAAAAAAGTTAGGCAGTTGCAAGCAAAAGCGGGGGAAGGGGAGGGGGAAGGCAGCTAAGGTTTGGAACAATAGATATTCCAAATACCTGGCACCAGGAAAGAGAGAGATGGTCTAGAGAGGCAGAAAGCTTTTAAAATTGTGACCGTAGGGGACAGGGAAAGTAGTGAAAGTAGCGAGAGGAGATTTCAGTAGCGAGTCAGAACAAAATTAAGTCTCAGTTTTAAACAACAGTTCAAATGGCTGTATCAAACAAACTACATGCAAATATAACAATAAAATGGCTGGAATCGCACTTCAGAGATACACTGGATTGTAGTCAGGAGAAAGTGGGCAAAATTAAGGCAAAGTCAATGTATTTCTATGGGCGCAGAGTCCGACGAGCAGAGCAAAAGGCAGAGAGAGAGAGAGAGGGAGCCAATCAGGAGCAGCGTAGGCAGCGGGTGTCCAACCGGGGAGTGAGGCAGCAAGCGCTAGACCAAAGGAAGCTGCCTGCGGCTTCCCCGACCTGAGGCAGGAATCATACCCGGAGTTGCTGGAGCTGTGAGGTGGGCGGTGGTGGCAGCTTAAGCAGTTAGCTTCAGGAGCCGCGGCCGCACCGAGAAGTGGACCCAGCAGCCCAGTCAGGGGCTCGATCTGGAGTTGCTGGAGCTGTGAGGCAGGCGGTGGTGGCGGCTTGGGTGGCTAGCTTCAGGAGCTGCGCGGGCGCCGAGAAGTGGACCCGGCGACCAAGTCAGGAGCTTGATCTGGAGTTATGGAGCTTGTGAGGTGGGCAGCGTGGTGGCTTGCATAGCTTCAGGAACCGTGGCCGTGCCGAGAAGTGGACCCAGTGACCCTGTCAGGGGCTCGATCTAAGCAATGTTGAAAATATGGAGTGAAAATATTAAAAATTCGCAAAGTTATGAGCGTGCATAGGAACTGTACAACGCACACTTGTAAAACAGTCATTTTGGGGAATTTGCATACCAAATTTTCAACATAAGGTTTTGGGGAGCCTACCTCATGAACTGTGGCACTGTCGTTTCATTGCTCTGTCCCAAAAGGTGGTTCTGCGCAATGACCACAAAATCACCTTTCTGGACTGAATAACAAAATGACAGTGACTGAGTTCATGAGGTGGGTCCCAAGAACCCCATGTTGAAAATTTGGTGAAAAAAATTCCCAAAATGTTCAAGAATGTAAGCAAGTTGAAAAAAAACATTTACGCCATTATACAGTTTACGGCATTTCTTCAGTTAGGTGGGTTTGAATGGTACAGGCGTGTTCCCGGTCCACCAAAGATCATCACGCTGGGCTCCGGAGGTAAGTATGGGGTCAGGGTGTGTGTGTGGAAGTGGATGTGCAGAGGGTGGTCGTGGGTTGGGGGAGGGGGAAGGGGCAAGACAATCAATGAGGGACAGTATTTTTCTTTTACAGTTTTTTTTTTCTTTTCAGGAAGACGATGCAGGACTTTTGCCACGCTGGGGTGGGCTCCCAGTGTGGCAGCTGGACGGTTTTTTTTGGGGGGGGCAGTGGAGCCGACGGGATTGGGCACCCCTGTTGGCCATATGGACTTTTGCCACACTGGGGTTTGTTCCCAGCGTGGCACCTAGAAGTGTTTTTGGGGGGGTACAGTGGAGCCGATGGGGGATTGGGCACACCCATTGGCCATACAGATTTTGCCATGTTGGGGTGGGCTCCTGCTGCACTGGAAGTCTGTTTAGGGGCAGTGGAGTCGATGGGGACTGAGCACCCCCATCAGCTATACGGGTAAAGGAGGGAGCCGCATGAGCATGCTGGGCTCACAGCGTACACTTGGGTGTTTGTTCGGGGAGTAGAAAAATGGAGCCGCCTATGCCAGCTGTTCAGATGCAGTGCCGAGTGTAGGCACTTTGCATACTGCCGACAGCAGTTTGTAAATTGCCTGCCAACGGCAGTATGCAAATTGCCTACATGTTACCACCACTGTTTGTAGCAGTCTTTGGCCTTCAGCTGTATGGCACTGCATCTGAACTGCTGTCATAGACAGCTTAGACATTTATTGGTGTGGTAAGGCCGCACCTGTAAGAAGGAGCAGGGCATTGGAAGCGGGGTGGCACACTTACAAAAATTCGTATGGTGACACTATGTTTCTTGTACATGCATGCAAGGAAACATAAACACAAAAGTATTCCTGACCTCCTCTCCCTTTATTGTGTCATTTTTTGGCAACTTTAATATGGTTCATCTATCTAAATTTGTTAATTTTTGATAAGATCTTAATGTTATCTGTTAGTTTGGGGTGTCTTTGGTGCTGCTAGTGTTGCCCCCCCCCCCAGGGCCAGCCAGTGGGAAAGAGTTTACGTATTCATTAAAACAGGACCATATGTTTTCGAACATTTGCTAGCTCCCCCTTGCTTTGTACATTAATCTTTCTCCTGCCATGCAGTTTTCACAGCATTCTGCTGAAAAGTAAATGCTGGGGCAGACTTCCTGCTTCCAATTTGTTAAAATGCCCAGATAGAACCATACCCCATCCCTGAAAGAATACTCGTGACCACTTATATTGATTTTGGCAGAAAAGGCCAAAAATTTATTTCGACTTGATCGTCAGCACTAAATAGCATTCACATTACATCAAACAAAATTGGTTACAACTACAAACAGGAAATATCAAAACCTCATCACAAACATTATCATATGCGATTCTGTCGTATAGTATTCCCCTGGGGGAGCAGACAACATAGGCTATGAATAAACCATTCAGGAACCAAGCCAACCCTCGGCCAAAGAAGGCCCGGCAAACCCCCGCTGGGTAAGTCAGCTTCCCTGACAAGGCTGCTCAAACGGACCAGTACAACTAGGCCACAGCTGTACAGCTGTGCCCTCACAGGCCTCAACTGCCCAACCATCACCTCCCACAGTTGCAGGCTCCGCCCAATGCTATGCAACGTCTCTTCTGGAATATGCCCTCACCAGGCCACCCCAATTCACATTTCAAATACAGTGTTACTTTAGCCAAAAATTCCGAGTCATCTACGACAAGATCTGTAAATTCATTTACAAATCTCCCACCAATGCCCCAGGAGAATATTATACCCAAGTCTCCAACGCATTCTGTACATTCAAATTGAAAATCGCTTGCCCTGTGTCTGACAGGTGCACCCCATCGGAATCGAAATAACTATCTTCCCCTGTCGCTGTGTCCTGGTGGCAGATGACTAGTATATCCCATGGAAGGTAGAAATGGGACAGCAACCTATGACCTCCCTGTGGACCTTCCAAAGAGGCCTAGCCGCCTGTCCCTTTCTCCATTTTTGCTGAGGCACGATCCTTGTCCAGGCCAACTTCGTGTCCAGCATCCACCTCCTTATCCACTCCAGATCCACCATTATCCCCCACATTACATCTATGTATGACAGACCCCCCCCCCCAGATCATTTCCCCCCAAGTGAATTATCAAACCCTGCGGAGGCTCCCTGATTAACTCCAACTTTTTCAATGCTGGTATGAGGTTCCCTCATCTCATGCCAGCGATTCTGTATCAGTATACATTTTCTTTGTCTGCTGGGATGTCCAGTTGATCTCCTTGGCCATGTTGGGATGTCCAAGTGTGTGTTGTCCTAATAAAGGAGTGGCCAACAACGTAAAATTTTTTGCTTCCAGGAGGTGCGCCTTTAAGAAAAACCAAGCAGTTACTGATTAACACGTTTTAATGTGGGATGCCCCCTTCCATCTCCCCCGCTCCGGGCCTGATGTAAGATTTGTAGGCCTTTGACTGCCAGCGTCCAATCGCTTTTATCTCAGCCTCCTGGCAACCCAGCCTTGTGGCCTCAGTGGCGGACCCAATCCTGAAAGAGTGCGTGCTAAAGTATCTAGGGTCTCGACCCACTGCCCTAATCCCCTCCCTAAAGACTGCCCCAAATTGGTACCTGGTTACTGGTTTTCTGACAGCATGGGCAAAAAAGGTGCCATGCCTAACCCCCTCTGTGCTCCATGTATTCTTTGATGAAGGCCCACGAGCAAAGAATACACCCCTTCGCACGCTGGAAAGTGATTATCTTGTTAGGGCTGCACTGTGCTGTCTTGGACTGGTGCAGTGACAGTTGTAGCACATCACTTGTCAACCTGACATCCTCCCATTGTAGGTTGTGCCCCGCCTGCATGATAGGATCCTCTACCGGTTCTGGCACCCTGAAAGTGCCGAAGAACACGCAGGCGAATAGACCTTTAAAGAGTCTCACTTTGTCTTCCGAGCAAATCCCTGCCAGTTTGCCTACTATCTGAACTAACAGTTGACTGTCCACTGGACACCTCCTATCCTTTCTGATTCCCCTAATTCTATGCCACCCTTCTATCATTCTCCGGACTGTGAAAGATTCTGTTATGTCCTGGAAAGCATGCATCTTTGCCATAAAGGCGATGCCTGACAAATGACACTGGATGTAAGATGGGTTCCTGTCTTCATCGATCAAATGATGCACAAACTGCTGCAGCAGCTGAGGCCGCTGCAACAGCTCATAGTTTTGGTGCCTATCCCCACAGAGTTCCCAGAAGGACTTTAAGTGCGCCCTTTTGCTTCTTTCCCTTAGCTTATACTTTCTTTTTCTGTGTTTTCTGACACTACAAAAAGGCCCAATGCATCTAGGATCCACAGATTGTCCATAATTTAATCGTACAGGCTTTGGTATTTTACTGTGACCTATACCTGATCACTGTCCTGGTCATAGCCCAGTCTGTATACTGTGATAGCATCCTGTTTTTCAATGGAAATGTTTAAAAGTTGCTCCAGGAGAACTTTAACAATTATTTTCAGTTTAGTGTTATTTTCATTTTTTGTTCTTTTTAATCCATATACTGTTAGAATTTTAGATTTGTTCATAGTCTTGTGAATCTTTTCTGGATATAATAGTGCATTCCCCTTTACCCCTTAAAGAGAGCTATCTGTGTATCTGTGACATGCAACCCTGCTTTATCAAGAAGTGCAGCTTTCTCAAAGATGATTTGAGCCATACCCTTATCTTGAATTGTTACATCTACCTGACCAGAGCTACTGTCAGTTTCACATTGGTACACCTCCAGTATGGTAATTTCATCTGCAGGAATCTTGAGAACATGCGTAAAAAGATTGTTTAAAACATTTTTGATGCTTCCATTAGTCTCTCTAAAGATGGGATTAAGGCCAAAAATACTAATATAACCTTCTTTGCTTGCAGTCTCCCGAGAGGTGTTCAGCAACTTCCTGTTTAAATAATGAACACTACAACCATGTCTCTTAAGTGCATTATTATTTAGCCATATTTGATTTGCAACTCTTGGTACCTTACAAAATATGAATATACAATCTTTACTTTCATCATCTTTATCTTTCCACATTTGGGCTATATCTGAGTCCTCTATATCGGCCCCGGTAGCTGCCCTTAGCAGGTTCACAATCTTATTTCTGTTCAGGGTCGTGATTGTCAAATCCGTCTGATTATATCCATATAGGCATAAAATAGCGCATTCTGCAATACCAATTAAATTAGCCTCATTTGTTTGTATGCCTTCCACATCTCTTTTAGTCTGAACAGATTTTGGATTATATTCTAATCTGTTGTTACTTTTTGTCCAAACAGAACCAAGCTTCTCTGAAATTCCTTAAATCTGACTCAAATTGTGCCAGTTGAGCACTGATTGTCTCAAAATATTGATTCTCCACTCCCTTGTGTGAATCAAGTGTTTTAGCTGGTTCTATCAATGCACAAAAGGACCCAAAGCTATCATTATCTTCTGTGGCTATTATATTAGTATTCAAAGGTTGTATCCTGTCCATGATCCCACGTTTTCATTGATAGTTGCATTTATTTCTTGTGTCCTTCCCTTTACCATTTCCTTTTTCCTATTATTTCTTTTTGCTTTCTGTTTCTTTCTTCCCTTTCCTGTTATTGAAGTTTTAGCATTCATTTTAGGGACGACTACGAGTGAGAAATCAGGACGTATTATGGGGGAATTTTCAATTAAGATTGAAGGGGACCTATCTCGTGGAACTAGTTTATCTATTTTCAGTAAAGCATCATCTAGTTTGAAACCATTCTGTGCAATACCTTCCTTGACTGCATCAAGCTCATGTTTAAAGTTAAAAAGCTGCTCCAAAATTAACATATTAACGACATGTGGATTGTGCATAAACTTTTGAAGTTCTTCACTTAATCCAAAGGGATAGAGGGGAACTGAATTTAGGCATACATCTCCATTCTGACTTGTTTGTTTTTGTGAAGTAGAAGTTGTTAATACATCCCTTACTGGGGTATCAAGCTGTTTAAGCCCACTTATAGCATTCTGTAAATTTCTGTCTATATTTTTTAGTTCAGTTTGCAAGGTCTGCATCTGATTAGACTCAGAAAAATATTCAGGAGAAAAAGCAAGAGAAGAAGGACACTCAGATCCGCAATCAGACAATAAGCTGTTAGTAATGTCCTTGACATCTAGAGCTTGAGCACCCCTTCCTTGTACTTCAGTCAAATTTTTAGGACAATTTGGTGTAGATGTGTAACTGGTCTCAAAAAGTTTAGGTGTGACAGATAATCTTCCAGGGATTGTTGTCTGATGTAACCCAGTCCCTGAAGTGATTTGAGTATCAGTACTGTTACTATTTCTTGAGTACACTCTATTACGTCTTGTTCTAAAGGTTCAAAGTGCTCATTAATCTTGGTCTGTTTCCCTGCTTTAATTATTTTTTTCTCAACTAATAGACATTGTTTAGGTACAGTATTAGTTATCTTAGATGAGTTTTTATTATTTATATCTTTAGTAGTTTTTTTCCCCCTCTCTTCCCTTCCTGGCCTTTACTATTATGTAGCCCAGGCTCCCTAATGGCCTTTTTCTTTGCATGCCCAATGTTTGTTTTAGATGGTGAATTGGCCTGCAACACTTCACCATACTATAGCACACTATTTTCTGGCTTCCGAGTCTGTCTTCTAGTTCGTGCCATGTTATTTGTAATATTAATAGCTACCAACTAGAACTAATGGATCTGGTCAAATCTCAACAAGTATTAACATTTTCCTTTTCTTTAAGTAACACAAAGAGAGGAAAAACAATCAGCATGTTTAGATACAGTCAGAATAGAGGCCCTCCAATAATTAATAGCAAAAAAGCGAGAGCATGAATTCAGAAAAAAGAATTTTAAATTCTGGATCCAGTCCTGAATACTGGAAGTATCGAAAAATAAATCTGTAGAAAAAAACAACAGATGGATTTTCAGTACTTATCCAATCTTTGGTTTGTTTGTAATCTTTTCTGTCTGTAGCTGTAGATCCAAAGTCAAGGAGCACGAAAGTTGATAAGACGTGTGCTTCAATTTAATTTCAGGGCAGCAACTTAATTTGATGTCAATATTTCAGTAGCTCTAACCTTTGTACTTGACTCCTGCCAATTGCGGTGGAAGAAGTAATTGCTGTCTTCTTGAAATCTCCACCCAGGTCAACACTAATTTGCAGAAAAATAAGTTTTCAATAAAATCACATACCAAGCCCCCCTAAGTCACAGTCCCCTCTATATATGTGCCTAAACTTTTGGTACGGTCATAAATCGACCAGGGCTTAAAGCTAAAATAAATTTAGTAAACAAAACATAAACAAGAACAGTTACTTAAATTGCTAGACTGTTTTAAATCAGCTTTAGATCTGCTTTAGATCTGTAGCTAATATTTAAAATACGATGGACTTACTCTCAGTCATCTGGATCATCAGATGTGAAAGACAACCACTAAAATGTACGTGTCGGTCCAAAACCACAACGACACAGCGGCACAGAGTACCATTCACGAAGGAGATTTTCACTTTAGTCAAAGAGCTCTGGCCAGTACACCAGCCTTGCAAAGATTTTAAGATAGCTAAAAATAAGCAGAGTCCACTAAAACACTCCCGTTTAGAAGCTAGCAACCACTGCTCAAAATACACAAAAATAAAAAGGTAAATTTAAAAGGCAGAGCCACCGAAAATGCAAAAGTTTTGCCAATATTTCCATAAAAAGCAGAGATACAAAAAAAGCATCAGACATTGCGTTGTAGTGCAGCATGCAGCATCGGATCCAAAGCAGAATAGCAGGATCATGCGGCTGCACAGTTTATCCCCCGAGATCAGATGACTCAAATTAACATGTGGCACAAAAAATAACTATTTTAAAATATATTTATATATGAAAAACGACTTAACCCCTGACGGCTAATAAACCCCCCACAAACCAGCTTAATTAAACCCACGAGGAAAGCAGGAGTAATAAAAACAGAAGGCGCCGACGATAAAAAAAAAAAAAAACACTAAAATTCCTTTAACTTCCTATAGCTTCCCTAGATCTCATTCCATAACAGACATAACATAAAATATATATACATAAATAATGAAAAGCTAAAGTGTCAGTTAGACAAAAATGTTCTCTGAAAACTTCTCCAAAGTTTTTCTAAATAAATCAGTTTCTTGGTGGCGATCCAGGTCATAGCAAATTCCACGAAGGAAAATAAATTTCAATATAAGTCATCAGTGATGGTAAACCAAGCCTTCTTCCCATGAGTCGTCAGCCGCTCCGACCGGCCATCTCTCCAACCAGCAATCTAGCCACCGCTTCAAGGAAAACACCTCGATCCACCCTGGCTCCAGCCTTCACCTGTTGGTAGAAGAAGAAAGACTCTGGGGGAACTCTGTGGACTAGCAGTCAACAAAAAGCTATACTGGTAAGGAGATAATTTAAGGTAAAGGTGGCATACCTTTTTCTAAAAATATGAGCTTTTATCCTCCTGCTTCTCAGGCTTCTCTCCACACGTCTGAGAGCATGTAGTTGATCTACTCAGTGAAGTATGTTATAAGTATGGAGTTAAGGTGCTGAGAGGAGGTGGAGTGCCGAATAGCCTCTGGAAAGGAATTCCACAGTTTGGGCGTCTGAGATGAGAAAGCCACCTGACCAGCGGTAGTGGACATAAGTGGAAAAGACAGGCAAGAATCAAAATTCCTACATGCATACACTGGAGGCACTTGGGCTGACAGGACTGCGCTGAGGTAGAGTGGGAGGATCTGGAACCAGAATTTAGCTGTGAAGCTTATGCAATGGGACTGCTGCCAATTTTGGAGGGAGGGTAGGTCCATAGACCAGTAGAGGGCATAGTGATGGGTGCAGGGAGGACAGTCGAGGGCATAGTGATAGAAGGAGTGGAAGAGAGAGTCCAGTCTGGCTAGGATGGACTTGGGAGCGGCACTATAGATTATGTCACCATAGGTAAAGATAGGGAGAATCATTTTCTGTACAATTGATTGATGAGCCGGCAGCGGGATACAACCCTGGTTATGGTATAGGGCACGCAGCTTGGGATGTAGCTTTCTGTGGACATTTTTGACGTGTACAGAAAAGTCGAGATACTGGTCTAGTCAAACCCTGAGATATCTAAAGGAGGAGCAGGTCTCCAGAGATGTCCCATCCAGGGTGTGGAAGGATGGGCTGCAGGGGAGCTGAGAAAGTCTCTGCTTCATGCCAAAGGTTAGAGAGACAGTTTTCTTGGCACTGAGAAACAGTTGATTAGAGTGAAACCAGAGTTGGACATTATCGAAATCCTTCTGTAGTCTGGTCGCCACATCAGACAGAGGCTGTGGGTTTGGATATATACAGCACCGTATCATCCGCATACATGTGGATGGAAGAGTTAGAGCAGGCAGAGGGCAGATCATAGAAACATAGAATTTGATGGCAGATAAGGACCGCTTGGCCCACCTAGTCTGCCCATTTCTCTACCTAACGGATAAGCTGCAGATCCTAGTTAACCAACAGCCTACTTCCTCCTACCCCCCCACTAGAATTGTCTTATGTCTGTCCCATGCATTCTTGAATTCCCTCATCATTAAGAAAAATGGAGAAGAGAAGCAGACCAAGGAGTGAGCCTTGTGGAACACCAGTGGTCACTGGGAGAGCAGCAGAGGTAATGTTGCCAATTCTGACAGATTGGGACCTGCCAGCCAGGTAGGAGTGGAACCAACAGGTGGCCTCCCTAGAGAGCCCTGCAAGAGAGATCTTAGATAGGAGGAGGGAGTGTGATACCATGTTGAACGCTTTTGCTAGATCAACAAAAATAGCCGAGGTTATGTGACCTTTATCCATACCTGTAAGGATGGCGTCAGTGAGCCTTAGGAGAGAGGTGGTGGTGAAGTGTGCTTGCCTAAAGCTAGACTGGTAAGGCAAGAAAAAGGAAGAGAAGTCAAGAAAAGAGGAGAGTTGTGAGAGGACGAGGTGCTCCTGCATTTTAGCTAAAATAGGGAGGAGGGAGATGGGGCCGTAGCTACCAGGAAAAGAGGGGTCACCACCCTTAGGGAGGGGAATAACTGTGGCATGCTTCCACTTTAGAAACATAGAAACATAGAATTTGACGGCAGATAAGGACCGCTTGGCCCACCTAGTCTGCCCATTTTCCTACCTAACAGATAAGCTGCAGGTCCTAGTTAACCAACAGCTTACTTCCTCCTACCCCCCACTATGACTGCCTTATGCCTGTCCCATGCATTCTTGAATTCCCCCACTGTTCTTGACTCCACGACCACCTCAGGGAGGCTGTTCCATGCATCCACAACCCTCTCTGTGAAAAAATACTTCCTCACATTACCTCTGAGCCGTCCCCCATCTTCAAATTGTGCTCCTTGTTCTTGCACATCTCTTTTTCTGAAAGATGCTACCCTCTTGGACTTTGTTGATTCCCTTGAGGTACTTGAAAGTTTCTATCATGGCCCCTCTCTCCTTCTTTCCTCAAGGGTATACATATTAAGCTCCTTTAGTCTTTCTTCGTATGTCTTCTGGTGCAGACCCTGCACCATTTTGGTTGCCCTCCTCTGGACTGCCTCCACTCTGTCTATGTCTTTATGGAGATGGGGTCTCCAGAACTGCACACAGTACTCCAGATGAGGTCTCACCAACTGTCTGTAGAGAGGGATAACAACTTCCTGTTTTCTACTATTGATGCCTCTTCCTATGCATCCCAGCATCCCCCAGCCTTCCTTACTGCCTTCTCACATTGCTTGCCCACCTTTAGGTCATCTGATATAATTACCCCAGGTTCCTTTCTATTTTACTGTTGTCAGTATCTCACCCCTATTGTGTACGCTTCCTGGTTTTGTTTCCATGTGCATTACCTTGCACTTTTGCATTGAATCTGAGCTGCCATACATTTGACCATTCCTCCAACCTTGCCAAGTCCCTTCTCATCCTTTCCACTCCATCTTGTGTATCAACCCTGTTATGGATCTTTGTGTCATCTGCAAAAACATACTTTTCCTTCCAGTTCCTCTGCAATGTCACTTATAAAGACATTAAAAGGACCAGTACCAGTACTGAACCCTGGTACCCGCTAGTAACCTCCTTTCTTCACTGTGTACCTTTACTACTACCCTTTGCGCCCTGTTGTCTAGCCAATTTTTATCCAGGCTACCACCTTGGGACCCACTCCAAGGCTGGCTAACTTGTGTATTAATCTTTTGTGTGGGACTGTATCAAATGCCTTGCTAAAATCTAGGTAGGCCATGTCCACAGCCCCTCCCTGGTCTACTACTTTGGTCACCCAGTCAAAGAAATCTATTAGATTCGTCTGACACGACCTTCCCATCGTGAATCCATGCTGCCTTGGGTCCTGTGCCCCACTGGCCTCTATGTACTCAACGATTCTTTCCTTCAGAATTGATTCCATCATTTTCCCTACCACTGAGGTCAAACTAACTGGTCTGTAGTTTCCTGCCTCTGTCCTGCTCCCACTTTCGTGAAGAGAAATCACATCTGCCCTCCTCCAGTCCTCGGGTACCACCCCATCTTCCCATGATTTGTTAAAGAGAGTAGTCAGCTGTGTCACTAGTTCTACCCTTAGTTCTTTTAGAATTCTTGGGTGAATCCCATCAGGCCCCACTGCTTTGTCCACCTTCAATTTTATTAGTTCTTTCAGAACCCTTTCTTCTGTAAATGGACTGGTATCGACCCCCGTCTTCAGAGTGTTTCTCTTGTTTGGTTTAGGTAACTCCCCCTTCTCTTCCTTTGTGAATGCTGAGCTGAATTTTCATTCAGTATCCCTGTTTTTTCACTGTCACCCTCTACCCACATTCCCTCCCCTTTATTAAGCTTCAGTATCCCTCCTTTGGTCTTTCTTTGCTCTCTAATGTACCTATAAAAGGTCATATCCTCCTTCTTAACAGAATTGGCTAACCTTTCCTCAGTTTGGGCCTTTGCTATTCTGACTGCCTTCCCAGCCTCTTTCTGCTTTAACTGATAAAGTTTTCTGTCCTGCTCCTTCTGTGTTTCCTTATATTTCCTGAATGCTGTCCTTTTCTCCTTAACCTTCCCTGCCACCTCTTTTGAGAACCATAGCGGTTTTTTCCTTCATTGTGTTTTATTGATTTGCTTTACACAAAGGCTTGTTGCCTCTGTGATGGCTGTTTTGATCACTCCCCATTGTTCCTCCACCCCTCCTTCTTGCCTGTTTGCTAGTGCTTTTCTGAGGCACTCTCTCATTTTCCCAAAGTCAGCCCTCCTAAAGTCCAGTACCCTTGCTTTTGTATGGCTTGATTGTATGGCTGTGTTTATCGTGAACCACACTGTTTGGTGGTCGCTGTTCCAGATGGCTACCCACTTCTAAATCTGAGATTCTTTCTCCGTCCCCATTTGAGAGTACCAGGTCTAAGATTGCTCCCTCCCGAGTGGGTTCCAATACTAGCTGTCTGAGGCATGCCCCTTGTAGGGCATCAAGAATGACCCTGCTTTTGGATGTGCCTGCAGCAAAGGTGCTCCAGTTAACATCTGGCATATTCAGGGCCCCCATCAACAATATCTCCCCTTTTTCTGCCATTCTAAGAAAGCCTTCTATCATTTCCTTGTCCATTCGCTCCCCCTGAGGTGAGGGTCTGTATACAACCCCCTTGCAGATTGTGGTGCCATTGATAGGATGGAAGCTAGTGAGAGGGAGAGGTTGAATAAGGCAGCCAAGGGACTGGCTATGGTAGGGGCTTTCTAGAAGAGCATTTTGGAGTCCAGTCTCAAGGGGCATTTCCCTTTGGAGGGGTTAAGGGCGAGGAGTTCAACGAGCACATCTGCCGTAGTGACAGGGCGAAATGCAAAGGAAGGTGAAGAAGTTGCAGAGGCATGGGGGGGTTAGTGGTGTTTGGGGGAGCCTGTTGGATCGGTAGACAGAAGAGCTGATGCACAATTAGTGAAAAATGAGTTAAACTTGGTGGCCACTGCAAGGGGGTCAGCAATGCAGTGGCCGCCGATGACGAGAACAGGGATGGAGGCTGTGCAGGGGAGGAGAATATCAATTTAACCACCTTCCAGAATTTAGATGGGTGTGTTAAATTAGTAAGGAAGGAGGCTAAGAAATGATTGGCTTTTGCCTGGCGGATTAACCTCGTGCAGGCATTATGGAGTGAACGATTTTTTAGGTGATCTGTTGGACTTCTGGAGGCCTTGAAAGACTTCCACACCTGGTCCCTGGCCCTGAGGTGGTCCATGAGGTCAGCTGATATCCAGGGCAGATGAACGCCCCTCACTTGGGTATGCCTGAGTGGAAAGTAGTAGTCTCAGACCTCCAAGAACTTAGATTTGAAGTAATCCAGGACAGAATCGATAGGTGAGGCACCGAAGATAAAGGACCAGTCAGTATTTGCCAGGTTATATAAGACAGAGGCAATGTCCAGGGATTTAAAGGACCTGGTAAGTAATACTCTGGGGGGGGGGAGCACTTTACGTCTGCATATTTTTCTTACCAGGTATATCATGCAGTGATCTCTAAGGTAGTCTGGCAAGAAGCCGGAGGCAGTTATATGATGGGTGTGGGAGGTAAGGGCCCAATCAAGAAGGGAGTGGTTCAGGGATCTAGTGTTCAGGTGGGTGGGCTCTGTAATCTGCTGGGATAGGTTTAAAGTGGCCACTTGGTTACAAAACTTAGACTTGGTACTGGAAAGCCAGTTCAGATTGAAATCATCAAGATGTAAATTTCACCCCCAGGTGCGTGAGATTTTAATGCTGTCAGGTGATCAAGGATAGAGGCTGAGAGTACATCAGGGGAGCAGTAGGATCCAGCTATAAATATAGGGGCTGAGTGTGGGAGAGCAATTTTTATTATTAATGCATCAATAGTCTGAATGGGCAAAGGTAGCGGAACTGGGGAGAACTGTAGCGATGTGGAGATGTACATGGCAATGCCTCCACCTCTTTTGGTTCCTGGTCGGTTATGGTGAAGGATAGCATGTCCTGGAATTGATAATTCAGTGTCAGTGTGATACAGCTTAAGCCCGGTTTCGGAGATAATCATGACATCTGGGCTGAGAGCTAGGACACTGGGTTGTAATAGGGTTAGCTTATATGGGAGGCTACATATGTTTAGGTGAGCTATTTTTAAGCCCTGGAAACTGACTGGTGACTGGAAAGTGGAGGAAGGGTTTAATCCATACAGTGCAATTGGCCCAGGGTTTGACTCAACATCCTCTGCTTGCACGAGTAGCAGTATCAGTAGCAGCTTGAGATTATGTGTGGCCTGCCCAGGTTTACGATATGAGGCTGGGGATGGTAGTGAAGCACTGAGGTGTCCCTGGCTGGGGCTTTCAGAGCCAACAGTGCAGCATGAAAAGAGGGTGGTAGAATATTTGGTCCAGTCAGTAGAGTGAAACTGGAGCCTGAGGGTGGCATTCGAGCAGTAGAGGTGACAGAGTGATGTGGGGGAAGCTCTCGGAAGTCAATTCGTGGGGCAGGTGGCAGTGTTTCTGAGTAAGAGGAGGGTGGAAGGGATGCAAGGGGTGCAAGAAAGGTGACTACCAGAAAACAGAAAGGCAGCATGCTTAAGCTGCTGGGAGGTAGAATAGGAAGTATACAGCCTGCAGCTTGCAGTGTCCACTAGTGGCAGGCCCTGATAATCTACTGGTGGAGAAATTACCTGATTATTATCCAGTCATGTGATACCCACTATACAGTAACAAGCTCACCAAGGGTGGTGGTGGGGAATCCCTAGCATACATGATCACAGTGCAACTGTTAGCAGGCTCACACAGAGAGGTCCACTTTTGAAAATGGTGCCTAAATCACACTGCGTGTTACAAACACTCTGAAAGCGCCATACCTGGCTGTATTTGGGAGTCGGTCAATGCAGCTTTGGGGAGGGCAGCAGAGAATGGCCCTTGTGACCAGCGGAAAGCTGCAACAGAGAGAGCAAGGTAAGAAACATTAATACCTGGGCTTGGGGGAGGGACAGGGAGTATGCTGGGGAAAATCGATTGTTCTCCTTAGGGCAAAAATCACTGCTTGTGTTTTACAGGTAAATCCTCTAACTAACACTAAGCAAGATTTTTAAATCAAATAAATGCAGCCTTGCGAGGTTAAAACAAGTGAGTAGTAGAATTTCTGCACAATTGGTACTTAAAGCACTGCTCACATTTAGAGAGCTCAAACAGCACAGTTCATAAAGACTTTTAATTCAAATAAATGCAGCCTTGAGAGGTTAAAACAAGCTAGGAGCAGTATTCCTGCACAATGTTACTTAAAGCACTGCTTACGGTTAAAGAGCTCATACTGCACAGTTCTTAAAGCTCCCTAGCTCCGTTGAAAAGAAATAAATGCAGGCATTTCTTGAAAAGGTTCAGCTTATAAAAAAACGACTGTAGTGTTGCACCGACTGAAAGTCCTCCATAGCGTACAAGATCACAATGCAGCTGTTAGCAAGCTCACACGGAGAGGTCCACTTTTGAAAATGGTGCCTAAATCGCACTGCGTGCTACAAACATTCTGAAAGCTTCATACCTGGCTGTATTTGGGGGTCGGGCCATGCAGCTTCAGGGAGGGCAGCAGAGGTTGGCTCTTGTGACCAGCGGGAAGCTGGCTGTATTTGGGAGTCTGGCAACGCAGCTTCGGGGAGGGCAGCAGAGAATGGCCTTCATGACCAGCAGGAAGCTGGGGTGTTTCTTTGCTGCCAGAGCCATCTGCCAGAAGCTATTGAACTGCAGTTGAGACAGTGCATCCGTGATTACATTCACAACCCCTGGAACGTGACTCGCCCTGAAGGACACATTGATTTGCAGGCACCTCAGGGACGAAGATCCTCAGTAGCCGCATCACCTCCTTAGAATTGGATGTTTGTGTGTTCAAGATGGACACCGCCCCCATGTTATCTGACCGAAAAATAACTTTTTTGTGTCTGAGCCTATCCCCCAAATGAACATTGCCACCAGAATGGGGAAAACTCCAATAGGAGGCTGCAGACATTTACATGCACGAGGCGAATGCCTTTAAGTCCTGTCAGCTCTGAAGGTGAAGGGAGGGTTTTTACTAGGCCAGGATTAAGTTCGACGTTACCTGAGCATAGGAGAAGGAGAAGCACAATTTTCTGCAGAGCAGCAAAAGGTAGTTTGAAAGCTCTTTCCTTTGAGCAGCTAGATGGGTATTCAGTGCAGTGAAGCTTAGTGTCCTACTCCTGGTTAAACAATTGCGGGGAAAAAAGATCAACTATAAATACATGTAACCATGATGACCTACTATAAACACTGGGTAATAAACATACATTAGTGAGTTCATAGGCCTGTAGTGACACTAGTCCCTGCCGAGACTAAATGCCATTTGAACATTTCCTGCTCAGTCTGATCAGTTAAGTTATCATCCCCTATCCAGTGACTCTGGCTCTCCAAAACAATAGTTTTTTTGTTTGTTTATTTGTTTTTTCTATAAACTGCAGAAACCCAAATGGGAGATGCATCAGCCCCCAGTCAGCTCTGTCCCATCAGAACCCTGGTTTCTCAGCAGGCAGCACCATGCACAACTACTGTGCCACTGAGCTGGACCACTTTTGGGGTTTTAATTAGAAATTAAACAGCATGCCTATCACCTAATGTGTGCAACCCCCTTGTGTTTCCGTGTGTGCCCACATAAAGTCGTTTCCCATGCAGGTAGGTCGTCCTATGACTGCTTGTCTGGCAGGCCAGTACAGTCAGAATCCTAATCTTTGTTTTCATGGTGCATTATTAATCAGTTTATGTATTTAAAATGATATCATGGTGACTCTGTTGTAGCCAATCAGATCTCCTATTTACAGGGCTTTGTGTGGCAATAAAGCATGTAAATAAGCATGCAGAACACAAAGGCATTTTGAATATGCCAATTTGGGGAAAAACACACTCTGAATATGCCTTAACATTCACCTGTCAGAAACTCAACTATCAAAACAGAAATGGATTTAGCTGAGCAGTTCCTCCCGCAGTCAGAAACTGCTAAAAAAGTAAACTTTAGCCTTTGAAAACTAGTCACATTGTACTCCTTCTGTACCTGAATATAACAAGGATAAAGACAGGCATTGAAGGCTCAGCCCTTAGGAATAACGGAACTAAGCACCAATGATAACGACCTCAGCCTTTGTCCACAGTTTTTATCTACATTGCCCCCTGACATTATTCACTCATACACTGTCTGACCCTCCCATTAATACTATATTGTTGCCCAGAAAATGCTAATTTCTTGGTGAAATCTGGGGAAAGGGTTACAGTAGGAAAATGACATGAAAATAGCAATTACAGTAACTATGTCGCTGTATTGACCAGCGCTGTATTTGCTGTCACTGTATTGACCAGTGCTGAATTTGCTGTCACTGTATTGGCTAACGCTGTATTTGATATCGCTGTAATGTAGCATGGGCCAGTACAGCGTCAGCCAATATACCGACAGCAAATACAGTGCTGGTCAACACAGCGACAACAAATGCATCGTCAGCCAATATACCGACAGCAATATAGCGCTGGTCAACACAGCGACAACAAATGCAGCGTCAGTCAATATACCGACAGCAAACACAGCGTGGACAATACAGCCAATAGAAATTACAGAGCTGGTCATTATAGCGACGGCAAGTACAGCGTGATCAATACAGCTACAGCAAGTACAGCGACAGCCAATATCCTGACAGCAAATACAGCGCTAGTCAATACAAGGACAGCAGATACAGCCTTGTCAACACAGCGTAATCAATACAGCAACAGCAAATACAGCGCTAGTCACTACAATGACAGCAGATACAGCTAATATAGTGCTGGTTAATATAGTGTCAGCAAATACAGGGTGGTCAATACAGTGAAAGCAAACACAGCAACAGCAAACACAGCGCTGGTCAATACAGCGTTGTCAACACAGCGTAATCAATTCAGCCACAGCAAATACAGCTGGTCAAAACAGTGACATAGTCACTGTAATTGCTATGTTATCTGTCATTATCCTACTGTAAAACTTTCCACCAGATTTCACCAATAAATTAGCCTTTTCTGGGTAACAAGCCACACTGTAGCCTGTGCGCTGTGGATATTTGGCTGCAGAGAAGAAGGGAAGGCCCACAACCTTTAGGCTATTTGTCACATAAGGTCCTTTAGCTCCTGGCTATGCCTCCACCTATCCATGACACATATTACTTACTATTCAGTGAACTGCTACATTAGCAGAGGGGAGCATGAGACCCAATATAAATGACTTGAGGATGACTGCCGATGTGCCAAGCAATTTAATTAATGTTGCATCTGCAAGTTTACTGTGGGACAATCTGTATTTAACTTTGGAGTCGGGGGTAAAGAAAACATTGGAGTCCGATGTAAAGAAAACACACTACCTTCCTATAATTTACCGCGAATATTAGCACAGTAGTGTTTATGGCATGGTTATTTGGGAAGATAAAACGCTTCATTAAAATAAAACTATTAGCTGTCATACTGCCTATTGTAATAGACATAATTCTGAGGTTATCACTGTGGTGCTCACTGAACAAAAGCAGACCGCCCCGTCGGAGACCTGTGCTGTGGAAATGAACAATGTTTTCTCCTTTTTGTCCAACTCGGTTTTAGAGCGAACTATATTGTTAGATCCACTATAGCTAGTCCCAGTATAGTCTATGTTAAGTAGATATTCCAATGATCGATCAGCATGCTGACGATACCAGTAGATGATAGGGGCTGTTGTTCCAATTTCATAAGTACAATTCAGCGTTGCATTATCCCCTACAGATACTGGCAAAGAGGCAGGAGATCGGATTGCAGAGTCCTTTTGGCAAGAAATCAAGTTAACGGAAATAGAAAACAACATAGGTTATTGTGTAATCTAATTTACTTATTAGACACAGTCGCTACACCAATACTGTGCAATGAACAGTTTGGAAGACTTTATATAAAAGTCATGCAAGCTTGTTTTACAGTACAGTACTAATAAAAAGTTTCTGAGAAAAAAAAATGAACTGTAAGAGGTTGAAGTCGTACCAGACAGCAAATACATTAAAACAGCACAAGCATGCCCTGGCATGTTTTCGCGATGGGTTCTGATTTGCACTGTGAATGACGGACACCTTAAAAAACACAGTTAATGACGTCAGCCCGCAGCTTCCCACTCAAAAACTGTCAATACTGGGGACTGTAAGAGAATGGGCATCACCAGAGCATACAGTAAGAGGTGGACTATAAATCCCCCACCAAATTATGCAACTATGCAGTGAAAATCTGTAACACCTAAATAATTACAACCATCATTTTGAAGACAGCCTACCATATCTTAGCCAGTATAAGTCATATAGGGGCATAACATGAGAATGCCTCAAGCAGCAGAGTTTTGAATCATTTCGAGTTTGTGAGTAGCAGAGGTAGGAAGTCTTACATATAAGGAATTACAATAATACCATCTTGACATCAGGTTGGGCATGTTAAAGAGTCTTGGCTGATTCCAGTGTCAGAAACCTTCAAATACAATAAATATTTAAAAGTTGAGACTGAGACGCTCTTACAACAGAAGCAATCTGATAAGAGAATGAGAATCGTGACTCAAATAAAAAACCCCGACTTTTATCAGCATTGAGATGGAGAACAGTGTATTCTTTAATCCAAGCACTTTCATCCTTCACATTTTCCAAGTGACTCTTATAACCCCAAAAACAATTTTGTTTTTAAAGAATTAGGGGATGTCCCTCAGCAGCAGAAGATGCCATCATGCCATGGTAAGATCATAGAGGTGAAACCCTGCAGATACAAATAAATGTGATATTTTTCAATCCATGGCATATCCCACATTTACTGTGCCCCATGACCAGGTTTTGCATTGATCACCTCATGGCATATACAGTTCTGACCCGCAGCTTCAGTATGCCCCACCCCCACAGTCTGGAACAACCCAGGCACTATCAGTAAATTTATTAGACAGCTATACATCATGAGAAAATGGGGATATTTTTTTCCAAATAGTCATTCACAAAACAAAAGAGATAAGGGAAGGGATTTGCAAGAATGGAGCAAGCACTATAGATTCTACCCCCCCAGCCCCACCCCTTCAGTGTTACGGTGTTCCTTGATTAGTGCACTAGTTCCTGCAGTTAAGTGTTCCTGTGTAATTGTGCTGTAATTACAACGGTATTGCTACAGTAATGACAGGGCACTAATATCTACAGGGATCCTTGTATTTTACTTAGAAATAGAGCTATCTACATGGAAATTGTTCTGGAGTTACAGAGAAAATACCAATTCAATCTAGGAACACTGTAATGAAGCAACTGGAGATTGCAATCCACCCTGATCTTCAGTTGGAACAGTTGTTTTTAGTTAACATGTGAGACAAACATGTAGAAAGAACTTTCTTGGTAATATTGTCCTCTATTAACTGCAAAAAAAGCATTAGTACGACACAATATAGTATATGCACTATGCAGTATGGGTAACAGAAGGAGCTGCATCCTCTCTGGCTCTGTATTTGCTTGGAGCTAAACACACTTTTCTGTCACTGAGGGGACTCATGGCACAGAAAGAGATTCTGCTGTCCCAGAGGATGAACAAAGAGCTAAATAAAGGTACACTTTTCTCAGCCTTGTCCTGGCCTTCTGTGAAACGATCGTCTTGTCTTCCTTTAGTAACGTAGCCCGAATAATCAATATAAAATAAGTTTTCCATGGATTTGTTTGCATGCTATCGACACCAGTACAGATACGGGTCTGTACTGCTATAGTTGCAATTCAGTGTCACCTCATTCCGTTCAGTCACTGACATCACCTGAGGAAACTGGGTCACAGTGTCCTTCTGTGATAATACCCAGGGAACAACAACAATAAAAACATACATGCTCAGTAAAAAATTGCATATCCAAGTAAATTAATAATACAGTTGTAATTAGCATAGAAAGTTACAAAATGCCGACTTGTGCTAAAATGTCATGATCATATTTAAGCAATGTAAAAAGTAACCCGTTAAAATTACCAGAAAACAAGGAACATAAAATAAGGAAACTAAACTCCATCTCCCCAGAATATCTTCAATGCAGATTTGTAAAACCTAAAGGGAGCATTCCATGTGCAAGGTAACGTAAATCTATGGTTAAGTGATGTTAGCTTAGTAAGATGTAAACTGTTCAGCTGTTGACGGTCTGTGATCTACCTTATGCAGAACTGCACAAGTCACATTCACTGTTTATGCCATGCTGTTACACTCTGAAGAGTTCAAATCTTTTCCGAGTTCGTTATAAACTCTATACTATTCATTAGAAAGTATAAATATAAAACAGACATACACATTCTGGCAATTTACTCAACAATTTGAAGCCCCTTGCTATGCATTGTAATGCTGTCAGGTTTATTTATTTAGTTTTTGTTGACCGGTAAGTGCACTAGACAAATCCTGCCTATTTTCAGGCATGACCCGGGGGAGGGCGATACAGATGAATGCCAACTGACCTTGAACCAGATGAAACTGTTGGTGGTATTTTTAGTGAATGAAGGAAATTTAGCCAGGACACCGGGGAAATTCCCCTACTCTTTTCAATAAGTGCCATGGGATCTTTAACATCCACCTGAACTACCACCAATCCAGGCAGATGGGACCTTGGTTTAACATCTCATCCAAAAGACGGCACCTCAGAAGTGCAGCACCCCTCTCATGCTACACTACAGTGTCAGTACTGGGATATTAACCCACGTGCCAGATGTGGGAACTGAACCCACAGCCCTCTGATCTCCCGGCCTCAGAGGCGAGTGTGCTGCCTGCTGAGACACTGACACTCAAGACAGGTTGAGAGGTAGTATGAGTTGAGCACATAGCCATGCATTCAAAACAAAGTGTTGTTTTGTGAACAAGTGACTTTTTTCGCACTTGCGCACTTTTCTATGTGCGCCAACTGCAGAGTACTGGAAGCAAATACTGTAGAAGTTCGATTAACTATTCGTAACCCCCTTGTTAGCTGGTGTTACTAGAATCCCATTAAGACCTAGTGGTAGGCAGGGAAGGCAGCTTGTGAAACTCCAGTTAAATGGGTTTCACACTGTCTCACTGTGTTCTCAGTCTCAGCTGAGACTGAGGGATGACATCACCATAGAACTATTGCAGCTGCATGAGCCACAATGGAATCTGCAGCAGGGAGTTGGAATAGAATGTTGGGAGGTTTGAACAGTAGTCTGTGGTCAGTTGGAGTTGGGAGCTTGCTGAGAGAGCAGCACAGCAGCTCTGTGTAGGCTCGTGGAGCCTCAGCCCTGACATAAGGCTACAGTCAGGAAAAAGGTGTGTTTCCACCTTAAGAGAGACACAGAAGCAGTTTGTAAGTGATGGAGACCACTGATTTGGGTCTCAGTGCCCCCTCCCTTGGGGGATGGGGGCAGGAAAGGGTTTCCTGCATATTCCAGGGGCAACCCCCCCCCGGATTCTCCTACTAGTGGAGAAGCTGCCTTATTTGTTCCAGAGTTTTTGGGAAACAAGAAGATTTTGTGAATCGCCTGTGGGGCACCTGCAACCGGAGGGTGAGTTTCTGCTCTTTCTAAAGGGCCTATGTTTTTCACCCTGGGACTTGTGTGATAGTGGGGATTGGACTACTGAAATAGAGGGAGGCCTAGAGTAATAGGCTTAGCCAAAAGTAAAAGTATGTTCAAGTCCAGCACTTATGGGAAGTCAAGACATGTAGAGGAGATGTGACATACGTCTACCCAGTAATCTACATCACCAAGCTTTCAGTAAAAGAGTTGTTTAGTTTCCAGAGAGATGGCTGGGTATTGATTGTGGGAGCTGGAGGTGGGAGACCCCCCCCATCTTTAGTGACCAGGTCCACCTCTACGGATTTGCTCTGTGGATTTCTACTTTGCCTCATGCACTTGGCCAGTGATGAGGGAAGTACCCAGACATGGGATTGGAAGGAGAATTCCCTCTAGGAGTCGAAGGCTCTAAGGTGGTTTGGGGAGCCACAACAGGAAAACTGGTTCATTTCCCAAAATGGACCGTGGATCATGTGGCTGGCAGGGGAGCTGGGCCAGTGGGGAAAACCCAAGTAGTGTACAAGTCGGGCTGTGTATCCAAAGCTGTGTGCAAGTCTGGGCTATGTGCCTTGTGGGTTCAGAGCCTGAGGGCTGGAAATGTGAAGAAGTGTTCTGCTGTTGTCTCTAATCTGCATTACCAGGAATGTAGCCCTGTGGGGGTCCGTCTATGCTTTGTTTGTTCAGCTTGGATGTGACTAAAAGCCCCACTGTAGAATCCCATTCCTGGTTCTGAATATTGCTTCCTGTGTTCAGATTTACTTGGGTGCCCCTGTGCAGAGTAGCCAAACCTAGGCCCCCTGTGCCGAGTAACCTCATCCTCCCTGAACCAAGTCCCCACCAGGTACTGCTGTCAGCTTCAACAGCATGCCACCTGTCGTTTTGCTAAAAGGCAAGCATCCAGGGTTACATATACTAGTTTGCTGGCTGAACCAGGCCTCATTACACAACAAGCAAAACAGTTCAGATCAGACATTAGGCTCATTCAAACGACGAGAAAGTTGTATCCCCACTGTGTAAATGGTTGTAGCCAAGCGATCTGAAATGCTGTGTAGCAGCTTTCACCATACATAGCTCTAGAATGCTGCAGGTGCTGCAAGAGAAGTTCTGGTGTTTTGAGGAGTGTTCCATTGTGGGGTGCAGACAACAGTACTACAGTGGAGGGGGTCTTCCGAACCGAGTTCAGCCAAAGGTAGTTTTAGGTACATTAAGCACAGCTGAACTCAGGCAAGTAGTTTTTTTCAAAAACCGAGGGCTGTAAGTTCAGAAAACACGGTCCCATAGTGGAGCCATGATACTGGGCAATGTATTGGATGGTGCTGGCTGTTCACACAGCCAACCAAACCAGTGCAAAACTCCCATTTGACTGTGCGATCCCAAGAAAACAGGGATCGTTTGCACAACAGAATGCAAGTGGAAAATGGCAGAAAGGTGGCATTCATATGTGCACAGGGGCACCGATCTGGGCACTGTGCACCACCAGCACCGACTCAGAATATGCAGTGTGAATGAGTCTAATTAATTTGCCATAATTCAGGCTCTGCTAACCGAAGGAGGATCTTTGAAAATAACCTCTGCATGATCTTAAAGTACTTCCCTAGACATGTTCACGTTTGGTGCCTTTCTGCATTTCAGTAGTGCTGATTTTATGCCATCCATTTGTGAACTACACAATTGTTCATTCTGGTTGTGTTGGAAGGGGTTACACATATCTGTGTGTTTTCCTTAGGGCTAAGATTGCAGAGTTAAGTACTGTAGTTGTCGGCATGCTGTGTTGTTTCAGCAGCTGGAACATGTTACCAGTTCTTTATTATTGCTCACAGCTTGGTGCCAATTCCATGGGTCCTGAAGTGCTCACGCACCCACAAAGCTGACTTAAGGACACTCAATGTTTTAAGGGAAGCCTGCAAACAAGGACAACCAGAAACAGGTCATAGGAAAAATGCTCCCTGTTGGCAGCAAGCACTGCAATTTAAGGTTCATAAAAGTTGCCCCCTTTGTTACTGCTGCTGTGTTGTATTCCCATGCATTCCTGTCACCCAGGGTGCCTCCGGAAGTGAGCTGCTGATATTATGGCTCAGTATTCCTTTGCTGGAAAAACTCATAGCCAGGGACCCTAGTGCTCTGCGGCAGAATTTTCTGATTTCTGCGGCAGGACTCCTAGGCTTCTCTGGCAGCATTTTCTGACTTCTGTGGCATGATTTATTCATTTTTGTGGCAGAAAGCAGTCCTACCATTGGCTACAACATAATGTGATGTCATAGATGACATCATCTGCCAAGCATAGAGGAGGGGCTTCCAGATAAACAAGATGGGCACGAGAGCCTTGCACTATGGAAAAAAGTGGATATTTGAATGAAAATTCACCAAAAACAATGGCTTCTGCGGCACTAAATGAATTCTGCGGTATGATGCAAATTCTACGGAAAATTCCACAACCGCAGAATAGCAGAATTCCAGGGACCTTGCTCTTAGCAAATGTATAAATAAAACACATCTCTCCAGTCCTTCAGGCCACTGCAAACTGAATAGAAGAATGTATTTATTTGGATTTTGTTAACCAGATAGGCTCACTGAGACTAAAAGTTCCTTTTTCGGGAGGGACCCAGAATTAATTACATGCAACAGTCATTTATAAATACAAGTACCAGTCCATGAATAACAAGAAAATACAGTAACATAGAAGAAGTACAACCCATATTAGCAGACAATTTAACATTGTAACAAAGTCGAGGTATATTGACAGGCTTTAAATATACACAGACTTCAGCACTGTGACCTTAAAGAGCTACTGATGCCTCAAAGAAAACTCTGAGAAACATAATAATTTGGTGCAATTCTGTTTGCATTCTATGTATATTTTATATATTTCTCCTTCCCATTATTTATTACTGAGTAAATGTGCATTAATATATGATCTTTGCCACCTTGAGCTCCCTTAGAGCTCATCTGCCTTTATACCTTATTCCCTACTTCAAGAAATAATCATCTGTTGCAACATCACAATCTGTTGTCATTGCAGTAACTGTGATGTCACAAGCAGTGCATTATGACCTTGGGTAGGGAATAAAAAATGGGAGTGGATGAACTCTTCGGGAGCAAAGATTCTGTTTTCATGCAGATCCCCTAAATAATAAATGATTGGGAGGAAAAACATAGAACTAATGTGAAATATAAGCTGGAATGTATCTAAAGCCTGTCCTCTCCCACTCCCTCCCAACCCACTGTCCATCCCTACCCCCACCCTCTCCAGGTATTATCTAGGTATGTCCAGCACTGTACCCACGATGGAACCCTTGGGTACCTTGTATATGATTGTAACTTATTATAAGTAACATTATTATGTAACCTATGTATACTATATGTTTAATGTTCTGCACCTGTACTGTTCTCACTGTTGTAACCACACTATGTAACTCTGTCTACCCCTCCCCCCCGCGACGAGGGGCCTTTGTAAATGAGCCCATGATTCAAAGGTTGTAAATCTGACTTTTCTAATAAATAATAAATATTATGTTTTATTAATGTTCTCCTGAAGGCACCAGCTGCTCTTTAAGAGAATAAAGCAGCAAGGTAACATCAAGACCAGTAGTCTACACGACAAGAGGCTAGACCAATGATAGGCGGGTGGGGGGGCTCAGTTGGAACAAGTTCACTGGCTGCATATGAAGACTGTACCCCTAAGGAAGGATTTAAAGGACTCCTGAATGGTGCAAGCCTCTACATCAGCCAGGAGGTTGTTCCGCACCCTAGGAGCCACAGTGACAAAGTACCTTTTGCTGGCAGCCCTTGCTGTTTTGAAACAGTGAGAAGCAGTTGACAGGAGGATCAAAAGATTCTCTGATGGGGTTCAAGTTCCTGGATGGAGGACCTCATCAAAATGTATGGAATAGTCAGGATTACACATATTTTTTTATTTCTTATTTTTTGTTTCTTTTTTCTTTTAACCAGGAAGTGAAATGGTGATCTGGGCAATGCCCTTTTTCAGTCACGCCTAACAATGAATAACAGTACTAGAAATACAGTATACATATAAGACTACACAAAAGCAATGACCATTACATGAACAAGAGCTAATATTGTCATAACATTTTTTCAACAAAATTTTCAAGTGCTTAACATTGTTTGCAGTTTTGACCTTTGCTGACAAAAACTGTTTGTTATGGAAGGAGCACACTAAGACTTTTTGCTTAACTTAGGAAACTGCAGATATATATATATATATCCAGAATCTGCATACATTCAGACTTACTCAGCACTCAGTTATTAATGTATAAAGGGAGAAAGGGGTATCTAATTTGTTCTTATTAAATGCTCACTGAAAATAGTAAATTGAGATAAAAATTGATGTTTTGACCCTACTGTAGATCTTCTTCAGGAAATACAGTATCTAAAAGAGAAGAAAGCAAAGTTAGTGTAGACAGGAGGTAAAATAAGGGATATGTATGTAGGGAAAGAAACAAGCATTTGTCAATGCCGAACGTTCGCTTGCAGGTATTTGCAGTGGTATTTGGCACTTGGACATGACTTAAAAAAATCAGTGACAAAGAAGTACAAGCATTTGTCAATGCCGAATGTTGCTTGCTTCTATGTGCTGTTTAGGTATTTGGAAGTCATTGGAGTGCAAATATTGAAAATTTTATGAATCTCACGAGTCAGCATGTGAGAACTGCGCAACGACAAGCTTGTAAAACAGTCATTTTTTAGGAATTTTTCACCAAATTTTCAACATAGCCTTTTTAAGACCTCTGCTCATAAACAGTGTCAATGTGATTTTCTTAATATGTCCCATACATTGATTTCGCACATCGACTGCGCCATTGTGCGCTACATGGGTGAAACATGTTTTGGGCAGGAGGTGAAAAATGACAGCTGTACTGCTCATAAGGAGGTGTGGTAAAATGGCAATGTTGAAAATCTGGAGTGAAAATATTGAAAATTCACAAACTTACGAGCATGTGTAGGAACTGCGAAACACACACTTGTAAAACAGTCATTTTTAGGAATTTTTTCACCAAATTTTCAACATAGCCATTTTAAGACCTCTGCTAATGAACAGTGTCAATGTGATTTTCTTAATGTGTCCCATACATTGATTTCGCACACCGACTGCGCCATAGTGTGCTACATGGGCGGAAACATGTTTTGGGCAGGATGTGAAAAATGACAGCTATATTGCTCATAAGGAGGTGTGGTAAAATGGCAATGTTGAAAATCTGTAGTGAAAATATTGAAAATTCGCAAACTTAAGAGCGTGCCTAGGAACTGCACAACGCACACTCGTAAAACAGTCATTTTTAGGAATTTTTTCACCAAATTTTCAACATAGTCATTTTAGGACCTCTGCTAATGAACAGTGTCACTGTGATTTTCTTAATGTGTCCCATACATTGATTTCACACACCGACTGCACCATTGTGCGCTACATGGGCGGAAACATGTTCTGGGCAGGATGTGAAAAATGACAGCTGTACTGCTCATAAGGAGGTGTGGTAAAATGGCAATGTTGAAAATCTGTAGTGAAAATATTGAAAATTCACAAAGGTACAAGCATGCGTAGGAACTGCGCAACGCAAGCTCATAAAACAATCATTTTTAGGAATCTTTTCACCAAATTTTCAACATAGCCATTTTAAGACCTCTGCTCATGAACAGTGTCACTGTGATTTTCTTAATGTGTCCCATACATTGATTTTGCACACCGACTGTGCCATTGTGCGCTACATGGGCGGAACACGTTTTGGGTGAGATGTGAAAAATGACAGCTGTACTACTCATAAGAAGGTGTGGTAAAATGGCAATGTTGAAAATCTGGAGTGGAAATATTGAAAATTCGAAAATCTACAAGCGCGTGGGAACTGCACAACGACGCTCATAAAGCAATCATTTTTAGAATCTTTTCACCAAATTTTCAACATAGCCATTTTAAGACCTCTGCTCATGAACAGTTGTCACTGTGATTTTCTTAATGTGTCCCATACATTGATTTCGCACACCGACTGCACCATTGTGCGCTACATGGGCGGAAACACATTTTGGGCAGGATGTGAAAATGACAGCTGTACTGCTCATAAGGAGGTGTGGTAAAATGGCAATGTTGAAAATCTGGAGTGAAAATATTGAAAATTCGCGAACTTATGAGCCTGTGTAGGAACTGCACAACGCACGCTCGTAAAACAGTCATTTTTTGGAATTTTTGCACCAAATTTTCAACATGGGGTTTTTGGGACCCCTTCTCATGAATGATGTCACTGTCATGGCATTATTCAGGCCCGAAGGGTAATTTCGCACAGTGACTGCGCAGTGACTGCGAAATCACCCTTTGGGCCTGAATAACGCCATGACAGTGACAGCATTCATGAGAAGGGGTCCCAAAAACCCCATGTTGAAAATTTGGTGCACAAATTCCAAAAAATGCATAAGATATGGATAACCCTCTATCTAGCCCATTATACAGCTTACCGGCATTTCCTCAGTTCGCGGTCGGCTTTGAAGAGTGCAGACGTGTTCCAGGTCCACCAGATCGTCGTGCCAGAGCTCAGGAGGTAGTATGGGGTGAGGGTGCGGGGAGGCGGGTGCGCAGTGGGTGGGTGCGGGTTGTGGGAGGGGCCTGGGAAGCGCCGTGGGACCGTTTTGATTTACAGGTTTAAAAAAACAGACAACGTGGGACATTTGCCCAGCTGGGTGGAGCTCCCAGCATGGCAGAAGGATAGCTAGGGGGGGCCCGTGGAGCGGCGGGATTGGGCACCCCGTCGGCAGAGGGCAGGGACTGGACGTTTGCCACGCTGGGGTGGGCTCCCAGCATGGCAGAAGGATGGGTGGGGGGCCTGGAGCCGACGGTGGACTGGGCACCTCCGTCGGCAGATGATGCAGGACGTTGGCCACGCTGGGGTGGGCTCCCAGTGTGGCAGCAAAGATTTTGGGGGGGGCGGCGTGATGCAGTGCTGTGTATGACAACGGGGGTTTTCTTTGAAGAGAAGACCACCGCTGTCATACACAGCACCAGGTCTGGATTGGTGCAGGACTGCCATGCCTGCTCTATGGAGCAGGGCATTGCAGGAGAGGAGCACACCTCCAAAGTGTCCCATTCTCCCAAGACGTTCCTTGCGCATGCGCGAAAGCGAACATAAAAAGGAGGAGCTCTGGGAGAAGAAGTGATAAATGGCAAGATAAAGATAGAGGCCCAGATATTCAAAAGGGTTGCGCATGGTGCAACAGTGTTGAGCCATGCGCAACCCACTGATACACCCTGGTGTGATATTCAAACTGGAATTGTGCCTGGCACAAATCCCGATGTGCTGGAGCGATATATATATATATAAATGATATAAACGTACTGAGTGGTCTAACCATTGAAATGTACTGAATATGCCCAACAGATAAATGTGCTGAATATTCAGAATGTCCAACCCAAGCGTCAACCTTTGCAACCTGCGGGTTACCTCCTCCTCAGTTCAGTCTGCTACATGCAGGGCAATCCCTGCTCTTCTGTCAAAAGAAGGGCAACCCTTGCACATCCTGCAGAGACTGTAAATAGTTTAAACATCAGTTCTTTAAAGCCAAGTTCCAAGATTTAATTTTTATGCAAATAGTGCCGGCCAACTCCAAAGCTGCAACGTTCACCAGGCCTGCAACCATCCAGGACTTTGGTAACTGGGTACCCAAGGTATAGTGTGAGATTGCGGGGTTTCATACATGTCTGGGAACTGGTACCAGTGATGGGGAAGTTATATGTGTTCCATCTGATTTAATGCAGTTTAGATAGCCAGGGCTCTGGGTATCATTCTGGTTGGTAAAAGTAGATTTTTTTCTGCTTAGCTGTTACTTACCCAGCTGGAGGGTTTTCACCAGCACAAACCAAACCAATTGTACAGTTTGGCCAGGACATTCAAACTGCGCCAGGCTGTGGCGCAAGCCTGGGTGCAGCTCAACTTTGTTGCGCAGGGGTGTGGCCTGGGCGATATTCAATTGAGCTGCGCTATGGCGCAGCAGCTTTGAATATCGCACCCTGGCCACCCCCACTGTGCATGGTGCAGTAGCACTGCACCAGCACAAGTGGCCAGAGTGGAGCATGGAGATGCACTGGTGCAAGTGCCATTGTGTCATGCACAGCACCTGCAATATTCAAAAGGGGACATGCAAATAGGTCCATAATTTATGCAAGGCGCACAGGGGGCAATTTGCATCTCATTATGGTCCCATTTGCATGCCATTAGCATGCAGGTGCGCCGATCCCTGACGACTTGCGCCTGGCGCTCTGCCAGGCAGCAGCCGTTGGGGACCAATGCCCCCTGCAGCCCGATCGCAGGCATTCCTGTAATATAAAAAAAAAACATCCAATATCCCTGGTAGTCCAGTGGAACTCTATGTGCCCAATTGCAGGCATCAGTATAGTCCCCCCTACGTCCAATATCCCTGGTGGTCCAGTGGACCTCTATGTGCCTGATCACGGTTATCAGTATAGTCCCCCCCCATGTCCAATATCCCTGGTGGTCCAGTGGACCGATCGCCGCCCAATTGCGGGCATCCGTAACACATAACGGATCCCTACCTCCCTGGTGGTCTAGTGTACCCCCCTCTGCACCCGCCCACTGAGCCCCACCGCCCCTTCCCCTTTCAGCCCGACGGTGGCAGCACCCCACCCACCTGCTTTTGCTGACGCCGCCGACTGACAGCCTCGGTATTGCCATGTCATTGGTTCACAGCGTGAGCCAATGGGCATGCAGCCCATAGTCATACTATTTCAGTCCAGATATGTGAATGATTCATTCACATATCTGGACTGAGCTAGTATAGGAGGGCTGCACGCCCATTGGCTCACGCCAGAACTATTGGCGGCAGCCCACCGAGCTGTCAGTCGGGCGGGGCGGCAGGCGGGTGGATGCTCCTGCCAGCCAGCTGACGGGGGCCCAGTGGGCGGTGGGGGGGTACATAGACCACCAGGGTGGTAGGGGTCCGTTATGTGTTACGGATGCCCACGATTGGGCCACTGGACCACCAGGGATATTGGATGTGGGGGGGACTATACTGATGCCCGTGATCGGGCACATAGAGGTCCACTGGACCACCAGGGATATTGGCCGTGGGGGAGCATACTGATGCCCGCTATCGGGCACATAGAGGTCCACTGGACCACCAGAAATATTGGATGTGGGGGGGACTATACTGATGCCCGTGATTGGGCACATAGAGGTCCACTGGACCACCAGGGATATTGGACAGGGGGTTTTGCTCCAGGGATGCTCACGATGGGGCATGGGAGGGCCCCGCCAGGTGCGGCAGGAACTCTGGTGGCCACCCACAGGTGGCAGCTGCAGTGATGCGCCCTGCAATGCGGCAGCTCACCTGTGGGTGGCCATCACTTGTTCCTTTTTTTTGGGCTTAACTTTGTGCAGGCGCAGGTAGGGGTTGCGCATGCTTGACTCTGCACATCCCGGGCTGAATATTGGGCTGTGCAGGTTATGCATGGGCACACCCCCACCTGTGCCTGTAGAGTATACTGATGCGCCTCCGCGCATCGATTTCTGCAGTGCACTTCTTCCTTTGAATATCGCGCTAGGGCGTGATTTCAGTGGGTTGCGCGATGGCATTAACACTGTTGCGCCTATGCGCAACCCTTTGAATATCTGGGCCTTTGTAAATATAACCAATGCATCACCTCTACTCCTCCTGACCTTTACTCCTCCTGTTTCCTCATCCTAACTCCTATGCCCCCTAAATAAATATTATTGTTACTGTTTTTTGCAAATGGTTGTTATGAGCATATTATTAGAGAGAGTCTTTAATTACCAAATGTCTGAAATGTGGGGAACTGTTATTGGGCCATGTGTTGGGGTGGCAAAAGGTAATTGTGGGCGGTATAACATCTCAGGGGGTTGTACCAGGTAACAGCCAGCCCACTTTAAAGTTAGACCCTGAGTGGAGGCACTGTGCATTATGAAACCTTATGGAAAGGAACCAGTTGAAAGATAGTTTGGGAACCCAAACCCCTCAACCTACATCCTAAGTAGTGGGTATGGGTGTAACTCTAGGAGTAGCACCACCTAGGGGTTACATAGGATTTGCGAGACGGGCCAACACTCGAGAGGATGCCCTCGTCGAGAGGCAGTGGGCTAAGATAAGTAGTTTAAATTAGTTTAGCTGCTGCTTCTGCCAGCAACTAAACTAAACTACTTGCCTTAGCCCTCTGCTACTCGACACCTGTTGCAGCTGCCTTAGCCTGCTTCTGCATGGGATCTGGCTGACTGAGAGAGAATGGGATGGTCTGCGTCTTGGAGTGGGAAGGGACTCATCGAGATAAACAGTGAGTTCCCTTCCCACACTGGAGCTGGGTTGTCCTTCTGTCGGACAGGGAGCTAAGACAACACAATTGTTCTGGGCCTGGCTGGCATTGGGGATGGGTAGTATACTGGAGGCTTCCCCGACCCCCTCTGCTCTGTACTCTGGACATAGGTGAACAGCAGAGCCACAGCCAGTTGCCCTGTGACAGACAGTTTCCAAGTTGATATGAAAAGCAATGAGACTTTGCAGCACAATTTACATGACTTTGCCTGAAACATTGATATCAGATTGAGGAGTCTGCTACTTTGATTTTTATTATTTTGTTTAAATAGTATTTTAATGTTACCCAGCATTTTTGGTTTTTATTTTGGTACTGGACAGCCCGACTAGCATGTTAGTTTTGGTTTCGCTTTGCGTCGTGGCTCCGGGAGTTAGGTAGCTGCCTTTTGTTTTGTACTTAAGAAACATGCTGTAATGGACTCCATGCTTCCATCAGCTCATCTCAGAATCGTCCGTGATGGGAAGCCATTTGTATTTTTGTGACCCTCTGGATGCAGGTAAGTGGGCTGCAAAACAAGAGAAATGAAATAACGTGTACCACACAGAGAGGCCAAGTCAAATCCAGATGAATAGGGGGTCTGATAAGTACCACAAGACTATTGCTTTTCTTTTTCCAGCTGAGTTAAAATCAGGGTAAAGGGAATAGAGGTATATCTAGTTTGCAATGTTTGGGCTTGATAGGTGGCTTTCCTTTACAACTGCATCACTTGAATTGAGAACAAGGTGTCTTTACGCCTTGTGGCAGCCCTTTTTCCTGAGTGATGTTACACATGTGCCCTTTACCCTTGTCACCAGTTCCTATCTATGCAGACTGTTTGCTTTTCACATATGCTGTTTTTTTTCCCTATTCTGTTTATCTCCTCTGGTCAATCCCTTCAGATGAGGTCCCCACCCCATCACCCGAACTTCCATGGGGACTTACCACCAGCTGTCTTCCCCCAAGGGTTACCCCACAGATTGGGTCAACGGGGTTCCCCAACCTCCACCTTAGTCTGGATCCCATTGCCATCCCATCACCTTTTCTTGTTTGCTAGTGTTCCTGGGAGGCATGGCATGCAGTGATGTCAGGGTGCATGCCTCGTGGTCCCACGTGATGTGTGCTTATGTCTGTCACGCCTCCTTGATGTTTGGGCCTGGGCTGCCGTTCCCTCAACTTCTGCCAGGGACCAGGCAAGTGCTGGGCTCTGCCCACCCTCTCCCCTGAGGAGGACAGCAGTCCTGTTGATGCTTGATCCTCCCCCACCAGGCAGCCCTCCGATGCCCTTAGTTTGCTTCCAAAGTCAGGTTGTCAGCATCACATGTGATAATGCTACCGCCACGCTAGTGGGCTGGCTCACATACACTAACTGAATGTTTTAAATATTCAGTTCTGATGGGGAGGGGGTCGGCACTACATTAGATTGATATAGCTGGTGAGTATTTTTTCCCCATCTGTTTGTAATTATTAACTTAATGATGCAGGGTCTCTTTCGGTGCCTCAGTTTCTTCTCAAAATTTTGTAGCAGGTGTAACGGGACACATCAAGCCCGATGATTTATAATAATTAAAATAACAAAATTCCTGTTTTGGAGACTTAGTATTCTAAGAACTACACTGGTGATTGTAAGTCTAATTTCCAGATTTTTCTGGGATTCTACTGTCATTCTTTTAGTATGTGTTTAAATAATCAGAATAAAAGTAGGGCAATTATACAGAGCATTAAATGAAGCAAACTGAAAACAGTATAGGAAGCAATTAAATGAAAAAATTCAAGTTCTGTAGACTTACTGAGATGGTCTAAAATGCCACATTCTGTGAAATTCTTTGTTTTTACCAGTGCACAGGTGGTCTAAAGTCTGGAATTTTACTGGGTTGTATGGTAAAAGCCCAAAACCAGAGGCCTTGGACACAACAGCCTTTTTATGTTTGCTTGCACGCATGTGCAAGAAACATAGTGCCATCATCAGAGGTTTCGGAGGTATGTCACCTCCTCCTCCAATTCAGTCAGTGTGTTGGCAGGCACGGCCCCTGTAAGCCAATGCATTCTGGAGCTGTCTATGACAAGCTCCAAAATGTAGTGGCATACAGTTCAAAGGAGGAGCTACGCCTGAGTGAGCAGCGATAAGATATCGCTTGCTCATGCACAGCACCCCCCCACACACACAGACGCCACACAGGCGTGCGCGCCCTCGCCCCCCGCATGCACACATTGAATAGCTGACGGGTGCTAAATCCCGCCGGCTGTGCTGCGCCCCCCAAAAGTTTTGTGCAATGTACGCTGGTGCCCACCCCAACGCGGGTAAGTAATGATATAGCCACGGGGTGCCCAAACCCCGCTGGCTCCACTGTACTCACCCCCACCCCCCAGTATAAGTGCCACGCTGGGAGCCCACCCAGCGTGGCAATCCATATTTTGGCCGACGGGGTCCCCAATCCCGTCAGCTGAACGACACCCCAACCGTCCTTGTGCCCGCTGGGAGCCCACCCCAGTGTGGCAAACGTCCCGCGTCGTTCTTTTTTTTTTTTTACCTGTAAAGAAAAAACGGTCCCACATAGTCTCCCTGGCCTCCCTCCCACAACCCGCACCCACCCACTGCGCACCCTGCCTCCCCACACCCCCTCACCCCATACTTACCTCCAGACCTCGGCGCAACGATCTTCGGTGGACCGGGAACACGTCTGCACTCTTCAAAGCCGACCGCGAACTGAGGAAATGCCGGTAAGCTGTATAATGGGCTAGATAGGGGGTTCAACTTTGTTGCACATCTCAGGCATTTTTGGGAATTTTTGCACCAAATTTTCAACATGGGGTTTTTGGGACCCCTTCTCATGAATGATGTCACTGTCATGGCGTTATTCGGGCCCGAAGGGTGATTTCGCAGTCACTGCATAGTCACTCGGCGAAATCACCCTTGGGCTTGAATAATGCCATGACAGTGATATTGTTCATGAGAAGGGTCCTAAAACCCCATGTTGAAAAATTTGGTGCCAAATTCCAAAAATGACTGTTTTACTTGAAGCTGTTTTGCACAGTTCCTACGCAGGCTCGTAGTTCACGAATTTTCAATATTTTCACTCCAGATTTTCAACATTGCCATTTTACCACACCTTCTTATGAGTAGTACAGCTGTCATTTTTCACATCTCACCTAAAATGTGTTTCGACCCATGTAGCATAATGGCGAGTCGGTAAAGTAAATCAATGTACGGGACAATTAAGAAAATCACAGTGACACTGTTCATGAGCAGAGGTCTTAAAATGGCTATGTTGAAAATTTGGTGAAATAATTCCTAAAATGACTGTTTTACTTAGCGCGTATGCAGTTCCTACGCGACACTTGTAAGGTCGTGAATTTTCAATATTTTCACCCAGATTTTCAACATTGCCATTTTATCACACCTTCTTATGAGTAGTACAGCTGCCATTTTTCACATCTCACCCAAAACGTATTCGCATGTAGCCATATTGGCGAGTCAGTCGGTGCAGGATCAATGTACGGACAAATTAAGAAAATCACAGTGACACTGTTCATGAGCTGAGGTGTTAAAATGGCTATGTTGAAAATTTGGTGAAAAAATTCCAAAAAATGACTGTTTTACGAGCGTGCGTTGTACAGTTCCTATGCACGTTCGCGAATTTTCAATATTTTCACTCCAGATTTCCAACATTGCCATTTTGCTACACCTTCTTATGAGTAGTGCAGCTGTCATTTTTCACATCTCACCCAAAACGTGTTTCCGTCCATGTAGCGCACAATGGCGCAGTTGGTGTGCTAAATCAATGTACGGGATAAATAAGAAACTCACAGTGACACTGTTCATGAGCAGAGGTCTTAAAATGGCTATGTTGAAAATTTGGTGACAAAAGTCCATAAAATGACTGTGTTACGAGTGAGCATTGCGCAGTTTCCATGCACCCTCGTTAGTTCATGACTTTGTCATATTTTTAGTCCAGATTTTCACCAGTGGCATTTTTCCACACTTCCTTATGAACAGTACAGCTGTCATTTTTCACAACATGGCCGAAATGTGTTTTCACAGTTTCAGCGCAGAGATGCGTGGTTGCTGTGGGAAATCATTGTTCAGCACAGATAAAGAAAATCACAGTGACATTGTTCATGATCAGAGGCACCAAAATGCCTGAGTTGACAATCTGCTGTAAAAAATCCCCAACCTAATTATATTACGGGTGTGCGTTGCAGTTTCTATGTACACTCGTGACTTCACCATTTTTTTTAATATTTTTACTACAGATTTGCAACATTGCCATTTTTACACCTCCCATGAACAGTACAGCTGTCATTTTTTACATCCTGTTCAGAATGTTTTTGCACCTGTGGTGCTAAATGTCATAGTCACTGTGCATAAGCAGCTACTAACAAACTGATATTCCTGTTCATGAGGTGGGTCACAAAAACATGTTGAAAATTTGGAGTGAAAATACCAATGAATGCCTGAGGTATTTGGTTTCCAACCATAACGCCCAACCCTGTAGAGAATGACAGGCATCAGGGTGTGACTTGGGATTCTTGCCTGTGATGCTCATACCATTCCACACCCTGCAGCCAGTGAGAGGCATCGAGGTGTGCCTTGGACTCTTCGGCCCCAAACTTCACCCCATTCTCCTACACTGCACCCATCTCACCATATTTCCCTAATGAAATGGGGTGCGCATAAGGGCCAAAGACCCCAAGGAACACCGTGACACTTGTCAGTGTCTGCAGGGTGGGGTGTGGTGAAATGGCGTGGCCATTATGCCTGACGACCCAAAGGCACACCCCAATGCCTGTCACTGTCTTCAGGGTGGTGGTGGGGTTGGCTTCAGTTCAATACTTCACTGCCATTCCTATTACGCAGCTCTGTAACTTCTACACTACCACTGCCAATGCCAGCAAGCAAACATTCGGCATTGACAAATGCTTGTTTATGTTGGCTTGCGCATGCAAGCACAAGCAACATTTTGTGGTTGTAGCACTGTACTAGCACTTTCAAAGGTGTGTCAGTGTTGTAGCAAATCCAGGGGATGCTTTTACCAGTGTGTTCCTCAGCCACCAGCCACTGAGCATGCTGCCGATGACAGCAGTTTCAGAGACCGCCACCAACTTGAAAGAAATTCGCCGCTGCAATGAGAGACAGGCTCGTCACTGCAGCAGCAGATCCGACACTCCTCCCCTATGTGCCTTGTCTGGTGAAACATTTCAGTAAACATGGTGGCAGCTCTCCCCATCCGCCTCTCACAATCCCTAGGAAGCAGACTTCGGGGGTGCCCAATCCCCCTGTCAGCTTGGCTCTTCCCAGTTCAATTTGTTTGCCGATTGGGGCTGCCAATACTACGTCAGCATAATATCCCCTAGTTTAATTTGTCTGCAGAGGGGTTCCCAATCCCCCTACGCATCATGCCCCCTACCCCCAAACACAGACACGCTTTCTTTGCCGACAGGGTGCCCAATCCCCGTCAGTTCCAGTCCCCCCGAAAAAACAGGTGGCACACTGGGAGCCCACACCATCATGCCCAATGTTTTACCTGAAAAAAAGGAAACCTTCCCCCGAAGTGTTTTTCTATTTTTTTATTTTGACCTGTAAACAAGAAAATGGTCCCTCGCTGTCTGTGGCGCTCCACCCCCAACCTGCACCCACCCTCTGTGCACCCCCACCTCCCCACACACACCCTCACCCCATACTTACCTCCAGAGTTTGGCGCGGTGATCTTTGGGGAGCGGGAACACATCTGCACTCTTCAAAGCCGCCCATGAACTGAAGAAATGCAGGTAAGCTGTATAATGGCATAAATGGTTGTTTTCAACTTAGGTGGGTATCTTGGCCATTTTGGTTTTACTTTTGGCTCCAAATTTTCAACATGGGGTTCTTGGGACCCCACCTCATGAAATCAGTCACTGTCATTTCGTTATTTGGTCCTGAAAGGTGATTTTGCGGTCACTGCGCGGAATCACCTTTCAGGACCGGATAACAAAATGACAGTGCCAAAGTTCATGAGGTGGGCTCCCAAAAAGCCTATGTTACAAATCTGGTGTACAAATTCCAAAAAATGACTGTGTTATGAGCATGTGTTGCGCAGTTTCCAAGCACGCTAGTAACTCTGAGAATTTTTAATACTTTCAGTCCAGATTTTCAATGTTGCCATTTTCTCACACCTCCTTATGAACAGTACAGCTGTCATTTTTCACATCCTACCTGAAATGTGTTCTTGCACATGTGGGGCACAATGGCACAATTGCTATGGGAAATCAAATTTTGGGACAGATTAAGAAAATCACAGTGACACTGTTCATGAGCGGAGGTCCCAAAATGCCTATGTTCAAAATTTGGTGAAAAAATTCCAAAAAATGACTGTGTCATGAGCGTGCATTGCGCAGTTTCCATGCATGCTCATAACTTCAAGAACTTTTAATATTTTCACTCCAGATTTTCAATATTGCCATTTTTTCACACTCCTTATGAACAGTACAGCTGTCATTTTTTACAGCCTGCCTGAAACATGTTTTGGCACCTGTGGCGCACAATGGACGTGGTCGCTGAGCAAAATGAACTTTCAGGACACAGTAACAAAATTACAGCACCACTCTTCATGAGGGGAGATCCCAAAATGCCCATATTGAAAATGTGGTCAAAAAAATCCCCAAAATGACTGCATTATGGGCATGCGTTGCACGGTATCTTCGCATGCTCGTACGTTTGCAAATGTTTCATATTTTCTCTCCAGATTTTCAACATTGCCATTTTTTTAAACCTCCTTATGAACAGTGCAGCTGTCATTTTTCGCATCCTGCCCAAAATATGTTTCTGCACCTGTGGCTCCCAATGGCGCAGTTGCTGTGTGAAATCACCTTTCCGGATTGAGTAATGAAATGATAGCACCACTGTTCATGAGGTGGGGTCCCAAAAAGCCACTGTTGAAAATTTGGAGTGAAAATGCCAACAAACACCCATATTAAGGTTTCCAACTATACACCCACCCTGTAGAGACTGACAGGCATCGGGGATGTAACTTGGGTTAGTCAGCCATAATGTTAGCAGAATTCTACCCCCACCCTACAGCCACTGACAAGCATTGAGGTGTGCCTTGGGTTCTGTCACCCTAACGTTTACCCCATTCCCCTATATTGAACCCTTCTCAACTTATTTCCTTATGGAATGGGGTGAGCATAAGGGCCGAAGACCACAATGCACACCCTGACACCTGCTGTTCTATGCAGCGTGGGGGTGAAGTGGAATGGCGTAAGCACTTCAGCCGACCCAAAGTCACATTCCCAACACCTTTCAGTCTCTGCGGGGGGGGGTGGGGGGTGGTGTTACTTCAGTACTTCACTGCCATTCTTATTTTGCATTTCTAACTCCTGCACCACCAATGCCAGTGCCAGCAAGCCAACATTCAGCACTGACAAATGTTTGTTGGGCCAGTGTTTGCTTTAGGCAACAGGAAAAATCAGGAATATGGATTAGGGAGGGTAATTCCTAAGCCTTTGGATGCATTGGGCTTCTATAACAGATTAATAGTGGGTTGGTTCTGTGTGGAGGTTTCATTTCTATGTAACTGTATCAACTCCACAGGCTGTAACACAGGAGTGGAGGAGATCTTGACTTATCTAAATGTAAAATTGGTATAAAGAACCAGATGGCCTTACAGGGCAACGTTCAATGCACTGCTTTTGTATGTATTGTACTTCATTTGATTGCACTGTGGAATGTACTGTCATTGGTATAACCAATAAACAGAAATGAAGCAAGAAGAGTAAGTGCCAGATGAACACCTCAGGTAACAGGATGGCTCTGCTCAGCTGAATGGTTAGAACTACTGTCCCTGAGACCAGGGGTGCAAGTATCTGTCTCCAGATTGGGTAATTCAGCTTACAGAAGGTGTTCCTGGAGGAGCAGACATTCCCCCCCCTTTAACTCCAGCAGCTTCCTCTTTTCTAGTTCCAGTAAGATTTTCTGTTCTGGCAATTTAGCTGTGAACACTCTGAATTCACCTAACTTTGGAAATTGTGCACCTTGAAGGGTTAAGCCATGTCTTACTACTTCCAAAACTCACTTGTCTGTGGCAATACTTACCCACACTTTGAGATGAGAGGCGCCCTCTGACTGGCAATAATTCTTTGGTGTCAGGGACAGATTTGCCAGGGATTTGACTTTGTCTAGGTTGGGGGAGCCGATGTGAAGTCGGGTTGGGGCGATGCCAAGTCCAGGCTGGGGAGCTGATGCAGATTGCTGTCTAGCTACTCTTTTGCCTTTTCCCCTCTGTGTGACCTTTTTCACAGTCCTAAAGTACACAGGGTCTTCTATACTGGCCTCTTTCTATACCTCCCCATCTGCAAGCCAAGTTACTTTGAACTTTTCTTTTTATTTGGATTTTAAAATGTTGCTTTTTGCTCATCAAAGTTTTTCTTGTAAATTAAGTAGTCAAAGCAAAGGTTGTGGCCTTCTGTTTTTGCCAAGCAATGCTTGCCAGATATGCACTGTTTAAATCCTGCAGGCCCTGTTTTCTTTTTAGGCTTCCCTGCCATGCCAATGTGTAAAACAAGATATTTTGACCTTTTCTTTTTATTTAGTTTTTAAAAGTTGCTTTTTACTCATCACATTTTTTCCTGTAAACTGAGCAGTCAAAGCAAAGGCTGTGGTCATCAGCTTTTTTTTTCCAAAGCAAAGGTTGTGGCCATCTGTTTTTATCAAACAATGCCTGCAGGATATACACTGTTTAAATCCTGTAGGCCCTGTTTTCTTTTTAGACTTCCCTGTCAGGCCAATTTAACTGGAAGTAGAAGAGAAATTCATTTTAGGAGTTGTAGGGTAGAAACAAGTGCAGCCTTTTTAAAAATAAGGTGCAATTTAAACAACATTTTTTAATTTATCTAATGCTCCCCATGGTTGAGCTTACGTCAGTCCACCTCCCGACCACTTTTCCCGCACCCATTTCTGGAATTTGTCTCCAGTTCCTGTGTGTCTCATCATACTTCAGAGGTGGTCCCACCTGATCCTATCAAACGCCTTTTTATGTTTGCTTGCACGCATGTGCAAGAAACATAGTGCCATCATCCGAGTTTTCGGAGGTGTGTCACCCCCTCTTCCAATTCAGTCAGTGTGTTGGTAGGCATGGCCACTGTCTGCCAATGCATGCTGGAGCTGTCTTTGACAAGCTCCAAAATGCAGTGGCATACAGTTGAAAGGGGGAGCTACGCTTCAGTGAGCAGCGATAAGATATCGCCTGCTCATGCGCACCTCCCCTACACACCCCACACAAGCATGCGCATACCTGCGTGCTGCCCCCACGCACATACTCTATAGCCGACGGAGTGCCTCAATCCCCCATCGGCATGCTGCTTCCCCCAAAGTTTTCAAATGCCACGCTGGGTGCCTACCCCAGCGTGGCAACTCAATGGTATAGCAGACAGGTGCCCAATCCCCGCCGGCTTCACTGTCTCCCCCCCCAGGGTGCCACGCTGGGAGCCCACCCCAGCGTGGCAACAAATGCCATGGTCGACGGGTGCCCAGTCCTCGTCAGCCCACGCCCCAGCTATCTCGCCACGCCTGGGAGCCCACCCCAGCGTAGCAAACGCCCCGCTATCTTTTTTTAAATACCTGAAAATTAAAACGGTCCACGGTGCTTCTCCGTGCCCCCACAACCCGCACCCACCCACTCGCACCCCGCCTCCCCACCCCTCACCCCATGCCTCCGGAGTCGGTAATGATCTTCGGTGGACGGAAACACTTCTGCACTCTTCAAAGCCGATCACAACTGAGGAAATGCCGGTAAGCTGTATAATGGGATAGATAGGGGTTTTTCAACTTTTGATGCATTTTTTGGAATTTTTGCACCAAATTTTCAACATGGGGTTTTTAGGACCCCTTCTCATGAATGCTGTCACTGTCATGGCGTTATTCAGGCCCGAAGGGTGATTTCGCAGTCACTGCATGAAATCACCTTTCAGGACTGGTTAATGAAACGACACTGCCAGTGTTCATAAGGTGGGCTCTCAAGAAGCCTATTTTGAAAATTTGGTTGGAAAATTCAAAACGATTGTTTTATTTAGCCGCATGCTATGCAGTTCCTACGCATTGTAAGTTCACGAATTTTCAATATTTTCACTCCAGATTTTCAACATTGCCATTTTACCACACCTTCTTATGAGTAGTATAGCTGTCATTTTTCACATCTCACCCAAAATGTGCTTCCACTGTAGCGACAATGGCGCAGTCGGTGTAAAACCAATGTACGGGAAAATTAAGAAACCACAGTGACACTGTTCATGAGCAGAGGTCTTAAAATGGCTATGTTGAAAATTTGGTGAAAAATTCCTAAAATGACTGCTTTATCGAAGCGCAGCGCTGCAAGTATGTTCCTACGCGACGCCGTAAGTTCGTGTGAATTTTTCAATATTTTCACTCCAGATTTTCAACATTACATTTTACCACACCTTCTTATGAGCAGTACAGCTGTCATTTTTCATATCTCACCTAAAACATGTTTCACTTCAGGTAGTGCATAATGGCGCAGCTGGTATGCAAATCAATGTACAGGACAATTAAGAAAATCACAGTGACACTGTTCATGAGCAGAGGTCTTAAATGGCTATTTTGAAAATTTGGTGAAAAATTCTAAAATGACTGTTTTACGAGCGTATGCTATGCAGTTCCTATGCATGCTCATAAGTTTGCAAATTTAATATTTTCACTCCAGATTTTCAACATTGCCATTTTATTACACTGCCTTATGAACAGTACAGCTGCCATTTTTCATATGTCGCCTAAATGTGTTTCAAGACATGTAGCATAATGGTGCTTTGGAAAGCGAAGCAATGTTTGGGACAGATTAAAAATCACAGTTACACTGTTCATGAGCAGAGGTCTTAAAATGGCTATGTTGAAAATTTGGTGACAAAAGTCCATAAAATGACTGTGTTACGAGTGAGCATTGCGCAGTTTCCACGCATCCTCGAAAGTTCATGACTTTGTAATATTTTAAGTCCAGATTTTCACCAGTGGCATTTTTCCACAGTTCCTTATTTACAGTACAGCTGTCATTTTTCACAACATGGCCGAAGTGTGTTTTCACACTTTCAGTGCAGAGATGCGTGGTTGCTGTGGGAAATCATTGTTCGGGACAGATAAAGAAAATCACAGTGACACTGTTCATGATCGGAGGCACCAAAATGCCTGACTTGACAATCTGCTGTAAATAAAACCCCAACCTAATTATATTACGGGTGTGCGTTGCACAATTTCTATGTACGCTCATGACTTCACCATTTTTTTAAATATTTTTACTGCAGATTTGCAACATTGCCATTTTTTACACCTCCCCATGAACAGTACAGCTGTCATTTTTTACATCCTGTTTGGAATGTTTTTGCACCTGTGGTGCTAAATGCCGTAGTCGTTGTGCATAAGCAGCTTTCGGCTAACAAACTGATATTCAAACAACATGAAGTCTTGCTATATTATGACAATTGCAGTTTGACCCAGCCTTCGAACTGCTCCGGAGGTGAAAGAGTTAAGTTCCATGCCAGGCATGGAATCTTGAGCACGAGCTCAGTTGAAAACTCTGTCTGCTGTGCTTCAAACTGTAACTGTCTGATTTTTTACTCCGCCTCACTGAACAGTCGCTCCGGAGATTTCTCCTACTGCTCGGTTCATTTTGTCTTTTTTAAAGTATTTTTTCTCAGTTTTCAAACCGTATTTGTCTAAAATTAAACCGCAACCGGTCGGTTCACGCTCTGTCTGTGGTATCGTAAGTAATAGATAGGTTTTACATTTTATTCTGTGTGGAACTTGTAAACGGTATTATCGGTTCGGTTTGAACTGATCAGGTTGTTGTAAAAACTATTTTAAATTGTGTTAGAAGTGTGGTTCCCGGTTCTTATCGGTTCTAAAAAAAACGGATTTCATTACGTTTTTTTCCACGACCCGTGACACGGTCTGGAACCGATAAGGGTGTCTTGCTTGGCTAAGGGCCGTTAACAGGCAAGTTTCTGGTTAGGCTGGCATTATGTCTGAGAAACCCAAACGAAAAAAAGGGCCACTGGGTTTCAACACTGTAGTGTCTGTGGGGAAGCTTTTGCTAAGGCTGACCCACACACCACATGTGTCTATTGTCTGGGGTTTGACCACCTCAATACAGACTGCCAGATTTGTTTGAATTTCCCTGCAGCTACCCTGGATAAGAGAGTTGGTAGGCTCAGGGAACGGGAGGCTAAGAAGTCCGCTGACCCGGATAGCCAGCCCGGTTCGGTTCCAACCGAACCAGAGGGAGTGCCCTCTGACCAGGGTGAGTCTTCCTCGGGCCAAAGGAGAGCTGACTCGGAGGAGTCAGTTACAGCTAAAAGGACTAGGAAATCAGCAGGTGTGGAGCCAAAAAGTCTTTCTCCAACTGCTGCAGAGATAGCCAAAGCGATCAAAATTGTCCAGTCGCTTTCCCCCGTTCCAACCGAACCGGCACCATCAGGTAAGCGGTCGGTTCGGTCGGTTCCTCCGGTTCAGGAATATGATATAGAGGATTTTTATGGACCGGGGAGATTATGAGGAGAGTGAATGTGATTTTGAGAGTCTGGATCTGCCCATTGAACCGGACATTTCTCCAGACAGACCTATAGAAGTGTCTCCCCCCAGGCTTTCTGAGTCCCCTTCTCATTTTATTTTTTATAAGAAAGTGGCTGAAACCCTCCAGCTTCCTATGGAAGAAGCTGTAGATGACCAAGAGGAGCCTGACTATGTAGAGATGATGGATATCCCAGAGTCTAGGAGACTGTCTATTCCTATCCACAAATCCTTCAGGAAACAGACAGTAAAAATTTTAAAAGCTCCCCATTCTATACTTCCTGTGGATAAGAAAATGGACAGGAGGTACACTTTGTCAGGCTCTGACACGGAGTTCCTCTCACAACAATGCAGCCATGTTGGAGTAGTGCAGGCTGCAGCCTGTGACAAGGCAAATATTCCTTTGGCTTCACACCCCCCTGACAAGGATTCCAGGAGGATTGATGCCATGGCAAAGAAGCAGTACATGGCAGCATCCTTGGGACTCAGACAGGCAAATTATATGGCTTATGTTGCAAGATATCAGAAATCCAGATGGGATACTGTTATGGCTCTAGCAAAGCAGGTCCCTGGCCAGCTTACCAAGGAGCTGGAGCAGGTGGCTGCTGATGGTATTGAGGCATCCAAGGTGCAATTCCATGCTGCAGTGGACTCTAATGATGTATCTTCGAGAGTCATGGCTACATCTGTGGCTTTTCGTAGAATGGCTTGGCTCAGGTGTACTAGCCTGTCACAGGATACTCAGGCTAAGGCCGTGGATTTTCCTGTTGTTGATAACTCTCTGTTTGGGGAGCAGACAGAGAATTACATGAAGAAAATGGATGAGTATAGGACCACCTATAGGAGTGCACAGGCCAAGGAAAGGCAGGCAACTCCTCAGAGGCAGCTTTCCAGGGGCAGGGGCAGGCCTTTTCACAGGCCTTTTTACCAAGTCCAGGCCTCCACTTCAGCCTACGCCCAGAGGGGGTTCTTCAGAGAGAGAGGCAGACGGGGTACGAGCAGGCCTGCTCCCACCCCTCAGCCTAAAGCCCCTGCCAAGCAGGCACCCTGATGGGATGGCCAGGGCCGATTCTCCATTACCTTAGAGGGGCAGACTGGCTTCACTGTCCAGGACTGGAAGTCTTTAACATCAGACAAGTGGGCCCTGGAAGTAGTAAGCCAGGGACTGGTTCTCATCTTCAAAAGTTTCCAAAGATGAGAGCCAGATCCTTTCCACCTGCAAATCCATCAGAGGCTCTCGCTTTAGAAACAGAAATTTCAACCTCCTGGCTCTCAGAGCTGTAGAAAGGGTTCCTCCCTACACCAGGGCAAAAGATTGTACTCCAGGTACTTCCTTACCCCAAAAAGACAGGAGAATGGCGGCCCATCCTGGATCTCAGATACCTAAACAAGCACCTTTTAAAACCAAAATTCAAAATGGTGACTCTGGGAATTATTTTACCTCTCTAAGGCCAGGGGATTGGCTAGCATCCCTGGACCTCAAGGATGCCTACTTCCATGTTCTCATCAGAAGCTCCCACCGAAAGTACCTCAGATTCGAACTGCCCTCAGGCCATTACCAGTTCAGAGCAATGTCCTTCGGCCTTACCTCTGCCCCAAGGGTATTCACAAAATGCCTGGCAGTAGCAGTTGCTCATTTAAGAAGGCAAAAGATTGCCATCTTTCCTTACCTGGACGACTGGCTCATAGTAGGCCAATCTCCAGCCCAAGTCAAACTACACCTTCAGGTTACCCAGCAGCTGCTTACATCTCTAGGTTTCCTTCTCAATCTCCCAAAGTCAGTTCTAGAGCCTGTTCAGCTACTCACCTTCATAGGCGCAGAACTGAACACACAGTAGGCCAGAGCCTTCCTTCCTCTAGAAAGAGCAAAGACCCTGGTTTCTCTGGCCTCCTTCTTCACTCTGCAGGTTTCTCGACCAGCAAGGCATTTTTTGCAGCTCCTAGGGCACATGGCTGCTTCCACAGCAGTAGTGCAGGGAGCAAGAGTTCAGATGAGGGACATTCAGTTCCACTTGAGAGCCTTCTGGTCTCAAAGGAGAGATCCTTTAACCAAACTGATCCCAGTAACTCGAACCCTGATCCAGGACCTACAGTGGTGGCAGGATCAGAGCAATCTGAGACAAGGAGTTCCCTTCATCCCGCAGTCTCATTCCTTGACCCTTACTACAGATGCATCCCTCTTGGGGTGGGGAGCTCACATGGGCGACCTCACCACTCAGGGTTGTGGTCCCTCAGGAATCTCTGCTCCACATCAATCTGTTGGAACTCAGAGCAGTTTTCTAGCACTTCAAATTTTTCCACGTCTGTTCAGAACAAAGTGGTACAAGTCAGAACAGACAACACCACTACAATGTGGTACATCAACAAGCAAGGGGCACCTGTCTACGGCCTTGTGCACCAGCGATGACGCTGTGGTCTCTGGCTTATTCCCTGAACACCTCCCTTATGGCAGTTCACCTCCCAGGCAAAGACAATGTCCTGGCAGATGCTCTCAGCAGGATTTCCCAGGGCCATCATGAATGGTCTCTGGATCCCCTTATCCTGGAGGTGGTGTTTGCCAGGTGGGGCACTCCTCAGATAGATCTTTTTGCAGCCCCGGACAATCACCAACTTCCTCTTTTTTGCTGCAGGCCCCCAGTGTTGGGCTCAGTCCCTCTGGACGCCTTCCTTCTCAACTGGGAAGGGAAGTTTCTCTATGCGTTTCCCCTTCCCTCTCCTTTTCAAGGTGCTAGTCAAGATCAGGTCTCAACCTTGCAAGATGATCCTGATTGCTCCAGATTGGGCCAGACAGCCCTGGTATCCACTTCTTCTGTCCCTAGCAGTCCACCTTCCCCTGTGCCTTCCCAGGAATCACAATCTGTTAACCTGTGCCCAGGGGAGAGTTTGGTACCCGAATCTCAAATCTCTCAATCTCAAGGCCTGGCTCTTGAAGAGTTAGAGTTTGCTGACTTACACCTTTCTCAGGGTGTACTCAATGTTTTGAAGGCTTCGAGGAAGCCTTCTACCAGGGCTACTTATCATTCCAAATGGAAAAGGTTTTCCATATGGTGCTCTGGTAAGAGTATTTCCCCAGAGTCTGCCGGCTTGCCCACAGTTCTGGATTATATGGTGCACTTAAATGCTCTGGGTCTGAGACCAGCTACCCTAAAAGTGCACCTGGCAGCAGTGTCTGCTTTCTTATCAGCAGGTAAACCCTCTTCTCTTTCAGCTCATCCGGTATTCTCCAAGTTTTTCAAGGGATTGCTTCACATCAACCCTCCATTCATGGATCCTGCCCCTGCATGGGATCTTAATGTTTGCATTGCCCAGCTTATTCAACCTCGTTTTGAGCCCATGTCTTCAGCAGAGCTTAAGTACTTGACTTGGAAGACTGTGTTTTTGGTAGCCATCACTTCTGCTAGGCTCATAAGTGAACTACAAGCATTGTCAGTGGAGTCTGATTTTATCTCCTTTCATAGGGATAAAGTGGTCCTCAGGACTAATAGAAAATTCTTGCCCAAGGTGGTTTCGGATTTTCACTTGAATCAATCTATGTCTCTCCCTGTGTACTTCACTGACCATTCCTCCTCTGGTGAGAGAAGATTGCACAGTTTAGATGTCAAAAGAGCCCTTAGCTACTACATAGAGCGTACCAAGGGTCACAGGTTTGATTCCCTCCAACTGTTCCTCACTTATGGTGAGGTAGGTAAAGGGAAACCTGCCACTAAAAGATCCATTGCCAGGTGGATTGTTTCTTGTATCCAGTTTTGTTATCAAAAACTGGGTAGGGTTCCCCCTTCAGGCCTGAGGGCTCACTCTACCAGAGGTACAGCTGCGTCCCTGGCTGCTGCCAGGGACATCCCTATTATAGAGATATGTCAAGCAGCTACTTGGAAAACAGTTCACACTTTCACGAGCATTACTCCTTGGACATCCAGGCTAGGAGTGATGCTCGGTTTAACACAACTGTGCTTCAGAGCCTATTCCTAAGTAGGTTCTGCCCTCCTCCATGGAATGCTGGTAATTGTATTCATAATATAGCAAGACTTCATGTTGTTTGAAGAAAAAATTACTCACCTTAGTAATGTTGTTTCTTCTAATGGAGTCTTGCTATATTATGACCTCCCCACCTGCCCCTCTCAGAACCTCTGTTTTGTTTTTGGGATGTGGGTGGGCAGTGCTATGTTGGCACCTAGTGTTTGCCATTTTTGTTTGCTGTTGTATTTTCATTTTCTTGGTCCCCTGACTTGAGTCTTGCTTTTGGGACCAGAAAATGTGTTAGTATTTAGTAGCCAGTTGGCTAGTGTAGGTTTACAGCTTCCACACAGAACCTTAGTGAGTTTTGCTCGTAAAGATCTGACAGTTACAGTTTGAAGCACAACATACAGAGTTTTCAACCGAGCTCACGCTCAAGATTCCATGCCTGGCATGGAACTTAACTCTTTCACCTCCGGAGCAGTTCGAAGGCTGGGTCAAACTGCAATTGTCATAATATAGCAAGACTCCATTAGAAGAAACAATATTACTAAGGTGAGTAATTTTTTCTTCCCCCTGTTCATGAGGTGGGGTCACAAAAAAACCATGTTGAACATTTGGAGAAAATACCAATGAATGCCTGAGGTATTGGTTTCCAACCATAATGCCAACCCTGTAGAGAATGACAGACATCAGGGGTGTGACTTGGGATTCTTGCCTGTAATGCTCATACCATTCCACACCCTGCAGCCAGTGAGAGGCATCGAGGTATGCCTTGGACTCTTTGGCCCCAAAGTTCACCCCATTCTCCTATATCGCACCCATCTCACCGTATTTCCTAATGGAATGGGGTGTGCATAAGGGCCAAAGACCCCAAGGAACACCGTGACACTTGTCAGTGTCTGCAGGGTGGGGTGTGGTGAAATGGCGTGGCCGTTATGCCTGATGACCCAAAGGCACACCCCAATGCCTGTCACTCTCTTCAGGGTGGTGGTGGGGTTGGCTTCAGTTCAATACTTCACTGCCATTCCTATTACGCAGCTCTGTAACTTCTACACTACCACTGCCAATGCCAGCAAGCAAACATTCGGCATTGACAAATGCTTGTTTGTGTCTAGTGAGACCACCACTGGGCAGTCTTCTCAGTTGCCCTGTACCCTCACCAATGCTTGAATTAGTGTTCTTAGGTTGGCTGGGCCCAAACATTGACCATGACTATAATCTGAGGAATACTAAATCAAGGCAGTATCAAATTCCAGTGCCAGAAAACAAATACCTAAAGCTGTGTTTCCATCTCGGGAGCTGATGGCATGATAGAGATCTCTTGAGCTTCGCTATCAAGGTCTCCATGACGTCATCAACACCCGTGATGGAAACACAGCCTTGCTGTGGATGGTCACTCATTCACTATTCTAAATATAGTGTATGGTAGAATGCGGTTGAGGATGGAATTCCATCCCTAGAATAGGCTTGTTGTGCTGCAGTAGCAACATGATATTGTTGTGCTGCAGTGGCAACGCAATATTGTTATGCTGCAGTAGCAACGTGATATTGTGCTGCAGTGGCAATGTGATATTGTTGTACTGCAGTAGCAACGCATTATTGTTATGCTGCAGTAGCAATGTGATATTATGCTGCAGTGGCAACACAATATTGTACTGCAGTAGCAACGCGATATTGTTTTGCTGCAGTAGCAACACGATATTGTTGTGCGCCACATGATATTGTTAGCTATGCACACAAAGAAAGAGAGTTCAACACACAGGTTTAAATTTGTAGCATTAGAAAAAATCACGTTGGGTCCGAGAGGGGAAATTTGAACATACAGTTGCTTAAAAGAGAAACGTATTGGCAATCACACTATGGGCGCATTCTCTACCTGGTTTAAATGAGAGCTTTCAACTAAGACCATATTTAATGTCATAAATAAAAGAGCTAAGTATGTGGTTTACTATGTACAGATGAATTAGCAGATGGTACATATACTTTATATTATCATTTTTACCCTTCTTCCCTCTCACTCTCCCCTTTCCTTTTCTGATTCGTTCTCCCTTCCCTCTGTTCCCTATCTTGCTCCATTCCCTTTCCTCTTCCCTTTCTTTTTCCATCCCCTCCCCCTCGTTTGCAGCCTTTTATTGTTGGAAGTTGTAAATATTTGCAAATGTACTGGTGGATGTTTTGGATATGTGTCATGAATTATGTATTTCTGTAATGCCTTTTAACTAACTTGATTTCAAGTGTTTAAAATGGGTCAGGTGATCGCCTTGTGGTCAAGTGACCACTGTGGGGTTATTTATTCACATCACACCTGTATAGCATTCACTCCTTGATAAAGAGTCAGTGTGGCTTGAAATGCTGAAGCTTTGTGGGTGTACGTGTGGGATGTGTTTTTATTATTTTACTACTTGAATAAAGTTCTATCGTTGGAAGAACTATTGACTTCCTGGAATTCATTGAAGTTGAGGGTTTGAGACTAGCTTTTTCCTACAAGTATACATCTCGGACCCCCACAGATGCCAAGAGCATGTTAATCCTCGTATGGGACTGATGTACTGCAATGTGAAAAGAATAGTCTTGCATGGATGGGTACCTTATCCACCACACCTCGTGCAGGTCCAGATTCCCTATTTGTGTGTATATCAGTCTGGCCGCCTGCTGTACCCAGTATGGGCAAGTAGAGGACCTATCCAGACATTCATCCAATACAAAATTAAAATCCCGGCCCCACATAATCGCTCCCTGTGTCTATCCCAGTTTCAATAATAGTTCTTGATAAACCCTTTTATTATCATGGTTTGGGTCATAAATATTAAGTAGGACCAACTGCTTATGTTTGCCCATCACCATAATCCAGTGTCCTGATGGATCACTTCTTGTGTTTGTTACTTTAAAAGACATATTCTTGTTAATTAATAGGACCACGGCTTTATAAATGCACAGCCTAACCATAAATATATGTATCACATGGTGCTCATGTCTGTCTCTGGGGTTATGTGCAACATCTGAGTTGCAAGTTAGAGACTGAACGTTTATTTCTACTTTCATCTCTAGCTACTCTCCTTGAACCTTGGTCCTGTTATGAATTGGAAAGCATTTTTGATGTTGGCAATATCTTTTGAACTTTTTCAAATTTAAATCACAAGGACCTTAAATTGTTGGTCAGGGAGTATGCACCAACATATAAATAGTGGGGGTCCTGGATCACTGCCCACGACGCCTGAGGAAGAGGTTTCCACCTCGAAGCACTGCGGCTTTTGATCGGCGTCTGAGAGTTGGTATGTTTTTGTATATTGCTCACACACTGTGTGTTTTGTACTTCTGAATATATTGAAGTCTGCATGGAGTTTGGACCTTTGGGCTTTCTTGGAGTCTTCTTCTTCCTGCATTCATCGACAGTGCGGTGGCAGCAACAGTGCAACAGGGATAATACCAACGGCTGCAATCAAGTTACAATTTCAATGACATTTAAGACACATTGGGCCCCATATTTGAAAGTGGAGGGCTGAAAGGCAAAGGGGTGGAGCAAGGTCGATATGCAGCAGGCAGGAAGTTCCAACCCTGGAGACTGGCTATGGCGAAGCTCTGTCTCCTGATATTTCCTCTAGCTGGGGAACAGGAGAATACTAAGACTGCAGAGACTCGAGAGTCAGGCCTATCCATATCAACCATGAGTAGATCTGCAATGTAAGTTGGAATGTTGTTTACTACACATTTATACACAAACTGTACAGGATGAAGCCATCTGCATGTGCTCAAAGGGGCCAACCCCATGCGTACATAAAGGATACATTGATGGGTATCTCTTGGGGGCCATTTGTATCAAACGTGCTAGGCAGCCTGTGATAAACTGAGTCCGTCCTTGACAGACAGACATTAGATGCTTTGCCACAGAAAACATTTCCATAGCCAATGAGAAACAGCATAGTAGCATTCACCAATTTGACCCTCACATCTTGTGAGGTGTTGCTTCTAAGCCTTTTTATTTTTTTTGTATTTCTATTCTTTTCTCCCCTTTTGGCTGCCAACCAGTTCCATTCAGTCCTCCGTCCCAGCTAGTCATATCACACATGTTTCCTAGGGCTTATCTGACTCCGTGTTCCCCCATGGATGATCCCCCTCCATGGCAAGGGCTGCCCGAGGGCCACCCTTTAACCTCTTGATAGAGTTGAGCTTCAGTGGGGAGCGATAGCCTCGGTCTGCAGTGTGGGACCTGGGGGGGTGAACAGCATCCTTTGAGGGTGGGAAATCTTCACTTTTTTGTACCCCACCCTCGAGCATCCGTGGAGTAGTGCGACTAAATGCCTCAGCATCAGCATGGTGATGCTGTACTCCCTGATACTGACTCCAGCCTGTGCTGCTACCTGTGGTCACCCAGACAGCAGTGGAACAGTGGAAACGAGAGCCTTCCCCAGAGGGCCTGCCAATGACTTGGGCTCATTCCCAAACCCGGGCCGGGGGCGTTGCAAGCGGTAGTGCTACCACTGTGCCAGCGGGCTGGCCCATGCTACTTCTAAGTCTATACGTAGAACCAGCTCTCCACCCTGTCTTATAAATGAATATATTTTACTCTGCTCCTCACATTTTACACCAATGTTGAGCCAGACACTTAGATATTTGTAACAGCCCCTGACACCACTGGGGAAATGTAGAAAAATGTACAATTATGGGGTTGTTTGATGACCCAATGGGTAGCCCACCGTGCTCTCATGCCAGTGACCTGGGTTTGGGTACTAACCAGGGACACTGGCAAACTGGTTCCAGCTTCCAGTTTTTACTGCACTGCAAATCCTTTTGGCAAGAACCTATTTTCAAAGGACCTGGAGTCATACATAAGTTATATGCGAATACACAGAGCAAAATTACAAGGGATGAAGACATACACAGCAGTAAAAGGTATACATTGTCACAAGTCAACAGAAGCTAGAAGCAGTTACAAGTGTTTTAAGTAGTAAGTAATTGATTTTTGAAAGAGGAGACAGAGTCCCCCCCCCCCCAGCAAGTCCATTGAGGCATTCCAGGATTTAGTAAATGTACAGGAGAAGGAGTTCAGACCTCTAGTGGATTTTCTAAGAGGTAACAAAGAAGGATTATGTGACATACCTGAGCTGAGTATTTATCGCCAGTGAATCTGACTTTGGACTGCAGCCCCAGAGTAAGTAGCCCAGGTAACGCTGGTGACCGATGATCAAGGAGTATGGGCAGTCCCAAGTGGATGGGTCAGCTCTGTGCTTTTGCATCATCAGCGATCCCTTTGGTAGGAGCCTGGAAGCTGTATGCTGGTGAAGTCCCCAGTGGCATTTTTTTTTTTTTAGTCTTTAGTAACCAGGTAAGGCCCACTAGGCACAACACTTGTTTTCAGGGGTGACCCAGGAGCACTGGGGTAGGTTAAATGACTTGCTAAGGGTCACTCAGTATGCCTCTGGAGGTTGTGGAAATCACACCCAGGTCTGCTGGAAGTAACAAGCCCATTCACAGCTCATTACTCTAACCTCTAGGCTATAGTGCCTATACCCTGGGCCATGGGGCCATCGAAGGCCAGTGGTACCCTCACAGGCTATACCCAGCTTCATGGGGCCATTGAAGGCCAGTGGTACCCTCACAGGCTATACCTAGCATCATGGGGCCATCGAAGGCCAGTGGTACCCTCACAGGCTATACCCAGCATCATGGGGCCATGGAAGGCCAGTGGTACCCTCACAAGCTATACCCAGCTTCATGGGGCCATGGAAGGCCAGTGGTACCCTCACAGGCTATACCCAGCATCATGGGGCCATGGAAGGCCAGTGGTACCCTCACAGGCTATACCCAGCATCATGGGGCCATCAAAGGCCAGTGGTACCCTCACAGGCTATACCCAGCTTCATGGGGCCACGGAAGGCCAGTGCTACCCTCAGAGGTTAAACCCTGCACCATGATACCATGGAAGGCCAGCGCTGCCCTCAGAGGCTATACCTTGCACTATGTGGCCGTGGAGGCCAGTACTGCCTTCAGAGGCTATACTCTGCACCCTGGGGTCATGGAAGGCCAGTGCTACCCCCAGCATCTATACTGTGTGCCATGGGAGGCTAGTGCTATCCCCAGTGGCTAAACTGAGCATCACGGGGCCATGATAGATCAGTACTGCCCTCAGGGGCAGAGATTTGAATGACTTTAAAAATAGCCAAGTTTACCAGTGGGGCAACTTACAGAATCAAAGAGGGAGATCCCGGTCCCATACAAAGAACAAAAATAGATCCAGATCCAGAAGTGTTAATAGATAAGTGAATAACCAACAAGTGAATGTAAATAGAAACTAAATCAAATTTTTTTACCCAAAGAAACAACCCCACAGACAGACACCAGAAGAAATAACGTGTTTGGGCACAGTCCCCAAAAGAATAATCACAAGCACAAGAAAACCAGAAGAGGTTGTAGAGGGGGCAAGCAGCAAAACAGATCAAAACAAACCAAAATCTGTGAGACAGCACAACTTATGAGCCAGAGAGAGAGGTAATTAATCTCTCAGATGTAGTTTTATCTCAAGCCAAGATTTCGGTTTTGTCACGTGGCCTTAACTTTGTTCCTTCTCTGACTGTGGGCAGATTTAATCTACAGGTGGACCTTAAAAAAACATTTCAAAAATGCAGGTTGAAAAAGTTTTTCTGTCAAAAAGAAAGCATGGGGCTTTTACCTTTACTGAAGGAGTTGGTCTCTATGGGTGTGACTGACTGTGACCGATCACATGGTTGCTCTGTCATGGAAAAATCAGGCAATACACATGGAAATGCCTCGAACATGGAACTGGCTAGTGTTGATGTCCCTGAAATTAACACACTGGATGTTATCAACAACTTTGAATCAGATATGCTTCCGGCGTCTTAGGATCCTGAATGGGCACTTAGTAATTTTAACAATGAAACTTACAAATGGGACCAGAATAATTTCAAAATAACATTGACGTTTTGCCCTTCCAAGAACATTTCTTCAGCTATTTCTACTTTTGAGAGGCTGGTAAATAAACTATACAGAATATTTCTCACCACCATATATCCCAGGTCCAATATCCGTAAAGAAGAAACAAGGGCCCTTGAAGAATTATCAGAAATGAAGGGCATCATCATTAAGGGATCCGATAAAGGTGGACTGACTGAAGTACTCAACACATGTGATTGTGTGGCTGAAGCCCTACATCAGCTGCAGAATGAGGATCATTACAAGATGCTATCCCATAACCCCACTGCTATCTATCAAGCCAAGTTGAAAGACTTTTTATCTATTAGATCTGAGGGCATCATTTCTGACCAGGACTTCAGGTACTTATACCAGGAACATCCTGTGGTCCCTACATTTTATTTATTGCCAGAAATTAATAAGGACCCTCTGAGACCACCAGGGCGTCCCATTATTTCTGGCATTGGTTCACTGTGTGAGAACCTGTCCAAATTTTTGGACAGTTTCTTGTACACTTTAGTAATACTTTTACCTTCCCATCTGAGGGACGCCCTTGTTGTCTTAGAAGCCATGCAAAGTCAAAGTTTCGATACTGGTAATTTGTGATTAACTACTGATGTTGAGGCACTCTATCACAGTATCAGACATCATTTGGGACTACATGCGGTTGAGTTTTTCATGGATTTGTTTCACACCAGTGATATCATCGACCCCTCATTTGTTTTAGAAGCTTTAGAACTGGTGCTCACCAGTAATTTTTCCTCTTCAGCTCCAAGTATTATTTACAGACCTGTGGCGCTGCTATGGGGTCGGCGGTGGTGCTCTCATATGCCAGCCTATTTTTGGGTTGTGCCAGTGGGAAGAAGTCACCATCTTTGACCCCCTGTACCAATAAATCTTCTGACAAAATTCTATACTGGGGATGTTTTATTAATGACATAATGTGCATCTAGGGTGGCACGGAGTCTGAGGCCTCTGAGTTTTTCGATATCCTTAACAAGAATGATCTCGTAAGTTCGCGAATTTTAAATATTTTCACTCCAGATTTTCAATATTGCCATTTTACCACACCTTCTTATGAGTAATACAGCTGTCATTTTTCACATTTCACTCAAAATGTGTTTCCGTCCATGTAGCGCACAATGGCGCAGTCGGTGTGCGAAATCAATGTACAGGACAAATTAAGAAAATCACAGTGACACTGTTCATGAACAGAGGTCTTAAAATGGCTATGTTGAAAATTTGGTGAAAAAATTCCTAAAAATGACTGTTTTACGAGTGTGCATTGCGCAGTTCCTCGCTTTTCGTAAGTTCGCGAATTTTAATATTTTCACTCAGATTTTCAACATTGCCATTTTACCACACCTTCTTATGAGTAGCACAGCTGTCATTTTTCACATCTTACCCAAAATGTGTTTCCACCCATGTAGCGCACAATGGCGCAGTCGGTGTGCAAGATCAATGTACGGGACAAATTAAGAAAATCACAGTAATACTGTTCATGAGCAAAGGTCTTAAAATGGCTATGTTGAAAATTTAGTGAAAAATTCCCAAAAATGACTGTTTTATGAGCGTGCGTTGTACAGTTCCTACGCACGCTCGTAAGTTCACAAATTTTCAATATTTTCACTCCAGATTTTCAACATTGCCATTTTACCACACCTTCTTATGAGTAGTACAGCTGTCATTTTTTACATCTCACCCAAAACGTGTTTCCGCCCATGTAGCGCACAATGGCGCAGTCGGTGGGTGAAATCAATGTACAGGACAAATTAAGAAAATCACAGTGACACTGTTCATGAGCAGAGGTCATAAAATGGCTATGTTGAAAATTTGGTGAAAAAATTCCTTAAAATGACTGTTTTAAGAGGGTGCATTGTGCAGTTCCTACGCACGCTCGTTAAGTTCGTGAATTTTCAATATTTTCACTCCAGATTTTCAACATTGCCATTTTACCACACCTCCTTATGAGCAGTACAGCTTTCATTTTTCACATCTTGCCCAAAATGTGTTTCCGCCCATGTAGCGCACAATGGCGCAGTTGATGGGCAAAATCAATGTATGGGACACATTAAGAAAATCACAGTGACACTGTTCATGAGCAGAGGTCTTAAAATGGCTATGTTGAAAAGTTGGTGAAAAAATTCTAAAATGACTGTTTCTGATGCGTTGCGCGGTTCTATGTATGCTTTCGTAAGTTTGCAATTTAATATTTTCACTCCAGATTTTCAACATTGCCATTTTATTACACTTCCTTATGAACAGTACAGCTGCCATTTTCATATGTCGCCTAAAATGTGTTTTCGCACATGTAGCACACAATGGTGCTGTTGAGTGCGCTGAAAGCAATGTTTAGGACAGATTAAGAAAATCACAGTTACACTGTTCATGAGCAGAGGTCTTAAAATGGCTATGTTGAAAATTTGGTGACAAAAGTCCATAAAATGACTGTGTTACGAGTGAGCATTGCGCAGTTTCCATGCACCCTCGTAAGTTCATGACTTTGTAATATTTTCAGTCCAGATTTTCACCAGTGGCATTTTTCCACACTTCCTTATGAACAGTACAGCTGTCATTTTTCACAACATAGCTGAAGTGTGTGTTCACACTTTCAGCGCAGAGATGCATGGTCGCTGTGGGAAATCATTGTTCAGCACAGATAAAGAAAATCACAGTGACATTGTTCATGATCTGAGGCACCAAAATACCTGAGTTGACAATCTGCTGTAAAAAATCCCCAACCTAATTATATTACGGGTGTGCGTTGCACAGTTTCTATGTACGCTCATGACCACCATTTTTTTAAATATTTTTACTGCAGATTTGCAACATTGCCATTTTTTACACCTCCCCATGAACAGTACAGCTGTCATTTTTTACATCCTGTTCGGAATGTTTTTGCACCTGTGATGCTAAATGCCATAGTCGCTGTGCATAAGCAGCTTTCGGCTAACAAACTGATATTCCCCCTGTTCATGAGGTGGGGTCACAAAAAAAACATGTTGAAAATTTGGAGTGAAAATACCAACGAATGCCTGAGGTATTCGGGTTTCCAACCATAATGCCCAACCCTGTAGAGAATGACAGGCATCAGGGGTGTGACTTGGGATTGTTGCCTGTAATGCTCATACCATTCCACACCCTGCAGCCAGTGAGAGGCATTGAGGTATGCCTTGGACTCTTCGGCCCCAAACTTCACCCCATTCTCCTATATCGCACCCATCTCACCGTATTTCCTAATGAAATGGGGTGCGCATAAGGGCCAAAGACCCCAAGGAACACCATGACACTTGTCATGGTCTGCAGGGTGGGGTGTGGTGAAATGGCGTGGCCGTTATGCCTGACGACCCAAACGCACACCCCAATGCCTGTCACTTTCTGCAGGGTGGTGGTGGGGTTGGCTTCAGTTCAATACTTCACTGCCATTCCTATTACGCAGCTCTGTAACTTCTGCACTACCACTGCCAATGCCAGCAAGCAAACATTCGGCATTGACAAATGCTTGTTCTTCTTGATACCTGTCACCCAGCTGGAATTAATGATGGCTGGGATTTGCGACCCTTTTTGGAATAGTGTTGTTGTTCGTTGCTGTGAATTAATTTATTTATTACTGTTCCTCTGTATTCTTATTCCCCCTTTTTCAATAAACAAAAAAACTTTCTTGATCTTTCGAATCCTCTAGTCACTTTTCTTCCTCCCCTTACCTCTCCCCCACTGTCCTCTTTTTTCTTTTTTCCAGCATTTTCTTTCTTCTTTCTCTTCCCCCTTCCATTTTTCCTTTCTCACCTCCCTCCCTTCCTCTTCCCTCTTTCCCTGCCCCTTCTTTCTCCTGTCCCTTTGCTTCTCCATCTTTTTGCCTTTTCCCCTTGCCCTTCCCAGGCTTCTTTGTGGTTATGAGTCCTTATATATTACACTATCTTATACATGTTTTTATATATTTATCATTACAGGTTTTGTGCATATTGATTTTGGATGCCTCACCGACCATTCCATATTTACTTAAAGGATCTCATGTTGTCAAACTGATGCTATTTATATAAAGTACAAAGAGAGGGACCCAGCAGCCCAAATATACTGGCATAAAATGAACTTTTAGGCTAAGTTCTGTTATCAAAAAGTATTTATTGAATAAATATATTTAAAAAGTAGTAACAAATTGCTCCTCTACCACCTTAACGTTTCACGTCCTGTCCGATGTTTTATCAAGGTGCTGCTTAAGCAGTGACATCACCACTTTATATACATATAAGTCTATCACATGACTATTTAATTCTGTGTCATTTCAATTCCTCACACAAGGCTATTACAGCTATCATGAGTGAATTCATCAGTGCTCAGCCTCAGTCAGCACACATCACACCACTTAAAAAACACCACTGTGTCTAAAACTACTAATAACAACATACAAAACGCACAAATATATTACAATTCTATACATTAGATATAGATGCAGAGCAATAAATTAGTCTTATGCACTCTAAAGCAGCATACTATATGGCTCTTAACTCCACTAAGTTAATAAATGCAAAAGACACAGATATTTTAATATAAACTCCACGTTATTATCTATCTTCTTTGTTTTAGAAAAGGCACTAGGCTAATATTTTCATTCAACTCCTCACTAGAGTTAGCTCTTAGCATGTACTGCCATTTGCTTTCATTTTGCAAAAGCTTATTGTCCCAATCACCCCCTTCCCATATTTATATAACTCGACATATTTATGGTTATTAATTTATATAAATAACTTAAAATTTATGAGCTAGAATCTGGATTTGATATTGTCTCAATTTTTATATCAAATTGTGATTTATAGATATTAGACACTTTGTACTTTTAACACGGGTATGGCTCTTTAAATCATGGCTTTAAGTGTATTGGTTATGCTTCTTTTGTTCACTCCCTCTTTGAAGAACCCGCGTGGGTTCGAGGCGCTAGGTTTTTTTTGTGTTGCATCTATACAGAAACATAGACTTTGATGGCAGATAAGGACTGCTTGGCCCACCTAGTCTGCCCATTTCCCTACCTACAGGATAAGCTGCAGATCCTTGTTAACCAATAGCCTATTTCTTCCTACCCCCCACAAGAATTGCCTTATGTCTGTCCCATGCATTCTTCTATTCTGCCACAGTTTTAGACCCCACAACCTCCTCAGGAAGGCTATTCCATGCGTCCACCACCCTATCTGTGAAAAAAATACTTCCTCACATTGCCCCTGAGCCGTCTTCAAATTGTGTCCCCTTGTTCTTGCACGTCTCTTTTTCTGAAAGGTGCTACCCTCTCGCACTTTGTTGATTCCACTGAGGTATTTAAAAGTTTCTATCATTGCCCCCCTCGCTCCTTTCCTCAAGGGTATACATATTAAGCTCATTTAGTCTCTCCTCGTATGGCTTCTCTTGCAGACCCTGTACCATTTTAGTTACCCTCCTCTGGACTGCCTTCATCCAGTCTATGTCCTTGCGGACCTGGGGTCTCCAGAACTGGATGCAGTACTCCAGATGGGGTCTCACCAACTGTCTGTACAGAGGGATAACAACTTCCTGTTTTCTGCTGATGATGCCTCTCCCTATACATCCCAGTATCCCCCCAGCCCTCCCTACTGCCTTCTCACTTTGCTTGCCAACCTTAAGGTTATCTGATATGATTACCCCCGGTCCCTTTCCATTTTTGTTGTTGTTACTACCTCCTCCCCCCGCATTGTGTACTCTTTCCCTGGGTTTTTGTTTCCCAGGTGCATTATTTTGCACTTCTCCAACCTTGCCAAGTCCCTTCTCATCCTTTCCACGCCTCCTTGTGTATCAACCCTGTTGCTGATTTTGTGTCATCTGCAAAGAGGCATACTTCTCCTTCCAGTCCCTCTGCAATGTCACTTATAAAGACATTAAAAAGGGTTGGACCCAGTACTGAACCCTACGGTACTCCACTAGTAACCCCCCTTTCTTTAGAGTGGACTCCGTTTACAATTACCTTCTGTGTCCTGTTGTCCCGCCAATGTTTTACCCAGGCTTCCACCCTGAAATCTAGGTAGGCCATGTCCACAGCCCCTCCCTGGTCTACTACTTTGGTCACTTACTGTGGAGTTTGGCACAATAAACATCACTCTAGCAGTATTTCTTGTGAGTATTGGATTTATTTGTGTACCCTTCTGTTTGGTTTTGGTGCCTCAGGGGACTATACCCTGCACCATGGGGCCACGGATGGCCAGTACTGACTTCAGAGGCTATATCTTGTACTATGGGGCCATGGAAGGCCAATACTGACTTCAGAGGCTATACCTTGCACTATGGGGCCATAGAAGGTCAATACTGTCCTCAAAGGCTATACTGCGTGCCATGGGGCCATGGGATGCAAGTATTACCCCTAGTGGCTACACTGTACACCATGGGGCCATGGGAGGCCAGTACCATGTGGGGTAAGAACAGGCAGGCATATGCATAATGATAGCGGAAGTTGATACTACCAGTTCTCATCCCATGAAGCCAATTGCCTGCTCTGGATCCTGACTGGAGTCACTGGGGAGAGGACAGGGCCTCCCCTAAAGATCCCTACCATGGTGGGAAGAACTGTGGAAGCTGGCAGAAGCAGTGTGGTTCATGGCAGATGTGGGCTGGGAAGTCACCACAGGAGTGGAGGAGAGTGATATATAGTGATGTTCCCTTCAATGGAAAGCTCTACTATCCACCCTTTGGATCCAACCCCCATCTGACCAAGCCTGTGTTTCAGATCCCCAGTCAGATTATGGGGCTATAAGGTCAGATGGGATGGGATGTTTGGATCTGATGGATGAGTCTTTGGATCCAGCCTTCGGATAATTGCAATCTGTCCATCATATCCCTGACCCCAACCATTGGATCCCCTGTATCTGATCTGATCCTATGGCTCTGATCGGATCCATTCTTGGGATCTGAGGAGACTGGAACATGGTTGGATGCCATCAGTATTTGATGGCATCCCAAATCCAGGAAAACGGTGTGGCATTATGGGCAGACTGGATGGACCAGTGGTCTTTTTTTGCCATTATTGTCTATGTTCTATGTTCTAAACTATTTTACATGTTACATGTTTTCTGTAATTCTTAACCCCCTTTTTTATTACTGAGGACAGTCTGATGTATTAAATAACTGAATTGTGTCTAGCAATGAAATAGAGAGAGGAAATACTGACAGCTGACTGGTGGAGAGCCGGTTTCACCCATGATGTTATCCATCATAACCTCACCAGTGAAACTATTGCCAAAAACAGCCTGCTTAACTGTAAGCACATAAATGGATCTGTTTTATAATCACAATGAAGCACTTAATGGTGTGTCTCATTGGGATAACTTATTTCTTGGGTGGTTGAAGGCACTTGACCTGTGGCCTCATGCCTCACAACACACCCAAGATGTGATGCTATCCCAGCCTAACACACATACTGTCATGCCTTATTGCTTAAATATTACATTTTCTCAAAGCTGTCATAATGGTGTTAGGGGATCTTTAAGGGTTCTGTCTTGGGATGCAGGGATTTCTGATGTTGACTTACTGTTCCTGAGCCTATCTTCAGTGCCAAATAACATGATTTTTTTTGTACCAGTCCACTGTACTAGCAGGACAACACTGGACACTTGAAAATTTTGAAATCCATCTGTAATTCTGCCTTGACACTGTCCACCTCAGCCCCACTGCAACAGAGGGCAGTATTATCCACATGAACTGCTGTACCCCCTTATTGTACGAGCCATTGATCAATATTATTTATATACAATGAGAGTCATGGGCATCTAGGGAAGAATACCCAAAGCAACAAAGAACAGCACATCTAAAGAATACAGAACATGGGGAGGGGCCTTTAACAACCAACAACACAATGAAGGTCACACACGTAACTTTTATTTTCTATCAATTTGTTGTTTTTGACCAGGAAAGGCACACTAAGTTATGATAGCTTGTTTCCAGGTGTGCGTTGGAGTTGGGTTGCATGGATCTGTTTTCTTGACAGATGTAAGGTTGGCCTTGACACAAGGAAACTCCCCTACTCTTTTTTGATAAATACCATCAGATCTTAAACTTCCACCTGGACAGGGACAAGAAAGGACTTCGGTTTAATGTCTCATCCAAAGGACAGCACCTCAACAGTGTGCAGTTCCCACCTTGTACTGCACTACTGTGTCAGTTATGGGTATTCCTCATATTCCTGGTATGGGCTAGATCCCAAGCTTTTCAATCTTCCTAGATTATCAAGGGACAGTTATGACAATATCAGGAGACTGTTATTAGAATGCCACAGACCTTTATTAGAATGTCAAAGGACTTTTATTACAATGCCAGGGGACTGCTATTAGAATGCCAGGAGATTGTTATTAGAATGCCAGAGACTTATTATTAAAATGTCAGGGGACTGTTATTAGAATGCGAGGGGCTGGTTATTAGAATGTCAGGGGCTGGTTATTAGAATGTCAGGGGACTGTTATTGGAATGCCAGGAGACTGTTATTAGAATGCCAGAGACTTATTATTAAAATGTCAGGGGACTGTTATTAGAATGCCAGGAGCTGGTTATTAGAATGTCAGGGGCTGGTTATTAGAATGTCAGGAGACTGTTATTGGAATGCCAGATGACTGTTATTAGAATGCCAGAGACTTCTTAGAATGACAGGGGACAGTTATTAGAATGTCAAATCAAATCAAAATATTTATTTAACCACATGAAGCACCCTTGATGCAACTCATTTACAAGGTGGGCCTGTCAGTGACTGGTTATTAGCATGCCAGGGGACCGTTATTAGAATGTCAGGGACTGTTAAGAGAATGCCAGGGTGCTGTAATTAGAATGTCAGGGAACTGTTGTTGGAATGCCAGGGGACTGTTATTAGAATGCCAGGAACTTGTTTTAGAGTGTCAGGGGACTGTTATTAGAATGTCAGGGGCTGGTTATCAGAACACCAATGGAATGTTATTAGAATACGAGTCTTAAGTTATTAGAATGCCAGGGGCCAGTGATTAGAATGCCAGTGGTAATTTATTAGAATTACAGACAGGAGTAAGTTATTAGAATAATAAACAATACATAATCTCCCATTCAATTACTTGAAGCAGATAGTGTAAGTGAACATCAACATTTAACCTCTGCCCCCTCTCCATAACATTTTAACCCCCTCCTTCCCAGTAACATTTGTACTGCTCCCTGCCCCCTCCCTATATCCTTCTCAACCTCTAGTCACTCAGATGTTGCACCAGTGTGGTCTAGAGCTTAGAGCACCGGATTGGGAACTAGAAGATTGCAGGTTTAAACCACAGCAGATTCAAGTACTCCATGTTGGCCCTTGGGCAAGTCACTGAACCTCCCAGTGCACCAGTTCACCCACTCAATAAGAAAAAAGCTAAGCACACCCCACCTGCTACTGGTACCACCAGTACAAGGTACATAGCAAAGAAATAAATAACAAGCATTTGTCAATGCCGAATGTTGTCTCGTTGGCATTGGCATTGATAGTGCCAGAGTTAGAGACGCATAATAGGAATGGCAGTGAAGTATTGAAGTGACGCCAACCTCACCCCCACCCTGCAGAGACCGACAGGCATTGGGGTGTGCCTTTGGGTCATCAGCTATAATGCTTATGCCATTTTACCGCACCCTACCCTGTAGACACTGACAAGTGTCGTGGTGTGCTTTGGGGTCTTTGGATGTTATACTTACCCCATTCCATAAGGAAATACACTGAGGTGGGTGCAGTACAGGAGAATAAGGTGAACTTTGTGGCTGAACACTGCAAGGCACACCACGATGTGTGTCACTGGCTGCAGGGTGGGAGTGGGGGTGGAATAGGGAGCATTACAGCCGACGACCCCAAGTCACACCCCGAGGCCTGTCAGTCTGCACAGGGTGGGGTGTTACAGTTGGAAACCCTAACGCCGTAAGCGTGTGTTGGTATTTTCACTCCAACTTTTTGACATGGGCTTTTAGTGACCCCACCTCATGAAGAGCGGCACTATCAGTTTGTTAGCTGAAAGGTGGTTTTGCACAGCGGCTATGCCATTTGGCTACACAGGTCTGAAAACACATTTTGTGCAGTATGTAAAAATGAGAACTGTATTGTTCATGAGGAGGTGTAAAAAAATGGCAACATTGAAAATCTGGAGTGAAAATATGAAAAACTGGCAAAGTCATGAGCATGCATGGAAATTGTGCAACACACGTCAGTAACCCAATTATTTTTGGGATTTTTTTAACCACGTTTTCAACATAGGCATTTTGGGACCTCCCCTCAAGAACAGTGGCACTGTGATTTTGTTAATTTGTCCCAAAAGTTGATTTCCCACAGCGACCACGCCATTGTGCACCACAGGTGCGAAAACACATTTTGGGCAGGATGTGAAAAATGACAGCTGTACTGTTCATAAGGAGGTGTGAAAAAATGCCAGTGTTGAAAATGTGGCATGAAAATATTGCAGATTTGCAAAGTTACAAGGGTGCGTGGGAACTGCGCAATGCACACTTGTAACACAGTCATTTTATAGACTTTCATCACCAAATTTTCAACATAGGCATTTTAGGATCTCTGCTCATGAATAGTGTCAGCGTCATTTCCTCAAGCTGTCCTGAAAACTGATTTCACGCAGCGACCGCGCCATTCTATGCTGCACATGTGAAAACACATTTTGGCCATAATATGTAAAATGACAGTTGCACTGTTCATAAGGAGATGTGAAAAAATGCCAATTTTGAAAATCTGGAGTGAAAATATTATAGATTCACAAAGTTACGAGGGTGCATGGAAACTGCGCAGCACACACTTGTAAAACAGTAATTTTTGGGATTTTTTCCACCAAATTTGCAACATAGGCTTTTTGAGAGTCCCCCTCATGAACAGTGGCACTGTTGTTTTGCAATCGGTCCCGAAAGGTGATTCCGCGCAGTGACTGCGAAATCACCTTTCAGGACTGAATAATGCCATGACAGTGACTGAATTCATGAGGAGGGGTCCCAATAACCCATATTGAAAATTTGGTATCAAAATTCCCCAAAATGCCCGAGATATGCACCAAAGTTGAAAACCCCCTATTTATGCCATTATACAGCTTACTGGCATTTCTTCAGTTCGTGGTTGGCTTTGAAGAGTGCAGACATGTTCCCAGTCCACCGAAGATCATTGCGCCAGACTCCAGAGGTGAGTATGGGGTGAGGGGGTGTGGGGAGGCAGGGTCGCGCAGAGGGTGGGCGTGGGTTGAGGGAGGGGCAGGGAGATCACGATGTACAGTTTTGTGTTTCTAGGTAAAAAAGGAACATCATGAGGACAGTTTTTCAGGGACATTTGGCACGTTAGAGTGGGCTCCAGCATGCCACCTGATTGTTTGGGGGCTGTAGCCGATGAGGGATTGGGCACCCCATTGGCACATACTGAAAGGGGGGCAAGAGATGAGGGGGCACACAACAGATGGGGGACATTATGCTGACTGGGAGGGCTCCCCATTGGCAAAATAAACAGGGAAGTGGGGACTGTAGCTGATGGGGATTGGGCCCCTGTCAGCAAAGAAAGACTGTTGGGGGAGTGCATGATGCTGAGGGGATTGGGCACCTCCTCAGCACACTGCCAGTGCTTCAGCACCCAGCGAGGTGGGCTCTCCCGTCGGCAAATGAAGTGGGTCGGGGCATGCCACAGAGGGACTGGGGACCCCTGAAGTTGGACGGCGGCAGTCAGTGCTGCCATGTTTACATGGGAGGTGTGTTATTGTGCCACTGCAATGAGAAGCTTGCTTCTCATTATAGCGGTCCTTTTCTTATATGTGGTGGCCACATTCCGAATTGCTGGTATGGCGCATGTATGATGGCTGATTGGGCAATGAGGGACGCACCTACTGATGCGTCCCTTGCATTCACCCACAGTGACCACACCTCCAAATTTGCTACTACTGCAATATGTTGACTCGTGCGCAAGCACAAACCAACATAAAAATGGCGCACTCATCAGAGCTGTCAAAGTGTATTATTTTATTGCAGTACATCTTGAAGTTGATAGTCGATGTGGAACAGTCTTCCCTACACATTGCTCTACATATGGGGCTTCATCAGAAGGTGGAGACATCAGTGATACATGTGAATTAAATAATTAGATGAACATTAAAGAGCCCATTTGAATTTTATTTATACAAATAATGTGAAACGTGCAGACAAGCAGTACAAGTGACAGCTTATCAAAGCATATATAAAAAAATATTAAAAACATTTTTTTCAGCAGCATTTACCTCTTGCTTACATTATAGAAAACAGGAAGTTGTCATCCCTCTGTACAGCCAGTGAGTCTCCATATGGAGTACTGCATGCAGTTCTGGAGACTCCATCTCTGCAAAGACGTAGTCAGAGTGGAGGCTGTCCAGAGGAGGGCAACCAAAATGGTGCAGGGTCTGCACCAGAAGACATACGAAAAGAGAGAGAGACTAAAGGAGCTTAATATGTATACCCTCGAGGAAAGGAGGGAGGGGGGGACATGATAGACACTTTCTAGTATTCATTTATTTATGACTTTGATAACCGGGTGAGTGCACTGATCACAGGGACCGTTTTCAGGCACGACCCGGGCCATAGCACATGGCGCAGGGTGACAGTGGAGTTGCAAGGTAACAGTAATAGACATGAAACAGATTTGATACAAGCAACAACAGTGGACACAATATACAGGTTTGATGCATAGGTCCATTTGAGAACAGTGAATACAAGGTTTCAATATCAGATATGAGAAGACTTGGTACAAACAAATCATAGGCACAGTGTACAATGTGTGACTGCATCGTCCAGTGAGCAAGTAATACACAGAATACTCAGTAAAAAATATATATATACAATACGTACAGGCAAGGAAGTCAGATATCACTGTGAAAAATGCAATATAACCGTAGTAGGCAAGAGAGTACTTCAAGGGAATCAACTAAGTCCAAGAGGGTAGCATCTTTCAGAAAAAGAGATGTGCAAGAACAAGGGGGCACAATCAGAAGATAGAGGGGGGATGGCTCAGAAGTAACATGAGGAAGTATTTTTTCACAGAGAGGGTTGTGGATGCATGGAACAGCCTTCCTGAGGAGGTCATGGAGTCAAAAACAGTGGGGGAATTCAATAATGCATGGGGCAGACATAAGGCAATTCTAGTGGGGGGTAGGGGTAAGTAGGCTGTTGGTAAACTAGGATCTGCAGCTTATCTGTTAGGTAGGGCAATGGGCAGACTAGGTGGGCCAAGCAGGCCTTATCTGACATCAAATTCTATGTTTTCAAAAAACATTCATGTTGTAAAGATAAAGTACAGAAAGTGTGCAAGAGCTGCAAAAAAGGGAACTACATTAATCTCAGTCAATTTACAAAGCAGCTTGATTGTTAAATAAATGTAAAAATAATGGACTTGAGATACAGTTGGGCAGCCACAACATTTGCAGACCTTGGAGCAGAGGGTATATGCAGTACCTCACAACAGAGAAAAACAAGCATTTGTCAATGCCGAATGTTGATCACGTTGGTCTGTTGAGCTCATTCAGTGGCCCTCTGTCACTGGCTCAGTCTGTTTGTCCCTGTGCTGCAGGCTGCTGTTTTGTATGGGGCTGCTGCCTGCGTTGGCACCTTGTTCTGCTGAGGAAGAAATCCGCAGCTGTCCCGACAGAGCTCCATTGAGTTGGCTCACACCCCCTCTCTCACTCGCTCATTCTGTTTCTCCTGGCGCTGCAGGCTGCCCTTTCATACTGGGCTCCTGCCTGTGTTGGTGGCTTTTTCTACCCACAAAGAAATCCACAGCTGTCCCGACAGAGCTCCACTGAGGTTGCTCATTCCCCCGTCTCACTCACTCAGTCTGGTTCTCCTGGCGCTGCAGGCTGCCCTTTTGTACTGGGCTCCTGCCTCTGTTGGCACCTTTTTCTGCCCACAAAGAAATCTGCAGCAGTCCTGACAAAGCTGCATTGAGCTCGCTCACTGCCCTTCTCTCACTCTCTCATTCTGTTCTGCTGGTGCTGCAGGCTGCCCTTTTCTACTGGGCTCCTGCCTGCGTTACTGCCTTCTTATGCCCACAAAGAAATTTGCAGCAGTTACAATGCAGCTCTGTTGAGCTCACTACTCACTCACTCACTCACTCACTCACTCACTCATTCTGTTTTTTCTGCCACTGTTGGCTGCCCTTTTGTACTGGGCCCCTGCATGCATTGCTGCCTTTTTCTGCCCACAAACAAATCTGCAGCAGTCCCAACAGAGCCCCGTTGAGCTCAATGACTCCCCCTCCCTCACTCGCTCATTCTGTGTCTCCTGGTACTGAAGGCTGCCCTTTTGTACTGGGCTTCTGCCTGCATAGGCGGCTTTTTCTGGCCAGAAAGAAATCTGAAGCAGTCCCGACACAGCTCCACTGAGCTTGCTCACTCCCCCTCTGTCACTTTCGCATTCTGTTTCTGCCGGCAGTGCAAGCTGGCCTTTTGTACTGGGCTCCTGACTGCGTTACCGCATTTTCTGCTCACAAAGAAATCTGCAGCAGTCACACTAGAGCGCCATTGAGGTTGCTCACTACCGCTCTGTCACTTGCTCATTCTATTTCTCTTGGTGCCGCAGACTGCGCTTTTGTATAAGGCTCCTGGCTGTGCTGGCACCTTTGTCTGTCCACAAAGAAATCCGCAGCTGTTTTGACAGAGCTCTGTTGAGGTCGCTCAGTCTCCCTCTCTCATCGCTCATTCTGTTTGTCCTGGCACTGCAAGCTGCCCTTTTGTATGGGGCTCCTGCCTGCATTGGTGATTTTTTCTACCCACAAAGAAATCCCAGCAGTCCTGATAGAGCTCCACTGAGCTCACTAAGTCCCCTTGTCTCACTTACTCATACTGTTTCTCCCACCACTGCAGGTTGGCCATTTGTACTGGGTCCCTGCCTGTACTGATGCCTTTTTCTGCCCACAAAGCAATCCGCAGCAGTCCTAACAGTGCTTCGGTGAGTTCGCTCACTCCCCCTCCCTCACTTGTTCTGTTTCTCCCAGTGCTGCAGGCTGCCCTTTTGTACTGAACGCTTCTGTTGGGGCCTTTGTCTGTCCACAAACAAATCTGCAGCAGTCCCTACAGAGCTCAGTTGAGCTCGGTCACTCCCCCCCGTCACTCGGTCGATCTTAATCTGTCCCAAACACTGATTTCCCAGAGTGACCGTGTTATTGTCCGGCAGGAGTGCAAAAACATATGTTAGCCAGGATGTGAAAAATGACAGCTGTAGTGTTCATAGGGAGTTGTGAAAAAATGCCACTGTTGAAAATGTGGCATGACAGTATTACAACTATGGGTTACAAGGGAGCGTGGAAACAGTTCAATCCACACTTGTAACACAGTCATGTTATGGAGTTTCATCACCAAATTTTCAACATAGGGATTTTAGGACCTCTGCTCATGAACAGTGCCACTGTCATTTTCTTACTCTGTCCTGAACACTGACTTCCCACAGTGACCACGTTATTTTGTGCCAGAACTGTGAAAACACTTTTCAGTCAGGATGTGAAAAATGACAGCTGTACTGCTTATAAAGAGGTGTGGAAAAATGGCACTGTTGAAAATCTGGTGTGGCAATATTACAAATCTGCGAAGTTACAAGGGTATGCGGAAAGTGCGCAATGCACACTTGTAACACAGTCAATTGAAGGGCTATCATCACCAAATTTTCAACATAGGCATTTTAGGACCTCTGCTCATGAACAGTATCATTGTCATTTTCTTAATCTGTCCTGAACAGTGATTTCCCACAGCGACCGCTCTATTCTGAGCCAGAAGTGCGAAAACACATTTCAGTCAGGATGTGAAAAATAACAGCTGCACTGTTCATAAGTAAGTCTGGGAAAATGGCAATGTTGAAAATCTGGAGTGAAAATATTATACATTCACGATGCTACGAGTGTGCATGCCAACTGCGCAATGCACGCTCGTATCACAGTCATTTTATGAAGTATTGTTACGAAACTTTCAACATAGGCATTTTAGGACCTCTACTCATTAACAGTGTCACTGTCATTTTCTTAATCTGCCCTGAACACTGATTTCCCACAGTGACCGCACTATTCTGCACCAGAAGTGCGAAAACACATTTTGACCAGGGTATCAATAATGACAGCTGTACTGCTCACAAGGAGGTGTGACAAAATGACAATGTTAAAAATCTAGCATGTATATATTGTAAATTCGTGAAGTTATGAGCGTACGCAGCAACTGCGCAATGCACGCTCGTAAAACAGTCATTTTTTGGATTTTTCCACCAAATTGGCAACGAGGCTTTTTGAGAGCCCATCCATGAACACTGGCACTATCGATGTCGTTAATCCAGCCCCGGGGTGATTCCGACAGTGACCGTGGAAACCACCTTCGGGCTGATTAACGCCATGACAGTTCAAGAATTCATGAGGAGGGGTCCCAAAAACCCCATGTTGAAAATTTGGTGAAAAAATTACCCAAAATGCCCAAGATATGCACTAAAGTTGAAAAAACTCTATTCATTACATTATTCAGCTTACCGGCATTTCCTCAGTTCCCAATCGGCTTTGAAGAGTGCAGACGTGTTCCCAGTCCACAGAAGATCGTCGCACCGCGCTCCGGAGAAGTATGGGGTGAGGGGTGTGGGGAGGCAGGGGTGCAGTGGGTGGAGTGCGGGTTGTGGGGAGGGGCTCCGAGACTACGAAGACCGTTTCTTTTCAGGTAAAAACAAAAACAAACATCGTGGGACCGTTTTACCTTTACAGGGTGTGCCTGTGCCACCAGAGTCTTGCTTGGGGCAGCTGTAGTGTGAGGATTGGACACCCCATCAGCAAACAACAAAGGGGATTAGTTTCTGCCGATGGGGATTGAGAGCACCTCGACAAACAACAAAAAGGTGGGGATCGTTCTGCCGACGAGTTGGGCACCTAATAAACAAACTTCTAAAGGGGGATTCGTTTATGCTGATGGGGATTGGGCACCCGTCGGCCGCAAACGACAGAAGGGGGAATTTCTTTCTGCTGACGGGGATTGGGGAACTCTGTAGGTAGACAACAAAATGGCGGGGTTAGTATGCCGAATACGGGAGGGCTCTCTGCCGGCAAATAAACATGGTAGATATTGTTTAGAATACGCGCAAGCCGCCACCATGTTCACAAACAATATCAGACATCCTACATCTCGCTTCCTGCAATGACGGGTCACTCCTCATTGCAACGAATGGCTGGCGCTGCAATGATGAGGCGGACCCTGATTGCAGCGGCTGATTTTTTAGAAAGTTGTGGCACACTGGCTGAACTAGTGTCAGCAGCAGTGTGCCATGGCGTTGGGGGACGAGGGACAAGCCTTTTCAGGCTGTGGGGGCATTGGGCACAACAGTGCCACGCCTCCACAACCTGCTTGTGGAGAAAGCTGACTCAACATGTTTCTTGCGCATGTGCGCAATCAACATAAAAGGGGGGGGGCACTGTTTGTTTTTACATCCAAATTGTAAAGTCTGTGTGTATTCATACTTATTTGGTTGATCAGAATGTAACCTAATGCCCTGGTGGAAGCATATTCAAGTTTTGTTTTTCTTTGCTCCAGTCCACCCATCTGTGAGAAGGGGAAAAGGCAAGACCCCACAGAAAATGAGATGCTGCCTCTTAGCTGGGCTACCCTGGTAAATTAATTGCAAATTAAAATAAAATGTGGGATACTTTGCTGAAAACAGAGACAAATGTATTTATTTGGTATAAAAGTCCAAAAGGTAAAGCTTCTGAGCCTTCGCAATACAAATGCTTGCTTGGCCAGGAATCACAGTGTGAAAAGTAAGAGCTCCCTGGACCTTCCATACTCTGCTGGAAGCTGCACCTTGATCCTGGAACCAAATTCCTTCACAGAACACTTTGAATTCTGTTGATGAAAATCCCTGTTGCGAGCCCACATGGTGGCATGGCGAGCTGAGGCACTGGGTACTTCACCTCCTGCCACGTCAGTTACCGAGGTTCAGGAACAATGTGGGTCACTCGGGGACTGGTCAGGAAAGGGAGGAGTGAGCATCCTTAGGGCAGTGCTTTTCCTTCAGGAAGGGGAGACTTGCATCCCGCTGTTTGTCTGCCACCTGGAGGTGTCTGAGAGGCAGCACAATGGGACCATACAGGGGGAAGGATCCTACAAACAGGGTGCTGAGAGTGTCTCTGCAGAGGCAGAGCTCACATGTTGTGCCTACTGCATGCATGGTGGGCCTGGGGTAAAAACCAGAAGAGAAGAAAAAAAAACCCAGACTGCAGGATGAAGCCCGATCCCTTGCAGGTCCCACATTGGTGAATGGGCATCACCCACAGTCCTGCAGCAGAGGACAATGCAGAGAATAAGGTAAGTCTCAAAGAAGCTGGGTGATGGGGCCAGGGGAACTGGTCAGAAGGGGACAGTCAGTGTGTACAAGGTGGAATAATTGTAAATAAAATAAAAAAAGAAAAGAATTCCGGAGGCCAGTGATTAGAATGCCACCACGTGACCAAGGCGCTTAAGTGTTGAAATGTGGTACTGAATGAATGGCAGCTGGTTGTACTCATTTCAGAGTGTTTTTGCAACTTCAACAAATTGAAATTAGCTGTAGTCACCGACGGGTTTGCTTTTGGGACCACAGAGATTTGTTTGCATTCTGTTTTTTAAAATAATAAACTTGAGTTAAAAGTTTTCTGTGAAGGAGGTTGGTTCCAGGATTTAGGTGCACTTACCACCAGAGTACTGATGGTCTGGCGAGTTTTTGGTTTTCACAGATTTAGTCAGGAATTGGTGACTGGATGAGGCACACTGTGCACAGGCGCATTTTCAGGTGCGACCCCCGGGGAGGCATTACAAGGTGGAAGAGAAGGTACAGTGACAACACAATGTGAAACAGCAGCAGCAAACGAAATGTGGGACAGCGGACAATGTATCATTGTAATAGAAGCTTGTAGTAGTGTGGGGATTCACGCTTTCAGCATCATAAAGTTTGCAGTTGCTAAAGAGCGTAGAGCCACTGGAATGTCTGCTCTAAACCCTACGGTATCTGGGCTTGCTCTTTACTGAGTAGGATTTCTCCTGCGTGCAAAATGAAAGCTCTGATAAGGGTATTCCCTCCTCCCTTACCACAGCTGCCCTTTCTCTATGTAAACCAGGCAAACTATAACGCCCCCTCCCTCAACTAACCCCGCCCCACCATGTTGCATTTAACACTGACAGCAGAAAGCAGATGCAAATAATGTACCCTTGTTTTCCCCCGAGGGGTTTTCTATTCCAACTGACGTCAGATCCTTTGGTTTCTGAAAATGCAAAAGGATTTCTTTCTGGTGATAGGGAGGGGAGGTTATTTTTATTTTATTTTTTTTAAATAGCAACAGGCAGCAAAAACTCCCCCTCAAAAATAACCTCCCTCCCCCTCCATCAAACAGTACACCAATTGTTCCAGTAAACAGAGTGCAAGGAAGCCAAAGAATTTAAGGGGCTTTCCGCAAGCATTTCTTCTTTTAAATAGAGAAGAACTTTCCAAAGCATAACTCTCCACCACATTTCAGCGTGTGTGTGACATATTCTCTTTATTTAGCTTCTTCCTTCTTTTCATAATTAGTGAATATTATCAGTGTAAGTGGCTCAGCAGGTTGCACACTTGCTTCAGAGATTGGAAGGTTGTGGGTTCTTGCCCCACACAAGACATTTGGAGTAATTTCTAATGCTGACACTGTAGTGCAGCATTTTCTTTTGGGGGAGGGGGGCTATTGTACTCTTGAGGTGTCCTCTTCCAGATGAGACATTAAACTGAGGTCCCGTCTGGTTGTTCAGGTGGACATTAAAGATCCCATGGCACTTCTCAAAAAAAGTGGGAATTTTTTATTAAAAGACAATCAAACAGTAACTAAAATACAAATTCAAAGAAACTTAGAACACAGACAAAAAATAAGTTAGAATAAAGAAAATAAATGACAACATATGATACCAAGCCTAATCAACCTGCTATTAGCTCTGCATCAGGGAGGGACCCAGGACACAAATTTCCAATAGTCTTCAACTACAACCGGAGACAAGAAAAGTAAGTCTTTTTCATAAATAGCTCAACATTCCTGAGTTATTTTTCTGTCAAACCAGATAACAGTACAAGCTGCTGCTGCAGAACATACTTTCTAGATACACCACTTCAGGCATTCTGAAATCACCTGCAGGGTCCCACAATGCTATTTTTCCACCCTCCTGAAACCACCCCATATACCAAAGTGCTATGATTCATACAAGAAGAAAGGTTCATTATATTTTAATGCCAGCTGTGACCATAAGACTATAATGTATGTACAGTGAATGAAAAGATGACAACGTTTCTAATCGTAGTGTGCAGGTGTCCCTAAGACTGCAAGCTGATTACTGCAAACATTCAAATAGTCATGACAGCTGACCCACACTGTTTCCCACATAGTGGCAGGAATTCTGGTCTTCCATAGTTGTGCTGTCCACCAATGTGCAGAAATTGTAGGAGAAGAATCAAGCACTGGATCTGCTGAAAGAAAACTGTACCAAGAATGCTCTCGTACAAAGCTTTCGTAGTGAAACCATTGTTAGAGAGACACACCAATGTTTGATTTTCTTAAAACATTCCAAAATGGGCTGGCCCAGTGGCACTGAGGGTTGAGGCACTGGACCTTACGTCATGCTACACTGGTGACCCGGGTTTGCGAACGAGCCTGGGCCATCAGGGGTCAACAGGGACGAGAGAGGATTTAATGTCCAGAGGACTGCTCTCCTCTCTCAGGGAAGGAGGGATTGTCATCCTGCCCATCGATCACCATCTAGTGGGGACTGGGGGGGGCGATACAGGCAGGGAGACCAGCAGCCATCCTGCGTGGTGTGCATGTGCCCCACACATGCTTGCTACACCTTGCACCGGGAGGGGCATAGAAAAGCGGAAAATGGTGGCTGGGGGCATCATGCGGTCCTGCCCCTGTTTCGCTGGTCGACCGTCATGGCCTCCACAGATTAGGATTGTGCTCTGGGGAGGGAAATAGCTTTCTTCCTGGCCCTGCCATGGGGGTAATCCATGGGGGTGTTGGGGATTGTTGGGCTGGAGGATGGGTGATGCGGGATGGAGTTCCTGCCCCCAGTGTGCCCGGGGAGCATAAATAATGACTGAGCTTCCCATCGCCCTGGTGGTCTGGATCTGCTCTCTCCTTGCTCCTTTGCCCATTTGTCTGCCTGTTTTTCGTATACTCTTTTGAGGTTTCCTCCTCTTCCAAATGGCTTCCCTGCTTTTGGATTCCAATGTCCTCCTCCATGTACAGGACTCCTGCATTGTTACCATTTTTGTTTACTTCTGTCTCCTAACTCCAGCAGCGCTGCTTGGCAACCTCCCCGAAAGCTGCTTAATAGGACAGTGGGGAATACTATACATTCCCTGCGTTCCACCTCCCTGCTGCCCCTGGGCCTATTTTCCCCAGTGTTCGTATCACAGGCATCATGGGAATTATAGAAACATGCAAGGCATAGAAGACCTTAGGTTCAGAAAGCCTGCATCATATCTAATTTTTATACCCCATCACGTGCTCAATACCACAATATGTATCCAGTTTAACTTTAAATTATGCCATATTTCTGCTGCCTATTATAGTTTCTGGAAATTAGTTCTAAATTGGTACTACCTTTTAATGAAACCAATACTTCCTTCTATTTGTTCTACATGTTTCACCTGATAATTGTAGTGAATGTGATCTCGTATTAAACACTTGATGTTTCATATCCAGCCCTAGGCAATCCCATAAGTTGTTGTTTGTCATTGCCTTATATCAACAGTTCTCAAACTTTGTTATAGTGAGCCTCCCCTAAGCCATGGAAAAGATCTTGAGCCTCCCCACAAAATACAGAAATATATTTGGGCCTCCCCATTGAAAAATAGCCTACTTTTCACAGTACATCAGGAATACATTGAAACCTCTTTGCATTGCTGGCTCTCATGTTATTAAGCTTATTGTAACCCCCCTTCCCCAACAGGACAACCTACTTTCTCCAGTATTGTGACTCTCGAACCATTGTTACCACTTACTGCCATACCTTCATGATTCAGACTGCTTTTTCTGTTTCCCCTCTAATTGGAATAACCTTCCTGCCGACCTCTGCCTCACCCCTCTCACCTGCTCTTAATAACTTCTCAGGGATCACTTTGCTCACTCTGCTCTTATTCCTAGTCCCTGTATGGTTAACTCTTGTATTTGGACAGTTCTGCTGCCAGTCTAATTGATCACTTGTTCCTCGCATTGTTAGTTTATTGTTCTGAATTTGTTTGCACTTTTATTCATTTTGTATTGCTTGAGTGTTTTGCAGTTAGATTTTGAATTGTATTCTCTCACTACCCTTCCCTGGGTACACCTGAAATAAGCCATGGCTCAATGTACAGTACCTTCCCTGGTCACCGACTTGTGAATAAAAACATAAATTCACCTACTATTATCCTCTTTCAGTTTGCCTTATCCCTTCACACAAAATCTATAAAGTTCAAAATTTAAATACAGTACTTTTTCCAAGACTTGCTTGAGCCTCCCCTGGAACAGGTTGGGGCCTCCCCAAGGAGGCTGGCCTTACCATTTGAGAACCCCTGCCTTATATAATAAACACATATCACCTCTAAATCTACGATATTCTGGAGTAAACATGCCCAGATACTCTAATCAAGCCTCATATTTCGAGGTCTTAATGTTATGAATCATCCTTGTAGCTCTTCTCTGGACGTTCTCTAATAATTTAATTTCTGCTTTACTACTCGGTGCCCAGAGCTGTGTACAGTATTTCAGTTGCGGTCTAACCAAAGCAGTGTATAATGGCACTATCACTTCTCTATTTCTGCTCTTAATATGTCTACTAATACAGTTTAGTGTATTTGTTGCCTTCCGAACAATTTGCCTGCAATGGTTTTTTAAAAGTTAACTCGTTATCCACCAATACACCCAGATCTCTTTCTTCAATAACAGTTTTCAAATATGTATTATTTAACATTGTGGAGGGGTTGTGGGATAACAGATGGACCAGACGCAGAATGTCAGGTTCAACACACAATCTCTGTGTGATGTTTATTTAAAATACAGAGATAACCTTCAGCAATGGCATATCCCTTCTTTAATACATCAGTGTGCAGGAACAGACTGTGCATGTCCTTCTTCTGTACTTAGTCAGCACCTACTGACCCACTGATCTAACATTATAATGAAAACCATTTTATCTCTATGTTTGTCTTGTTTGTTTGGGAGATGGGGGCTCAAATAAAAAAACAAAACAAAAAAAAAAAACAAGCTAAAGACAAAGAACCTCAGTGCAGAAGCACTGAAATAAGGGTTACCCTGAAGGGCATTGACAATAAAGCCAAATTTCAAAGAAACACAACATCACACATACCTCCATAATGCAAAGCATTATGGAGTGTATATGCAAATCACCATGAAATTTCAGACTGGCTCAGTTTACAGCAGGAATACATAGTACCAAAAGGGCCCTCTCAAACAATCTGAAATGTACATGCATTTAACAATACAACAGGGGGTTTTCCGATATCTCTACCCCGGTACAGTCACCTAGTACTTTTTACCTTTATCAAAAACACCTAGTGCCATGGTATTTTCAACATTTACAGGTTTCATACACGTAAGATCTATATATCAAGGTATTTTATGACATGAACACAGCCTGTTGTTTTACATCAGCTCGGAGGTTACCACAATAACCTCCCTGTATGAGGACCTGAGAGGGAAAAGAAAAATTAAAGAGGACACTATAGCATAGTCAAGAAAGGGGAGGGGGTGCCCAAAGGTGGCCAACCTTATGGACTAGAAATTGTAAAGGACAGATTAGGCTAAGAAACAGAAGGACTGTTGCACAGATTTAAGAAAAGATCAGTCTTCAAGAGTGGCAGGATCCCCCTGTCACAAATATGTACCTTGTCAAGCTGTTCTGTTTTCCAAAATGCATGTCTGCACATTCACTCAAGTTGACTTTCTACCCATGTTTAGTTATCTAGCTCCCTAAGCTCGCGAGGGCTGCTTGCAGCTTATTTGTGTCTTCGCTAATATTTACCACAGTCCCAATTTTCATATCATCCACAAACCTAGCCTCCCATAGGTTGAATCCTCTACTCGTGCTAGTCACAGACATTAAAAAGACTTGGACCCAAAACAGACCCTTGTGGTACCCCACTAGTCACTGGGGTCCAGTCAGAACTAATACCTCTTATGCAAACCCTTTGTTGTTTGCCAGTCAACCAAGCTTCTATCCATTTTGATATTTTACCTGGAATCCGTGCTGCAAGTAGTTCATCTATTATTTTCCCATGTGGTACTTTATAAAATGCTTTAGCTACATCAATAAACATAACGTCCATAGAATGACCTTCATCTAATGCTTTACTGACCTTTCCCCAAAAATCTAACAAATTTGTTAGACAAGAATAGCCCTTAGTAAATCCATGTTGCATTGTATCTGACAGGCCTGATCTTGATCGGGTCTCCATTATGTAATCCTTTATAATTCCCTCCATAATCTTACCCAACACTGATGTCAAACTCACAGGCCTATAATTCTGTGGAGCCTTCTTATTGCCTTTCTTGTAAAGTGGCACTACGTTAGCTCTCCCCCATGCCTCCACAACCTCACCACCATCCACTGATTTTTGAAATATAGCTGTCAAAGGGCCTGCTGAATTATCAGCCAGTTCTTTAAAGAGACTCACCATGTTAGCCCTATGCACCACACAGTTCGGTGCCTTCCATCCATGGACTGCTTCTGATCCATATTGGCCATAAAAATATCCAACTGTTAAGTAGTAAAATCACTCATAAAACTGCTGTGCCAGGGACACAGGAACTTCCAGGTGTGTAACTTCACTCCCGTGCTGCCCTGTGCTTAGCCAACTTTATGGCGTGATCACAGGAAGTGCGTAGGGATGAGCTGCATTATAGTCTATGGGGGGTAACTAAAGCAATTTTATATATAAAAGTGATCATGTGGTGATTAAATGAGGGCACCAGGCTACTAACAAGGCCCTTGTTAGTCGCTGAGGGCACTGGGCGACTCACAAGGCCCTTGTGAGTTGCCCAGTGCCCTGGATTAATCATCACATGATCACTGTTATATATAACATTTTTTTAAAGTTACCCCACATAGACTATAATGTAGTGTGTCCCTGTGCTCTCCTTGTGATCACATCATAAAGTTGGCTGAGCATGGGGCAGCGTGGGGACGAAGTTACACACTGGGAAGTGCCTGTGTCCCTGGCACAGCAATTTTATGAGCAGTTTTACTACTTAACTGTTGGATATTTTTGTGTTCAATATTGATCAAAAGCAGTTCGTGGATGAGCCTCGGGACCCCAGGTTTCTTGGGTAACAGCATCAGATGTAGGGTTAGGATGACCACATCGGAGCTTCAATGTGCTGTCAGAAGATGGCTCCCTTTGACAGCATTTTCCCTCAGAACTTGCCACTGTCACTATGCCAGCTAAGAGTGGAGTAGGTGAAGCAATCTTCGGCGTCTGTTTATGGCCAGCGTTCGTTGTAGAAATTTTCAGCTGTTACTGTAGGAATTTCATTTGCAGTCTGTCCATGACTTCGACTGTGGGTAGAGAACTGTCTGGCAATATTTTCTTCTTTGGCCGGCAACTCTAAGAGATGGGCCTTTCTTTCTGACATTGCCACCTGCAACATTTTTTCAACAGGCTCTGTCAGTTCTCTATCCAATCCAGTGTCTCCAGAACTCATGAATTCTGCCTCTGATGTGGTCACAGCTGTTCCTGGGAGGTCAGCAGGACAGGTGGATGACCCACTTTGCACAAGAAAATCACTGTCTGTTTCCATAGTCTCTCTCCTTTGCATCTCAGTAACATTATGAGGCCTGCCCGGCCCTTGCCCCAGTGGTGGAGCATGGGTGGAGATGCTAACTGGTGTGTATAAACATTTAGTAAAACCAGTATTACATTGAGAGAGTGTGTGTTGAAATTTTATTCCCTGCTGTTATTGTATACTGCTCTTTGTGCATTACTGACTGTGTCTATGACAATATGTCACAATGTGTATACTTCTGTCTTGCACACTATTGACTGTGTCTATAACAATATGTCACAATGTGTATACTTCTGTCTTGCATACTATTGACTGTGTTAATGACAATGTCAGGTGTTCTGACTGCTCGCACCTTGACAACTACAAGCTCCTTAGTTGGACTGGTATAGCTACCTAATTGTATAGGCCTCATCCTCCTTATTGATTGTACTGTTCATGTCCTGTTTTTGTCTTGTTTATTGCATTTTGTTTATTGTTCTGTATTGTTCTCAGACGTGGAGCCTTTGTAAATGAGTCTATGACTCAAAGGTTGTAAATCTGATATCTTCAGTAAATAAATAAATAAATTATCCACAACAGTACTCGAACCAAGAACAGGGAAAACAAAGACAGTTCTCAGGTTAGCAGTTGAGGAGTCCATGTCTCCTCCTCCATCTTGTCTGGAACACAAGGGCTCCCTCCATTGAAGAGTAGAGGAATTTAGCCAGTGCCCTGGCCACATTTCCAGTATTCAATACTAATGCCACTTACGCTTTCTTTTTTTTTATGTCTTTGTTAACTAGGTAAGGCCATCTAGGCATAAATGCCAGTTTTCAGAGGCAACCTGGGAGCTTTGGGCTGGTCAAGTGACTTGCTTAGAGTCACACAGTATGCAAGTGGAAGTTCTGGGAATCAAACCCATTTCTGCAGGTATCAAGCTCATTCACAGCTCATCACTCTAACCTCTAGGCGATACTGCCAGCTGAATGAGCTTAACATGATTTAGTATGTGAGTTTGCATCTGTATCCTCCCCTGTGATGAGGCTGAAAATAGATAGAATTCCCTGGCCCTCCTTTCCCAGTCAACAAAAATTAATGAAAAAAAAAAAAGACACAAGTTTGACATAAAAACAGGATCATGGCTCCCTACACTTTATCTGCTACGGTCGCATGCCTACTGTAGACAGTATCTCCATCCTCTGTTTATGACATCATTTGCAGATCAACATTCTGTGATGTCACAAACAAAGGCCTGTGATGTCAGGTGTGGATGAACAAGCAGAGCCGAAGAAGTCGAGGGGACAGCAGTGGTGGAGGAGTGTGAAAAAAAAGTGTGTGTGGTCAGAATAAAATACATTAGCAAGTGCATTTGGAAAACAATAGCATTTAAAAAAAATGTTATTCAACTTTTTTAGCTTCTTTTAATCCCAAATAATCAGACCATTCTGATGAATAATCTGTGATTTATTAACAGAAAGGCACAGGCTATTCGTGATTATGAAAATGTAATAGGGACAGGAAATGCAGCTGTTGGAGAGTTTAGAAAGAGCAAGAAAGTTAAACTGTCCCATCCAGCCTATGCGGCAGTAAAGCAAAATAACTGTATTCTAGGAAGCATTTTTCCAGAAATGGATATTTGTGCTGCTGTTTTTTTTTTCAGTCCAGACTTTGTCGCCTTTGTTCGTCCCCAGCCTGCATCTGAGCTAGTCTCCCCAATCCCATTACCTGACTTGTTTTGAGAATTACCCTTGCTCATGTATGTCCTCTGCCACAAGACTTGGTCACTGGCGCAGAGCCTGCGGAGGATTGGGCTGTCACCCAGTTATGGCCGAAGGACGATTTCCTCTATTTTCACCCTGGAACCCATGCACATGCAATGATGGACTGTGCTTTCTCCGCCTCCATGGAGCCTCCCCCTGCATCAAGACATGAGGACCCCTCTCCCCTGTATCAGTGGTTCCACTGTGCTGACAGACCAATACCTCCTAGTGACAGCTGACCAGCGGGACTTGCATTCCCCCCTCCCCAAGGGAGGCAAGCTGTCCATGGGATGCTCAGTCATCCCTCCCCTGCTCAGCCCCTGAGCGATCGAGTCCATTACTGAACCAGTGTCACCAGTGTGGCAGGTGGCAAGCAACCAGTGCCTGAGCCAGCTTGCCACACCACTGGGCCAGCCGCTTGCTGCCCAGTTTTCAATGTTTGCAAAGTACTAAAATGATTAAAAGCAGCCCCAGTGCTCTCACTGGAGAATTTCTACTAGCCTTATTTTATTACTGGTCCCTTGACTGAAATGTAGGGGTCAAAATGTATGGGCTGATCCCTCAGCTACAAAAGTGATGAGTCTGCTGCACCCCGGCCCCCTGGCTCACCTACTATAGGTGTCCGTGTTTCTGGTTTCATGTGTACGGACAGATATAAAGCACAGAAGGGAAGCTGAATATGGACAATAACTGCAACATCCACTGAAATGTGTCTAAAAATAATATTGTTTTCCCAGTTTCTCCCCAGATCCTAGGGGCTCATTAAAGGAGATCGGAGCTAAACCAGAACATTATTTTTCCCAGTAGAAGTTGTTTTTATGGCTGCGTGGGCAGAGCTCTGCAGATGTTTTGTGATTACTGTAGGAGAGAAAAGGGACCGTGAGTGGTACGCGTCCCTGTGCTCTCCTACAGTGATGCGGTGACTTCCCCCCAGCATTGACTCCATTGCTGTCCTATGGTGGCTCTTCCTCCACTTCCCTCCACCGACGGAGCTCCCCTCCACAGCGCACTCACCCCCCCACAGGCGCACTACTTTAATGCTATACTTCTGCATTTCTTCTGGGCATGCACACTTGTGCCCAGAGCTCCTTGCTGACACTGTAGCTGTGTCCAAGATAGCCACTGTGTCACTTTGCGTATGCGTGAAGTACGGTGGCCATCTTGGATATGGCATGCTTCCCTGTACTCCATTTTTACAGAGCACCTATTCCTCTTCAGCGGCGCTGGTCAACGTTCGACACAGCTGCATTGGCTCTGACCAGAACTTGTTTAAATAATGATTTGTAATCTGGCATTAAGTACCATTTTAGAACTATATGATGCAGTTTATGTCCCTTACAGCCCAGAGTTCTGTGGTAGAACAGGGATGTGCGAACAATGGAAGAGTTGAACAAGGGACATAAACTACATTGGTGCAACCCCCCCCAAATAGGGGCTTACCTTAATGTCTGTCTCCTCCTGTTTACTCCTGTTTTTGGAGCACCTCCCATCTTCCTCCTAATGCCTCTGGCGTCCTCCAATCTCGCCGCCACAGCTCTGGGTCCCGGTGTGCCCCATAACCTGCCAGCAGCCCTTTCATTTAATTTTAGCCCACAATGGGTGTTTGGAGCTGGATTGCAGGATGCCACTCACACTCTGCTCCTCGGAGCAGCCAGTGACCACACTTGTGCTAGAAAGCACCTCTTCTTTTTCATGACAGCAATTTGCGGTCCAACAGGTGGTTTCTGCAATGGTCCCGGTCCCTGTAGGGTACAGGGCGGGGGTCAGTGACTTGGTCAAGGCTGGAGAAGCTGCACAATTTTGTAAATAGTGCTGTGCATGCTATGTGTTTCCTGCTTATAAATATTAATGAGGCAACATTAATACACATGAGTTGCCTGTCCTAGTGCCTAGACCTCAAATATTAGCGCTAGCGACAGGCATTAAAATGTATATAAATGTAAATACAGGCAAGCACTGTAACAGGGCACTAAAGTGGCTAAAGAACTATGGGGAAATAATAAAGACAAAATACTGTTACTGGCTGCACTAGATCTCTGAAGCTGGGACACTTAAAGCTGCCTGACTGCTGCCTGGGGACTGCATATTTCAGCCGCAGCAACAGGCTAGAGACTGTACACAAATGTTTGATAAGGGCGGCATTTAAGAGGGCACAGTATGGGCAACTGAACTGTAGGGCAAAGAATAAATAAATGTGTTCAACCTGGCTGCACCAGAACTTAATTGCTGGGACTGTGTTAAAAGTGCAAGAGGACTGTGGATTCAAGCAGCCATGTTCTGCAGTCAGCAGCCAATCGGGAAAGCCAGGTTTTCAGAGCAAGGATTGTTGGGACAGTACCAAAGACTCTTGGGACATTGCTAAAGACTTGTGGGGGAAAAGCAGGGACCTAATTCAGGCACCAAAACAGGGAGTCTATCCAGCATCGAGGGAGGCTAATGAATATTAATTTTCAGGACTGACAAGTAGATTTAGCCAATCATCTTGGGACACCTAAGTGGACTCAGCCAATCAGAAGCCCCAGAAGGATTCCATAAAACCCAGGGATTTCCAGGCTGTGCTCAGTTCGAGCAGGAACCCCTTCATAGGAAGGGCACTCAGGCCCCCAGCTAGACAAAATGGGCCTAGTTCAGTTCAGTGTAAGCTCCTCCATAGGGACGGGGGCCTCTGCCAGAGAGAGAGAGAGAGTGGCTGCCAGCTACAAAAGTCATCAGCCTGTGGGTTGCCAGAAATTGTCCCCAGGGCTAGCAGTTCCTTGCACATTAGGGAAATGTGGAAAAGAAGCCACCATCTGCCTGCAATTGTGAGAGAGCTGCAAAAAATGTGTCTGCCTCAGCAGTCAGAGTGCTGAAGAAACCTGTAACTTCCACAAAAGGAAAGTGTTCTGAATCTGTCTGAGTGAGTAAACGTCTACTTAAAAGTGCAAGCTATATAGAGAGATCTGTTGTGGGGCAGAGAAGCCCAGCCAAGTTAAAGTTGCGACTGTTTGCCTGCACCCTGCATGTAACCAGCACAGAGAGAAGGGTGGGCACATATGCAAGTGACCAGAGAAGGGTCCAGTGCTATGAAAACACTGATTGTGACTGTATGAATTACCTACAGGACTGGAAGGGAAGTTCCCTAGTCATGCGGAACTGTCCTGACAGTACTTGGGAGGCCACTAAAAGTTGTGAATGTCCAAGTTGGAGTTGCTAATGCTAGCAAAGCCACAAGGGAGTGTGCTAAGTGTCTTAAGCCTGAGAGAAGCTGCAGTAACCAGTTGTATTGTAAAGTAAAGCTGTTAAGTGGTAGAGAGCCAAGCCTCAAGCTCTCTCTGGTATCAAGTGTCAAGTGGTAAAGAACCACACCTCAAGCTCCATCTGGTATCAAGTGTCAAGTGGTGGAGAGCCACACCTCAAGCTCTGTCTGGTATCAAGTGTCAAGTGGTGGAGAGCCAAGCCTCAAGCTCCATCTGGTATCAAGTGTCAAGTGGTAGGGAACCAAGCCTCAAGCTTTGTCTGGTATCAAGTGTCAAGTGGTAAAGAGCGAAACCTCAAGCTCCGTCTGGTATCAAGTGTCCAGTGGTAAAGAGCCACACCTCAAGTTCCGTCTGGTATCAAGTGTCAAGTGGTAAAGAGCCATGCCTCAAGCTCTGTCTGGTATCAAGTGTCAAGTGGTAGAGAGCCATGCCTCAAGCTCCGTCTGGTATCAAGTGTCAAGTGGTAAAGAGCCACACCTCAAGCTCCGTCTGGTATCAAGTGCCAAGTGCTAAAGAGCCACGCCTCAAGCTCCATCTGGTATCAAGTGTCAAGTGGTAGAGAGCCACACCTCAAGCTCCATCTGGTATCAAGTGTCAAGTGGTGGAGAGCCAAGTCTCAAGCTCCATCTGGTATCAAGTGTCAAGTGGTAAAGAACCAAGCCTCAAGCTCCGTCTGGTATCAAGTGTCAAGTGGTAAAGAGCCATGCCTCAAGCTCTGTCTGGTATCAAGTGTCAAGTGGTAAAGAGCCACACCTCAAGCTCCGTCTGGTATCAAGTGCCAAGTGCTAAAGAGCCACGCCTCAAGCTCCATCTGGTATCAAGTGTCAAGTGGTAAAGAGCCACGCCTCAAGCTCCATCTGGTATCAAGTGTCAAGGGGTAAAGAGTCAAGCCTCAAGCTCTGTCTGGTATCAAGTGTCAAGTGGTAAAGAGCCACACCTCAAGCTCTGCCTGGTATCAAGTGTCACGTGGTAAAGAGCCATGCCTCAAGCTCTGTCTGGTATCAAGTGTCAAGTGGTAAAGAGCCATGCCTCAAGCTCCGTCTGGTATCAAGTGTCAAGTGGTAAAGAGTCAAGCCTCAAGCTTCGTCTGGTATCAAGTGTCAAGTGGTAAAGAGCCACACCTCAAGCTCCGTCTGGTATCAAGTGTCAAGTGGTAGAGAGCAAAGCCTCAAGCTCTGTCTGGTATCAAGTGTCAAGTGGTAAAGAGTCATGCCTCAAGCTCTGTCTGGTATCAAGTGTCAAGTGGTAAAGAGTCAAGCCTCAAGCTCTGTCTGGTATCAAGTGTCAAGTGGTGGAGAGCCAAGTCTCAAGCTCCATCTGGTATCAAGTGTCAAGTGGTAAAGAGCCAAGCCTCAAGCTCCGTTTGGTATCAAGTGTCAAGTGGTAAAGAGCCATGCCTCAAGCTCCATCTGGTATCAAGTGTCAAGTGGTAAAGAGCCATGCCTCAAGCTCCGTCTGGTATCAAGTGTCAAGTGGTAAAGAGCCATGCCTCAAGCTTTAGTATCAAGTGTCAAGTGGTAAAGAGCCATGCCTCAAGCGCCATCTGGTATCAAGTGTCAAGTGGTAAAGAGCCATACCTCAAGCTTTAGTATCAAGTGTCAAGTGGTAAAGAGCCACGCCTCAAGCTCCGTCTGGTATCAAGTGTCAAGTGGTAAAGAGCCACGCCTCATGCTCCGTCTGGTATCAAGTGTCAAGTGGTAAAGAGCCATGCCTCAAGCTCCATCTGGTATCAAGTGTCAAGGGGTAAAGAGTCAAGCCTCAAGCTCTGTCTGGTATCAAGTGTCAAGTGGTAAAGAGCCATGCCACAAGCTCCATCTGGTATCAAGTGTCAAGTGGTAAAGAGTCAAGCCTCAAGCTTCGTCTGGTATCAAGTGTCAAGTGGTAAAGAGCCACGCCTCAAGCTCCGTCTGGTATCAAGTGTCAAGTGGTAGAGAGCAAAGCCTCAAGCTCCGTCTGGTATCAAGCGTCAAGTGGTAAAGAGTCATGCCTCAAGTTCTGTCTGGTATCAAGTGTCATGTGGTAAGGAATCAAGCCTCAAGCACTGTCTGGTATCAAGTGTCAAGTGGTAAGAGCCAAGCCTCAAGCTCCGTGTGGTATCAAGTGTCAAGTGGTAAAGAGCCACGCCTCAAGCTCCATCTGGTATCAAGTGTCAAGTGTCAAGTGGTAAAGAGCCAAGCCTCAAGCTTTGGTATCAAGTGTCAAGTGGTAAAGAGCCAAGCCTCAAGCTCTGTCTGATGTTGTTAAAGATTCAAGCTGTCTTGCACGGACTGTGAGAGTCTGGGTCAACCTAGCCTTAGGGGAAAGCACCCACCAGAGAGAGCGGTTGTGATTAGCATGTATAAAGGACCATGGTGACCATGCTGGCACATGGTTGAAGTAACTGTAACCACAGCAAGTTACTAAGATGCCTAATATAAATGTGTTGAATGCAACAAGGCAGATTAGATTGGCTAGGGAGTCAGCCTGGTAGTGTGCCACCAGCTAAGGCAGGGGTAGTGTAGCCCTTAGATACCCTGTGCCAAGGTTACATAGTATTTACTGCCTGTGTGTAAATCAGAAACACCCACTAGGACAATGACAAAGCCCATACAAATGGAATGGTAACAGTATTGGAAACAGTATTTAAAAATCAGCTTCTACAGGGAAAAATTACTTGCAGGCTCAGTGCAGTTCTCCTTTAAAGGAGATGGGAAATGTGTGTAAATGTGCAGCTGTTTGTAAGATACTTGAAATCCAAAAGGAAATATGCATGAAACTGTATCTGTTTGTAAGGTACCTGAAGTCTGAAAGGAAATGTGTGTAAACATGCAGCTACAGTATTTGTAAGGTACCTGAATTCTGATAGGGATTGTGTGTGAACATTCAGCTGCTTGTAAAGTACCTGAATTCTGAAAAGGAACGTGGTAAACATGCAGCTGTTTGTAAGGAACCTGAATTCTGAAAGGGAATGTATGTGAACATGCAGCTATTTGTAAGGTACCTGAATTGTGAAAGGTAGTGTGTGTGAATATGCAGCTTCTTGTAAAGTACCTGAATTCTGAAAGGAAATGTGTGTGAATGTGCAGCTGTTTGTAAGGTACCTGAATTGTGAAAGGGAACATGTGTGAATACGCAGCTGTTTATAAAGTACCTGAATTCTGAAAGGAAATTTGTGTAAACGTGCAGCTGCTTGTAAAGTACCTAAATTCTGAAAGGAAATGTGTGTGAATGTGCAGCTTTTTGTAAGGTACCTGAAATCTGAAAGGAAATGTATGTAAATGTGCAGCTGTTTGTAAGGCACCAGAAGTCTGAAAGGGATTGTGTGTAAACACGGAACTGTTTGTAAGGTACCTGAATTCTGAAAGGAAATGTGTGTAAATGTGCAGCTGTTTGTAAGGTACCTGAATTCTGAAAGGGACTGTGTGTAAACATGCAGCTGTTTGTAAGGTACCCAAAGTCTGAAAGGGATTGTGTGTAAACATGGAACTGTTTGTAAAATACATGAATTCTGAAAGGAAATGTGCGTCAGTGCAGCTGTGTGTAAAATACCTGAAATCTGAATGGAAATGTGTGTAAACATGCAGCTGTTTATAAGGTCCCTTAAGTCTGAAAGGGAATGTGTGTAAACGTGCAGCTGTTTATCAGGTGCCTGAATTCCTCAAAGGGAATGTGTGTAAACGTGCAGCTGTTTGTAAGGTACCTGAAGTCTGAAAGGGATTGTGCGCAAACATGCAGCTGTTTGTAACATACCTGAAGTCTGAAAGGGATTGTGAGTAAACATGCAACTGTTTGAAAGGTACCTGAATTCTGAAAGGGAACGTGTGTAAACGTGCAACTGTTTGTACAGTACCTGAATTCTGAAAGGGAATGTGTGTAAATGTGCAGCTGTTTGTAAGGTACCTGAATTCTGAAAGGAAATGTGTGTAAATGTGCAGCTGTTTGTAAGGTACCTGAAGTCTGAAAGGAAATGTGTGTAAACATGCAACTGTTTGTAAGGTACCTGAATTGTGAAAGGAAATGAGTGTGAAGGTGCAGCTGTTTGTAAGGTACCTGAACTGTGAAAGGAAATGTGTGTAAACGTGCAGCTGGTTGTAAGGTACCTGAAGTCTGAAAGGGATTGTGTGTAAACATGCAACTGTTTGTAAGGTACCTGAAGTCTGAAAGAGAATGTGTGTAAATGTGCAACTGTTTATAAGGTACCAGAATTCTGAAAGGGAATGTGTGTAAATGTGCAGCTGTTTGTAAGGTACCTGAATTCTGAAAGGAAATGTGTGTAAATGTGCAGCTGTTTGTAAGGTACCTGAAGTGTGAAAGGAAATGTGAGTAAACATGCAGCTGTTTGTAAGGTACTTGAATTGGAAAGGAAATGTATGTAAACGTGCAGCTGTTTGTAAGGTACCTGAATTGTGAAAGGAACTGTGTGTGAACATATAGCTGTTTGTAAGGTACCTGAAGTCTGAAAGGAAATGTGTGTAAATGTGCAACTGTTTGTAAGGTGCCTGAATTGTGAAAGGAAATGTGTGTGAACATGCAGCTGTTTGTAAGGTACCTGAAGTCTGAAAGGAAATGTGTGTGAATGTGCAGCTGTTTGTAAGGTACCTGAATTGTGAAAGGAAATGTGTGTAAATGTGTGGCTGTTTGTAAGGTACCTGAAGTGTGAAAGGAAATGTGTGTGAACATGCAGCTGTTTGTAAGGTACCTGAATTGTGAAAGGAAATGTATGTAAACGTGCAGCTGTTTGTAAGTTACCTGAAGTCTGAAAGGAAATGTGTGTAAACGTGCAGCTGTTTGTAAGGTACTTGAATTGTTAAAGAAAATGTGTGTGAACATGCAGCTGTTTGTCGGGTACCTGAAGTCTGAAAGTAAATGTGTGTAAATGTGCAGCTGTTTATAAGGTACCTGAAGTCTGAAAGGAAATGTGTGAGAACGTGCAGCTGTTTGTAAGGTACCTGAAGTCTGAAAGGAAATGTGTGTGAATGTGAAGCTTTTTGTAAGGTACCTGAAATCTAAAAGGAAATGTGTGTAAACATGCAGCTGTTTGTAAGGTCCGTTAAGTCTGAAAGGGAATGTGTGTAAATGTGCAGCTGTTTATAAGGTACCTGAATTCTGAAAGGAAATGTGAGTAAACATGCAACTATTTGTAAGGTACCTGAATTGTGAAAGGAAATGTGTGCAAACGTGCAGCTGTTTGTAAGGTACCTGAAGTCTGAAAGGAAATGTGTGTGAATGAGCAGCTGTTTGTAAGGTACCTGAATTGTGAAAGGAAATGTGTGTAAATGTGCAGCTGTTTGTAAGGTACCTGAAGTGTGAAAGGAAATGTGTGTAAATGTGTGGCTGTTTGTAAGGTACCTGAAGTGTGAAAGGAAATGTGTGTAAATGTGTGGCTCTGTAAGTTACCTGAAGTGTGAAAGGAAATGTGTGTAAACGTGCGGCTGTTTGTTAGGTACCTGAATTGTGAAAGGAAATGTGTGTAAATGTGCGGCTGTTTGTAAGGTACCTGAATTGTGAAAGGAAATGTGTGTAAACGTGCAGCTGTTTGTAAGGTACCTGAATTCTGAAAGAGAATGTGTCTGAACGTGCAGCTATTTGTAAGGTACCTGAACTGTGAAAAAGAAGTGTGTGTGAATATGCAGCTGCTTGTAAGGTACCTGAACTCTGAAAGGAACTGTGTGTGAATGTGCAGCTGTTTGTAAGGTACCTGAATTGTGAAAGGGAATGTGTGTGAATAGGCAACTGTTTATAAGGTACCTGAATTCTGAAATGAAATTTGTGTAAATGTGCAGCTGCTTATAAAGTACCTGAATTCTGAAAGGAAATGTGTGTGAATGTGGAGCTTTTTGTAAGGTACCTGAATCTGAAAAGGAAATGTGTGTGAATGTGCAGCAGTGTTTGTAAGGTACCTGAATTGTGAAAGGAAATGTGTGGAAATGGCAACTGTTTGTAAGGTACCCGAATCTGAAAGGAATGTGTGTAAACATGCAGCTGTTTGTAAGGTACCTGAATTCTGAAAGGGATTGTGTGTCAGTGCAGCTGCTTGTAAAATATCTGAAGTCTGAATGAAAAGGTGTGTAAACATGCAGCTGTTTGTAAGATCCGTTAAGTCTGAAAGGGAATGTGTGTAAATGTACAGCTGTTTATAAGGTACCTGAATTCTGAAAGGAAATGTGAGTAAACATGCAGCTGTTTGTATGATACCTGAATTGTGAAAGGAAATGTGTGTAAATATGCAACTGTTTGTAAAGTACCTGAAGTTTGAAAGGAAATGTGTGTAAATATGCGACTGTTTGTAAGGTACCTGAATTCTGAAAGGGAATGTGTGAAATGTGCAACTGTTTGTAAGGTACCGAAGTTTGAAAATGTGTGGAACATGCAGCTATTTGTAAGGTACCTGAATTGTAAAAGGAAATGTGGTAAACGTGCAGCTGTTTATAAGGTATCTGCAGTCTGAAAGGGATTGTGCGTAAACATGCAACTGTTTGTAAGGTACCTGAATTCTGAAAGGGAATGTGTGTAAATGTGCGGCTGTTTGTAAGGTGCCTGAATTCTGAAAGGAAATGTGTGTAAATGTGCAGCTGTTTGTAAGGTACCTGAAATGTGAAAGGAAATGTGAGTAAACATGCAGCTATTTGTAAGGTACCTGAATTGTGAAAGGAAATGTGTGTGAAAGTGCAGCTGTTTGTAAGGTACCTGAATTGCGAAAGGAAATGTGTGTAAATGTGCAGCTGTTTGTAAGGTACCTGAAGTCTGAAAGGAAATGTGTGTGAACGTGTAACTGTTTTTAAGGTACCTGAATTGTGAAAGGAAATGTGTGTAAACGTTCGACTGTTTGTAAGGTACCTGAAGTGTGAAAGGAAATGTGTGTAAATGTGCAGCTGTTTGTAAGGTACCGGAAGTGTGAAAGGAAATTTTTGTAAATGTGTGGCTGTTTGTAAGGTACCTGAAGTGTGCAAGGAAATGTGTGTAAATGTGCAGCTGTTTGTAAGGTACCTGAATTGTGAAAGGAAATGTATGTAAATGCGCGGCTGCTTGTAAGGTACCTGAATTGTGAAAGGAAATGTGTGTAAATGTGTGGCTGTTTGTTAGGTACCTGGAGTGTGAAAGGAAATGTGTGTAAATGTGTGACTGTTTGTAAGGTACCTGAAGTGTGAAAGGACATGTGTGTGAACATGCAGCTGCTTGTAAGGTACCTGAATTCTGACAGGAAATGTGTGTGAATGTATAGCTGCTTGTAAGGTACCTGAATTCTGAAAGGATGTGTGTGCGAATGTGCACTGTACAACTGTGGGAACACAAACATGGTTATGTATAAAACTGCAGGGACACAAATGGGGTTATGTATAGTATACAACTGTGGAAACACAAACAGGGTTACATATACAACCGCAGGGACACAAACAGGGTTAGGAGGCAGTATAGTGTAGTGATTATGGGCACTGAGCTGCAGACCTTGAGTTCTGGGTTTGAATCCCCTCAGCCCTCACTTGCATACTGTGTGACCCTGAGCAAGTCAGAACATTTCCATGTACTTCCAGGTCACACCTGAAAACAAGCTTCGACTTAGTGTGCCTTTACTGGTTAAACAATTTACCCTTTCCCTTATGTAGAAAACTGTTGAAACACAAACATGATTTAGTATTCAGTTGCAGGGACACAAACGGGGTTATGTGTATACAACTGCGGAGACACACACAGGGTTGTATAAGCAATTGTGGGGACACAAACAGGGTTTTGTATTCAGCTGCAGGGACACAAACAGGGTTATGTGTATACAACTGCGGTGACACACAGGGTTCTGTATAAAACTGTGGGAATGCAAACGGTTATATACACAACTGCAGGGACAAAAATAGGGTTATGTATATAACTACGGGGACACAAAAAGGGTTATGTATACAACTGCAGGGACACAAACATTGTTATGTATACAACTGCAGGGACACAAACAGGGTCTTGTATACTACAACTGTAGGAACACAAACAGGGTTATGTATATAATGGCAGGGACACAAACAGGGTTATGTATACAATGGTGGGAACACAAACAGGGTTTGTATTCAGTTGCAGGGACACAAGCGGGTTATGTGTATACAACTGTGGTGACACACACAGGTTATGTATACAACTACAGGAACACAAACAGGTTTATTTATACAACTGTGGTGACACACACAGGGTTATGTATACAACTGCAGGAACACAAACAGGGTTATGTAGACAACTGCAGGGGCACAAACAGGGTTATGTATATGACCGTAGGGACACAAAGGGGCTATGTTTACAACTGCAGGAACACAAACTTTGTTATGTGTACAATTGCAGGGACACAGACAGGGTTATGTAAATAACTGCAGGAACACAAACAGGGTTATGTATACAACAACAGGAACACACACAGGGTTATGTATTCAACTGCAGGGAACACAAACAGGGTTAGGTAGACAACTATGGGGACACAAAAAGGGTTATGTATACAACTGCAGGGACACAAACATTGTTATGTATACAACTGCAGGGACACAAACAGGGTCTTGTATACTACAACTGTAGGAACACAAACAGGGTTATGTATATAATGGCAGGGACACAAACAGGGTTATGTATACAATGGTGGGAACACAAACAGGGTTTTGTATTCAGTTGCAGGGACACAAACGGGGTTATGTGTATACAACTGTGGTGACACACACAGGGTTATGTATACAACTACAGGAACACAAACAGGTTTATTTATACAACTGTGGTGACACACACAGGGTTATGTATACAACTGCAGGAACACAAACAGGGTTATGTAGACAACTGCAGGGGCACAAACAGGGTTATGTATATGACCGTAGGGACACAAAAGGGGCTATGTTTACAACTGCAGGAACACAAACTTTGTTATGTGTACAATTGCAGGGACACAGACAGGGTTATGTAAATAACTGCAGGAACACAAACAGGGTTATGTATACAACAACAGGAACACACACAGGGTTATGTATTCAACTGCAGGGAACACAAACAGGGTTAGGTAGACAACTATGGGGACATAAAGAGGGTTATGTATACAACTGCAGAGAGACAAACATTGTTATCAGTATAACTGCAGGGACACACACAGGGTTATGTATACAACTGTAGGGACACAAACAAGGTTATGTATACAACTGCAGAGACACAAACAGGGTTATGTATTCAACTGTAGGGACACAAACAGGGTTATGTATACAACTGCGGGGACACAAACAGGGTTTTTGTATACAGTTGCAGGGACACAAATGGGGTTAAGAATACAACTGTGGGAACACAAACAGGGTTATGTATAAAACTGCAGGGACACAAACAGGGTTATGTATAGAACTGTGGGAACACAAACTGGGTTATATATACAACTGTGGGAACACAAACAGGGTTGTGTATACAACTGCAGGGACACAAACAGGGTTATGTATACAAATGCAAGGACACAAACAGGGTTATGTAGACAATTGTGGGAACACAAACGGATATGTATAGAACTGTAGGAACACAAACGGTTTTGTATTCAACTGTGGGGACACAAATGGGATTTTGTATACAACTGCAGGGACACAAACAGGTTTATACAGACAACTGCAGGGACACAGACTTATGTATGCAACTTCAGGGACACAAACAGGGTTATGTAGACAACTATGGGGACACAAACAGAGTTATGTATGCAACTGCAGGGACACAAAGAGGCTTATCTATACAACTGTGGGAACACAAACAGGGTTATGTAGATGGCTGCGGGGACATAAACAGGGTTATGCAGACAACTGCGGGGACACAAACAGGGTTATGTATACAACTGTGGGAGCACAAATAGGGTTATGTAGACATCTGCAGGGAGACAAACAGGATTATGTATACAGCTACAGGAACACAACAGGGTTATGTATACAACTGCAGGGGCACAAACAGGGCTTTGTATAGAAATGTGGGGATACAAACAAGGTTACTTATGTATACAACTGCAGGGACACAAACATGTTTATGTATACAACTGCGGGGACTCAAACAGGGTTATATATACAACTGCAGGGGACACAAACAGGCTTATGTATACAACTGCGGGGACACAGAGAGGGTTATGTATACAATTGCAGGGACACAAATGGTTATGTAGACAACTGCAGGGACACAAACAAGGTTACATATACAACTGTGGGGACACAAATAGGCTTATGTATATAACTGTGGGAACACTAAGAGGGTTATGTATACAACTGTGTGGACACAAACAGGGTTATGTATACAACTGTGGGGACACAAACAGGCTTATTCATACAACTGCAGTGACACAAATAGGGTTATGTAGCTAACTGTGGGGACACAAACAGTGTTACATATCCAACTCTGAGGACACACATAGGCATATGTATACAACTGTGGGAACCGTAAGAGGGTTATATATACAACTGCAGGGACACAAAGAGGGTTATGTATACAACTGCAGGGACACAAACTGGGTTTTGTATACAACTGTGGGGACACAAACAAGCTTATGCATACAACTGCAGGGACACAAACAGGATTATGTAGATAACTGCAGGGACACAAACGGTTACATATACAACTGTGGGGACACAATTAGGCTTATGTATATAACTGTGGGAACACTTAAGAGGGTTAGGTATACAACTGCAGGGACACAAAGAAGGTTATGTATACAACTGCAGGGACACAAACAGGGTTATGTATACAACTGTGGGAACACAAATAGGCTTATGCATACAACTGTGGGAACACTAAGCGGGTTATGTATACAACTGCTGGGACACAAACAGGGTTATGTAGACAACTGTGGGGACACAAACAAGGTTTTGTATACAATTGCAGAGACACAATCAGGGTTACGTACACAACTGAAGGGACACAAACAGGATTATGTGTACAAATGCAAGGACACAACCAGAGTTATGTATACAACTGCGGGGACACAAACAGAGTTATGTGTACAACTGTGGGGACACAAACAGGATTATGTATACAACTGAAGGGACACAAACAGGGTTATGTATACAATCGCAGGGACACAAACAGGGTTATGTATACTACTGCAGGAACACAAACAGGGATATGTATACAACTCTGGGAACACAAACGGTTTTGTATTCAACTGCGGGGATACAAATGGGATTTTGTATACAACTGCAGGGAGACAAACAGGTTTATGTAGACAACTGCAAGGACAAAGGCTTATGTATGCAACTTCAGGGACATAAACAGGGTTATGTAGACAACTACAGGGACACAAACAAGGTTATGTATGCAACTGCAGGGACACAAAGTGGCTTATCCATACAACTGTGGGAACACAAACAGGGTTATGTATTCAACTGTGGAAGCACAAATAGGGTTATGCAGACATCTGCAGGGAGACAAACATGATTATGTATACTGCTATGGGAACACAACAGGGTTATGTATACAACTGCAGGTGCACAAACAGGGTTTTGTATAGAAATGTGGGGATATAAACAACGTTACTTATGAATACAACTGCAGGGACACAAACAAGTTTATGTATACAACTGCGGGGACACAAACAGGGTTATATATATAACTGCGGGGGGACACAAACAGGCTTATATATACAACTGCAGGGACATAAACAGGGTTATGTATACAACTGTGGGGACACAGACAGGTTTATGTATTCATCTGCAGGGACACAACGAGTGTTATGTATACAACTGCAGGGACACAAACGGTTATGTAGAAAACTGCGGGGACACAAACAGGGTTACATATACAACTGTGGGGACACAAATAGGCTTATTTATACAACTGTGGGAACACTAAGAGGGTTATGTATACAACTGCGGGAACAAAAAGAGAGTTATGTATACAACTGCAGGGACACAAACAGACTTATGCATACAACTGCAGGGACACAATCAGGGTTATGTAGATGACTGCGGGGACACAAACAGGGTTACATATGCAACTGTGGGGACACACATAGGCATATGTATACAACTGTGGAAACACTAAGAGGGTTATGTGTACAACTGCAGGGACAGAAAGAGGGTTATGTATACAACTGTAGGGACACAAACTGGGTTTTGTATACAACTGCCAGGACACAAACAGGCTTATGCATACAACTGCAGGGACACAAACAGGGTTATGTATACAGCTGTGGGGACACAAATAGGCTTATGTATACAACTGTGGGAACACTAAAAGGGTTATGTATACAACTGTGGGGACACAAACAGGGTTATGTATACAATTGCAGGGACACAAACAGGGTTATGTATACACCGTGGGGACACAAACATGATTATGTATACAAATGCAAGGACACAAACAGGGTTATGTATATAACTGCGGGGACACAAACAGGGTTATGTATACAACTGAAGGGACACAAACAGGGTTATGTAAACAAATGCAAGGACACAAACGGTTATGTATACAATTGCAGGGACACAAACAGGGTTATGTATACTACTGCAGGAAAACAAACAGGGTGTGACACTTGGACAGCTGGTTCTGATTAATCTATGCTTTTTGTAATATAAAAATGTGTTACTGAATGTCTCTCTTGAGACATGCTGTGTTTCTGGGATGACCCCACCTTCCCCAGGTTTCAACTGCAAGGTGTTAACCTAAAAGACAGGAGATAATTACAGGCTAGAAGAGACACAAATTAAGGATCTCCTGTTTATCTGGCTTAATTGTAGCTGCCAGCTGCTAGGATGGAGATCATAAACTTTTATGACATTTAGGGGAGGAATACAGCTTTTGTCACTTAGGTGCTAATTCATAAATGTTCCTTTGATGTCTGTGAAGCAGGAAACTGCTCATGGATGAAAGAAGATACTGGAAAATCACAGACTTGATTGGGAAGTCATATGGAGAAATTAGTTTTTGCTGATGTCACCTTCTGAATGATGAGACATCCTGGCTGTATGATTTTTAATAAACAGAGGAGGAGCTGGGTGACATCATGGAGAAGGCAGGTTCAAGACAGTGTTTTAATTATGCTGTGACAGACATTTAGTGATATATACATGTTTGGACTCTGAAGAAGAAACATCTATCAATACTATTAGAAGATATACATTAGACAGACCAGTCTAAGTGTATGGTTGGTAGGAATTTGCACTTTTAAACCTTGTTCTTTTAAGTGATTGTATAGTTTTGTGATATATTGTTCTGTATTTTACAGTTTACATATTTTTTTCTATTTTAAAGTAAACCTCTATTTTAAGAGACTACTTGGTGTGCCTTTGAAATTCTTTATTTGACAAGTGAAAAATATATGGTTAAAGTTGACACCGTGCAAAAGCTTACTAGTTTACCAAACTTGAAAAAGGTAAGAGTTTATCTGAGGTCTTTAATAGAGTTTGTAAGGGTTCATTTTGTACACCTGGTTAGGTGCTCATAGGCAAAAGATATCTGGCATTTCCCCGAAGAGCAGAATTATCTGATCCTGTACACTGGGTACGCTAGCAACAAGTTCATAGTTTGAATCCCTCCAGAACTTGAGACCAAAGGTTGATTCGAACCCACAAAACAAACAGAAGGGTTACACTGTTTCTGTTCCTGTTCACAATACTGCGCTCAGAGGTTGGCACTATGGGAGCAGAGGGCCTGACCTGCTGAGTGTGGTTGTGACACAAGGTCATGTATACAAATGCAAGGACACAAACAGGGTTATGTAGACAACTGTGGGGACATAAACAGGGTTATGTGTACAACTGTGGGAACACAAACAGGGTTATGTATATAAATGCAAGGACACTAACGGTTATGTATATATCTGTAGGGAACACAAACAGGGTTATGTATACAACTGAAGGGACACAAACAGGGTTATGTTCACAAATGCAAGGACACAAACAGGGTTATGTATACAACTGCAGGGAACACAAACAGGATTATGTGTTCAACTGCAGTGACACAGACAAGTTTATATAGACAACTGTGGGAACACAAACAGGGTTTTCTATATAATAAACAATCTACCATCCACAATCTCCCTTACAGTCAGTCTCGGCCAATTTAAAGCCAGGCTTAGGACTCTCCTCAAATTGGCACCTGTGACTGCAGACAACGTTAAAAACTGGGTTCCAGTTCCACTTAGATGGGACCCCCCCATGCTCTCTTCCAGCTCCCTTAGCTAGTATCCTCAATCTCACTTTAATCATATCCTGACTCAGGGCCTATTTTGTAAAGCCCTCCGAAACTGTAGTACTGCCATATGAATCAAAGTGTAGACCCGTGTCCCCCTTTAAAGATCCCAGAGGATGTAACCCTTCACTTTACGCTGCACCACATTTTAAATCCTCTATCAATGTTGTAAATTTCAATAGTGATGTATGTTTTAAGTTTGTACTGTTGCCCAATGTATAACAGCTGTACCCAATGTTTAAGTTTTGTTATCCTTTAATGTAAGTTCTTATCGACGTGGAGCCTTTGCAAAGGAGTCTGCGACTCAAAGGATTGTAATTCCGATATCCTTCAATAAATAAAAAAATAACTGTAGGTACACAAACAGGGTTATATATATGACTGCATGGACACAAACAGAGTACAACTGTGGGGACACAAACGGAGTTATCTAGACAACTATGGTGACATAAACAGGGTTATGTATACAACTGTGAGGACACAAATGGTTGTGTAGATGGCTGACAGACACAAACAGGATGATGGCATATACCTTTTGGTATTTCTGCTCCATACCTACTCGTTCACCACATATGATCTTCCAGTACCATTACCAGCGACACCCACCAGTCCTGGTTACCTATCTTAACGCCTGACACCAATGTCCTCTGCTCGCTCCCTCCACTCCTCCCTGAGGGGCCTTCTGGACATTCTCAGGGTTCAGCTCAAGACCTCAGAAGATCGTGCTTTTAATGTCTCAGGGCCAACCCTGTATAACTCGCTTCCATCTGCAGTCTGGGAGGCTACCTTGATTGAGGTGTTTAAGGGGATGCTAAAGACCCACCTCTTTAGCCTGGCCTTTGACTGCTAATACCATCTTTAGCTTTGGCCAGTCCCTTGAAGACTGACTTCTGGAAACCTCTATTTTACTGAATTTTAATCCTGGTATGGTTTTAATGAGGTTTCATGTTTTTAATCACTGCTGTATGTCCTCATTTATGTTTAGCACCCAGAGCCTCCAGGATTGGGCACCTTATAAATAAAATTGCCTTGCCCTTGCCTTGCCTAGGGCTCTGGCCAAATGGAATGGAGATAGCCTGGGCTCCTTTTTTTTCACCCTGCCTCACTCTCTGCAAAGGCAGATGCCTGTCGGCACACATCTCAATGAGTTTCATACTCTTACACATGGTGATCGACATGGGGGAGTTTATTTATTCATTTATTTTCATTTCAGAATTACAAAGTACCTTTGAGCTAGCAGCTCATTTACAAATGTTCCACATTGAATGGTATGGATACAAACATACATGAGATGGTAACTCGGTTACAAAACATCTGACATTAACATGGGTCATAGCACAGACAGATCTCAATCAGTTCAGAACACAGTGCAGAACTTTGGGGATATGACAGAGTGCTATGATTCCAACAAATTAACATTTAGTTGCAGAGCGTGACCTTAAACATTTGGCGAACAATCAAGATGGAATTCAAAAAAAGAAAGAAAGAAAATGCTGGAGTAAGTGCTGAGGGGACATGACCTGGTTTGGCTTTGTCAAAGTTGAGGGGTGGGGGGAAAGAGAAAAGGAAAACCTTCACCTTAGTGCATCGGGATAGACAGGTGATGTTGTAAGGCCGTGGTAGGAGGAGCTAAGAGGGGTAGTCGCAACTGCTTAATGCTGTGAGGTGCTGCTGAGGCCTCCTTTTGAAGGTACCAACCTTTGCTTCAGCCAGGATGCCACTGCTAAGAGAATTGAGCCAGTGGGGGGCATGGTACATGAAAGATCTTTGTCCTTGCAAGGTGCTGTAGAATGGGACTTTATAGGGCTGACAGGGTGCGCCTCTGGTAATGCAGGGATTGTTTGATGCACAGGAGATTTTGGATACTTGGGGGGTTAGGCCTAGTGCTGTCTTTTTTGAAAGTAAGCAAGTCTAGTATTTTAGTCTACCTGTCAAGTGTAGCCAGCCAGTTTGGACATACAGGTCGCAAATGTGCGTTAACCAGTGGGCCCCAGTGAGTAGCCGACTTGCTTTGTTTAGGGCTGTAGTGACTTTCTTTAGATTGGTGTCCGAGGCAGCCCCATACACTACTAGGTCATAGTTGATAGTTGATATGACCGAGCTGTTCACAGTGAGCCTGAGAGCCTCCAGAGACATACAGTGTTTGCGCCTGTGCAGTAGTCCAATTTTGGTATCAACCACCTTGGCAACAAGATCAATGTGGGTTGCAAGTCATAAGGAATTGTCGAACATTACCCGTAAGTATTTGAAGGTGCTTACGATCTCTAAGCAGGTGTTTAGGTTATTAGTGATGGTGAGCTGGTGAGACTTATTTATATTTTGTGGGTTTGTGAAAGTCATGATCTTTGTTTTTTTATAGTTTAGCAGTAACTTATGCTGCTGGAACCGAGTTGCGACCGTAGTAAAAGTCGACTGTAGTTGTTTTTCTAGCAGGACTGGGTCAGGGTTACCGGTGAATAGGACAGCATCATCTGCATATAGTAGGACATTTTCTTTGCAGACTAAGTGGAGGTAGTTGAGAAAGAGGCTAAAAAGCAGGGATCCTAGGAGGGAGCCTTGAGGGAACCCGTCCTTACTTTCAGGCTATATGAAAGTACCCCATCTATCTTCACTTGTTGAGATCGGTTAGCGAGGTAGCTGCTAAACCAATTCACAGTTACTGGTGAAAGTCCTGTGATGGATAGCTGTTCTAGAAGAAGGCAATGATTTACCATGTTGAACGCTTTCGTGAGGTCAATGAAAGCCAACCCCACTAGCTGACCTCGGTCTACAGCCTTGTGTATATATATATATATATATATATGCTGTAAATTCAACCAGTGCAGTGGTAGTGCTATGCAATTTTCTAAAGCTGTGTTTTTGGGGCACTATATTTGATATTTGTTGAGATATTCCACCAGTTGGTCTGATACGATCCTCTCCAGGGCTTTTGAGAGCGGTGGGAGAATGGATATGGGGTGGTAGTTGGAGTGTGTGGTTCTGTCATCACTTTTGTGGATTGGTGTGACTACGGCTGCTTTTCATTTCTGGGGGAGTATTGATGTTCTTAATGATAGGTTGAGTAGTTTTGTTAGGGGGGTGATTATGGCATCTAAGGTGAGGGCAATTAATTTGAGGTCTATGTGTCCCTACTAAGTCTTATTTTATATAGCTTGTTGCCTCCTTTCTAGTAATGATTCAGAGGTGGATGGTGTCACACCTGGATAGCTGGTTCTGATCCCTGTATAATATTTTGTTGTAAATATAAGAAATTAACGTATGATGGACTGTGGCAGAGGGAGGTGTTGGCTGCTGAAGCTGACACTTCAAACACCCCAGGGATAAGTTCAAAGGACAGGACATTGTTAAACTGCAGATATCTGGGTGCAAATATCTTGCCAATTTGCTTTGATCCCAGGAAGTGAAATTAGTCATTCATGGCATCCCCAGGGAAATCCTTTGATTTTGCTCTAGGTGTCATAATGGAAAGAGCATGCATGTGTTTTTGGTAGCAGCACAGGAAGCCAGCTAATTTCATCAAAGAGACCTTTGATGTGTAGCTACCAAAGCCCAGACAGGATTAAAGAGTCAAATACACTTCTGCTTTGAATACAGTGACTTATATCAAAGAAACGTTTGATGGGTATGTGTAGCAGAGCACAAATTGTTTTTTTATCTGGTTAACCTGAGGAGAGGAAAGTCAGTGAGGTCACCAATTATGTTTTTTTAAATATCTAATTTGGACATCTTGGTGTTATAATAAATATAGATTTTGTTATAACAAGGTGGAGCTTGGTGACCTCAGCGAGAGGGCCAGCTCAGGACTGGTTTTAAAACATACTGAGAAAACCTTGACACACACTTTCATATTTCTGACTGAGGAAGAAACATCACAGCACTGAAAGAAAGTAAGCATGTATTAGATTAGACCAGTCTGAATGTATGTATTTTAGGAACTTGCACTTCAAACCTGTTTGTTTTAAGGCTGTATATGTTAGGGTATTTTGTTCTGTAATATTTTCTGTTTTCCTATTCTAAAGTAAAGATATACATTTTAAAACAGAAACTGCCTGGAGTGCCTTGACATTTCTTTTTATTTAAGTGAAGCTTTTAAAGGTTACAGTTAACACTGTATATGGGCTTATTGATATACCAAACTGGGAAATGGATAGAGTTCTCTAAAGTCTTGCATAGAGTGCTAAGGATTCATTTTGTAGACCTGGTTAGGTGCCCATAGGCAAAGATATCTGGCCTCCCCAAAGATTGAATTATCTGAGCCTGGTAATTGGGTACACTAACAATAGGTTATCAGTTTGAATCCCTCCAGAACTTGAGACTAAGGTAACTCGAACCCACAAAACAGACAAGAGGGATACCTTGCTCTGTTCACTGTCCACAAATCATACGCTCAGAAGTTGGCACTTTGGAAGTATAGGGCTGACCGGTTGAGTGAATTTGTGACAGATTGGTTGGCAGCGGTGGCATAAAAAGTTTGGTGACATAAGCTTCATTGTTCAGTGTGTCAACTTGAGACCGTTCAGCTCACTTGGAAAAAAGAAAGGCAGTGTTTTATTTAAAAAGGAAACAGAACTATATGCCTTGACTTACAGTCAAGTTCCTACCCATTTTATTTTTTTTCTAAGGTGCCAGTCAGATTAGCGTAGTCAGGGAAGAAGATGGCTTCCGATTACAGCAGACACACTGTAGATCACTTAACACAGTTGTGCGAGTACAGAGGAGTCCTGTTCGAGGTGACAGCCAGAAAGCAGAACCTCATAGAGGCCCTGATGGTAGCAGATACCCAGAGCAGTGAGTCACAGACCGTTACTAAAAGGGACCAGACCTCGAGTGTGGCAGGACTAGAGGCCAATGAGGGAGTCCCGAGCCGATGAGGCAGACAGCAGGACCACTGTCAGTGAAGGACCACAGCAGCAGGATAAGGTCACCAGTATCCTGAATCCAGAGGTACTCAAGCTGAAAATTGAGTTACACAGGATGGAACTGCAGGCAGAGCGAGAACAGAGGGAGGCAGACCGTAAGGAGCATGAGAGCCAGTGAGCTGCAGAGGAGAAGAGAGCGTGAGAATGCAGAGAGGCAGAGGAGAAGCGAGAGAGGCGCCAGTGGCAACACGAACTGGAGAAGCTACGACTCCAACCAGCTGCACCAGGGCAGGTAAGTGGCTTGAATTTAACTGGGACTGCAGGACTGGGTTACAAATTGAACTCCAAATTAATAGCAGAGTTTAAGGAAGTGGAGGACATGGATGCCTTTTTAAATTCTTTTGAAAAAGTTTGTATTCAGGCTAAAATTCCTAGAGAGTCCTGGAGCTTCCAGCTATCCCCGCTATATACCGGGAAAGCTCGGGATGCATTGGGTCAAATGAACAATGAGGCCAGTGACAATTTCAGCAAGTTAAAAGCTGCACTGTTAAAAAAGTTTGAATTAACTGCAGAATCATGCAGAGCTAAATTCCATAAGCTCAGGAGAAGCCCTGATATGAGCTATGAGGAGCTAGCCATGAAACAACGTCAGCTTTTAAAATGTTGGTGGGAAGGAATTGAGGCAAACTCTGTTGATAAAATTGAAAATGAGATTTTATTAGAACAGTTTTATTGGGCATGCCAAGCAGAGCTAAAAACCTGGCTAGAGGACCGAGATCCAAAAACAGTGCAAGAGGCTGCTGAACTCTCAGACCGCTATGCCATGAGCAGACCTGCTCTGAGAGCGAATAGGGTGAGTGTGGCAGTGCAGAAAGGGAAAGCGTGCCTTCAGGGCAGCTAAAACCCTCACTGCCTCCACCGAAACCAGTTAGCCCCAGGTTTTAATGAAAAGATTTATCTGAAGTAAGAAATGGATGTTGGCTGTGTAAGGAAACTGGGCATATTGCCAGACAGTGCCCCAGAAAGGTGAGCCATAATACAAAATAGGGTGTTAGAAAAGAAGTGGGTTGTTTGTGTGTCCCTGAGAGTATGCCAGTGAACATGAGAGAACACATGTACCCAGTCATAGTAAATGGTGTACAGATGCAGGGATTAAGGGACACAGGGGTATCCCTGACATTGGTAAAGGGGGATCTGGTACAGCCTGGTCAGCTTATACCCAATAAATAGGTAACTGTACAAGGGTTTACTGGTGAAGAGAAGACATTGCCACTCACTAGTATGCTCCTGGACTGGGGTGAAACAGGGGGAACTGTGCAACAGGTGGCTGTAGCCAACACATTAGCAGCGGATGTGATCCTGGGTAACAGTTTCCAGCAGGGGGTAGCATGTGCAGTTACCCATAGCCAAGTGGCAAGACAAAATAGTCATCCCCTGAACCCCCACAGAAACCAGTGTGGAAACCACTGAGAGGCTGGTTCCCCAGCCTGTGTCTCCAGATGGGAAGACTGATAAAAAGGGGGTAGAAATTTCTGCAGTAGCAAGTAACCACATAGCTACAGAGGGTTACTTCCAAGAGGGAGGGGTGACCCCTTGTCAGAGGGTTGGGATTGACAGTGATCCTGAGGGCCCTGACGCTACTGCTAGGGACCCTAGATTAGTGACTGAAGGGGACCTGTGCCATGCCTTGGGACTGTGTGAGGGGTTTGCAGCTGCTCAGAGAAGTGACCCTAATTTAGAGAAGCTGAGGGCTTGGGCAAACTCTGACGGAATACAGGGAGGTGACGGCAGACATGAGGTTTATTGGGAAAATGGACTTATGTATACACAGGCAGTACAGACAGAGGGAGGGATGATAGGCAGGCAGCTTGTTGTTCCCCAGGGATATCGTGAACAGTTGCTCAAGGTTGCCCATGATATTCCCTTATCTGGTCATCTGGGAACTGCATGAACTATGCAGCAGTTGGCCCAGAATTTCTACAGACTTAACTTCACCCAGCAGGTGAAGGAGTATTGCAGGTCTTGTCACCCAGCTCCTCAGGGAAGTGATTCATCCTGACTATGGTGTATTATGTCACCTGGTACCCAGAGGCAGTTGCCCTATCCTCTCTGAGGACAGACAAAGTGGCACATGCCTTACTTGGCATTTTCTCCCATGTTGGGTTTCCACAGGAGGTAATCACCGATCGAGGGGGTTCCTTCATGTCGGACCTAATGAAATGTTTATGGGAGAAGTGTGGGATGGTGCAGAGATGCACGACACCGAATCACCCACAAGCCAATGGACTTGTGGAATAATTCAATGGTACCCTAAAGTCAATGCTTCAGGCATTTGCTGAACAGCATGGGAGGGACTGGGAGAAATACCTTCCCCACCCATTGTTTGCATACAGGGAGGTGCCCCAAGAGTCGACAGGATTTTCCCCATTCAAACTCTTGTATGGATGTCAGGTACGTGGGCCCCTAGACTTGATCCAGGAGGACTGGGAAGGCAGGCACGCCACCCAGGGAACTCCCCATGTGGATTACGTCCCTAAGTTTAGGGAAAGGCTGAAGGAGCTTATGGGGACAGCCCAGAGCTACCTGGCAGCTGCTCAACAGAAACAAAAAGTATGGTATGACTGCAAAGCCAGAGCTCACTCATACATGGTGGGTCAGGAAGTCATGGTCCTTATTCCGGTCCAGAAAGACAAGCTGCAAGCTGAGTGGGCAGGACCGTGCAAAGTGGTTAGGAGGGTAAATGACGTGAACTACATTGTGGAGTTACCTGACCGTAGACAGACAGAAAGGATGTACCATCTCAACATGATGAAGCCATATGCAAATAGGGCTGACATGGTGTTCGCAGTGAGTAGTCATGGGGAGGAGACAGGCGAAGAAGACCCCCTTCTGGACTTGCTGGAAGAGAGTAAGCGGGAGTCCTCTGTGGAGGCAGTAAAATTGTCTCTCCAGCTGACCCCAGGCCAGATCCAGAAAGTAAGGGAGGTTTTAGCAGACTTTTCCCCCTTGTTTAGCGCCAAGCCTGGACTAACCCCCTTAGCAACACACAATGTGGAGACAGGGACACAGACGCCCATACGGCTGACAGCATATCGGGTGTCGGAGGCTGTCCAAAAGGACATTAGGAGGGAAGTGGAGGAAATGCTGGATTTAGGGGTAATCCAGAGATCCCACAGTCCCTGGGCCTTACCCATAGTCCTTTTACCCAAGCCAGATGGCTCGACTCGTTTCTGTGTAGACTATCATGGACTGAATGCAGTCACAAAGTCAGACGCTCACCCCATGCCCCAGACGGACGAATTCCTGGACAAGTTGGGAGGGGCGACCTACCTTACGACCATTGACCTGACAAAGGGGTATTGGCAGGTAGGGTTAACGGATGGAGCTAGGTAGAGGTTGGCCTTCATCACTCTTATAGGCTTATTTGAGTTCAAAGTAATGCCTTTCGGAATGAAGAACGCCCCAGCCACTTTCCAAAGATTGGTGAACCAGGTTTTAAATGGTGCTGAGTAGTACGCCATGGCATACCTGGATGAAATTGCCATCTTTAGTACCAGCTGGGAGGAACACCTTTCACACCTTAGGAAAGTGCTGGGCAGGATACAGAGGGCCGGGCTCACTGTCAAAGCCAAGACGTGCCAGGTGGCCATGGGAGAAGGGGCATACCTTGGGCATGTGGTAGGCCAGGGACAGCTCCATCCTAACCAAATAAAGATAGAGATAATCCAGGCATGGCCCAGACCAGAAACTCAGAAGCAGGTCAGGAGTTTTCTCAGGACAGCAGGGTACTATAGAAGGCTGCTCCCCTATCTGACCTGACAAAGAAAAGGATGTCCAAGAAAATTACCTGGGGCTCAGCCTGTGAGGAAGTCTTTTCCAAACTAAAGGAGGCACTGTGCAGTGCTCCTGTGTTGACAAGTCCTAACTATAACAAAACTTTTAGAGTTCAGACGGATGCCTCAGACATGGGTATTGGGGCTGGACTGATCCAGACATCCAGCGAAGGGAGGGACCACCCCATAGCCTGCCTGAGCTGGAAGTTGCTCCCCAGGGAGCAAGCATATTCTACGGTGGAAAAGGAGTGTCTTGCCATAGTGTGGGCCCTAAAGAAATTGGAGCCATACTTGTATGGGCAGAATTTTGTGGTGCAGACAGACCACAACCCCCTAGTTTGGCTGATGCAGATGGCGAAAAACCATGGTTGATTACTAAGATGGAGTCTTGCTTTGCAAGTATATGATATGATCATTCTACATAGGGCCAGAGCGACCAATCAGAACTCAGATGGATTGTCCAGGGTGTATGAGGAGTGAACTAATTTGGGAAGCTCACCCCATGCAGGGGATAGACCCCCCAAATTCAATCTAGGTGGGAGGAATTGTCACACCTGGACAGCTGGTTCTGATCCCTGTATAATATTTTGTTGTAAATATAAGAAATTAACGTATGATGGACTGTGGCAGAGGGAGGTGCTGGCTGCTGAAGCTGACACTTCAAACCCCCCAAGGGATAAGTTCAAAGGACAGGACATTGTTAAACTGCAGATGTCTGGGGTGCAATTATTTTGTCAATTTGCTTTGATCCCAGGAAGTGAAATTAGCCATTCATGGCATCCTCAGGGAAAGCCTTTGATTTTGCTCTAGGTGTCATAATGAAAGAGCATGCATGTGTTTTTGGTATCAGCTCAGGAAACCAGCTAATTTCATCAAAGAGACCTTTGATGTGTAGTTACAAAAGCCCAGACGGGATTAAAGAGTCAAATACACTTCTGCTTTGAATACAGTGACTTATATCAAAGAAAACTTTTGATAGGTATGTGTAGCAGAGCATAAACCGGTTTTGCCTGGTTAACCTGAGGAGAGGAAAGTCAGTGAGGTCACCTATTATGTTTTTTTAAATATCTTATTTGGACATCTTGGTGTTATAATAAATATAGATTTTGTTACACCAAGGCAGAGTTTGATGACCTCAGCGAGAGGGCCGGCTCAGGATTGGTTTTAAAACATACTGAGAAAACCTTGACACACACTTTCATATTTCTGACTGAGGAAGAAACATCACAGCACTGAAAGTAAGTAAGCATATATTAGATTAGACCAGTCTGAATGTATGTATTTTAGGAACTTGTACTTCAAACCTGTTTGTTTTAAGGCTGTATGTGTTGGGATATTTTGTTCTGTAATATTTTCTGTTTTCCTATTTTAAAGTAAAGATATATATTTTAAAATGGAAACTGCCTGGAGTGCCTTGACATTTCTTTTTATGTAAGTGAAGCTTTTAAAGGTCACAGTTAACACTGTGTATGGGCTTATTGATATACCAAACTGGGAAACGGATAGAGTTCTCTAAAGTCTTGCATAGAGTGCTAAGAGTTAATTTTGTAGACCTGGTTAGGTGCCCATAGGCAAAGATATCTGGCCCCCCGAAGACAGAATTATCTGAGCCTGATAATTGGGTACGCTAACAAGAGGTTATCAGTTTGAATCCCTTCAGAACTTGAGACTAAGGTGACTCGAACCCACAAAACAGACGAGAGGGTTACCTTGTTCTGTTCATTGTCCACAAATCATACACTCAGAGGTTGGCACTTTGGGAGTAGAGGGCTGACCGGTTGAGCGAATTTGTGACAGATGGTAGTTCTTGTGTGACTACTGTGAATATACGATGTGTCATCGTTCCAAACCGTGACCTCCTCCTTAACTGGTGGCAGTGTTGATTAAACCAATATGGGTGGGTTTAATCAACAGGAGGTGGGTTTAATCAATAGGAGGAGGCTGTAAGGCCTGGAACAGCAGTAAAGAGTCTATAAAGCTTATTTTAATGTATTTTTTCCATGTTTTGTCATCTATAATATTATAGCAGACTGTGTGTTGCAGACAACATGGCCATCCCCATCTGAGGAGGCAAAGCATGCAAATGAAGACTTGTACGCATTCTCTCCTCTCCCATAACCCCCATTTTATATCTCCTATGTCTCCCTGCAGTGTAAATTATTGATCTGTGTGTGTAGTAACATCAGTGTTCAGAAAACATCAGAGAATGCGTTTTGCTAGCTCTGTAGTTCAAAGCGACAGGGATCTCTCTGGTGAGTATCTAAAGGCCAGTGGGGCACAGGACCCAAGGCAGCATGAAGTCACTGTGGGAAGGTCATGTCAGATGAATCTATTCGATTTATTTGACTGGGTAACCAAAGTAGTAGACCAGGGAGGGGCTGTAGATATGGTCTACCTAGACTTTAGCAAGGCATTTGACACAGTCCCACACAAAAGATTAATAAACAAATTAACCAGCCTGGAGTGGGTCCCAGGGTGGTACCCTAGATAAAACATTAGCTGGACAACAGGACACAGAAGGTAATAGTAAGCGGAGTCCACTCTGAAGAGAAGGGGTTACAAGTGAGTACCACAGGGTTCAGTACTGGGTCCAGTCCTTTTAATGTCTTTATAAGTGACATTGCAGAGGGACTGGAAGGAAAAGTATGCCTCTTTGCAGATGACACAAAGATCTGCAACAGGGCTGATACACGGGGGGAGGGGTGGAAGTATGGCAGCTTGGATTCAATGTAAAGAAGTGCAAAATAATGCACCTGGGAAACAAAAACCCAGGGGAAGATTACACAATGGTGGTAGGGGGTAGTAACAACAACAAAAATGGAAGGGGACCTGGGGGTAATCATATCAGATGTCCTTAAGGTTAGCAAGCAATGTGAGAAGGCAGTTGGGAGGGCTGGAGGAGTACCGGGATGTATAGGGAGAGACATCACCAGTAGAAAACAGGAAGTTGTTATCCCTCTGTACAGACAGTTGGTGAGACCCCATCTGGAGTACTGTGTGCAGTTCTGGAGACCCCATCTCCACAAGGACATAGACAGGATGGAGGCAGTCCAGAGGAGGGCAATTAAAATGATGCAGGGTCTGAAAGAGAAGCCATATGAGGAGAGACTAATGGAGCTTAATATGTATACCCTTGAAGAAATGCGGAAGGGGGTGACATGATAGAAACTTTTAAGTACCTCAGTGGAAGAAATAGGCTGTTGGTTAATTAGGATCTGCAGCTTATCCAGTAGGTAGGGAAATGGGCAGACTAGGTGGGCCAAGCGGTCCTTATCTGTCGTCAAAGTCTATGTTTCTATGTGTACTAGTAACCCAGGTTCACGCTCCACACCCATGACATCAGGAGTGGAAGATGGTAGGGCGGGCTCACTTACTGGAAGGATAGCTCATCATACTGCTCTTATAGTGGCCCTGGTGGTGACAAGATGGTGGCATTGTTAATGGCATGGCTGACCATGCACTGTCATGTGCCCAGTCGCAAGCATGAACATACATCTGTTGCAGTTTGGAGGGAATGGGGAGTAAATGCAGAAATGCCACAATGGTATGCTTGATAATGGCTTTTGAGTCTCCTCAGAACCTCCAACATGCCACTGAGGCATCTGTAGCTCACGTTCCAGGTTTCTGAGGTCTCCCTTACCAGGGCTGGGGGAGGTCTCCAGCAGAGATAATTTGTCCCCCCAGGATGTTGGAGGTACTGGAGGTCTGTACGGTGCTCAGGTGGCAATGAGAGGTGAATCTGGCAGGCAGAGGGGCTGTGATGCCCAAAGGAGTGTGTAATGCCCTCCTCCTCCTCCTCCTCCCACCAGATGGACTCACACATTACTATTCCTCTGGGGAAGTACATGTAGTTTATACAGCAGAGTAGATAGTAAGGGGTTAACAGTGCTGCTCAGTAGGAGGAGCTTAAGGATATAAATTGGTAGGACCAGTCATTTCGAAGAGGAGTTGGTCACAAGTGACTCAGTGAGAAAAGGTTCCCCAAGGACCCAGCAGAGCCCAGGCTAGGCCTCATCCTTTGCAGGAAGGCTGATTGGTGGAGATGCATGGAGCAGTACTGTGGCCCCGAGAGACTGGGGCAGAAGCCAGAATGAAGTAATCTCCATGCAGGCAGGATAGGGTCTCTCTCCTCATAGTCCCATCTGCGACTGGCCAAAGGGAGCTTGCATGGCTCCGGTTGGTGGCAGGGTCCTGAGTCTGGGGTGGCACTTGTCCTCTCTGAGGCAAGTCTCCAGAGATCATATTCATGTCGGGATTCAAGGTTAGAAAGGCAACTGAAATCTAGCAAAGCTCTAGACGTGAAATGTTGTGCTAACTGTTTAGGTCTCAGTGACCTTAGAGGAATCATGTGTAACTTTAGGGAAGGTGCAGTAGGCACCACAGTGTACTGTTTGCGGGTTCAGGGACAGTAAAGAAGCAATGATGCACCCAGCTAAATGTGTCTGGCCTAATTATTTTTAGACTAAGGTAATCATTGCCCCAGGACAACATATTCATCCACAGAAAGGTCTGTATTCTAGGCCTAAGAATGGATGAATGTTCAGAGGTCAGCAGCAGCAAGACAAGGCGGCAGAGCTGGAGGATGCCTAGCCAGAGAAGGAGCAGGACAAGAAGAAGAAGAAGGCCTTGCCACAGTGCCCACTTTCTGACCCATGCTGGCAAGGTAAAGTGTGATATTTGTCTGTAGCTCCCTTCCCCACCCTGGATGAGATGTAACATAGGGCAGGGGTGGGTAGCTTACCAGTGGGGTGCTGAGGGGCAGGGAAAGTGCAACGAAAAAATAAAAAGTGCAAAATTCCACCTAAAGACACATCAGAGAAAGGTAAACTACTGACACTTTAGGAAAACTTCAGAAAAGCATAATAAACAGACCAAATTAATAGATTTTATTGGGTTCACCCATGCTGGTGTACCAACAGCCTGCATTCAGTAAAAAAAAGTGTGCAGGCAAAAGGGTGTCAGCAAGATGGGTGACAGGCAATTGAGTCACCCCCCTTAACCCAGATTGCACACCTATGGTTATGATCTCTCATCCCAGTCTCACAGTAATTTTCCATGGCGCACCCCCTGTCGCATTTATATAAACACCCCCCAAGCTGGCAGAAATCGTGGGGGAGAACATGTCCACATGAGGATGCTGAGATTAGCAGGCGGTCAAAAATACCGATTCCCTGCATGTCATATGCCCACATGCTAATGCCCACATTCTGGTGCCTGAGTCGTGGCATCCAGTCAATGGGATACCCTTTCATTGTATTCATTTTTTCTGTTTTTATTTTTCATTATAGCTGTGCACATACAGATTACCATGAAAACTCAATCGTAGTCCGCTGGACTCTAGCTGCCTGTCTACAGTTGACATCCTTATCCCCTGCATGTAATATCACTATATGTTGCTGTGGAAATGACAGTGACATTCAAGGGATATGTTTTCCAGTATAGACTAGTTGCCAGAGCAGATTTTTTTGTTAATAATATTTCATTGAAGTAAAAAAAAAACTGTAAATAGAGAATAAGAACATTCACATTTTCACAAGAGTAATTAACACATGAAAAACACTTTAGTTAAAACAAACTTTCCTATCCATCTAGCACTATAAAAACTTAAAAATTCCTTTAAAGAGAAACCAAGAAAGGAAAATTACTTTTCATTTGAAACTGCCATAAATCAGTGTTAATAGATACATAAACACATAAACATGCTTCAGTATTTCTTATCCTACTTTCGTGTTTGAACTCTACCCCACTGTGTCTGATCCATTGGCCTACCCTGAAAAATTTACAGTTTAGAGGGGGTTTTAATTATCAAAAATTTGGAAAATAAGTATTAAAAAAGATACAGATGTGAATTAAAATTAAATACAAAGGTTAGAAAAATAAGGAGAGGGCAGAAAAGAAAAGGAGAGACAGAGATGTGGAGTATGGAAAGAGAGCACCCAAACCAAAAGTGATAACATTTTGTGGAGATGGATTAAATACAAAGCATTTCCCAAGTAGAAATATTGTAAGATGCGATGAGTTGGAATAAAGTATTCCAGTATTCCCCGACAGGCTTATTTCCAGTTTTTAGACCCCGGCTAGTGTCTCACATTTCAATTTTTGTATTAACGTGTTTTTCCATTCCGATAATGTTGGAACTTTGGGTTCAATCCATTCTTTTAAGATGCAAGTTTTCGTGGCCATAGAAATCATGGTAATCATATACCTAAGTTCTGCTGTTATGGATACATCATTGAAAAATTGACCAATTATACAGGTTTTAAGATTCATAAGTTTAGCTATCTGGGGTCAGTTTGATAAAAACTATTTTATTTCATGCCAGAATTGTGCAATTTTTGGACATTCCCAAAACATATGTGTTGCAGTTACATTTGGACGGTCACATTTAGGGCATTTATTATTATCAATAAGTTTCATTTTATGCATTTGCGTCAGTGGTGCAGATGTCATCTGGAGGAAGTCATTGGTATTTCAAAGTTAGTGTGTGCCTATTGATAAACCAGGTTGTTGCAGGAAGGGGTAAGAGTTACTCCTCACCTGTAATCAGATCACTGTCTCAGGTAATAGACTACAGGAGGGGGTTGCTATTTAAATCAAGTAATCTGACAGAGCAGCCAGATTAAATCTTAAGAGCAACAGGAATAGGGACTGTTTTTTGATACTTTTTATTTATTTATTTTATTTATTAGATCATTGGTTTACAGACCTTTGAGTCATAGACTCATTTACAAAGGCACCTCATCAAGAGAGCAATACATCACAGCAAACAAAACAGTACGGTACATAACGCTTTACATTAAACAAGCATTTGTCAATGCCGAATGTTTGCTTGCTGGCATTGGCATTGGTAGTGTAAGAGTTAGAGAGCTGCATAATAGGAATGGCAGTGAAGTATTAAACTGAAGCCAACCCCACCACCGCCCTGCAGAGCCTGACAGGCACTGGAGTGTGCCTTTGGGTCGTCAGGCATAACGGCCATGCCATTTCACCACACCCTACCCTGCCGACACTGACAAGTGTCACAGTTTGCCTTGGGGTCTTTGGCCCTTATGCTCACCCCATTCCATCAGGAAATACGGTGAGATGGGTCCTGTATAGGAGAATTGGGTGAACTTTGGGGCCGAAGAGTCCAAGGCACACCTCAATTCCTCTCACTGGCTGCAGGGTGTGGAATGGTATGAGCATTACAGGTGAGAATCCCAAGTCACACCCCTCTGATGCCTGTCAATCTCTACAGGGTGGGGCGTTATGGTGGGAAACCCTAACGCCTCAGGTGTTCGTTGGCATTTTCACTCCAAATTTTCAACATGGTTTTTTTTGTGACCCCCACCTTATGAACAGTGGCAATATCAGTTCATTAGCTGAAAGCTGATTTCGCACAAAGACTATGCCATTTGGCACCACAGGTGCGAAACAAAATGGTTATATTAATTCACGCTGAAAATAGAAATAGTTAAAATCTACATTTGAGCCTTCGAATATCTAAGAGAAAAAAACCAAGTTTTTTTCTTTAGATATTTCCCGAAGAAGACCTAAGGTCGTAAACGTAGATTTTAACTCTATTTTCTATTTTCTGTGTGCATTTAATATAACCATTTTGTTTTGTTTTTAGACCACGTGGCTGATGCAGCTTTGTTTTTTTTTTTTACAGGTTAAACACATTTTGAACAGCATGTGAAAATGACAGCTGTACTGTTCATGGGGAGGTACAAAAATGGCAATGTTGAAAATCTGCAGTGAAAATATTAAAAAAAATGGTGAAGTCACGAGCGTGCATAGAAAATGCGCAACGCACACCAGTAATGTAATTAGTTTGGGGATTTTTTACCGCAGATTGTCAACACAGGGATTTTGGAACCTCCGCTCATGAACAGTGTCACTGTGATTTTCTTAATCTGTCCCGAACAGTGATTTCCCACAGTGACCACACATTTCTGCACTGGAAGTACGAAAACACATTTCGGCCATGGTGTGAAAAATGACAGCTGTACTGTTCATAAGGAAGTTTGGAAAAATGCCAGAGGTGAAAATCTGGACTGAAAATATTAGAAATCCATGAACTTACGAGGGTGCGTGGAAACTGCACAATGGTTGCTCGTAACACAGTCATTTTATGGACTTTTTTCACCAAATTTTTAACATAGCCATTTTAACACCTCTGCTCATGAACAGTGCCACTGTGATTTTCTAAATCTTTCCTTAACATTGATTTTGCACACCAACTGTGCCATTGTGTGTTGCATGGGCCGAAACACGTTTTGGATGAGACGTGAAAAATGACAACTGTACTGCTCATAAGGAGGTGTGGTAAAATGGCAATGTTGAAAATGTGGAGTGAACATATTGAAAATTTGCAAACTTAATGAAAGGCGTAGGAACAGCGCAATGCATGCTCGAGCAGAACAGTCATTTTGGGAATTTTTTTCACCAATTTCACATAGGGTTTTAGCTCACCATGAACTGTGACACTGTCGTTTCATAAATCGGCCCCAAAAGTGGTTCCGCGCAGTGACCGTGAAATCACCTTTCGGGCCAGAGTAACAAAATGACAGTGACAGAATTCATGAGGTGGGGTCCCAAAAACCCCATGTTGAAAAATTGGTGAAAAAATTCCCAAAAATGCCCGAGATATGCAGCAAAGTTGAAAAAACCCTATTTATTACATTATACAGCTTACCGGCATTTCCTCAGTTCGCGGACGGCTTTGAAGAGTGCAGATGTGTTCCCGGTCCACTAAAGATCTTTGCACTGGACTCCGGAGGTAAGCATAGGGAGAGGGTGTGTGTGTGTGTGTGTGGAGGCAGGGTGCGCAGTGGTTGGGCACGGGTGGGGGAGGGGGTAAGGACGTAAGGACAGTCAGCAAGGGAAGGTATTTTCTTTCAGGTTTTTGTTTTTTTCCTTGATGACACAGGACTTGTGCCACGCTGGGGTGGCCCTGCGTGGCAGCTGGAAGGTTGTTTTGGGGGGCAGTGAGCCGACAGGGGATTGGGCACCGCTGGCTATACAGACAAGTTACACACTGGGGTGAGCTCCCAGCCGTGGCACCTGGTAGTCTCTTTGGGAGAAACATTGGAGCAGACAGGGGATTGGGCACCCCCGTCGGCCATACAGACTGTTGCCACGCTGGGGTGGACTCCCAGTGTGGCACCTGGAACTCTGTTGGGGGAGAGCACAGCAGAGCTGACGGGAGAGTGGGCACCCCCATCTGCCATACAGCGTGTGCGTGGGGAGCAGCATGAGCACGCAATATGCGTGTGTGTGTGTGGGAGGAGCACATGAGCATACGATATCTTATTGCTGCTCACTGAAGCGTAGCTTTCCCTTTCAACTGTACGGCACTGCATTTTCAACTGCTGTCATAGACAGCTGCAGCATTCACTGGCGAACTGTGGCAGTGCCTGCAGACACACTGAATTGGAAGACAGGGTGCCACACCTCAAAAAACTCGGATGATGGTACTATGTTTCTTGCACATGCGTGCAAGCAAACATAAAAAGCAACCAGTGTTACAGGCATTCACTGGTGGTACACGCTTGGTAATAGGTAGCTCACAGTAGTCATAATATAGGTACACGAGTACCACGTCAGGTAGCAACCAGAGATATTTTATTACATTAGTCAGCAGATGTTGCCTGAGACCCCAAGTATATACAGCAAAAGTAGACAGGGCAGACACAGCCTAGGGGTGAGGGTAAGGGGCAGGTAGGGAGATTATGTGCAGTTGCAGCAGCGAGTGCTTGTCAGATGGCTTCTGAGGGAGACCTTGAAAGGACCAGGCTTAGTGGAGTCAGCTATGTTGGCTGGGAGGAATTGAACCAGGAGGGAGCCTGATAGCAAAAGGATCTCTGGGCCATAGAGGTCCTACCCTGGGGACAATAAGGGAGATTTTGACAGTGCTGTGGGTGGAGACTGAGGGAGAGGTACGCTGCAGGGAGGTGGCGACCCTAGGGGAGGACAGCCCTAGCAGGGTCTTTTTTACAAGAAGGCAGGTTTGGAAGCGGAGTCTTTCTTCATGGTTGAGCAAGTTGGCACGTATGGGTGTGCCTAGGGGCTCCCAGCATTTGCCTGCAGGCTTTGTTTATAGAGAGCTGTTCCCATCTTCATGTGGCTCAGTTTTATAGGCTATGTATACAACTGCGGGGAAAAATTCATATGGGTTCAGCAGCACATGGTTCAGCCCGACAGTGCCTTTCCATCCTGCATGTACTGGCATCCACTGGTTTTAAACCAACCGAGAAGTCGCCAGCCTAGGGGGTTTATCCCTTTTTGACACAAACAAAAAAAAAAATCCCAAAGTAGTCGCAGTCTTGAAGTGATTACTCTCTTCCACACTACTGATCATTGCCATCTGTAACTGATTACTTGTCAGACGTAATCTTACAACAACCTTGGTTATAATGAAAGAGGGAAGCAGAGCACTGAGAAAATGTGTACTGTATCCAAAAATCCTGTTTTTCCCAAGTTTTCCATGGTGACATCAAGGACCCTTTAAAGCCAATTGGTCTTTGCAGGAAGCTGGGACCAATCTACTGACTTCTGCTCAGGATGGGAAAACACTGGCCCTTACGAAGGCCTCATCACACTGTAGCACATATGTTGCAGCATGCTGGAAAACAGAAGCCTGAAAAGGAATTCCCTTCCCCGTTTCTGGGAAACAGCTGTAAGGGGAGCCGCTCAGTTGGCACAGCTTGAAAGGGTCAACTGACGGCCCGCCTGACAGATGACTCGATGGAAGCTATTACATCCATCTTATTCAGTCAGTGGCTTAGGCTGAACCACACCATTACCAGTGATTAAACTGGAAACATTTAGTGGGGAACTCTTATAGCCACATTTCTAGGTAGTGGAACTCTCCTATAGAAGTCAATGGAGAAAGATAACAAAGGTGCTGGAACTGTCACACAATTTTTTAAGAGGTGATGAAACTGAGTTCCTGTGGGCTTCTGCCCAATTTAACCCCTGCCGTTACCAAACAATGCCTGAGGACTGTGCACCCTGCCAGAAAATTGGAGTCCTATAACACCAGTGTTCCCCCTCCCACTGGACTCCCCTAAGTCTCCAAACACTGCCTGGAAACACAGCTGGTGACTTTGAGAGTGTTTAATGTGGGAAGATTGCCACAGGAGAACACTGTACAATATAATATGAACATTGTGAGGGATCTGATGAAGTCCTCTCTACAGTATATGCATGTTCTAAGGAAACAAACTAAATTAAAAACCAGATAGGGATGATGAAGGGAGCTGGTGACCCAGTCGGGAAGGTATACTATACATATAAGCATATGAAAACAGGAATGAGAGAAAGGAGAGAGAGAGAGAGCAAAAGAATGATCTTTGTCACAGTGGGTTCTTTCCCCACCAACTCAGGGGACACAACTATTATTCCTTTTTCCTCATGCTATGGTACCTTACTTAGCTAGCCGTTATTTAGAAACACATTACCAGGATTATTCAAATGGTTTGTGAGTTTGCTAAAGTGAACAGTGACTTGCAAATGGCCATAGGAAGTGGGAATCAGCTGGATTGTGAGGCAGGGTCCATATGGGGAATAGCTCTTGAAAAGGTGATAGTGTGTGCACAAAACCAGTGGTGGTAAGGCAATACTAACGAGGAGTGTAGACATGAGTCCCTGGCACAATCACAGACTGAATCGTCGCGGGCCATTCTGATGGCCCATTGGTAGGCAGTGCGCTGCACTGCCAGGGAGCGAATTCAGGATGCCACATTGGGGGTTGGGTCTGACCACAACAGTTGCTTCTTATCAGTCTGCTGCAGTCAAGAGGGTTGGCGCAGTATCACCAGTGCCGCATCGACTTCTGCTGCAGGGCAGCAGAGCTCGCTCCCTCCGATGGGACACTGCTACGTGCACTGGAGTCCCAAATACTAGGTGCACACCTGGGGGAGGAGGGAGGCTAGGAGAACAAGCATTACATCTCGCCCCCTTTACAATACTCTGCAGTCATCACCAGTGGGATATCCCTGATACATCCTGAAGGCTGATGCACGATCCAAACAAAAGAACATGGAGCTGGCTGGAGGCTGGCCCCCAGTCCATCCCAGAAACTAAGAGAATTCCTAAAGAAGACTGTACTCACTTGTTCTAGCACAGACAATCACAGCACCACAGGGATTAAGCTACATTTTCAAAAGCTTTATTGCTTAAATTTACAGTGCTGCATACCAGTGTGACCACAGCCACCAGTCACCCCAGTGCTTCGGGTGCTAACCCTTCCTCAGGGGGTCAGGCTGCATGAAGACCTGTCAGCATTTAAATACAGACATTACTTGATTTCTGTGTTGCAACACAGCTTGTGACAATAAATTAATCTAGTTACAAAACACCATAGTGAACCCCTCATTAGGTTAACAAGTCCATATTTAAAGCCACTAACTGAGATAGCTAATATATTTTTTATTCTGACTTCTAAGTTTTAGAAACAGTTAAATATATCAGTGATACTTATTCACAGTAGCAAAAAAGCTTTACTTTATAGCTATTAAATGCAGAAGCTTAAGTTGTGGCTAATAAAATTTCAAAAGAAATAGAAAAAGGTTGAAGAAAACGTTATTTAAAGTAGAAGATGGTGAAGTGATATGCCTGTAGCAGCAATCAGCCCCCTGCTCCAACTTCCAGAGGTGAAGGACAGAAGGTCCTGAAAAACAAAGAAAAGAGATAGGGAGTTAGTTTTAGTTTGAAATCTTATAGAAGCAATTTTATCAAATCAAATGTATGTTTTAGAATAACATATTATGTACAATTTCTTTTAAAGTTTTTAAACTTGAAAAGCTTCTAATAGGGCAAAAAAAGTCTATTTCATTATTAATTTCTACCAAGGTAAAAACAAAGACTGAACAGCACATAGTTTGTTATAAAGCACTTACATACGTTTAAATAGAACCACTGATCTAGCAAATATGGTTTCAGGTCCCATTGTGACAGGGTAGAATAGGACACTGTCCCATTTGTTTTGGAGAAAGTGTTTAATTGCAAGGATCTGTATTCTTTCCTTTTTTCTCTTCTCTGTTTAGTTGCGCAACCAACTTTTCCTGTGAGACCTTGGACTTGATCAACCCGACCAGTCTCGCGATCCTTTGCTTCTCATTGTCTCTCAGTTTTCTCTTGCTGTCTTTCTTCCTTGCATATCTATATCTGCTAATATAAAATAAATGAGAATCAGTGTATGGAAATGTAGCTGTTATTGAGATCGCTTTTGTTTAGAAAATTGTGTTACTTTTGAAATGTATATATTTATAATTTGAGATAACTGTAAAAGCTAGAGGTTACTTGGGTGCAAATGCCTGAGCCTTTTGCAGTTGCTGTGGGGGACCTCAGGAAGTTCTCAATGTTCTAGCAGCTCTTGAAATTCACAAAGAACAGGATGCTTGCAAAGGATGGGAGTTGAAAAATATTTATAAGAGCAGCTAAGCTAAGCTGCAAGGGAGATTTTTTTTTACAAGAAAGATTGTATTTTTGGTTCTGTACATAGTTATTCTGAACGGGTTTATTTTATTTTATGTTACAATTACAAATAAACAGTTTTGTGGAATTTTACAACTGCTCCTGGGTTTTCTCTATGCTTCCTGACCTGTGCCTCGATGACACCCACGAATTGTTCAAGCCCATTGGCTTGAAACCTTTTAGAATATAGATCCAATAGCTTTCTCTCTTCTGCATCTCATTCATTCTATTACCTCCAGATTTGTTGGGTTTAATGTGCTCTATGCCCACAAAAAGCAGGTTACCTGGATCAGAATTGTGGCTAGTACAGAAATGTGTGACCACTGGGGCATCCTCTCTTTTGTTTATGATTGATCTGATATGCTCCTGGAACATTGTTGTAATGGTCTGGCAGAGCAGCCTATATAGGTTTTCTTACACAGACACCATAGACCATATACAGAAAATATTGTATGATGTGATACATTCCCTCACCTGCATTTCTATTTCTGATAGGAGAGGATCAGGATGTTGAAAAGTATTCCCAGTTTGTGCATATTTACAGATGTTACAGTGTTTACATTGATAGAAGCCTGGTGAACGCTTGGGTAGCCAATTTCTGAATATGGGGATGGAGCTGGTAAGCTACTGCATACCACAAAATCTTTGACACCCTTAGCTTGACTAAAGGACACCCTGGGTTTATCACCTTCTGCCTTGCTCATAGCATGGTCACTCATTAGACTAGGCCAATTTTTGTGAATTACATTGCCTATTCTCCCTGTTAGCCTAATAAATTTGGTGATAAAAGTTACTGGGGCGCTTTCTGTCATTTGTTTTTCTGTGACTGTGTAAAAGTGCAGCTCTGTTCTGATTGAGCACTTTATTTCTGGAACTTTCCAACAGTGTTTTCCAATATCCCCTTTCTAAGAATCTGTTCTCTAGTTCTTTACTTTGCTCCAAAACTCTATCCATAGAACTACAATTTCTGCACACTCTAAGCATTTGACTAAAGGGAATTGCATCTTTCTATTTTGGGGGGTGGGCACTGTTTGCCTACAATACTGAATTTGTGGCTGTTTCCTTCCTGTAACACCCAGTGCTGACTATACTTCCAGGAACTCCATGGAGTTCCAGATCCAGAAACTTTGTGTTGTTCTGATCCAAATGGTATGTCAATTTCAAATTCATATTGTTGTTACGTAACCATTCTATAACTTTTGGTACTTTTGTTGTGTCACCTTCCCATATACAGACACAATCATCTACGTACCTGTTCCACATCTTGATGTATTTATAATATGGGTTGGTAAATGGATTTAGGATTAACTTTTCTTCCCACTACCCTAAGAAAATATTTGCATAGCTGGGAGCCATGCATGCCCCCATCATTGTGCTGCAACTTTGCACAAAATAATCCCCTTGAAATTCAAACGCATCGTGTTCCAGGATAAAGTTTAAACATTGCAAAATGAAGTCAATTGTCATTTCCCCTGCGTATTCACTATTTTCCAAAAAATACCTGTTGGCATGTAAACCATCTTCATGCCTGATGCAGGTATGTAAGAACTCCACATCTGTCCCTAGCCATGAAAAATTCTCATCCCAGATCAGAGTTTCAAACTTCTTTAACATGTCAGTCATGTCTTTTAAATAAGATGGAAGTTTAACTACACACTTTTGTAAAAAGAAATCAACAAAGACGCCCAGATTCTCAGTAAGGCTTCCATTACCAGACACAACTGACCTTCCGGGGGGGAGGGGGTGTTGTTCCTATGCTTGTGTATTTTTGTGAGAATGTAAAAGCCTGGGGTCCTGGGATACTCACACCAAAGAAATTTGAACTCTGGCTCTGTGATGTCACCACCGTCACAGCATTGTGTAACAACCTAAACATTTCTTTTTATGTTGTCTTGCGTGCACAGCGCAAGCAACATTTTGTGACAGCTTGGTGGAGTAGCAGGTTGTGGAGGTGTGGTCATGTTGTGGCCAATAGAGCCACTGCTTTTTTGGGCTTGGCTCTGTGGCATCAATGAAATAGCACGCTGTCTATGACAGCAGCTCAGAAGCATGCCACCAACTTAAAAGAAATTTGCCGCTGCAATGAGGGAGCTCCTTATCATTGCAAGGCATGCCTTGTCTGCTGAAACATTTCAATAAACATGGCAGCGGCTATTGGCATCTGTCTCTCACAACCCCCAGCAAGCCATCTTTGGGGGTGCCCAATCCCCCTGTTGGCATGCTCCCTCCCCAGTTCATTTGCTGACGGGGTAGCCCAATCCCCATCAGTATATATGCCCCTTTGTTTTATTTGTCTGCTGAGGGGATGCCGCATCCCCCTCAGCATCACCCCTCCAAAAAACACAGACAAGCTTGCTGACAGGGGGGCCCAGTCCCCATCGGCTACAGTCCCCTGTCCCCAATCTGCTAAAAGGGGTGCCCAATCTCCCTCGGTATCATGCCCCCCAAACACAGATACACTGTCTTTGCCAATGGGGGGGCCAATCCCCATCGGCTTCAGTCCTCCTTCACCCCAAAAAACACAGGTGGGACACTGGGAGCCCACCCCAGTGTGCCCAAAGCAAACCTGTGGAAAACAAACCTTCCTGCAATGTCTGTTTTTTCTTTTTCACCTGTAAAAGAGAAAATGGTCCCTGGTGGTCACGATGGCCCACCCTCCCACAACCAGCACCCACCATCTGCATACCCCACCTCCCTACACCTCCTCACCCCATATTTACCTCCGGAGCCTGATGCGATGATCTGCAGTGGAGTGGGAACACTTCTGCACTCTTCAAAGCTGACCGTGAACTGAAGAAAATCATGGTAAGCTGTATAATGGTATCAATGGGGAGTTTTTAACTTAGGTGGCTATCTCAGCCATTTTTGTGACTTTTGGCTCCAAATTTTGAACATGGGGATCTTGAGACCTCGTCTTATGAACTCAGTCACTGTCATTTCATTATTCGGTCCCAAAAGGTGATTTTGCAGTCACTGCGCAAAATCACCTTTCAGGACCGATTAACAAAATGACAGTGTCACCGTTCATGAGATTGGCTCCCAAAAAACCTATGCTGAAATTTGGTAAAAAAATTCCAAAAAATGACTGTGTTATGAGCGTGCATTGCACAGTTTCCACGGACGCTCGTAACTTCGAGAATTTTTGATATTTTCACTCCAGATTTGCAGCATTGCCATTTTTCACACCTCCTTATGAACAGGACAACTGTCATTTTTCACATCCTGCCCGAAATGTGTTTTTGCACAACTGGCGTACAATGGCATGGTCGCTGTGGGAAATCAATATTTGGAACAGATTAAGAAAATCAAAGTGACACTGTTCATGAGCAGAGGTCCCAAAATGCCTATGTTGAAAATTTGGTGAAAAAGTTCCACAAAATGACTGTGCTACGAGCTTGCATTGCACAGTTTCCACACATGCTTGTAACTTTGAAAATTTTTAATATTTTCCCTCCAGATTTTCAACATTGCCATTTTTTCACACCTTCTTATGAACAGTACAGCTGTCATTTTTCATAACCTGCTCAAAATGTGTGTCTGCACATTTGGAACACAATGGCGCAGTCACTGTGGGAAATCAACATTCGGGACAGATGAAGAAAATCACAGTGACACTGTTCATGAGCTGAGCTCCCAAAATGCCTATATTGAAACTTTGGTGAACAATTTCCACAAAATGACTGTGTTACAAGTGTGCATTGAGCAGTTTCCAGGCACATGAGGTGGGGTAAGCGTCAGTTCCATACTTTACTGCCATTCCTATTATGCACTGCCAATGCCAATGCCAGCAAGACAACAGTCAGCATTGACGAATGCTTGTTTAAAATCTGGAAAAGGGTTGTAACTCAGGGCTGTATAATTTGAGGTGTTATTTATTTAACCCTTCGCTACATCCACATATTGATCTTGATTCATAAGGACCACACTGCCCCCTTTGTCTGCAAGCTTAACCACCAGATCCTGTCTAGCTGACAATTCTTTAAGTGCTGCTTTCTCATCATATATTAAATTTAACTTTTTTGTTGGTGTAATTTTCCCAAAAGTTCTTGTACTTGATGCAGCACTGTTTTCTCATATGCTAGTAAAACAGGATTGGGGGTAAAGGGGCAAAAGCCAGACTTGCCTTTGAAAAGATGTTTCTGCTGTTTCCAGAGATCTGCATCAGTTTCCACACTCTGGTCATGTGTTCCAGACCCAAAGTCCTGATTTTGTAAAATAGTAGTGAGGTCATCCTCATTTAGAAAGTCTAGATTGAAATGGTGTTTTAAAGTTGTTTGATCTTCTCTCCAAACATCCTGTTGTTCTTCATTGTTAATGTCCCCTGGCATAATTTGTTGCAGAAGTAGGTCAATGTCTTCTTCCAGCAGTAATGCTGGTCCCTCTGTAAACCCCATATTCTGGTTGTTAGTGTCTTTATCCAGAAAAAATAATTTAAGCCTTAGTTTTCAAAATAACTTTTTTAAGTCCAAGATTATAGTAGTCATTCATTCTAGGGGTTGGTATATATGATAGTCCCCTTAGATAGTACAGAAATTTGTGCTGTAGTTAAAGGAGCATTCGAAATGTTTTTTACTTGGAGTTCTGAGGTTTTTTCGTTCCTGATCTCAGGGGTCTGTTGTGTCTTTTGATCCCTCCCTCCTGTTTCTCCTGGTTTTTCCTTTTCTTTTCCTTTTTCCTTCTCTTTTCTTTTGTCTAAAAAAAAACTCTTTCAGTTGCTTCCCTGGTATATTCTGAGGTATCTGATTCTTGATTTTCAGCTTCCCCCTCACTTAATTAATCAGCTCTCTTTTTCTGTGCTGTTTCTTTTTTGGGGGGCTGGAACCTGACCCTTGACCTCCCTCTTGGTCAACTTCTAGAGCTTGGCTTTACTTTACCCCACTTTAAAGGGACACTGTCAACCCTTTTTGTATCATAATATTTCTGGATGAAAACCCACTTTTTATGATTGCCCACCTTCTGTAAAATTCGCTGATGTTGCTGTTTGTTTTCTCTGTTTCCTTTCTCAGTAGAACTGAAATGCATGGTAATGGCGTAATATACCCAACTTTGTTTTGTTTCAAATCCTTGATCAACTCTCATTGCATACTTTATGAGCATTAGGAACACCCAAAACAATGCAGCCACTCACGGTGACATAGCCATCTCTCCTCCCACCGCATCATGAGTGGCTAGATTGTGTGGGGGTGTTCCCAAGTCCAGGAAAGATGCAGTGGAAGTTGATCAAGGAATGTAAACAAACATGTTTTGGTGTGGTAACACCAGTGTGGTAGACAGTCTGTTTTTCACTTTTAAAAAGGAAAATAGAATCAGAATCAAACGACAAGCTACATCAATAATCTTTAGAGAATGTGAGCAATCATAAAATGTGTTTTTTAAACTAAGGGCACTTTGAGGCCTAAGGGGGTTGACAGTGTCCCTTTAAGACATCTCCCTTTTTGTAATCGTTGGCATCTCATCGCAACTTGGTTTGTTTTCTATTTATAATGTCTTTTTCATACTTAGTTTATTTTGAAAAACATTATCAAACTCCTTATAATCTCCTTCATCCCTGTAAATCAGTACCTGTCCCTTTGCCTCCTTCAGTTAGTTTGTTTAGTTTATTTGTCTCTGACTTAATTAGTAATTCTAAAAACACCTTGGAACAGTCACATATGGCTTTTACCCATTCATCGCGATATTCAAAATCCTCTAACCCCCAGAATGGCAGTATATTAATACAAAGTCCCCAGAAACTCCAGTTTACTTCATGCATCCATAGAGGCTGGTCATGATCCTAAGCTGCTCCCAAACTCCCAGATATTTCACGACAAATATTCTTTCTTTCTTTCTTTCTTTCTTTCTTTCTTTCTTTCTTTCTTTCTTTCTTTTCTTTCTTTCTTTCTTTCTTTCTTTCTTTCTTTCTTTCTTTCTTTCTTTCTTTCTTTCTTTCTTCTTTCTTTCTTTTCTTTCTTTCTTTCTTTCTTCTTTCTTTCTTTTCTTCTTTCTTTCTTCTTTCTTTCTTTTCTTTCTTTCTTTCTTTCTTTCTTTTCTTTCTTTTCTTTCTTCTTCTTTCTTTCTTTCTTTCTTCTTTCTTTCTTTCTTTCTTTCTTTCTTTCTTTCTTTCTTTCTTTCTTCTTTCTTTCTTCTCTCCTCCTCCTCCCTCTCCTCCCTTCTTAGTCCTGTTCCTTGCTAACTCGAGCATCGAGTACCTGCAGCATGTGGGGAATGAGATATTTTTCCTGTTGTTTCTCACTAACCAGTGGCCTACTCACATACTCATCTCCAACAAGTGTTGTATCTACTCTCTGAAATGATTTATTGGTCTGGAACCTCCTAGTGCTTCCAGTTAATTGTTTACATTACACCCCCCTTCCGTGTTTTTGACATGAAATGGCTAAAATCCAGTTAGGTCTGGACCCTTCCGCAGCATCCAACCCTTTTTAGCATGTCGGCTTGCTGTGGTTTGGATCCTCCAGCAGTCCCTACCAGTCAACACATGGGGGTGTACCTGCTGAAATGGCACCCCCCAGTAGCGTCCCTTTCTGCAGGCAGGTTGCTGTGGCCTTGCAGCTCGGAATAGGCATGGACCCTCATGCAGCATCCATACCCTGTGTTTGTCAAAGGGAGAACAAAAAGGGGTTAGTCCTATCCCAATTAACACTACCTAGCCCCATATTTCCAGGCCACATTCCTCCTCGTTTGAACTCATCTCTCCAACCTGAAGTGGCACAGTGTTTTTCCCTGCTTCCCCTAATCTTGAGGGCAAGAAGCCACCCCCACCACTGCTAGTCTAGAAGAGGTTTGCAAAACTTGTTCAAAATCTGAAAAAAAAATGTAAATTGGCCTATAGGTAGATTTCTGTATGCTCTTTTATGTAAGACCAGGCCACAAGTGATCCAGCAATGCTTAGAGGGGGTTGCAAATGGGGTTTTATTTATATCAGTCTAGCAAAATATTACAAAAATGATTCAAAATGTGAAAAAAGGATAACAACTGGAACATAAGTAGATTTTTATGTTGTCTTTAAAATAAAAGCAGGACACACATGATCTGATGAAATTATGAGGGGGTCAAAATACAGTTAATGTACAAATAAGTGAAAAACACCAAACAATACACGTACATTTAACTCATTGGTCCAGGAATATGTTTCCAGATTATTACAAGTTATACCAAATAACCTTTTATACTTTGCATCACTACTTTAAACCAAGCATACAGACCTTTGGCTTGAAATTAATCTTATATTGTGTGAAAAAATTTTCAAAATGATAGTACATTTTGAAGTATACAGATGACTGACTGGTTTATCAGAGCCAGGACACAGAACAGGCACAGAGGAGGATGGAATTAGCAGTTCAGAGTCTCCAAAAACATGGCTGGGTACTGAACAAGAAGAAGAGTTAACTATTGCCAGCACGGCACATTTACCTCCTGAGATCCAGCGTAGGTACTCATCTCAATATAGCGACTCCATCAGAGGAAAAAGTCACCAATCTGATATGCCACATGTCAAAGATTGTACAGCAGCTGAACAGGCTGGTGTGGGACTACCTATAACCGATGGGGCTCACTGCACCAATGATCGACACAGTCGCATGGTTCAGGCTGCACATGAGACTGACACAGAAGCACATTTTGGATGCTTGGACCAGTTGTCCCAGGATTTCCGCCACAGGATAAATCCACTAGACAAGACTACCTCAACCCTGACATACTGGAGTTCATATTGGATTGATAAGTCAACCAGAAGGCATAAACCCATGTTGATTGACCCCACCATTTCAGTGGAGGAAACCGAGGTTACCAACTGTTATATACTTGTCCAGATTTGATTTAAGAATATCAAAGCTGGAGGAATCCACTATTTCCGTGGGTAGAATGTTCCACAATCGGACCACTCTTGGTCCAAAGCTATATTGTCTAAGCTTTGTCATACACAGTTCTTCTTTTAGTTGATGTTTATGCCCTCTCAAATTATAACTATGATCTGTACTTCCAAGAGCAAGATCTTGTTTTAGTTTTTCCTGACTTAAAATTTTGTATAACAATAGTAAATCTCCCCTTACACGTCGAGAGTCCAATGACCACAACCCTAGGTCCTTCAGCTTCTCCCCATATGTTTTGTCTTTAACCACCTTTATAAGTTTTGTATAAGCTCTTTGAGGTTTTTCAACAATTTTTATGTCCTTTTTATGTTGGCTTGCCGCGTTTGTGCAAGCCAACATCTTGTGGTACTGCAGATTTGGAGGCACAGTCACTATTGGGCGACTGCAGGACACGCATCAGTAGGTGCGTCCCTCATTCTCCAATCAGCCTGCATGCCGGCACCACACCATGCATACATAATGTTGCGAGCACATCTAAGGGAAGGTCTGCTGCAATCCAAGCAAAGCTCGTCAGACGCAGAGGTCCTTTTCTTGCCGTGCTCGCTGCCATTATGTGTGTGGCAGGACATGGCTGTAGAACTGCCGACTTTGGGGGTGCCCAATCCCCCAAGTCGGCTGCCCCTGGCCCCTGTCAATGTGCCAATGGGAGAGCCCACTCCCCGGCAGCATAAAGCACCCGAATTGTGTAATGCCAAGGTGCCTAACCTCTCGCTGTTACCCTGCCCCTTTCTAGTGTGCTGATGGGGAGCCCACTCCCATTGGCAGAAATAACCCCCCAATTGTTTAATGCCAAGGTGCCCAATCCCCTCGGCTCTGTGCCCCCCTTCTTTGTATGCCGACGGGGTGCCTAACTTGCCGGCATAAATTTGCCCTCCCCGCTGTTGTTTGCGGTTTATTAAGGGTGCCCAATCCCCCATCGGCTACAGAACCCCCCAAAACAGTTAGGTGGCATGCTGGGAGCCCATCCCAGTGTGCCAAATCCCCTGGAAAAAAAAAACTGTCCCGTGATGTTTTCTTTTCCTTTTACTACCTGTAAAAGGAAAACGGTCCCTTGTAGTCTCCGTGCCCCCCTGCCCCCACCTGCACCCATCAACTGCACACCCTGCCTCCCCACACACCCCCATACCCATACTTACCTCCCGAGCTCGGCACGATGATCATCGGTGGACCGGGAACATGTCTGCACTCTTAAAAGCCGACAGCGAACTGAGGAAATGCCGGTAAGCTGTATAATGGGATAGATAGGGTTTTTTCAACTTTAGTACATATCTCAGGCATTTTTGCGAATTTTGGCCCCAAATTTTCAACATGGGGTTTTTGGGACCCCTTCTCATGAATTCTTGCACTGTCATGAGCGTTATTCAGTCCTGAAAGGTGATTTCGCAGTCACTGCGTGGAATCACCTTTCAGGACCACGTAAGGAGTTGACAGTGCCACTGTTTATGAGGGGGGTTCTCAAAACCCCATGTTGCAAATTTGGTGGGAAAAATTCAATACATGACTGTTTTACAAGCGTTCGTAGCAATTGCGCAACACACGCTCGTAAGTTAGTGAATTCACAATATTTTCATGCCAGAGTCTCAACACTGGCATTTTACCACACCTTCTTGTGAACCGTGCAGCTGTCATTTTCTCACATCCTGGCCGAAATGTGTTTTTGCACTTCCGGTGCAGAACAGCGTGGTTGTGGTGCGAAATCAGTGTTCGGGACACATTACGAAAATGACAGTGACACTGTTCATGAGCAGAGATCCTAAAATGCCTGTGTTGACAATTTGGTGACAATACTCCATAAAGTGACTGTTTTACAAGTGTGCGTAGCAACTGCGCAACGCACGCGCATGCTTTGGCACATTTGCACTATTTGCATGCCAGATTCTCAACATTGGCATTTTACCACACCTTCTTGTGAACTGTGCAGCTGTCATTTTTCACATCCTTGCCGAAATGTGTTTTCGCACTTCCAGCGCAGAATAGCGCGGTTGCTGTGTGAAATCAGTGTTCGGAACACATTACAAAAATGACAGTGATATTGTTCATGAACAGAGGTCCTAAAATGCCTGTGCTGAAAATTTGGTGACAATGCTCTATAAAATGACTGTTTTACGAGGTGCATAGCAACTGTGCAACGCATGCTCGTAACTTAATGCATTCGCAATAATCAGTGTGGGATGCTTTACTAAACCCCTCGGGCTTTGCCTTGGGGTTTATGTAGCATCCCACACCTCAGGTGTGTGTAAAATTCTCATTACACACGCCACCACATACATTATTCTATATGTAATATGCTTTGAAATAAGGGCATGCTCCACACAATGCTTGCAGCTGCTCCACTCTTGGAAAGGGAGTGGACAGCTGCAGAGGCCCCCCATGCACAGGATGTGCACCTTTGGGGCACCCCACAGCATCCAGAGCCATTGTTGTATGCTTACTCCATGCCCAAATCATGGTCACAGGACCCATCTCTGCAGCGGGCTGGGGCAGGAAGGGGCAGACAATCTGCATGATCCTGCACATTGCCAGGGAAGCAAGTGAGCTGGATGCAGAGGGCATCTACTTTGGGGCTGTCGTACGCACCTATGTGCCCCTCTCTGACTGGTTATCTAGTTCATACCTGGGCAAGTACAGCCCATTCTCCACTGGCCCCCAGTCCTGGGTGAAGAGGTATGGGCTGGGGGTGTCACTGGCACTGGTCTGATACTATGGCACATTTCTGGCTTGTTTTGAAGGGGGAATGGCAGCCTCTGGTGGACTGGCATGGGCTTCCATATCCTGTGGACCCCCACCCCTGGTGTCACCCACTGGTCCTGCACAGTAAGGCCAGAAGAGCCCAAGGCACACCACAACACTTGTCGGTGTCTGCAGGGTAGGGTGAGGTGAAATGGCGTGAGTGCTATGGCCGACGATTCAAAGGCGCATCCCAGTGCCTGTCAGTCTCTGCAGGGTGGGGGTGGGGTTGGCATCAGTTCAATACTTCATTGCCATTCCTATTATGCATCTCTCTAACTTCTGCACTACTAATGCCAATGCCAGCAAGACAACATTCAGCATTGACAAATGCTTGTTTAAGTAGGGACTCAGAACAGTAGTTCAAGTGGGGTCTCACATACATCTTGTAAAGAGGCAGTAACACCTCTTTACTTTTAGAATGGAAACTTCTTCTGATGCAGTTAACCAGATGCATGGCTTTATTTGCTACTACTCTACAATGGTACCCCTTTTTTAGATTAGAACTAATATACGCTCCCAGATCTTTTTCACAATTAGAATTCTTGAGTCTTACACCTTGGATGTAATAGTCCTGCTCTGTATTATCCTTCCCCATATGAATTATCACACATTTATTCATATTAAAACACATTTTGTTTACATTTGCCCATTCTGATATATAGAGCAGGTCTTGACCAAATTGTAATCTATCATTGAAGGTGTTGACAACCCCTCCCATCTTAACATCATCTGCAAATGTTACTAATTTGTTACTACCACTTACATTTAGATCAGAAATAAAAATACCAAACAGCAATGGTTCCAACACAGACCCCTGCGGCACACCACTAGACACCTCAACCTCGTCTGACAAAGAACCCTGAATCCTATTTGAGTTCTGTTAATAGGCCAATGACTAATCCATCCAATAATTTTGCTATTAATTTCCAGATTTTCAAGTTTTTGAATCACTATACTATGAAAAACTGTATCAAAGGCTCTACTGAAGTCTAACATTACCATGTCCACATTATTGCCCTGGTCTATTAATTTACCAACGTGTTCATAAAAGCTGACTAAGTTAGTCTCGCGCAAGATCGATTTTTTTACAAATCCATGTTGTGCATTATCAATCAATCTCTTACTGAAGATATGTTTTTCAATCTCATCGTAAATAATGCCTTCAATAATCTTACAGATCACCGATGTCAGACTTATCGGTCAGTAATTTGTTTCCGATCTACTTCCCTTCTTATATATCGGGACTACATATGCCGTTCTCCAGTCTCTTGGTACGTATCCCTCATCCAGGGATTTCTGCCCTATTATTTGGATGGCAGGTGCTAACACATCTCCTAATTCCTTTATGAATCTTGGGTGAACCCCATCTGGACCAGCGGATTTATCTATCCTCATTTTTTTGTATTCTTTGCAGAATTTAATCAATGGTGACTATGTCATTGTAAACCCCATTGCATATTTTGTCCTGACTTTTATCTCTTGTATAATTATCCTTTGCAAACACCTTACTAAACGTCTTACTGAATTCTTTAGTGATTTTGTTAGGTTTATCAGTCAATTCACCATCAATAAGAAGTGGTCCCACAGCATTAGCATTCCCCCTTTTGTTGTTCACATAGGCGAAAAAACCTTTTGTGTTGTTTTTTGATGTAGCTAGTTTGTGTTCTACCTGTCGTTTTGCTCTTCTTATTTCATACCTGACTTTCTTTAATATGGTGTTCGAAGAAGCAAAACTTACAGAGAGGCACAATACTGGATCAGTGGTATACCAAGATTGTGACCACAGATGCCAATCTCCAGGGATGGGGGTCTGTATGCCAGTGACATGTAGCTCAAGGCCCTCTGTCACCTGTGGAAACCACACTCCCAATCAATGTACTGAAAATGCCAACAACATACCACCCGCTGCACTTCTTTGCTCTACTAGCATGGGGAACACTCAGTCATGATCTAGACAGAAAACCAAGTGACAGTGACTTACCTCAAATGGGGGGAACTCACAGCAGATCAATGATCATGGAATCCATGAGAGTGCTCAAGTGGTCAAAACGGAACCTGCAGGTCATATTAGCCTCTTACCTAGCTGGGAAATCAAACACTCAGGCTGACTGGGTCAGCAGAAGATGTTAAATCATGTGGAGTGGAAACTCCATCCCACAGTGTTCCATCTCTTCGGTCTCAAGTGGGGACCTCTACAAGTGGATCTCATGGCATCCAGTACAAACAGGCAACTCCCATGCTACCACTCTCATTTTCAAGAGCAAGGGGCACTGGAAGTGGACACGCTGCTAGTGATATGGAACTTTGACAGAGCATATATCTTTCCTCCCATTCCTATGATTCCGAAAGTACTGCACAAAATTTGATCCAAAAAATGAACGGTGGGGCTGGTGAAACAGGAATGGCTGAGCTGAGCTTGGTACTTCCCATACAAGTGATGTCAATAGATGTAACTTTTCACCTCCCATCTTTACCAGATCTGCTGAGCCAGGGGCCAGTACTTCACCACGGCCCATCTGTCTTCAACACACACACACACACACACACACACACCCTCACTACTATATCATTTATATATAGCAATTGTTTCTTTTAGTCTTCTGGACCACTGATTCTTGCGGACAGCAACAGGGTCTGGGATGTACATCGCACCCATCAAGGAGTACAAGAAAAAATAAGAGTCTCTGTCGAGCCCCCTGCAGCCTGAGCTGCACTGGAACAGAGAGTGACACGACTCTGAAATGTGGTTCTTTTGTAAGAAAATGTTGCTGTGCATGAATGTGGATGCAAACATAAAAAGTCAGGGAGAAAACACCCATGGCACTGCTTATGTGACAGCTTGGGTTCCTGGCCCTCCTGGGTCTGAGTGCTCGCTGACTTGGGGTGGGGGACAACCCTCCCCTTGGGGCTCCCAGCATGATGCGATAGCTGTAGACAATGCCAGAAGGGGGGCGGGTCCCCCAGTAAGCCATGAGTTAATGGGGCCAGATTAGAGTACATCCCTGGGACTCAGTGGGACCAGGGTATATACCTGGCGGAGCATGGCTGGGAAGAAAATAGAAACAAAAAAATAACAAAGTGTGAGCACTGACCACTGAGTGAGCGCAAAAATATTTCCAATGGAGAGCCATTCTTAGCCACTTGCAAACTATTACAGGTGTGCAGGCACACCAGGCTACGGTATAAAAGGAAAACCAGGCCTGAGGCAGCGACACACAATGACTCACTTTGATCTCCATGTGCTGGAGATGCTGCTCGAGGTGGATGAGGCCTGTTACACATGTGAGGTCTCTCCTCAATGGCCATATGCCCCCAACAGGGGATATATAGAACATGGCGCACCTTCCTGGGGCTGTGTTAACAGAAGATAATGGACTGGTACAGAATGGATCACAACACCATCCAGGCACTGTGTGACATATCCCAGGAGAAGTGCACTCCAGAGTCAGGTGCTGTTAATGATACTGGAGGATATAGCAGCACCATGCTTTCTGTTCACTGGTACATTCCAAATACCGGATCCATGACGCCGGTGCAACAACAAAGTTATCGACCGATGATACAGCGATGGATTTATGAAGACTGCAATTGAGGTCTCCATTAACCCATCCAAAGAAAGGTACTTTTGTTTTGGGGGAGGCTTTGTCCAGCAAACCCTCCATGCAGGAGGCTTCCCCCCCCCACCGTGCTCCCCATAATACAGATAATCAACTCCGAGTTGGAGTTGAGTCAGGGAAGGGGTGCAAGACCCCCAGACAGCAGTGCCAGGTCCCACGGTGACAATACAGTGGCAATAGAGAATTGTCACTATACTGTCATTCGATCTCAAAGTGTCGCTGTTCAGATGGCATATCCCAAATACCATGTGGAGGTACCACAGGAATAACACAGTCAACAGAATCCCACCTATTGTGTCGGTTTCTAAATGCCCTGACTAGGAGGTGTGACCACAATGCAAACACTTATAAATATAACCAGGTTAGCATCTGCATAGGTGGCACAGAGGGTGACATGGGCAGCAGACGTGACCAGGACACCTGCCCAATGTCCCCACAGGAGGGATAACCTACGTCACAGGGATGCAACACTCATACAGGCACTTCAGGAGAAAACTGCCACACAGACACCAGGCAGAACAGGTATATCTCTGCCAAGTGCACGTGTGTGTTATGGATTGGGTAGCACTGTCTTTAGTGCATGGGAGTCAGAGTCATGAACACACTTCTGGTGGCAGTTAGGCACAGGGTGTAGCCGAGTGTTACTTACCCTGGCAAAGTGCACAGCTCAGGGCGAATGCACAGAGTGGTGCTATTCTACATCAGGAACCATGCATTACATGTGCAATACACATGCATTGTGGGTGGGGTTATGATTATTGAACATTATTAATCATGCATCATGTGCAACTAGATGTGTTAACATGTATGCCAAGCCCCATGACTGTTGCATGGCATGCACACTGCATAGCCCTCGTAAGCACAGCACACAGGCATATATGGCTTCCATGCTGTCGTATACCATTCTGGTGGCATAGTCCATACTTCACCCAGGGCACAACTGAATGTGCACTGTCCCTGATGAACACTGTACCTGTCCCTGTGAATAAACAGAGGGCTTCAGACTCTAGTGCTGCCAGTCCCTCACCTTTCACCAGCACTATTTTCATCACAGTATGGGGCCTGCACTGTACCTGTCCCTGGGAATAAACAGAGGGCTTCAGTCTGCAGTGCTGTCAGTCACTCACTTTCCACCAGCACTATATCCATCACAGTATGGTGCCTACACTGTATTTGTCCCTATTAATAAACAGAGGGAATGAGTGCTTACAGTCCCTCACCTTTCACCAGCACTATATCCATCACAGCATGGGGCCTGCACTGTACCTCTCCCTGAGAATAAACAGAGGTCTTCAGTCTCCAGTGCTGTCAGTCCCTCACCTTTCACCAGCACTATATCCATCACAGTATGGTGCCTGCACTGTACCTCTCCCTGAGAATAAACAGAGGTCTTCAGTCTCCAGTGCTTGCAGTCCCTCACCTTTCACCAGCACTATATCCATCACAGTATGGGGCCTGCACTGTACCTCTCCCTGAGAATAAACAGAATGCTTCAGTCTCCAGTGCTGTCAGTCCCTCAACTTTCACTAGCACTATATCCAGGCCAGTATGGGGCCTGCACTATTCCTGTTCCTGTGAATCAACAGAGGGCAGCAGTCTCCACTGCTGTCAGTCCCTCACTTTTCACCAGCACTATATCCATCACAGTATGAGGCGTGCACTGTACCTGTCCCTGTGAATAAACAGAGTGCTTCAGTCGTCAGTGATGTCAGTCCCTCACTTTTCACCAGCACTATACCCATCACAGAATGGGGCATGCACTGTCCCCGTGAATTAACAGAGAGCTTCAGTCTCCAGTGCTGTAAGTCCCTCACCTTTCACCAGCACTATATACATCACAGTATGAGGCGTGCACTGTACCTGTCCCTGTGAACAAACAGAGTGCATTAGTCTCTAGTGCTGTCAGTCCCTCACGTTTCACCAGCACTACATCCATCACAGTATGGGGCCTGCACTGTACCTCTCCCTGAGAATAAGCAGAGTGCTTTAGTCTCCAGTGCTGTCAGTCCCTCACCTTTCACCAGCAGCATGTCCATCACAGTATGGGGCCTGCACTATACTTCTCCCTGATAATGAACAGCGGGCTTCAGTCTCCAGTGCTGTCAGTCCCTCACCATTCACCAACACTATATCCATCACAGTATGAGGCCTACAATGTATTTGTCCCTGTGTATAAACAGAGGGAATGAGTGCTTGCAGTCCCTCACCTATCACGAGCACTATATTCAGCACAGTATGGGGTCTGCACTGTCCCTGTCCCTGTGAATAAACAGAGGGCTTCCATCTCCAGTGATGTCAGTCCCCCACCTTTCAACAGCATTATATCCAGTACAGTATAGGGCCTGCACTGTTCCTGCCGCTGTGAATAAAGAGAGGGCTTCAGTCTCCAGTGCTGTCAGTCCCTGTACTTTCACCAGCACTACATCCATCACAGAATGGGGGTTGCACTGTACCTGACCCTGTGAACAAACAGAGGGATTTAGTCTCCAATGCTGTCAGTTCTTCATCTCACACCAGCACTATATCCATCACAGTGTGGGGCGTGCACTGTACCTGTCCCTGTGAATAAACAGAGTGCATTAGTCTCCAGGGTTGTCAGTCCCTCACCTTTCACCAGCATTATATTCAGCACAGTATGGGGCCTGCACTGTACCTGTCCCTGTGAATAAACAGAAGCCTTTCGTCTATAGTGCTATCAGTCCCTCACTTTTCACCAGCATTATATCCCGTCCAGTATGGGGTCTGCACTGTCCCTGTCCCTGTGAATAAACAGAGGGCTTCAGTCTCTAGTGCTGTCAGTCCCTCACCTTTCACCAGCACTATATCCATCACAGTATGGGGCCTACACTGTATTTGTTCCTGTGAATAAACAGAGGGAATGAATGCTTGCAGTCCCTCACCTATCACCAGCACTATATTCATCACAGTGTGGGGTCTGCACTGCACCTCTCCCTGAGAATAAACAGAGGGCTTCAGTCTCCAGTGATGTCAATCCCTCAAGTTTCACCAGCACTATATTCATCACAGTATGGGGTCTGCACTGTACCTCTCCCTGAGAAAAAACAGAGGGCTTCAGTCTCCAGTGTTGTCAGTCCCTCACTTTTCACCAGCACTATATCCATCACAGTATGGGGCCTGCACTGTACCTGTCCCTATGAATAAACAGAGGGCTTTAGTCTTCATTGCTTTGAGTCCCTCACCTTTCGCCAGCACTATGTTCATTACAGAATGGGGCCTGCACTGTATCTCTCCCGGAGAATAAATGGAGGTCTTTAGTTTCCAGTGTTGTCAGTCCCTCACCTTTCACCAGCACAACATCCATCACAGTATGGGGCCTGCACTGTTCCTGTTCCTGTGAATAAACAAAGGGCATTAGTCTCCAGTGCTATCAGTTCCTTACCTCTCACCACCACTATATACATCACAGTATGAGGCGTGCACTGTTCCTGCACCTGTGAATAAACAGAGGGCTTTAGTCTATAGTGCTATCAGTCCCTCACTTTTCACCAGCATTCTATTCAGTCCAGTATGGGGCCTGCACTGTTCCTGTCCCTGTGAATAAACAAAGGGCATTAGTCTCCAGTGTTGTCAGTCCCTCACCTTTAACCAGCACTATATCCATCACAGCATGGGGCCTGCACTGTACCTCTCCCTGAGAATAAACAAAGTGCTTCAGTCTCCAAGGATGTCAGTCCCTCACTTTTCACCAGCACTATATCCATCACAGTATGGGGTCTGCACTGTCCCTGTCCATGTGAATAAACAGAGTGTATTAGTCTCTAGTGCAGTCAATTCCTCACCTTTCACCAGCACTATATTCATCACAGTATGGGGCCTGCACTGTACCTGTCCCTGTGAATAAACAGAGGGCTTCAGTCTCCAGTGCTGTCAGTCCCTCACCTTTCACCTGCACTATATTCATCACGGTATGGGGCCTGCGCTGTACCTCTCCCTGAGAATAAACAGAGGGCTTCAGTCTCCAGGGATGTCAGTCCCTCACTTTTCACCAGCACTATATTCAGCACAGTATGGGGCCAGCACTGTACATTTCCCTGTGAATAAACAGAGGGTTTGGTCTCCAGTGGTGTCAGACCCTCACTTTTCACCAGCATTATATGCAGTTCAGTTTGGGCCTGCACTGTTCCTGTCTCTGTGAATAAACAGAGGGCATTAGACTCCAGTGCTGTCAGTCCCTCACCTTTCACCAGCACTATATTCATCACAGTATGGGGCCTGCACTGTACCTGTCCTTGTGAATAAACAGGAGGGCTTCAGTCTCCAGTGCTGTCAGTCCCTCACTTTTCACCAGCACTATATCAATCACAGTATGGGGCTGCACTGTCCCTGCCCCTGTGAATAACCAGAGGGCTTTAGTTTCCAGTGCTGTCAGTTCCTCACTTTTCACTAGCACTATATCCATCACAGTATGCTGCCTGCACTGTACCTGTCCCTGTGAATAAACAGAGGGCTTCAGTCTCCAGTGCTGTCAGTCCCTCACTTTTCACCAGCACTATATCAATCACAGTATGGGGCTGCACTGTCCCTGTCCCTGTGAATAAATAGAGGGCTTTACTCTCCAGTGCTGTCAGTTCCTCACTTTTCACCAGCACTATATCCATACCAGTATGGGGCCTGCACAGTTCCTGGCCCTGTGAATAAACAGAGGGCATTAGTCTCCAGCGCTATATCCATCACAGTATGGGGTCTGCACTGTCCCTGTCCCTGTGAATAAAAAGAGTGTATTATTCTCCAGTGCTGTTAGCCCCTCAACTTTCAGCAGCACTATATTCATCACAGTATGGGTTCTGTTCTGTCCCTGTCCCTGTGAAAAAACAGACTGCTTCAGTCTCCAGGGCTGTCAGTCACTCACTTTTCACCAGCATTATATTCTTCACAGTATGGGGCCTGCACTGTACTTGCCCCTGTGAAATATCAGAGGGCTTTAGTCTCCAGTGATGTCAGTCCCTCAACTTTCACCAGCTCTATATAAATCACAGTATGGGGCCTGCACTGTTCCTGTCCCTGTGAATAAACCGAGGGCTTCAGTCTCCAGTGCTGTCAGTCCCACACCTTTCACCAGTACTATATCCATCACAGTATGGGGGCTGCACCGTACCGCTCCCTGAGAATGAACAGAAGGCTTTTGTTTCCAGTGTTGTCAGTCCCTCACCTTTCACCTCTGCAATATTCATCACAGTACGTTGGCATGCACTGTACCTGCCCTGTGAACAAACAGAGGGCTTTAGTCTATAGTGCTATCAGTCCCTCACGTTTCACCAGCATTATATCCAGTCCAGTATGGAGCCTGCACTGTTCCTGTCCCTGTGAATAAACAAAGGGCATTAGTCTCCATTGTTGTCAGTCCCTCATGTTTCACCAGCACTATATCCATCACGGTAAGCGGCCTGTACTATACCTGTCCCTGTGAATATACAGAGGGCTTTAATCTATTGTGCTATCAGTCCCTCACTTTTCACTTGCATTATATCCAGTCCAGTATGGGGCCTGCACTGTTCTTGTCCATGTGAATAAATAAAGGGCATTAGTCTCCAGTGTTGCCAGTCCCTCACATTTCACCAGCACTATATCCATCACAGTATGCGGCCTGCACTGTACCTGTGAATATACAGAGGGCTTCAGTCTCCAGTGCTGTCAGTCCCTCACTTTTCACCAGCACTATATTCATCACAGTATGTGGCCTGCACTGTACCTCTCCCTGAGAATAAACAGAGGGCTTTGGTCTCCAGTGGTGTCGGTCCCTCACTATTCACAAGCATTATATGCAGTCCAGTTTGGGCCTGCACTGTTCCTGTCTCTGTGAATAATTAGAGGGCATTAGTCTCCAGTGCTATCAGTCCCTCACCTTTCACCAGCACTATATCGATCACAGTGTGGGGCCTGCACTGTACCTCTCCCTGAGAATAAACGGAGGACTTTAGTCTCCAGTATTGTCAGTCCCTCACCTTTCACCAGCACAATTTCCATCACAGTATGGGGCCTACACCGTTCCTGTCCCTGTGAATAAACAAAGGGCATTAGTCTCCAGTGCTACCAGTTCCTCACCTCTCACCACCACTATATACATCACAGTATGAGGCGTGCACTGTTCCTGCACCTGTGAATAAACAGAGGGCTTTCATCTATAGTGCTATCAGTCCCTCACTTTTCACCAGCATTATATTCAGTCCAGTATGGGGCCTGCACTGTACCTGTCCCTGTGAATAAACAGAGGGCTTTAGTCTATAGTGCTATCAGTCCCTCATTTTTCACCAGCATTAGATACAGTAGAGTATGGGGCCTGCACTGTTCCTGTCCCTGTGAATAAACAAAGGGCAGTAGTATCGAGTGTTGTCAGTCCCTCACCTTTCACCAGCACAATATCCATCACAGTGTGGGGCCTGCACTGTTCCTGTCCCTGTGAATAAACAAAGGGCAGTAGTATCGAGTGTTGTCAGTCCCTCACGTTTCACCAGCACTATATCCATCACAGAATGTGGCCTGCATTGTACCTGTCCCTGAGAATAAATGGAGGTCTTTAGTCTCCAGTGTTGTCAGTCCCTCGCCTTTCACCAGCACAATATCCATCACAGTATGGGGCCTGCACTGTTCCTGTCCCTGTGAATAAACAAAGGGCATTAGTCTCCAGTGTTGTCAGTCCCTCACCTTTCACCAGCACTATATCCATCACAGTATGGGGCCTGCACTGTACCTCTCCCTGAGAATAAACAGAGTGCTTCAGTCTCCAGGGCTGTTAGTCCCTCACTTTTCACCAGTACTATATCCATCACAGTACGGGGCCTGCACTGTACCTGTCCCTGTGAATAAACAGAGGGCTTTATTCTATGGTGCTATCAGTCCCTTACTTTTCACCAGCATTAGATCCAGTAGAGTATGGGGCCTGCACTGTACCTGTCCCTGTGAATAAACAGAGGGCTTCAGTCTCCAGTGCTGTCAGTCCCTCACCTTTCACCAGCACTATATCCATTGCAGTATGCGGCCTGCACTGTACCTGTCCCTGTGAATAAACAGAGGGCTTCAGTCTCCAAGGATGTCAGTCCCTCACTTTTCACCACAACTATATTCAGCACAGAATGGGGCCAGCACTGTACCTGTCCCTGTGAACAAACAGAGGGCTTTGGGCTCCAGTGGTGTCAGTCCCTCACTATTCACCAGCATTATATGCAGTCCAGTTTATGCCTGCACTGTTCCTGTCTCTGTGAATAATCAGAGGGCATTAGTCTCCAGTGCTATCAGTCCCTCACCTTTCACCAGTACTGTATCCTTCACAGTATGGGGCTTGCACTGTACCTGTCCCTGTGAATAAACAGAGGGCTTCAGTCTCCAGTGCTGTCAGTTTCTCACCTTTCACAAGTAGTATATCCATCACAGTATGAGGTCTGCACTGTACCTGTCCCTGTGACTAAACAGAGGGCTTCCGTCTCCAGTGCTGTCAGTCCCTCACCATTCACCAGCACAATATCCATCACAGTATAGGGTCTACACTGTATTTGTCCTTGAGTATAAAAAGTGGGAATGAATGCTTGCAGTCCCTCACCGATCACGAGCACTATATTCAGCACAGTATGGGGCCTGCACTGTCCCTGTGAATAAACAGAGTGCTTCCATCTCCAGAGATGTCAGTCCCCTACCATTCACCAGCATTATATCAAGTACTGTATGGTGCCTTCACTATACATGCCACTGTGAATAAAGAGAGGGCTTCAGTCTCCAGTGCTGTCAGTCCCTGTACATTCAGCAGCACCATATCCATCACAGTATGGGGCCTGCACTGAACCTTTCCCTGAGAATAAACAGAGGCCTTCAGTCTCCAGTGATGTCAATCCCTCAACGTGCAGCAGTACTATATCCATCACAATATGGGGCCTGCACTGTACCTGTCCCTGTGAATAAACAGAGGGCTTCAGTCTCCAGTGCTGTCAGTCCCCTCAACTTTCCTCGGCACTGTGTCCATCACAGAATGGGGCCTGCACTGTACCTCTCCCTCAGAATAAACAGAGGGCTTCAGTCTCCAGTGATGTCAGTCCCTCACCTTTCATCAGCACTATGTCCATCACAGAATGGGGCCTGCAGTGTACCTCTCCCTGAGAATAAACAGAGGTCTTCAGTCTCCAGTGTTGCCGGTCCCTCACCTTTTCACCAGCACTGTCCATCACAGTATGGGACCTACACTGTATTTCTCCCTGTGAATAAACAGAGGGCTTCAGTTTCCAGTGCTGTCAGTCCCTCACATTTCACCAGTACTATATCCATCACAGTATGGGGCCTGCACTGAACCTCTCCCTGAGAATAAACAGAGGGCTTCAGTCTCCAGTGCTGTCAGTCCCTCACCTTTCACCAGCACTATATTCAGCACATTATGGGGCCTGCACTGTACCTGTCCCTGTGAATAAACAGAGGGCTTTAGTGTCTAGTGCTGTCAGTCCTTCACGTTTCACCAGCACTATATCCAGTCCAGTATGGGGCCTGCACTGTACCTGTCCCTGTGAATAAACAGAGTGTATTAGCCATTAGTGCTGTCAGTCCCTCTCCTTTCACCAGCACTATATTCAGCACAGTATGCGGTCTACACTGCGCCTGTCCATGTGAATTAACTGGGGGTTTTTGTCTCCAGTGCTGTCAGCCCTCCACGTTTCACCAGCACTATATCAACCACAGTATGTGGCCTGCACTGTACCTGTCCCTGTGAATAAACGGCTTTAGTCTATAGTGTTATCAGTCCCTCACTTTTCACTAGCATTATATTCAGTCCACTATGGGGCTTGTACTGTTCCTGTCCCTGTGAATAAACAAAGGGCATTAGTCTCCAGTGTTGTCAGTCCCTCACGTTTCACCAGCACTATATCCATCACAGTACACGGCCTGCACTGTACCTGTCCCTGTGAATAAACAGAGGGCTTCAGTCTCCAGTGCTGTCAGTCCATCACCTTTCACCAGCACTGTATTCATCACAGTATGGGCCCTGCACTGTACCTCTCCCTGAGAATAAACAAAGTGCTTCAGTCTCCAGGGCTGTCAGTCCCTCACTTTTCACCAGCACTATATCCAACACAGTATGGGGCCTGCACTGTACCTGTCCCTGTGAATAAACAGAGGGCTTTAGTCTATAGTGCTATCAGTCCCTCATTTTTCACCAGCATTAGATCCAGTAGAGTATGGGGCCTGCACTGTTCCTGTCCCTGTGAATAAACAAAGGGCATTAGTATCGAGTGTCGTCAGTCCCTCACGTTTCACCAGCACTATATCCATCGCAGTATGGTGCCTGCACTGTACCTCTCCCTGTGAATAAACGGAGGTCTTTAGCCTCCAGTGTTGTCGGTCCCTCACCTTTCACCAGCATAATATCCATCACAGAATGGAGGCTGCACTATACCTGTCCCTGTGAATCAACAGAGGGCGTTAGTCTCCACAGCTATCAGTTCCTCACCTCTCACAAGCAGTATATGCAGCACAGTATGGGGCCTGCGCTGTACCTGGCCCTGTGAATAAACCGAGGGCTTTCGTCTATAGTGCTATCAGTCCCTCGCTTTTCACCAGCATTATATCCCATCCAGTATGGGGTCTACACTGTCCCTGTCCCTGTCCCTGTGAATAAACAGAGGGCTTCAGTCTCCAGTGTTGTCAGTCCCTCAACTTTCATCGGCACTGTGTCCATCACAGAATGGGGCCTGCACTGTACCTCTCCCTCAGAATAAACAGAGGGCTTCAGTCTCCAGTGATGTCAGTCCCTCACCTTTCACCAGCACTATGTCCATCACTGAATGGGGCCTGCAGTGTACCTCTCCCTGAGAATAAACAGAGGTCTTCAGTCTCCAGTGTTGTCGGTCCCTCACCTTTCACCAGCACTGTCCATCACAGTATGGGACCTACACTGTATTTCTCCCTGTGAATAAACAGAGGGCTTCAGTTTCCAGTGCTGTCAGTCCCTCACATTTCACCAGTACTATATCCATCACAGTAAGGGGCCTGCACTGAACCTCTCCCTGAGAATAAACAGAGGGCTTCAGTCTCCAGTGCTGTCAGTCCCTCACCTTTCACCAGCACTATATTCAGCACATTATGGGGCATGCACTGTAACTGTCCCTGTGAATAAACAGAGGGCTTTAGTGTCCAGTGCTGTCAGTCCTTCACGTTTCACCAGCACTATATCCAGTCCAGTATGGGGCCTGCACTGTACCTGTCCCTGTGAATAAACAGAGTGTATTTGCCATTAGTGATGTCAGTCCCTCACCTTTCACCAGCACTATATTCAACATAGTATGCGGTCTGCACTGCACCTGTCCCTGTGAATAAACAGAGGGCTTTAGTCTATAGTGCTCTCAGTCTCTTACTTTTCACTAGCATTATATCCAGTCCAATATGGGGCCTGCACTGTTCCTGTCCCTGTGAATAAACAAAGGGCATTTGTCTCCAGTGTTGTCAGTCCCTCACGTTTCACCAGCACTATATCCATCACAGTATGCGGCCTGCACTGTACCTGTCCCTGTGAATAAACAGAGAGCTTCAGTCTCCTGTGCTGTCAGTCCGTCACCTTTCACCAGCACTGTATTCATCACAGTATGGGGCCTGCACTATACTTCTCCCTAAGAATAAACAAGGTGCTTCAGTCTCCAGGGCTGTCAGTCCCTCACTTTTCACCAGCACCATATCCATCACAGTATGCAGCCTGCACTGTACCTGTCCCTGTGAATAAACAGAGGGCTTTAGTCTATAGGGCTATCAGTCCCTCATTTTTCACCAGCATTAGATCCAGTAGAGTATGGTGCCTGCACTGTTCCTGTCCCTGTGAATAAACAAAGGGCATTAGTATCGAGTGTTGTCAGTCCCTCACGTTTCACCAGCACTGTATCTATCACAGTATGGTGCCTGCACTGTATTTGTCCCTGTGACTAAACAGAGGGCTTTAGTCTCCAGTGCTGTCAGTCCCTCACCTTTCACCAGCACTATACCCATCACAATATGGGGCCTGCACTGTGCCTGGCCCTGTGATTTAACAGAAGGCTTCAATCTCCAGTGTTGTCAGTCCCTCACCATTCACCAGCGCTATATTCATCACAGTATGGGGCCTGCACTGTACCTGTCCCTGAGAATAAACAGAGGGCTTCAGTCTCCAGTGCTGTCAGTCCCTCACCTTTCACCAGCACTATACCCATCACAGTATGGGGCCTGCACTGTACCTGGCCCTGTGAATAAACAGAGGGCTTCAGTCTCCAGTGCTGTCAGTCCCACACCTTTCACCAGTACTATATCCATCACAGTATGGGGGCTGCACCGTACCGTTCCCTGAGAATAAACAGAAGGCATCAGGCTCCAGTGTTGTCAGTCCCTCACCTTTCACCAGTACTATATCATCTCAGTATGGGGGCTGCACCGTACCGCTCCCTGGGAATAAACAGAAGGCTTCAGTCTCCAGTGTTGTCAGTCCCTCACCATTCACCACTGCAATATCCATCACAGTACGGGGGCATGCACTCTACCTGCCCCTGTGAATAAACAGAGGGCTTTAGTCTATAGTGCTATCAGTCCCTCACTTTTCACCAGCGTTATATGCAGTCCAGTATGGGGCCTGCACTGTTCCTGTCTTTGTGAATAAACAGAGGGCTTCAGTCTCCAGTGCTGTCAGTCCCTCACCTTTCACCTGCACTATATTCATCACAGTATGGGGCCTGCGCTGTACCTCTCCCTGAGAATAAACAGAATGCTTCAGTCTCCAGGGATGTCAGTCCCTCACTTTTCACCAGCACTATATTCAGCACAGAATGGGGCCAGCACTGTACCTGTCCCCGTGAATAAACAGAGGGCTGTGTTCTCCAGTGGTGTCAGTCCCTCACTATTCACCAGCATTATATGCAGTCTAGTTTGGGCCTGCACTGTTCCTGTCTCTGTGAATAATCAGAGGGCATTAGTCTCCAGTGCTATCAGTCCCTCACCTTTCACCAGCACTATATCCGGAGGGCAGGATGGAAGAGGGGGAAAAGGGGGGAAGGTGGTTACCCTTAATGCTAGGAGCCTTGGGAGGAAAATTGCAGAGTTACAGGTTCTCATGGCAGAGGGAGAGGTGGACATTGCAGCCATCACGGAAACATGGGCCACCCAATATAATGACTGGGACCTCTGTACCAGGGAACAGGTTATTTCAGGGACAGGGTGATAGGGAAAGGAGGGCGGTGGCACTATATGAAGGAAGGGACTGAGTGTGTGGTGAGGAAGGGAGGAGGGTAGTATCGAGTCACTTTGGGTGTAACCAGGGTTCCAAGAATAGGATTTTAGAATGGGAGTGGTGTACAGGCCACCATCCCAGATGGAGGAGTTAGACAGGGAACTAGCGGGACATATCAGGAGGACCTGCGAGAAGGGTAGTGTGATGATTGTGGGGGACTTCAACATGCCAGGAGTGGAATGGAGCACCCCAACAACCAGGAACAGAAGGGAGCAGGTACTGCTGGATGCCTTCCAGGACAGCTCTTGCTGCAAATGGTCAGGAACCAACCAGGTTAGGGAATACCCTTGACCTTGTGCTGGCAAATGGGGACTTTGTGAGAGAACTTACAGTGGAGGAACCGCTGTCAGGGAGTGACCACCACTCAGTATGGCTCACATTGATATGGGCAAGGAAGGAGGAATCTGGCACAAGAGTGCTGGGACTTCAGGAGGGCCGACTTTGGGAGGATGGGGAAGTGGTAAAGGGTACCTGGCCAGAATTAGTCTAGTATGGATACTAACCAGAGGTGGGAGCTCCAAAGCTGGGGATAGTGGAGGCAACCAAAACCTGTTGCAAAGCCCAGAGCAAGAAGGCTAGGCTAAGAAACTGAGCTGGTTGAGCAAGGAGGTCATGGAAAGGTAAGGAGGAAAGAGCTGCCTTTAGAAGTACAAGAAAACAGGGAGGGGGAGGACAGAGAGAGTACTTTACAGAATTGAAGGAGGTGACAAGGGCAGTAAGGGAGCCAAAGATCCACGGAACTCAGGCTGGCACAAGGCATTAAGAAGGGGAGAAGGACTCTTTAAGCACATCAGGAGAAAAGGAGCTGTAAGGACCACATAGTAAGGATTAGGAAGGAGGGGTTGGGTGGAAGCAGAGATGCATAGGCGGAAGCACTAAATGAGTACTTCTCCTCAGTAATTACTAAAGGGAAGAGGGGGGTGACACCCAAGGTGGGAGAAATGGCAGAAGCGGGGGGGAAGTGGTGACAGATGGGGGAAATCATGGATGGCAGAGTTCGAGAGGGTTTGAAGGCACTGAGGGTGGACAAGGTGCCAGGCCCAGATGGCATCCACCCCAGGGTACTGAAGGAGCTGGCAAGGGTCCTTGCAGGAGCTTTGGCAGACCTATTTGATGCCTCACTACATTCCGGGTGTGTACCTCAGGACTGGAGGATGGCTCAAATGGTGCCCCTCCACAAGAGTGGCCCCAAGGATGAATCGGGAAACTACAGACCAGTGAGCCTCACATCCATCGTGGGTAAGCTAATGGAGACTATCGTGAAGGTGAGGCTGGTGGCCCTCCTAGAGGCCAAAGGACTACAGGACAGCAGACAGCATGGCTTCATACGTGCCAAACCAACCTGGTCGAGTTCTATGACTGGGTAACTAGGCAACTGGACAGGGGCCATGCAGTGGATGTCCTGTATCTGGACTTCAGTAAGGCATTCAACTCGGCGTCACTTGGGAGCTGGGAAGGAAGTTAGTAGGCACAGGGCGGGTGCAAAGCTGGTGAGATGGGTGAAAGCTGGCTGCAGGGAAGACAACAGAGGGTGGTGGTGGGTGGGGAGCTCTCACACCCAAGGGCAGTGACGAGTGGTGTCCCACAGGGCTCGGTGTTGGGACCAGTGTTGTTTGGGATATTCATTGCAGACATATCATGGGACATCAAGAGCAAGATCAGTCTGTTTGCTGATGATACCAAGGTTGGCGTGGCGGTGGATGACCTAGGGGGATGGCAGGGGTTGCAGGATGATCTGGCAAGGGTTGCAGGATGATCTGGCAATGCTTGAAACCTGGTCAGACACCTGGCAACTGGGGTTTAATGCCAAAAAGTGCAATGTGCTGTATTTTGGGATGAAGAACCCAAGGAGGAGTTACCAGCTAGGGGGAGTGCAGCTAGCCCAGACAGAGGAGGAGAAGGATCTGGGTGTGCTCATTACAAGGTCAATGAACAACTCGGCAGAATGTAGGAAGGCAGCTGCAAAGGCCAACAAAATGCTGGGTTGTGTTGCAAGGGTATATCCTCGAGGAGAGAGGAGGTGATTCTGCCACTGTATAGATCATTAGTTAGACCACACCTGAGTACTCGTGCAGTACTGGCGTCCGTATTTGAAGAGGGACATTAAGTTACTGGAAGGGTGCAGCAGGCGACAAAGATGATCAAAGGGCTGGGGACTTATCATATGAGAGGAGGTTGAAGGAGTTGAACATGTACTCACTGGAAGAGAGGAGAGACAGGGTGACATGATTGAAACCTTTAAATACATGAAAGGAATAAACAAGATGGGTACAGAGGGGCTGTTCAAAGTGAGGGGAGGGCCACCAGGGCGTGATATGAGACTGGAGCGAGGAAGGTTCAGGAGGGAGCTGAGGAGACACTTTTTACAGAGAGGGTGGTGGCTGGGTGGAATGTGTTACCTGCAGAAGTGGTATGCAGTAGAACAGTGGACTGCTTCAAATGAGGATGGGAGAGGACAAGGGGGAAGGTTAATGAAGGGGAAGGGTGGAAGGGAGGGGCAGCTGCAGAATAAGGGGTACTAGCTGCATATTCGAGCAGACTTGATAGACCTCTAGGCCTTTATCTGCTGGCAAATTTTGTATGTTCGTATGTTTGTATCCATCACAGTATGGGGCTTGCACTGTACCTGTCCCTGTGAATAAACAGGGGGCTTAAGTCTCCACTGCTGTCAGTTTTTCACCTTTCACCAGTAGTATATCCATCACAGTATGGGGTCTGCACTGTACCTGTCCCTGTGACTAAACAGAAGGCTTCCGTCTCCACTGCTGTCACTTCCTCAGTTCTCACCAGCACAATATGGGGCCTGCACTGTCCCTGTGAATAAACAGAGGACTTCTGTCTCCAGAGATGTCAGTCCCCCACCATTCACCAGCATTATATCAAGTACTGTATGGGGCCTTCACTATACATGGCACTGTGAATAAAGAGAGGGCTTCAGTCTCCAGTGCTGTCAGTCCCTGTACTTTCACCAGCACTATATCCATCACAGTATGGGGCCTGCACTGAACTTTTCCCTGAGAATAAACAGAGGCCTTCAGTCTCCAGTGATGTCAATCCCTCACCGTTCAGCAGTACTATATCCATCACAGTATGGGGCCTGCACTGTATCTGTCCCTGTGAATAAACAGAGGGCTTCAGTCTCCAGTGCTGTCAGTCCCTCAACTTTCATCGGCACTATGTCCATCACAGAATGGGGCCTGCAGTGTACCTCTCCCTGAGAATAAACAGAGGTCTTCAGTCTCCAGTGTTGTCGGTCCCTCACCTTTCATCAGCACTGTCCATCACAGTATGGGACCTACACGGTATTTGTCACTGTGAATAAACAGAGGGCTTCAGTTTCCAGTGCTGTCAGTCCCTCACATTTCACCAGTACTATATCCATCACAGTATGGGGCCTGCACTGAACCTCTCCCTGAGAATAAACAAAGGGCTTCAATCTCCATTGTCGTCAGTCCCTCACCTTTCACCAGCACTATATTCAGCACATTATGGGGTCTGCACTGTACCTGTCCCTGTGAATAAACAGAGGGCTTTAGTCTCCAGTGGTGTCAGTCCTTCAAGATTCACCAGCACTATATCCAGTCCAGTATGGGACCTGCACTGTACCTGTCCCTGTGAATAAACAGAGTGTATTAGTCATTAGTGCCGTCAGTCCCTCACCTTTCAAAAGCACTATATTCAGCACAGTATGCGGCCTGCACTGTACCTGTCCATGTGAATAAACAGAGGGCTTTGGTCTCCAGTGGTGTCAGTCGCTCACTATTCACCAGCATAATATGCAGTCCAGTTTGGGCCTGCACTGTTCCTGTCTCTGTGAATAAACAGAGGGCATTTATCTCCAGTGCTATCAGTCCCTCACCTTTCACCAGCACTATATCCATCACAGTATGGGGCTTGCACTGTACCTGACCCTGTGAATAAACAGGGGATTTCAGTCTTCAGTGCAGTCAGTTTCTCACTTTCACCAGTAGTATATCCATCACATTATGGGGTCTGCACTGTACCTGTCCCAGAGAATAGACAGAGGGCTTCTGTCTCCAGTGATGTCAGTCCCTCACGTTTCACCAGCATTATATCCAGTCCAGTATGGGGCCTGCACTGTTCCTGTCCCTGTGAATAAACAAAGGGCATTAGTCTCCAGTGCTGTCAGTCCCTCACCTTTCACCAGCACTATATCCAGTCCAGTATGGGGCCTGCACTGTACCTGTCCATGAGAATAAACAGAGGGCTTCAGTTTCCAGGGAAATCAGTCCCTCACTTTTCACCAGCACTATATTCAGCACAGAATGGGGCCAGCACTGTACATGTCCCTGTGAATAAACAGAGGGCTTTGGTCTCCAGTGGAGTCAGTGCCTCACTATTCACCAGCATTATATGCAGTCCAGTTTCGGCCTGCACTGTTCCTGTCTCTGTGAATAATCAGAGCGCACTAGTCTCCAGTGTTATCAGTCCCACACCTTTCACCAGAACAATATCCATCACAGTATGGGGCTTGCACTGTACCTGTCCCTGTGAATAAACAGGGGGCTTAAGTCTCCAGTGCTGTCAGTCCCTCATCTTTCACCAGCACTATATCCATCACAGTATGGGGCATGCACTGTCCCTGTGAATTAACAGAGGGCTTCAGTCTCCAGTGCTGTCAGTCCCGTACCTTTCACCAGCACTATATCCATCACAGTATGGGGCCTGCACTGTATTTGTCCCTGTGTATAAACAGAGGGAATGAGTGCTTGCAGTACCTCACCTATCACAAGTGTAACCCCTAGATGGCGCTATCCCAGGGGCTACTACCCCTGCCTGATTTGCCACTAACAGGTTGAGGGGCCTGGATCCAATGGCGGGTGCCTCCACCCAGAGGTCAGGGTTTGCAATAGTTAAACTTACTTGGTCACAGCCCTCTGGGACACTGCAACCCCTTTCTTCCCACTAGTGGCCCACATAATATAGCAGAATTACTTCACAGTATACACTTACCCCAAGGCTGGTTCAGGCACGGACATCCTGTAAAATAAGATACAGTGCAACAATCACAGTACAGTACTTTAACAGGACAATACCTCAGGCAGTATAACTTTGTTGAAACAAACAGCCTGATTTATTTAGGGGGATATAACAAGGACAGGGAATCAGGTTAATTAGCTTATCACTTTACTATCTACTATGGCTCCTGCACAGGCCTATCCTACCAGTTACTGTCCCTGGGTACCCAGGCCCTAGTGGCTAGTCCAAACCGGTGGCAGCTGGTAGGGGCCTTTCACACAGATAAAAGGAAAATTAAACAGTCAGCAGTACAGTAATTCCATTTGGATTTAATGTGGCAATCCAACAGGGAGCACTCACTAGTACTCACGACCTCCAAAGAAGATATGGTCCTTCAATGTCAGTAGGCTACTTTTGATCTCAAGAGACTCCTCACATTTATATGGTAAAAAAGAAAGCACTATACCAGGCAGGCTGCATCTGTATCCCAATGCAATTACTGCACAATAACAACCAGGAGAACACACAGCAGATTCAGTTCCTGACAGACCGAGTGTAATTCAACAATTTCTTCAGTCTTCTACAGGGTGAGCCTGGTTTCTATCCTTCAGAGATCCTTTGATTCTTTTCACAGGACTGATTCAGTCTAACAAGCAGTTACAGTTGTAGACCGGAACTCTGGGCCTTGACACGTTTTTGACTGAAACTGTGCACTGAAGGAGTACAGGGTTTCTTTCCCCTTCACTTTCAGATCTCAAACTGAAACTCCCAACAGACAAAAACCGGGCACTTCCTTTGAGTTCCTCCCAGTTCTTGACTGGATTGGCTGTCACTCACAATAGACTGCTGCTGTTGGTCCAAAAAGGCACCGAAGTCTAAACTACATCTCCCAGAGTCACTGCCCATACAATCCTCTTGTGGCTGGCTCAGATTATGAGTCCCAAGTTCTGATTCGTCCAAGGTATCATTTTAGAGTTGTTTACCCCACACTGATTGGTCCAGTTCAGCAGTTCAAAACCAGAATGGGAACTAGGCAGACAGTTCTGACTGCAAAGAAAGCAGGTTAGACAAACTGTAATTTTATTATTACTGAAATGATTTCTGGCAATCAGTTACATCTTTCAGACAGGTTCCTTTGCACTCTAGTGACTGCAAAATGGGGTGAATTGGCAGCAGCTTGAGTGGTACTCAATCAAAGAAACACACAGTCCCCCATATTAAATCTAATTATGTCTGCAAGCAGACAGCTCTTAAAGAGACAGTACCAGAGGTTCTAAAACACTCACTGATAAATGGCTTAAACGCCAAACACCATTCAGGCTTGGAGCATTCAAGCAAGCTCCTGGAAGTCTTTTGGGAACCCCCATTTGCAGGGGGTTACACCTTCCTGGTTTGGGAAAAGCTTGACGTCTCGTCAATAAGAAGTACCCATAAGTTTCAACTGCAACCATATATACTTGCATTAGGCTCACATGTAATCATCAGTCAATACATCATTTTACCAAGAACCATTTCTGAAACATTGCAGTACGTCACTCTTACAAGTATAACACACACATTGTACCATAACCTCGTTATTACCTCTTGTACATGAAACCTGAAGAGGGGACCCTTCCCTATCAGTTACCTTGGGGCTGGACGGGGCAAGGGCACCATACTTAGAGGGCAACACAAGTAACTTGAGTTAGCACTAACGCCAGTTTGGGCAATGAGCTCGGGGACACATACACTCCTTTATGGACAACATTGAGAGGCAGGTCCACTGGCTGGCCCAGGGAATCATAACTGAGGTGCACCACAGGCTTTACAGTCGACCAGTCTTTCTAGGGGAGTGTTACAGTCTCTGCACTCTGAGCCTCATTTTCAGCATTGTTCTCACTTGTCAGGGAGTCTCCATGGGGTAGAGAGGCTAGAACTTGGGGCACTTTCAGCTCCAGGAGTTACAGTTTCTGAGTCCACAACATTTGGCCTCGCATGGAGAGCTTTCAGACACTGGCAGTGGACTGTCAGGCACTCAAAATACTCTTCTTGTTCGGTGTATCACCAGTCTGCCCTAATCTATCATTTTCCTCCCTGAAAGCTCAAACAGTTCAACCATGCACAATGATTCCATTTCATCTGATCTGATGCTTTCACTTCACTTTCTGGGAGCATTGGCTCCAGGGATGAAGCTGGGGCATAGACAGTCCAGAAGGCCCAGCTTTGTTCCAGTATTGACTAGGGATTGCCCAAACAATTGACTCAGTTCGTAAGAAGGATAGTATTCAAAGTCACTCTCACTTTCTTCTGATATGGACTGACAGTCATGCTCAACTGGGACTTGTGGGAACACTTTAACTCTGCTTCTGTAGGTGCAGACTTCCTTGATCTTTTCTTAGCAGCAGCTCTAGTCACTGTGGTCCAGAGGGGCATCTTCTGGGGCTCAGACCAATCAGGATTTGTCCAATGGGTAGTAAATGATTTCTATGCATTGTTTTACATCTTTTGAATTGTTCTCAGGCTACTTTGGTACACTGGCAGATCATCTAGTTTGCCCACTACAATGTGAGGAGATGGTGCCATCTGTCAGCAATCTTGTGTTTGCCATGCAGTCCCAGATTTCTTAGCAACACCATCTCCCTCCTGGAGTTCCTGTGCTTCACCTTTTATCATACCTTTCTTTGTTGGCCAGATTTCTTTGGCAGCCATGGTTTGAGCTAGTTGAGTGCCATGAGTTAGCTGGGCCTTTAACTTTGCACATACTGTAAATTTGTCAGCTTGAACCCCATCAGGAGAGACCCCAAAACACACATCTACCGGTAGTCGAGCTTCTTCAAACATCAGGCGGTAGGGGAGAACCCAGTGGCATCACTTTTGGTGCAGTTATAAGCATGTACCAGGGTGCTAATTTGTTAGCTCCATCTAGGCTTGTCCTTTGGGTGCAGGGTGCCTAGCATATCTAGCAAAGTGCGGTTGAAACTGCTCAGGCTGTGGGTCCCCCTGGGGTGGTGTAAGGAGTGGTTCTGGACTTTCTCTCACCCCACAGAGAAAGCATCTTTGATCAGGACTACCTCAAAGTCTCTCCCTTGATCAGAATGGATTTTGTGGAGTCCCATAGTGAACAAAAAAGTTTTTACGAGTACTTTGGCTACAGTGGATGCTTTCTGGTCTTTGGTGGGGAAAGCTTGGGCATATCTCGTGAAATGGTCAGTGACCACCAGCACATTACTGATATTTCTTGATCTGACTCAAACTCAGAAAATCAATACAGACCAGCTCCATGGGTGCACTGGTGGTTATGTTAATGAGGGCAGCCCTCTGGGGCAAGCTCTCTGTAAGCAGCGATACAGTTCAGTATGTGTTGTCTCCACATCAGCCCCCATCTTAGGCCAATAGAACTGGATCTCACCAAGTCAAGTGTTCTGTCTATACCAAGGTGCCCCATGTGGTTGTGCAAGGACCTCAATACTGAGTCTCGAAAGGCAGGGCAGCACCAGTTGTTGTTTGTCTACTTGTCCCCTCTGTCTACTGTTTCTCTATATAACAGTTTATTGACAGTTTCAACTTAGGACCTTCTTTGTATAACAGTGCAGTTCTCAAATCAGTGGAGCGTAATTTGGACACATCTTTTCTGCATAGAGGGCTTCTAAAGCTGATTTGATCATAGGATCGTGATTGAGCCCATTAATACTGTCATTGTCCAGCTGAGGCAGTGCACCAATGTCTATTGCAGAAAAGTGGCACAAGGCAGGTATGCAATTCTCAGAGGGTCCCAAGCAACCACCATGCAGTCCACTGCGTTCGTGGGACATTTGTTCCTCCTGTCAAACTTCCGGCAGAGTTCGAATGTCAGGTTCTGCCAATCGGACCCAATCATTCTGGGGAACAGGCCTCCGGGAGAGCATCAGCATCTATGTGGTTCAGACCTGCTCGGTGTTCGAGAGCATAGTCATGTAGATAATGCAGAAAGCCACCTGTGACAGTGGCATCCAACTTAGCTGATAGGTCTGCAAGATAGGTCAGAGGATTATTGTCAGTTTTACTAGTATTTTAGCCCCATACAAGTACTCTGGAATTGGTCAATAGCCCACTTCAAAGCTAGGAACTCTAACCTATGTACAGGATAGTTCTTTTCGGATGGGGTCAGGCTTCTACTGCAAAGGCCACTGGTCTCAGGCCATTCTCGTGCTTTTGGTACAACACAGCCCCAACCCTGCAAGCTAGCATCAGTGTGCAGGACGAAGGTTTTCTTGGATCGGCATAGGCCAGCACTGGAGCATGGGTAAGTTGATATATGATCTCTTGAAAAGCAGTCTCACAATCAGGAGTCCAGCGGGCCTCAAATACTTCACTCGGATGAAAATACACTCTTCAGTCTTGAGGACGCTGACTTTTGGTATTTTTTGGGTTGGGGATACCTTGAGTAAGGTTAAGTAAAGGGCGGATCACTCTTGAATAGTCCTGATGAAACGCTCGATAATAACCACAGAATCCCAGGAATCTTGATTCTTTTAGATTTTGGGCTGTGGCCAGTGGTCAAGGCCTCAACTTTACTTGGTCGTCTTATTCCTGTGGATACTATGTGTCCCACATACTTTCATGATGTTTGAAAGAATTGACACTTATCAATGGACAGTTTAAGGCCAAAGTCCTCCAGTCGATCCAATACCTTAAATAATCTGCTCATGTTCCTCCAGTGAGCTGCCAAACACAATAACATCATCTAGGTATACCAGGCACTCTAGTAAGTTCTATGTCCCCACTGCACGCTCCATCAATCGTTGAAAAGTGGTTGGGGCACCTGAAATCCCTCGAGGCATCCTCTTACATCAGGAAGCTAAGCGGACAGACAAGCTGCTCCCCACGTCCTCTTTAAATATCGATCTGTAGTACCCACTGCGGAGATCCAGCACAGAGAACCACTTGTCCTCGCTTAGGCAGTCCAAAGCATCCTGAATGCGGGTATTGTGTACTGATCAGGATAGTCCGCCGGTTTGGTGCGATAATCCACGCACATCCTTACTGTCCCATTCTTTTCCTCACTACCACAATGGGGAAGCATAAGGGCTTCTGGATTCTTGTATTACACCAGCCGCTCAACATCTCTTGCAGATGCCGCCTCATCATCTATATCAGCAGGTGCCAGGCGCTTGAGACCTCTCACGAAATGGTCTTTCGTCATGCAGCCGGATATTGTGCTCTAGCTCCTTGCACGCATCCTACGTCCCATTCCTTTAAAGAAAACACCTGGTCTCTCTGGGCAAGCTTCTCACTGATCCTCACTTTCCATTCAGCTGGCAGCGGAGTTGCCGAAATCAAACAAGTCAGGCGTTACCTGTCATTCTTCCTGAACTCTTGCTGCTGGGTAGCACTGCAGTGTCTGCACAATGCACATTAGCCAGGATGCAACCTCTATTTACTGGATATGTCTCTTTCAGACACATTATGAACTTGACCATTACCCTTCTGGCATACATGGGCTCTAGCGGGCAAAATATTAGGCTTGACCAGCAGTCCCTCTGGCAATTTTCCATCGCCTGGTGCATCCAACATTAATATTTTATTCTTAACATCCTTTCTGATACGGACCTCTCCTGTAAGGTACACTGGGCATTTGGTGCCAGGATCAGAGACTCAGGATCCTTCTTCATACAATTCTACCGGTTCCTCCTGGTTCTATATTTTCAGCATCTCTCTGTGCCTCATGGGCCTTCTTAATTGTGCCGAACTCTTTAAAGTCTACTAGTCTTTGACCCCTGTTTTTCATAACACAAATGTGCCAGCCTTCTGAACATATGAGCATTTGTTCCAATCAACAAAGGGACACCATCATACAGTCCAGTGGGGACACACTAAGGCTAGGGTCTCTACTTGTTCGCCACTCCAGCCACGGAGGTGGGGAAAGACAGCCAAATTCGGATATACCCAGAATAGGGGGCTTTCCTCACTTAACCCCATACATGCAGTCCTTCAATGGTTGTAAGGGTACGCTCTGACAAATGCTTGATACCAATCTTGAAACATAATTGTCACTTGGGAGCCACTGTCTAATACAGCTTTGTAGACACTCCATTTACCTTTACAGTGGTCTCCATGGAGGGACTCACTATTCTGGACCAGTCTGAGAGGCGGTAGTGGGTGGGCAACTGACCTTGCCACAAAGGACGTGACTAGCATTTTTGGTGCCCTCACTGGGATCATTTCTGCACCTCTTAACCACTGATTTGTTCTCCGAAGCTCTCCTTGTAGCCTATATGCAACTTTGTCAGTGTCTTTTGGGATTGGCATTCTCTTTCATGTGCCCATCCTTCCCACAATTATAGCAAAACATACTTTTGAGTTTGAGCTGGTCGAGGTGCCACACTGGGAGCCAGGGCGGGGTATTACTAACTGGAAACCTTGGTGCCATCTCTGTCTGCGGGTGATAAGCATTTGGAGACATCTCGTCAGTTTCTCCACTTCCATGGTCAAGGAATCGAGTTCGGAGCTGTTATCAGTAGGAGATACATGGTGGGTATCCCACCCCATAGCAGATGCAGTCGGATATAGGTCGGGGCCTGTGACTTGCAGGCGTGGCCTTCATAAAGGACTGTTTTTGAATTCCGGATCTCTCTCAACAGTTCGCCCCATTGTGGCATATCTTTTTCCTTATCAGAGCACCTCATTGACTGCCAACCTCTGCCCTGAACTTCACTTGATGGGCCACCCTCAGTCACTGGGTCATAGCCACAGCTATTGGTGCAGGTCCCTCCCAGGTCGCCTTTTCTCAACTCCCGATTTTCTCTCATTAACTCACTAGGAGGGTGGGGATTCCAGTCGATTTGCCAGGCGAACTGAAGCAACAGCAGTTCTGAGAAGGGGCAGACTTAAGGATTCTGTCCAGTCTGGTTGTCCAGTTCAATCGCTGGCAAACTACCCTTTCTGAGGCATTCTTGCAACAATTTTTCCAGCCGAGACATACAGACAACAACTCCCTTGGTACTGTTGTGCATTTCTTACTTCCACCATAGGTCCTCATCAGAATCTGGGCTCCCATACACATTCTCCAAGGCCTCAAGATAGGCTTGTGCAGTCGCTCAGGGTTACTGGCCTGTTTAGCACGGATGGTAGCCAGGGCAGGACCTCGAGGCTCACTAACCCTCTTCGCTGGCTTCCGAGCATTGCCATTCTAGCACTTGGGGGGCAACATAGTCTATCCAGGTCTCCCAGTCATCCTCCCTTGGGGTGGGAGGTGCCAGAGAAGATCCTCAACCTTGGTAAGAGTCGTGACTAATGCAGGTGCAGAAATAGAGTCTGCATTGGTTCAGCCACCATTACGGGTACTGGAGCAGGAGAGGGTGTTGGGGAGGAACACATCCAGGTGGCAAGAATAGTTTCTTCAAGTCTCCACAGTTTCCTTTCTCCCAGCAACCATTTAGCAAATTTCTCCTCAAAGTTTCAGATAGTGGTGGGGCTCATTCCCCGGTCTTTACTGTCCTTAGTTATCACTCTCCAAGCAGTGAGGCTCCTCTGGGGCAATGGTCTGTGGTACTTTGGAGCTATCTATGGATCCTTAAACCTACTAGGCCAGGAAAGTGTGGGTGAGCAGATTAGCGTGCCGACCCACCACCACAGGATTTTGTAAACCTTCCACCTTGGAAAGTACTCCTGCACAGTGTCCGTATTGATACCCAGGGGATGTCCAGGATACATAGCATTTTGGGGGTCGATCTCCTCCCTAGTACACCACCCACCAGCCGTGCACAGCCACTTCTGTCGGGCTACCCATTTATTTATTTATTTATTTTTTTCCTTAACAGTGTTTGTAACATCTACCAGAGGACACACAATCCCAGCGTGAGCCTCCAAGATGTAACCCCTAGATGGCGCTATCCCAGGGCTACTACCTGCCTGATTTGCCACTAACAGGTTGAGGGGCCTGATCCATGGCGGTGCCTCCACCCAGAGGTCAGGGTTTGCAATAGTTAAACTTACTTGGTCACAGCCTCTGGGACACTGCAACCCCCTTCTTCCCACTAGTGGCCCACACAATATAGCAGAATTACCTTCAGTATACACTTACCCCCAAGGCTGGTTCAGGCACCGGACATCCTGTAAAATAAGATACAGTGCAACAATCACAGTACAGTACTTTGATAGACAAATACCTCAGGCAGTATAACTTTGTTGAAACAAACAGCTCTGATTTATTTGGGGATATAACAAGGACAGGGGAAATCAGGTTAATTAGCTTATCACTTTACTATTCACTATGGCTCTGTGCACAGGCCTATCCCTACCGTTACTGTCCCTGGGTACCCAGGCCCAGTGGCTAGTCCAAACCGTGGCAGCTGGTAGGGGCCCTTTTCACACAGAGAAAAGGAAAATTAAACAGTCAGCAGTACAGTAATTCCATTTGGATTTAATGTGGCAATTCAACAGGGAGCGACCCTAATTAGTACTCACGACCTCCAAAGAAGATATGGTCCTTCAATGTCAGCAGGGCTACTTTTGATCTCCAAGAGACTCTCACACATTTATATGGTAAAAAAAGAAAACTATACCAGGCAGGCTGCATCTGTATCCCAATCGCATCTACTGCACAATAACCAGGAGAACACACAGCAGATTCAGTTCCTGACAGACCGAGTGTAATTCAACAATTTCTTCAGTCTCTACAGGTGAGCCTGGTTTCTACTCTTCAGAGATCCTTTGATTCTTTTCACAGGACGGATTCAGTCCTAACAAGCAGTTACACGTTGTAGACCGAACTCTGGGCCTTGTACACGTTTTTGACTGAAACTGTGCACTGAAGGAGCACAGGGTTTCTTTCCCTCACTTTCAGATCTCAAACTGAAACTCCCAACAGATAAAAAACTGGCACTTCCTTTGAGTTCCTCCCAGTTCTTGACTGGATTGGCTGTCACTCTCACACAGACTGCTGTTGGTCCAAAAGGCACCAAGTCTAACTACATCTCCCAGAGTCACTGCCCATACAATCCTCTTGTGGCTGGCTCAGATTATGAGTCCCAAGTTCTGATTCGTCCAAGGCATCATTTTAGAGCTAGTTTACCCCACACTGATTGGTCCAGTTCAGCAGTTCAAACCAGAATGGGGAACTAGGGCAGACAGTTCTGACTGCAAAGAAAGCAGGTTAGACAAACTGTAATTTTATTATTACTGTAAATGATTTCTGCAATCAGTTACATCTTTCAGAAGGTTCCTTTGCACTCCTAGTGACTGCAAAATGGGTGAATTGGCAGCAGCTTGAGTGGTACCAATCAAAGAAACACACAGTCCCCCATACAACTAATTATGTCTGCAAGCAGACAGCTCTTAAAGAGACAGTACCAGAGGTTCTAAAACACTCACTGATAAATGGCTTAAACGCCCAAACACCATTCAGGCTTGGAGCATTCAAGCAAGCTCCTGAAGTCTTTTGGGAACCCCCATTTGCAGGTTACAAGCACTATATTCAGGCTGTATACCTGCACTGTCCCTGTGAATAAACAGAGGCTTCGCCTCCAGAGATGTCAGTCCCCCACCATTCACCAGCATTATATCCAGCACAGTATGGGGCCTGCACTGATACCTGCCCTGTGAATAAACAGAGGGCTTCAGTCTCCAGTGCTGTCAGTCCCTACTTTCACCAGCACTATATCCATCACAGTAGGGGCCTGCACTGTACCTTTCCTGTGAATAAACAGAGGCTTCAGTCTCAGTGCTGTCAGTCCCTCACCTTCACCAGCACTATATCCATCACAGTATGGGGCCTGCACTGTACCAGTCCCTGTGAATAAACAGAGGGCTTCAGTCTCCAGTGCTGTCAGTCCCTCACCTTTCACCAGCACTATATGCATCACAGTCTGGGACCTGCACTATCCCTGTCTCTGGGAATAAACAGAGGGCTTTGCTCTCTAGTGGTGTCGATCCCTCACTATTCACCAGCATAATATGCCGTCCAGTTTGAGCTTGCACTGTTCCTGTCTCTGTGAATAAACAGAGGGCATTTATCTCCAGTGCTGTCAGTTTCTCACCTTTCACCCGTAGTATATCCATCACAGTATGGGGTCTGCACTGTACCTGTCCCTGAGAATTGACAGAGGGCTTCTGTCTCCAGTGATGTCAGTCCCTCACTTTTCACCAGCATTATATCCAGTCCAGTATGGGGCCTGCACTGTTCCTGTCCCTGTGAATAAACAAAGGGCATTGGTCTCCAGTGTTGTCAGTCCCTCACCTTTCACCAGCACTATATTCAGCCCATTATGGGGCCTGCACTGTACCTGTCCCTGTGAATAAACAGAGTGTATTAGCCATTAGTGCTGTCAGTCCCTCACCTTTCACCAGCACTATATTCAGCACAGTATGCGGCCTGCACTGTACCTGTCCATGTGAATAAACAGGGGGCTTTAGTCTCCAGTGCTGTCAGTCCCTCACGTTTCACCAGCACTATATCCACCACAGTATGCAGCCTGCACTGTACCTGTCTCTGTGAATAAACAGAGGGCTTTAGTCTATAGTGCTGTCAGTCCCTCACTTTTCACTAGCATTATATCCAGTCCAATATGGGGCCTGCACTGTTCCTGTCCTGTGAATAAACGGAGGTCTTTAGCCTCCAGTGTTGTCAGTCCCTCACCTTTCACCAGCATAATATCCATCACAGAATGGAGGCTGCACTGTACCTGTCCCTGTGAATCAAAAGAGGGCATTAGTCTCCACTGCTGTCAGTTCTTCACTTCTCACCAGCACTATATGCAACACATTATGGGGCCTGCGCTGTACCTGACCCTGTGAATAAACTGAGGGCTTTCGTCTATGGTGCTATCAGTCCCTCACTTTTCACCAGCATTATATCTCATCCAGTATGGGGTTTACACTGTACCTGTCCCTGTGAATAAACAGAGGGCTTTAGTCTATAGTGCTATCAGTCCCTCTCTTTTCACTAGCATTATATACAGTCCAATATGGGGCCTGCACTGTTCCTCTCCATGTGGATAAACAAAGGGCATTAGTCACCAGTGTTGTCAGTCCCTCATGTTTCACCAGCACTATATCCATCACAGTACGCTGCCTGCACTGTACCTGTCCCTGTGAATAAACAGAGGGCTTCAGTCTCCAGTGCTGTCAGTCCCTCACCTTTCACCAGCACTGTATTCATCACAGTATGGGGCCTGCACTGTACCTCTCCCTGAGAATAAACAGAGTGCTTCAGTCTCCAGGGATGTCAGTCCCTCACTTTTCACCAGCACTATATTCAGCACAGAATGGGGCCAGCACTCTACCTGTCTCTGTGAATAAATAGAAGGCTTTGGTCTTCAGTGGTGTCAGTCCCTCACTATTCACCAGCATTATATGCAGTCCAGTTTGGGCCTGTACTGTTCCTGTCTCTGTGAATAAACAGAGGGCATTAGTCTCCAGTGCTATCAGTCCCTCACCTTTCACCAGGACTATATCCATCACAGTATGGGGCTTGCACTGTACCTGTCCCTGTGAATAAACATGGGCCTCTGTCTCCAGTGCTGTCAGTCCCTCACCTTTCACCAGCACTATAATCAGCACATTATGGGGTCTGCACTGTCCGTGTCCCTGTGAATTAACAGAGGGATTCAGTCTCCAGTGCAGTCAGTCCCTCACCTTTCACCAGCATTATAATCAGCACATTATGGGGTCTGCACAGTCCCTCTCCCTGTGAATTAAAACAGGGCTTCAGTCTCCAGTGCTGTCAGTCACTCACCTTTCACCAGCACTATATCCATCAAAGTATGGGGCCTGCACTGTACGTTTCCTGTGAATAACCAGAGGTTTGGTCTCCAGTGGTGTCATTCCCTTACTCGACAGCATTATGTGCAGGCCAGTTTGGGCCTGCACTGTTCCTGTCTCTGTGCATAAACAGAGGGCTTTTCGCCTAGTGCATCAGTCCCTCACTTTCACCAGCATTGTATCCCATCCAGTGTGGGCCTGCACTGTCCCTGTCCCTGTGAATAAATAGAGTGCCTGAGTCTCTAGTACTGTCAGTCCCTCACCTGTCATCAGCACTATATCCGTCACAGTATGGGGCCTGCACTGTACCTGTCCCTGAGAATAACAGAGCTTCAGTCTCCAGTGCTGTCAGTCCCTCACTTTCACCAGTACTATATCCATCAGAGTATGGGGCCTGCACTGTACCTCTACCTGAGAATAAACAGAGTGCTTCAGTCTCCAGGGCTGTCAGTCCCTCACTTTTCACCAGTGCTATATCCATCACAGTATGGTGCCTGCATTGTACCTTTCCCTGAGAATAAACAGAGGGCTTCAGTCTCCAGGGATGTCAGTCCCTCACCTGCACTATATCCATCACAGTATGGGGCCAGCACTGTACGTTTCCCTGTGAATAAACAGAGGGTTTGGTCTCCGGTGCTGTCAGTCCCTCACTTTTCACCAGCATTATATGCAGTCCAGTTTGGGCCTGCACTGTTCCTGTCTGTGAATAAACAGAGGGAATTAGCCTCCAGTGCTGTGAGTCCCTCACCTTTCACCAGCAGTATATTCATCACAGTATGGGGTTGCACTGTCCCTGTCCCTGTGAATAAACAGAGGGCTTTAGTCTCCAGTGCTGTCAGTTCCTCACTTTTCACCAGAACTATATCCATACCAGTATGGGGCCTGCATAGTTCCTGTCCCTGTGAATACACAGGGCATTAGTCTCCAGTGCTATATCCATCACAGTATGGGGTCTGCACTGTCCCTGTCCCTGTGAATAAAAGAGGTATTATTCTCCAGTGCTGTTAGCCCTCAACTTTCAGCAGCACATATTCATCACAGTATCGGGTCTGTTCTATACCTGTCCCTGTGAATAAACAGAGTGCTTCAGTCTCCAGGCTAACAGTCCCTCACTTTTCACCAGCATTATATCCCGTCCAGTATGGGGTCTGCACTGTCCCTGTCCCTGTGAATAAATAGAGTGCCTGAGTATCTAGTGCTGTCAGTCCCTCAACTTTTACCAGCACTATATCCGTCACAGTATGGGGCCTGCACTGTACCTGGCCCTGTGAATAAACCTGGGGCGTTCGTCTATAGTGCTATCAGTCCTTGACTTTTCACCAGCACTATAACCCGTCCAGTATGGGGTCTACACTGTCCCTGTCCCTGTGAATAAACAGAGGCTTCAGTCTCCAGTGCTGTCAGTCCCTCAACTTTCATCGGCACTATGTCCATCACAGAATGGGGCATGCAGTGTACCTCTCCCTGAGAATAAACAGAGGTCTTCAGTCTCCAGTGTTGTCGGTCCCTCACCTTTCATCAGCACTGTCCATCACAGTATGGGACCTACACGGCATTTGTCACTGTGAATAAACAGAGGGCTTCAGTCGCCAGTGCCGTCAGTCCCTCACCTTTCACCAGCACTATATTCAGCACATTATGGGGCCTGCACTGTACCTGTCCCAGTGAATAAACAGAGGGCTTTAGTCTCCAGTGCTGTCAGTCCTTCACGATTCACCAGCAGTATATCCAGTGCAGTATGGGGCCTGCACTGTACCTGTCCCTGTGAATAAACAGAGTGTATTAGTCATTAGTGCTGTCAGTCCCTCACCTTCAAAGCACTATATCCATCTCAGTATGGGGCCTGCACTGTTCCTGTCCCTGTGAATAAACAGAGGGCTTCTGTCTCCAGTGATGTCGGTCCTCACCTTTCACCAGCATTATGTCCATCACAGAATGGGGCCTGCAGTGTATCTCTCCCTGAGAATAAACAGAGGTCTTCAGTCTCCAGTGTTGTCGGCCCCTCACCTTTCACGAGCACTGTCCATCACAGTATGGGACCTACACTTTATTTGTTCCTGTGTATAAACAGACGTCTTCAGTTTCCAGTGCTGTCAGTCCCTCACCTTTCACCAGTACTATATCCATCACAGTATGGGGCCTGCACTGAACCTCTCCCTGAGAATAAACAGAGGGCTTCAGTCTCCAGTGCTGTCAGTCCCCACCTTTCACCAGCACATATTCAGCACAGTATGGGGCCTGCACTGTGCCTGTCCCTGTGAATAAACAAAGGGCTTTAGTCTCAGTGCTGACAGTCCCTCACCTTCACCAGCACTATAATCAGCACAGTACAGGACCTGCACTGTACCTCTCCCTGAGAATAAATAGAGGGCTTTAGTCTATAGTGCTATCAGTCCCTCACTTTTCACCAGCATTATAATCAGTCCAGTATGGGGCCTGCACTGTTCCTGTCCCAGAGAATAAACAAAGGGCATTAGTTTCCAGAGTTGTCAGTCCCTCACGTGTCACCAGCACTATATCCATCACAGTATGCGGCCTGCACTGTACCTGTCCCTGTGAATAAACAGAGGTCTTTAGCCTCCAGTGTTGTCAGTCCCTCACCTTTCACCAGCATAATATCCATCACAGAATGGGGGCTGCACTGTACCTGTCCCTGTGAATCAACAGAGGGCATTAGTCTCCAGTGCTGTCAGTTCTTCACTTCTCACCAGCACTATATGCAACACATTAAGGGGCCTGCGCTGTACCTGACCCTGTGAATAAACTGAGGGCTTTCGTCTATAGTGCTATCAGTCCCTCACTTTTCACCAGCATTATATCTTGTCCAGTATGGGGTCTACACTGTACCTGTCCCTGTCCCTGTGAATAAACAGAGGGCTTTACTCTATAGTGCTATCAGTCCCTCTCTTTTCACTAGCATTATATACAGTCCAAAATGGGGCCTGCACTGTTCCTCTCCATGTGAATAAACAAAGGGCATTAGTCACCAGTGTTGTCAGTCCCTCATGTTTCACCAGCACTATATCCATCACAGTACGCGCCTGCACTGTACCTGTCCCGTGAATAAACAGAGGGTTCAGTCTTCAGTGCTGTCAGTCCTCACCTTTCACCAGCACTGTATTCATCACAGTATGGGGCCTGCACTGTACCTCTCCTGAGAATAAACAGAGTGCTTCAGTCTCCAGGGATGTCAGTCCTCACTTTTCACCAGCACTATATTCAGCACAGAATGGGGCCAGCACTCTACCTGTCTCTGTGAATAATAAGGCTTTGGTCTTCAGTAGTGTCAGTCCTCACTATTCACCAGCATTATATGCAGTCCAGTTTGGGCCTGTACTGTTCCTGTCTCTGTGAATAAACAGAGGCATTAGTCTCCAGTGCTATCAGTCCCTCACCTTTCACCAGGACTATATCCATCACAGTATGGGGCTTGCACTGTACCTGTCCCTGTGAATAAACAGGGGGCTTCTGTCTCCAGTGCTGTCAGTCCCTCACCTTTCACCAGCACTATAATCAGCACATTATGGGGTCTGCACTGTCCCTGTCCCTGTGAATTAACAGAGGGATTCAGTCTCCAGTGCAGTCAGTCCCTCACCTTTCACCAGCATTATAATCAGCACATTATGGGGTCTGCACAGTCCCTCTCCCTGTGAATTAAAACAGGGCTTCAGTCTCCAGTGCTGTCAGTCACTCACCTTTCACCAGCACTATATCCATCAAAGTATGGGGCCTGCACTGTACGTTTCCCTGTGAATAACCAGAGGGTTTGGTCTCCAGTGGTGTCATTCCCTTACTTTTCCACAGCATTATGTGCAGGCCAGTTTGGGCCTGCACTGTTCCTGTCTCGGTGCATAAACAGAGGTCTTTCGTCTATAGTGTGATCAGTCCCTCACTTTTCACCAGCATTGTATCCCGTCCAGTGTGGGGCCTGCACTGTCCCTGTCCCTGTGAATAAATAGAGTGCCTGAGTCTCTAGTACTGTCAGTCCCTCACCTGTCATCAGCACTATATCTGTCACAGTATGGGGCCTGCCCTGTACCTGTCCCTGAGAATAACAGAGCGCTTCAGTCTCCAGTGCTGTCAGTCCCTCACTTTTCACCAGTACTATATCCATCAGAGTTTGGGGCCTGCACTGTACCTCTACCTGAGAATAAACAGAGTTCTTCAGTCTCCAGGGCTGACAGTCCCTCACTTTTCACAAGTGCTATATCCATCACAGTATGGGCCTGCATTGTACCTTTCCTGAGAATAAACAGAGGCTTCATTCTCCAGGATGTCAGTCCCCCTTTCACCTGCACTATATTCATCACAGTAGTGGCCAGCACTGTACTGCTCCCTGTGAATAAACAGAGGGTTTAGTCTCCAGTGCTGTCAGTCCCTCACTTTTCACTCAGCATTATATGCAGTCCAGTTTGGGCCTGCACTGTTCCTGTCTCTGTGATTAAACAGAGGGAATTAGACTCCAGTGCTGTGAGTCCCTCACTTTTCACCAGCAGTATATTCATCATAGTATGGGATTGCACTGTCCCTGTCCCTGTGAATAAACAGAGGCTTTAGTCTCCAGTGCTGTCAGTTCCTCACTTTCACCAGCACTATATCCATCCAGTTGGGCCTGCATAGTTCCTGTCCCTGTGAATACACAGAGGCATTAGTCTCCAGTGCTATATCCATCACAGTATGGGGTCTGCACTGTCCCTGTCCCTGTGAATAAAAAGAGTGTATTATTCTCCAGTGCTGTTAGCCCCTCAACTTTCAGCAGCACTATATTCATCACAGTATGGGGTCTGTTCTATACCTGTCCCTGTGAATAAACAGAGTGCTTCAGTCTCCAGAGCTATCAGTCCCTCACTTTTCACCCGCATTATATCCCGTCCAGTATGGGGTCTGCACTGTCCCGTCCCTGTGAATAAATAGAGTGCCTGAGTCTCTAGCTGTCAGTCCCTCAACTTTTACCAGCACTATATCTGTCACAGTATGGGGCCTGCACTGTACCTGGCCCTGTGAATAAACAGAGGGCGTTCGTCTATAGTGCTATCAGTCCTTGACTTTTCACCAGCACTATATCCCGTCCAGTATGGGGTCTACACTGTCCCTGTCCCTGTGAATTAACAGAGGGCTTCAGTCTCCAGTGCTGTCAGTCCCTCAACTTTCATCGGCACTATGTCCGTCACAGAATGGGGCCTGCACTGTACCGCTCCCTGAGAATAAACAGAGGCCTTCAGTCTCCAGTGATGTCAGTCCCTCACCTTTCATCAGCACAATGTCCATCACAGAATGGGGCATGCAGTGTACCTCGACCTGAGAATAAACAGAGGTCTTCAGTCTCCAGTGTTGTCGGTCCCTCACCTTTCATCAGCACTGTCCATCACAGTATGGGACCTATACAGTATTTGTCACTGTGAATAAACAGAGGGCTTCAGTCTGCCAGTGCTGTCAGTCCCTCACCTTTCACCAGCACTATATTCAGCACATTATGGGCCTGCACCGTACCTGTCCCTGTGACTAAACAGAGTGCTTTAGTCTCCAGTGCTGTCAGTCCTTCACGATTCACCAGCAGTATATCCAGTGCAGTATGGGGCCTGCACTGTACCTGTCCCTGTGAATAAGCAGAGTGTTTAGTCATAGTGCTGTCAGTCCCTCACCTTCAAAAGCACTATATCCATCCAGTATGGGGCCTGCACTGTTTCTGTCCCTGTGAATAAACAGAGGGCTTCTGTCTCCAGTGATGTCAGTCCCTCACCTTTCACCAGCACTAGATCCATCACAGAATGGGGCCTGCAGTGTACCTCTCCCTGAGAATAAACAGAGGTCTTCAGTCTCCAGTGTTGTCGGCCCCTCACCTTTCACCAGCACTGTCCATCACAGTATGGGACCTACACTTTATTTGTTCCTGTGAATAAACAGACGTCTTCAGTCTCCAGTGCTGTCAGTCCCTCACCTTTCACCAGCACTATATTCAGCACAGTATGCGGCCTGCACTGTACCTGTCCATGTGAATAAACAGAGGGCTTTAGTCTCCAGTGCTGACAGTCCCTCACTTTTCACCAGCACTATAATCAGCATAGTATGGGACCTGCACTGTACCTCTCCCTGAGAATAAATAGAGGGCTTTAGTCTATAGTGCTATCAGTCCCTCACTTTTCACCAGCATTATAACCAGTCCGGTATAGGGCCTGCACTGTTCCTGTCCCTGAGAATAAACAGAGGGCATTAGTTTCCAGAGTTGTCAGTCCCTCACGTTTCACCAGCACTATATCCATCACAGTATGCGGCCTGCACTGTACCTGTCCCTGTGAATATACAGAGGGATTCAGTGTCCAGTGCTGTCAGTCCCTCACCTTTCGCCAGCACTATATTCATCACAGTATTGGGAATGCACTGTACCTCTCCCTGAGAATAAACAGAGGGCTTCAGTCTCTAGGGATGTCAGTCCCTCACTTTTCACCAGCACTATATTCAGCACAGAATGGGGCCAGCACTGTACCTGTCCCTGTGAATAAACAGAGGGCTTTGGTCTCCAGTGGTGTCAGTCCCTCACTATTCACCAGCATTATATGCAGTCCAGTTTGGGCCTGCACTGTTACTGTCTCTGAGAATAAACAGATGGCATTAGTCTCCAGTGCTATAAGTCCCTCACCTTTCACCAGCACTATATCCATCCCAGTATGGGGCTTGCACTGTACCTGCCCTGCGAATAAACAGAGGGCTTAAGTCTCCAGTGCTGTCAGTCCCTCACCTTTCACCAGTACGATATCCATCACAGTATGGGGCTTGCTCTGTACCTGTCCCTCTGAATAAACAGAGGGATTCAGTCTCAAGTGCTGTCAGTTTCTCACCTTTCACCAGTAGTATATCCATCACAGTATGGGGTCTGCACTGTACCTGTCCCTGAGAATAAACAGAGGGCTTCTGTCTCCAGTGATGTCAGTCCCTCACCTTTCACGAGCACTCTACCCATCACAGTATGGGGCCTGCACTGTACTTAACCCTGTGACTAAACAGAGGGCTTCCATCTCCAGTGCTGTCAGTTCCTCAGTTCTCACCAGCACTATATCCATCAGAGCATGGGACCTGCACTGTACCTGTCCCTGTGACTAAACAGAGGGCTTTAGTCTCCAGTGCTGTCAGTCCCTCACTTTCACCAGCATTATAATCAGCACATTATGGGGTCTGCACTGTCCCTGTCCCTGTGAATTAACAGAGGGATTCAGTCTCCAGTGCTGTCAGTCCCTCACCTTTCACCAGCACTATATCCGTCATAGTATGGGGCCTGCACTGTACCTCTCCCTGAGAATAAACAGAGGGCTTCATTCTCCAGGGATGTCAGTCCCTCACTTTTCCCCAGCACTATATTCAGCACAGTATGGGGCCAGCACTGCACGTTTCCCTGTGAATAACCAGAGGGTTTGGTTTCCAGTGGTGTCAGTCCCTCACTTTTCACCAGCATTATATGCAGTCCACTTTGGGCCTGCACTGTTCCTGTCTCTGTGAATAAACAGAGGGCTTTCGTCTATAGTGCTATCAGTCTCTGACTTTTCACCAGCATTATATCCCGTCCAGTATGGGGTCTGCTCTGTCCCTGTCCCTGTGAATAAATAGAGTGCCTGAGTCTCTAGTGCTGTCAGTCCCTCACCTTCACCAGCACTATATCCGTCACAGTATGGGGCCTGCACTGTACCTGTCCCTGTGAATAAACAGAGGGCTTCAGTCTCCAGTGCTGTCAGTCCCTCACCTTTCACCAGCACTATATTCGTCACAGAATGGGGCCTGCACTGTAGCCTGAGAATAAACAGAGTGCTTCAGTCTCCAGGGATGTCAGTCCCTCACTTTTCACCAGCACTATATTCAGCACAGAATGGGGCCAGCACTCTACCTGTCTCTGTGAATAAATAGAAGGCTTTGGTCTTCAGTGGTGTCAGTCCTCACTATTCACCAGCATTATATGCAGTCCAGTTTGGGCCTGTACTGTTCCTGTCTCTGTGAATAAACAGAGGGCATTAGTCTCAGTGCTATCAGTCCCTCACCTTCACCAGGACTATATCCATCACAGTATGGGGCTTGCACTGTACCTGTCCCTGTGAATAAACAGGGCTCTGTCTCCAGTGCTGTCAGTCCCTCACCTTTCACCAGCACTATAATCAGCACATTATGGGGTCTGCACTGTCCCTGTCCTGTGAATTAACAGAGGATTCAGTCTCCAGTGCAGTCAGTCCCTCACCTTTCACCAGCATTATAATCAGCACATTATGGGGTCTGCACAGTCCCTCTCCCTGTGAATTAAAACAGGGCTTCAGTCTCCAGTGCTGTCAGTCACTCACCTTTCACCAGCACTATATCCATCAAAGTATGGGGCCTGCACTGTACGTTTCCCTGTGAATAACCAGAGGGTTTGGTCTCCTGTGGTGTCATTCCCTTACTTTTCGACAGCATTATGTGCAGGCCAGTTTGGGCCTGCACTGTTCCTGTCTCTGTGCATAAACAGAGGGCTTTCGTCTATAGTGCGATCAGTCCCTCACTTTTCACCAGCATTGTATCCCATCCAGTGTGGGGCCTGCACTGTCCCTGTCCCTGTGAATAAATAGAGTGCCTGAGTCTCTAGTACTGTCAGTCCCTCACCTGTCATCAGCACTATATCCGTCACAGTATGGGGCCTGCACTGTACCTGTCCCTGAGAATAACAGAGCGCTTCAGTCTCCAGTGCTGTCAGTCCCTCACTTTTCACCAGTACTATATCCATCAGAGTATGGGGCCTGCACTGTACCTCTACCTGAGAATAAACAGAGTGCTTCAGTCTCCAGGGCTGTCAGTCCCTCACTTTTCACCAGTGCTATATCCATCACAGTATGGTGCCTGCATTGTACCTTTCCCTGAGAATAAACAGAGGGCTTCAGTCTCCAGGGATGTCAGTCCCTCACCTGCACTATATCCATCACAGTATGGGCCAGCACTGTACGTTTCCTGTGAATAAACAGAGGGTTTGGTCTCCAGTGCTGTCAGTCCTCACTTTCACTCAGCATTATATGCAGTCCAGTTTGGGCCTGCACTGTTCCTGTCTCTGTATAAAACAGGGAATTAGCCTTCAGTGCTGTGAGTCCCTCACCTTTCACCAGCAGTATATTCATCACAGTATGGGGTTGCACTGTCCCTGTCCCTGTGAATAAACAGAGGGCTTTAGTCTCCAGTGCTGTCAGTTCCTCACTTTTCACCAGAACTATATCCATACCAGTATGGGGCCTGCATAGTTCCTGTCCCTGTGAATACACAGAGGGCATTAGTCTCCAGTGCTATATCCATCACAGTATGGGGTCTGCACTGTCCCTGTCCCTGTGAATAAAAAGAGTGTATTATTCTCCAGTGCTGTTAGCCCCTCAACTTTCAGCAGCACTATATTCATCACAGTACGGGGTCTGTTCTATACCTGTCCCTGTGAATAAACAGAGTGCTTCAGTCTCCAGGGCTAACAGTCCCTCACTTTTCACCAGCATTATATCCCGTCCAGTATGGGGTCTGCACTGTCCCTGTCCCTGTGAATAAATAGAGTGCCTGAGTCTCTAGTGCTGTCAGTCCCTCAACTTTTACCAGCACTATATCTGTCACAGTATGGGGCCTGCACTGTACCTGGCCCTGTGAATAAACAGAGGGCGTTCGTCTATAGTGCTATCAGTCCTTGACTTTTCACCAGCACTATAACCCGTCCAGTATGGGGTCTACACTGTCCCTGTCCCTGTGAATAAACAGAGGGCTTCAGTCTCCAGTGCTGTCAGTCCCTCAACTTTCATCGGCACTATGTCCATCACAGAATGGGGCATGCAGTGTACCTCTCCCTGAGAATAAACAGAGGTCTTCAGTCTCCAGTGTTGTCGGTCCCTCACCTTTCATCAGCACTGTCCATCACAGTATGGGACCTACACGGCATTTGTCACTGTGAATAAACAGAGGGCTTCAGTCGCCAGTGCCGTCAGTCCCTCACCTTTCACCAGCACATATTCAGCACATTATGGGGCCTGCACTGTACCTGTCCCAGTGAATAAACAGAGGGCTTTAGTCTCCAGTGCTGTCAGTCCTTCACGATTCACCAGCAGTATATCCAGTGCAGTATGGGGCCTGCACTGTACCTGTCCCTGTGAATAAACAGAGTGTATTAGTCATTAGTGCTGTCAGTCCCTCACCTTTCAAAAGCACTATATCCATCTCAGTATGGGGCCTGCACTGTTCCTGTCCCTGTGAATAAACAGAGGGCTTCTGTCTCCAGTGATGTCGGTCCTTCACCTTTCACCAGCATTATGTCCATCACAGAATGGGGCCTGCAGTGTATCTCTCCCTGAGAATAAACAGAGGTCTTCAGTCTCCAGTGTTGTCGGCCCCTCACCTTTCACGAGCACTGTCCATCACAGTATGGGACCTACACTTTATTTGTTCCTGTGTATAAACAGAGGTCTTCAGTTTCCAGTGCTGTCAGTCCCTCACCTTTCACCAGTACTATATCCATCACAGTATGGGGCCTGCACTGAACCTCTCCCTGAGAATAAACAGAGGGCTTCAGTCTCCAGTGCTGTCAGTCCCTCACCTTTCACCAGCACTATATTCAGCACAGTATGCGGCCTGCACTCTACCTGCCCATGTGAATAAACAGAGGGCTTTAGTCTCTAATGCTGACAGTCCCTCACCTTTCACCAGCACTATAATCAGCACAGTACAGGACCTGCACTGTACCTCTCCCTGAGAATAAATAGAGGGCTTTAGTCTATAGTGCTATCAGTCCCTCACTTTTCACCAGCATTATAATCAGTCCAGTATGGGGCCTGCACTGTTCCTGTCCCAGAGAATAAACAAAGGGCATTAGTTTCCAGAGTTGTCAGTCCCTCACGTGTCACCAGCACTATATCCATCACAGTATGCGGCCTGCACTGTACCTGTCCCTGTGAATAAACAGAGGTCTTAGCCTCCAGTGTTGTCAGTCCCTCACCTTTCACCAGCATAATATCCATCACAGAATGGGGGCTGCACTGTACCTGTCCCTGTGAATCAACAGAGGGCATTAGTCTCCAGTGCTGTCAGTTCTTCACTTCTCACCAGCACTATATGCAACACATTAAGGGGCCTGCGCTGTACCTGACCCTGTGAATAAACTGAGGGCTTTCGTCTATAGTGCTATCAGTCCCTCACTTTTCACCAGCATTATATCTTGTCCAGTATGGGGTCTACACTGTACCTGTCCCTGTCCCTGTGAATAAACAGAGGGCTTTACTCTATAGTGCTATCAGTCCCTCTCTTTTCACTAGCATTATATACAGTCCAAAATTGGGCCTGCACTGTTCCTCTCCATGTGAATAAACAAAGGGCATTAGTCACCAGTGTTGTCAGTCCCTCATGTTTCACCAGCACTATATCCATCACAGTACGCGGCCTGCACTGTACCTGTCCCTGTGAATAAACAGAGGGCTTCAGTCTTCAGTGCTGTCAGTCCCTCACCTTTCACCAGCACTGTATTCATCACAGTATGGGGCCTGCACTGTACCTCTCCCTGAGAATAAACAGAGTGCTTAGTCTCCAGGGATGTCAGTCCTCACTTTTCACCAGCACTATATTCAGCACAGAATGGGGCCAGCACTCTACCTGTCTCTGTGAATAAATAGAAGGCTTTGGTCTTCAGTAGTGTCAGTCCTCACTATTCACCAGCATTATATGCAGTCCAGTTTGGGCCTGTACTGTTCCTGTCTCTGTGAATAAACAGAGGGCATTAGTCTCCAGTGCTATCAGTCCCCACCTTTCACCAGGACTATATCCATCACAGTATGGGGCTTGCACTGTACCTGTCCCTGTGAATAAACAGGGGCTTCTGTCTCCAGTGCTGTCAGTCCCTCACCTTCACCAGCACTATAATCAGCACATTATGGGGTCTGCACTGTCCCTGTCCCTGTGAATTAACAGAGGGATTCAGTCTCCAGTGCAGTCAGTCCCTCACCTTTCACCAGCATTATAATCAGCACATTATGGGGTCTGCACAGTCCCTCTCCCTGTGAATTAAAACAGGGCTTCAGTCTCCAGTGCTGTCAGTCACTCACCTTTCACCAGCACTATATCCATCAAAGTATGGGGCCTGCACTGTACGTTTCCCTGTGAATAACCAGAGGGTTTGGTCTCCAGTGGTGTCATTCCCTTACTTTTCGACAGCATTATGTGCAGGCCAGTTTGGGCCTGCACTGTTCCTGTCTCGGTGCATAAACAGAGGTCTTTCGTCTATAGTCTGATCAGTCCCTCACTTTTCACCAGCATTGTATCCCGTCCAGTGTGGGGCCTGCACTGTCCCTGTCCCTGTGAATAAATAGAGTGCCTGAGTCTCTAGTACTGTCAGTCCCTCACCTGTCATCAGCACTATATCTGTCACAGTATGGGGCCTGCCCTGTACCTGTCCCTGAGAATAACAGAGCGCTTCAGTCTCCAGTGCTGTCAGTCCCTCACTTTTCACCAGTACTATATCCATCAGAGTTTGGGGCCTGCACTGTACCTCTACCTGAGAATAAACAGAGTTCTTCAGTCTCCAGGGCTGACAGTCCCTCACTTTTCACAAGTGCTATATCCATCACAGTATGGGGACTGCATTGTACCTTTCCCTGAGAATAAACAGAGGGCTTCATTCTCCAAGGATGTCAGTCCCTCACTTTTCACCTGCACTATATTCATCACAGTATGGGGCCAGCACTGTACGTTTCCCTGTGACTAAACAGAGGGTTTGGTCTCCAGTGCTGTCAGTCCCTCACTTTTCATCAGCATTATATGCAGTCCAGTTTGGGCCTGCACTGTTCCTGTCTCTGTGATTAAACAGAGGGAATTAGACTCCAGTGCTGTGAGTCCCTCACTTTTCACCAGCAGTATATTCATCATAGTATGGGATTGCACTGTCCCTGTCCCTGTGAATAAGCAGAGGGCTTTAGTCTCCAGTGCTGTCAGTTCCTCACTTTTCACCAGCACTATATCCATTCCAGTATGGGGCCTGCATAGTTCCTCTCCCTGTGAATACACAGAGGGCATTAGTCTCCAGTGCTATATCCATCACAGTATGGGGTCTGCACTGTCCCTGTCCCTGTGAATAAAAAGAGTGTATTATTCTCCAGTGCTGTTAGCCCCTCAACTTTCAGCAGCACTATATTCATCACAGTATGGGGTCTGTTCTATACCTGTCCCTGTGAATAAACAGAGTGCTTCAGTCTCCAGAGCTATCAGTCCCTCACTTTTCACCCGCATTATATCCCGTCCAGTATGGGGTCTGCACTGTCCCGGTCCCTGTGAATAAATAGAGTGCCTGAGTCTCTAGTGCTGTCAGTCCCTCAACTTTTACCAGCACTATATCTGTCACAGTATGGGGCCTGCACTGTACCTGGCCCTGTGAATAAACAGAGGCGTGTCGCTCATAGTGCTATCAGTCCTTGACTTTCACCAGCACTATATCCTGTCCAGTATGGGGTCTACACTGTCCCTGTCCCTGTGAATTAACAGAGGGCTTCAGTCTCCAGTGCTGTCAGTCCCTCAACTTTCATCGGCACTATGTCCGTCAGAATGGGGCCTGCACCTGTACCCGCTCCTGAGAATAAACAGAGGCCTTCAGTCTCCAGTGATGTCAGTCCCTCACCTTTCATCAGCACAATGTCCATCACAGAATGGGGCATGCAGTGTACCTCGACCTGAGAATAAACAGAGGTCTTCAGTCTCCAGTGTTGTCGGTCCCTCACCTTTCATCAGCACTGTCCATCACAGTATGGGACCTATACAGTATTTGTCACTGTGAATAAACAGAGGGCTTCAGTCGCCAGTGCTGTCAGTCCCTCACCTTTCACCAGCACTATATTCAGCACATTATGGGGCCTGCACTGTACCTGTCCCTGTGACTAAACAGAGTGCTTTAGTCTCCAGTGCTGTCAGTCCTTCACGATTCACCAGCAGTATATCCAGTGCAGTATGGGGCCTGCACTGTACCTGTCCCTGTGAATAAGCAGAGTGTATTAGTCATTAGTGCTGTCAGTCCCTCACCTTTCAAAAGCACTATATCCATCTCAGTATGGGGCCTGCACTGTTTCTGTCCCTGTGAATAAACAGAGGGCTTCTGTCTCCAGTGATGTCAGTCCCTCACCTTTCACCAGCACTAGATCCATCACAGAATGGGGCCTGCAGTGTACCTCTCCCTGAGAATAAACAGAGGTCTTCAGTCTCCAGTGTTGTCGGCCCCTCACCTTTCACCAGCACTGTCCATCACAGTATGGGACCTACACTTTATTTGTTCCTGTGAATAAACAGACGTCTTCAGTCTCCAGTGCTGTCAGTCCCTCACCTTTCACCAGCACTATATTCAGCACAGTATGCGGCCTGTACTGTACCTGTCCATGTGAATAAACAGAGGGCTTTAGTCTCCAGTGCTGACAGTCCCTCACTTTTCACCAGCACTATAATCAGCATAGTATGGGACCTGCACTGTACCTCTCCCTGAGAATAACAGAGGGCTTTAGTCTATAGTGCTATCAGTCCCTCACTTTTCACCAGCATTATAACCAGTCCGGTATAGGGCCTGCACTGTTCCTGTCCCTGAGAATAAACAGAGGCATTAGTTTCCAGAGTTGTCAGTCCCTCACGTTTCACCAGCACTATATCCATCACAGTATGGGCCTGCACTGTACCTGTCCCTGTGAATATACAGAGGGATTCAGTGTCCAGTGCTGTCAGTCCCTCACCTTTCGCCAGCACTATATTCATCACAGTATTGGGAATGCACTGTACCTCTCCCTGAGAATAAACAGAGGGCTTCAGTCTCTAGGGATGTCAGTCCCTCACTTTTCACCAGCACTATATTCAGCACAGAATGGGGCCAGCACTGTACCTGTCCCTGTGAATAAACAGAGGGCTTTGGTCTCCAGTGGTGTCAGTCCCTCACTATTCACCAGCATTATATGCAGTCCAGTTTGGGCCTGCACTGTTACTGTCTCTGAGAATAAACAGATGGCATTAGTCTCCAGTGCTATAAGTCCCTCACCTTTCACCAGCACTATATCCATCCCAGTATGGGGCTTGCACTGTACCTGCCCTGCGAATAAACAGAGGGCTTAAGTCTCCAGTGCTGTCAGTCCCTCACCTTTCACCAGTACGATATCCATCACAGTATGGGGCTTGCTCTGTACCTGTCCCTCTGAATAAACAGAGGGATTCAGTCTCAAGTGCTGTCAGTTTCTCACCTTTCACCAGTAGTATATCCATCACAGTATGGGGTCTGCACTGTACCTGTCCCTGAGAATAAACAGAGGGCTTCTGTCTCCAGTGATGTCAGTCCCTCACCTTTCACGAGCACTCTACCCATCACAGTATGGGGCCTGCACTGTACTTAACCCTGTGACTAAACAGAGGGCTTCCATCTCCAGTGCTGTCAGTTCCTCAGTTCTCACCAGCACTATATCCATCAGAGCATGGGACCTGCACTGTACCTGTCCCTGTGACTAAACAGAGGGCTTTAGTCTCCCGTGCTGTCAGTCACTCACTTTTCACCAGCATTATAATCAGCACATTATGGGGTCTGCACTGTCCCTGTCCCTGTGAATTAACAGAGGGATTCAGTCTCCAGTGCTGTCAGTCCCTCACCTTTCACCAGCACTCTATCCGTCAAGTATGGGGCCTGCACTGTACCTCTCTCTCCTGAGAATAAACAGAGGGCTTCATTCTCCAGGGATGTCAGTCCCTCACTTTCCCCAGCACTATATTCAGCACAGTATGGGGCCAGCACTGCACGTTCCCTGTGAATAACCAGAGGGTTTGGTTTCCAGAGGTGTCAGTCCCTCACTTTTCACCAGCATTATATGCAGTCCACTTTGGGCCTGCACTGTTCCTGTCTCTGTGAATAAACAGAGGGCTTTCGTCTATAGTGCTATCAGTCTCTGACTTTTCACCAGCATTATATCCCGTCCAGTATGGGGTCTGCTCTGTCCCTGTCCCTGTGAATAAATAGAGTGCCTGAGTCTCTAGTGCTGTCAGTCCCTCACCTTTCACCAGCACTATATCCGTCACAGTATGGGGCCTGCACTGTACCTGTCCCTGTGAATAAACAGAGGGCTTCAGTCTCCAGTGCTGTCAGCCCCTCACCTTTCACCAGCAATATATTCGTCACAGAATGGGGCCTGCACTGTAGCTCTCCCTGAGAATAAACAGAGGGCTTCAGGCTCCAGGGATGTCAGTCCCTCACTTTTCACTAGCCCTATATTCAGCACAGAATGGGGCAAGCACTGTACCTGTCCCTGTGAATAAACAGAGGGCTTGGTCTCCAGCGGTGTCAGTCCCTCACTATTCACCAGCATTATATGCAGTCCAGTATGGGGCCTGAACTGTACCTGTCCCTGTGAGTAAACAGAGGCTTTAGTCTCCAGTGATGTCAGTCCCTCACCTTTCACCAGCACTATGTCCATCACAGAATGGGGCCTGCAGTGTACCTCCCTGAGAATAAACAGGGCTCAGTCTCCAGTGCTGTCAGTCCCTCACCTTTCACCAGCACTGTCCAGCACAGTATGGGACCTACACTGTAATTGTCCCTCTGAATAAACAGAGGTCTTCACGTTCCAGTGCTGTCAGTCCCTCACCTTTCACCAGTACTATATCCATCACAGTATGGGGCCTGCACTGAACCTCTCCCTGAGAATAAACAAAGGGCTTCATTCTCCAGTGTTGTCAGTCCTTCACCTTTCACCAGCACTGTATTCAGCACAGTATGCGGCCTGCACTGTACCTGTCCATGTGAATAAACAGAGGGCTTTAGTCTCCAGTGCTCACAGTCCCTCACTTTTCACCAGCACTATAATCAGCACAGTATGGGACCTGCACTGTACCTCTCCCTGTGAATAAACAGAGGGCTTTAGTCTATAGTGCAATCAGTCCCTCACTTTTCACTAGCATTATATCCAGTCCAGTATGGGGCCTGCACTGTTCCTGTCCCTGAAAATAAGCAAAGGGCATTAGTTTCCAGTGTTGTCAGTCCCTCACGTTTCACCAGCACTATATCCATCACAGTATGCGGCCTGCACTGTACCTGTCCCTGTGAATAAACAGAGGGATTCAGTCTCCAGTGCAGTCAGTCCCTCACCTTTCACCAGCAGTATATTCAGCACAGTATGCGGCCTGCACTGTACCTCACCCTGAGAATAAACAGAGGGCTTCAGTCTCCAGGGATGTCAGTCCCTCACTTTTCAACAGCACTATATTCAGTACAGAATGGGGCCAGCACTGTTCCTGTCCCTGTGAATAAACAGTGGGCTTTGGTCTTCAGTGGTGTCAGTGCCTCACTATTCGCCAGCATTATATGCAGTCCAGTTTGGGCCTGCACTTTTCCTGTCTCTGAGAATAAACAGATGGCATTAGTCTCCAGTGCTATCAGTCCCTCACCTTTCACCAGCACTATATCCATCACAGTATGGGGCCTGCACTGTACCTGTCCCTGAGAATAAACAGAGGGCTTCTGTCTCCAGTGCTGTCAGTTCCTCAGTTCTCACCAGCACTATATCCATCAGAGCATGAGACCTGCACTGTACCTGTCCCTGTGACTAAACAGAGGGCTTTAGTCTCCAGTGCTGTCAGTCCCTCGCCTTTCACCAGCACTATAATCAGCACATTATGGGGTCTGCACTGTCCCTGTCCCTGTGAATTAACAAAGGGATTCAGTCTCCAGTGCTGTCAGTTCGTCACCTTTCACCAGCACTATATCCATCACAGTATGGGGCCTGCACTGTACCTCTCCTGAGAATAAACAGAGGGCTTCATTCTCCAGGGATGTCAGTCCCTCACTTTTCACCAGCACTATATTCAGCACAGCATGGGCCAGCACTGTACGTTTCCTGTGAATAACCAGAGGGTTTGGTTTCCAGTGGTGTCAGTCTCCTCACTTTCACCAGCATTATATGCAGTCCACTTTGGGCCTGCACTGTTCCTGTCTCTGTGAATAGAACAGAGGCTTTGTCTATTGCTATCAGTCCCTCACTTTTCTCCAGCGTTATATCCCGTCCAGTATGGGGTCTGCACTGTCCCTGTCCCTGTGAATAAATAGAGTGCCTGAGTCTCTAGTGCTGTCAGTCCCTCACCTTTCACCAGCACTATATCCATCACAGTATGGGGCCTGCACTGTACCTGTCCCTGTGAATAAACAGAGGGCTTCAGTCTTCAGTGCTGTCAGTCCCTCACCTTTCACCCGCACTGTATTCATCACAGTATTGGGCCTGCACTGTAGCTCTCCCTGAGAATAAACAGAGGGCTTCAGTCTCCAGGGATGTCAGTCCCTCACTTTTTACCAGCACTATATTCAGCACAGAATGGGGCCAGCACTGTACCTGTCCCTGTGAATAAACAGAGGGCTTGGTCTCCAGCGATGTCAGTCCCTCACTATTCACCATCATTATATGCAGTCCAGTATGGGGCCTGCACTGTACCTGTCCCTGTGAGTAAACAGAGGGCTTTAGTCTCCAGTGATGTCAGTCCCTCACCTTTCACCAGCACTATGTCCATCACAGAATGGGGCCTGCAGTGTACCTCTCCCTGAGAATAAACAGAGGTCTTCAGTCTCCAGTGTTGTCGGTCCCTCACCTTTCACCAGCACTGTCCATCACAGTATGGGACCTACACTGTAATTGTCCCTGTGAATAAACAGAGGTCTTCACTTTCCAGTGCTGTCAGTCCCTCACCTTTCACCAGTGCTATATCCATCACAGTATGGGGCCTGCACTGAACCTCTCCCTGAGAATAAACAGAGGGCTTCATTCTCCAGTGCTGTCAGTCCCTCACTTTTCACCAGCATTATAACCAGTCCAGTATGGGACCTGCACTGTACCTCTCCATGAGAATAAACAGAGGGCTTTACTCTATAGTGCTATCAGTCCCTCACTTTTCACCAGCATTATAACCAGTCCAGTATGGGGCCTGCACTGTTCCTGTCCCTGTAATTAAACAAAGGGCATTAGTCTCCAGTGTTGTCAGTCCCACACGTTTCACCAGCACTATATCCATCACAGTATGCGGCCTGCACTGTACCTGTCCGTGTGAATAAACAGAGGGCTTTAGTCTATAGTGCTATCAGTCCCTCACTTTTCACTAGCATTATATCCAGTCCAGTATGGGGCCTGCACTGTTCCTGTCCCTGAGAATAAGCAAAGGGCATTAGTTTCCAGTGTTGTCAGTCCCTCACGATTCACCAGCACTATCTTCATCACAGTATGGGGCCTGCACTGTACCTCTCCCTGAGAATAAACAGAGGGCTTCAGTCTCCAGGAATGTCAGTCCCTCACTTTTCACCAGCACTATATTCAGCACAGAATGGAGCCAGCACTGTACCTGTCCCTGTGAATAAACAGAGGGCTTTGGTCTCCAGTGGTGTCAGTGCCTCACTATTCGCCAGCATTATATGCAGTCCAGTTTGGGCCTGCACTGTTCCTGTCTCTGAGAATAAACAGATGGCATTAGTCTCCAGTGCTATCAGTCCCTCAACTTTCACGAGCACTATATCCATCACAGTATGGGGCTTGCACTGTACCTGTCCCTGTGAATAAACAGGGGGCTTAAGTCTCCAGTGCTGTCAGTCCCTCACCTTTCACCAGTACTATATCCATCACAGTATGGGGCTTGCTCTGTACCTGTCCCTCTGAATAAACAGAGGGCTTCAGTCTCCAGTGCTGTCAGTTTCTCACCTTTCACCAGTAGTATATCCATCACAGTATGGGGCCTGCACTGTACCTGTCCCTGAGAATAAACAGAGGGCTTCTGTCTCCAGTGATGTCAGTCCCTCACCTTTCACCAGCACGCTACCCATCACAGTATGGGGCCTGCACTTTACTTGTCCCTGTGACTAAACAGAGGGCTTCCATCTCCAGTGCTGTCAGTTCCTCAGTTCTCACCAGCACTATATCAATCAGAGCATGGGACCTACACTGTACCTGTCCCTGTGACTAAACAGAGGGCTTTAGTCTCCAGTGCTGTCAGTCCCTCACCTTTCACCAGCAATATAATCAGCAGATTATGGGGTCTGCACTGTCCCTGTCCCTGTGAATTAACAGAGGGATTCAGTCTCCTGTGCTGTCAGTCCGTCACCTTCCACCAGCACTATATCTGTCACAGTATGGGGCCTGCACTGTACCTCTCCCTGAGAATAAACAGGGCTTCATTCTCCAGGGATGTCAGTCCCTCACTTTTCCCCAGCACTATATTCAGCACAGTATGGGGCCAGCACTGTACGTTTCCCTATGAATAACCAGAGGGTTTGGTTTCCAGTGGTGTCAGTCCCTCACTTTTCACCAGCATTATATGCAGTCCAGTTTAGGCCTGCACTGTTCCTGTCTCTGTGAATAAACAGAGGGCTTTCGTCTATAGTGCTATCAGTCCCTCACTTTTCACCAGCATTATATCCCGTCCAGTATGGGGTCTGCACTGTCCCTGTCCCTGTGAATAAACAGAGGGCTTCAGTCTCCAGTGCTGTCAGTCCCTCACTTTTCACCAGCACTATATTCATCACAGTATGGGGCCTGCACTGTACCTCTCCCTGAGAATAAACAGAGGGCTTCAGTCTCCAGTGCTGTCAGTCCCTCACTTTTCACCAGCACTATATTCAGCACAGAATGGGGCCAGCACTGTACCTGTCCCTGTGAATAAACAGAGGTCTTTGGTCTCCAGTGGTGTCAGTCCCTCACTATTCACCAGCATTTTATGCAGTCCAGTACCGGGCCTGCACTGTACCTCTCCCTGTGAATAAACAGAGGTCTTCTGTCTCCAGTGATGTCAGTCCCTCACCTTTCATCAGCACAATGTCCATCACAGAATGGGGCCTGCAGTGTACCTCTCCCTGAGAATAAACAGAGGTCTTCAGTCTCCAGTGCTGACAGTCCCTCACTTTTCACCAGCACTATATTCAGCACAGTATGGGGCCAGCACTGTACTTTTCCCTGTGAATAACCAGAGGGTTTGGTTTCCAGTGGTGTCAGTCCCTCACTTTTCACCAGCATTATACTCACAGTATGGGGCCTGCACTGTACTTGTCCCTGTGAATAAACAGAGGGCTTTGCTCCAAGTGCTATCAGTCCCTCACTTTTCACCAGCATTATATCCTGTCAGTATGGGGTCTGCACTGTCCCTGTCACTGTGAATAAACAGAGGGCTTCAGTTTCCAGTGCTGTCAGTCCCTCACTTTTCACCAGCAGTATATTCATCACAGTATGGGGCCTGCACTGTACCTCTCCCTGAGAATAAACAGAGGGCTTCAGTTTCCAGTGACTGTCAGTCCCTCACCTTTCACCAGCACTATATTCATCACAGTATGGGGCCTGCACTGTACCTCTCCCTGAGAATAAACAGAGGGCTTCAGTCTCCAGTGCTGTCAGTCCCTCACCTTTCACCAGCACTATATTCATCACAGTATGGGGCCTGCACTGAACCTCTCCCTGAGAATAAACAGAGGGCTTCAGTCTCCAGTGCTGTCAGTCCCTCACTTTCACCAGCACTATAATCATCACAGTATGGGACCTGCACTGTACCTCTCCTGTGAATAAACAGAGGGCTTTAGTCTCAAGTGCTATCAGTCCCTCACTTTTCACCAGCATTATATCCATCACAGTATGGGGCCTGCACTGTACCTCCCTGAGAATAAACAGAGGGCTTTCAGTCTCAGTGCTGTCAGTCCCTCACTTTTCACCAGCACTATATTCAGCACAGTATGGGCCTGCACTGTACCTGTCCCTGTGAATAAACAGAGGGTTTTAGTCTATAGTGCTATCAGTCCCTCACTTTTCACCAGCATTATATCCAGTCCAGTATGGGGCCTGCACTGTATCCTGTCCCTGTGAATAAACAGAGGGCTTTAGTCTCCAGTGCTGTCAGTCCCTCACCTTTCACCAGCACTATATCCATCACAGTATGGCCTGCACTGTACCTGTCCTATGAATAAACAGAGGGCTTCAGTCTCCAGGATGTCAGTCCTCACTTTTCACCAGCACTATATTCAGTCCAGTTTGGGGCCTGCACTGTACTCTGTCCCTGAGAATAAACAGAGGGCTTTAGTCTCCAGTGCTGATCAGTCCTCACCTTTCACCAGCACTATATCCATCACAGTATGGGGCCTGCACTGTACCTGTCCCTGTGAATAAACAGAGGGCTTCAGTCTCCAGTGCTGTCAGTCCCTCACCTTTCACCAGCACTATATCCATCTGTTTGAAGAGTTAGACAAAAATCTATCAACACACTATTCAGCTTTCAGTATCATCCCAGAAAGGCACTGGAAGTGGTCCAGGCATGTGGCAATGATCCATAAAACAAACTGTAAGTGATGTGATGGGAGGTAAGAACACAGTGAGAGAAAAACACAGTGGGGAGGAAACAAGGTGCCACATAGACTGAGATGACAGATGTCGCTGGGAGGGCAGACCAGCCCTGGCTAACTATCTGGAAAATCTCCTAACATACAAGGCCTGCCTAGCAAAATTTGAACCTCGCTCAGGTCACTCACACGTGAACTGGAGTTCCTATCTCAGCTGGGGTCACTGTTGGACTGTTGTGCAAAACAACACTGACATGCACACAGTTTGGCTCTAATGCAGCAGCTGTTGATCTTTAACCCAGTACACTGTCTAATCAGGGAAGGAATGTGACCCATGTCTTCTGGTCTGAGGGGTACAGGAGGGCTGATGGGGATGAAAGCACTATCTCTGGCCTGCACCCATTCCTTTGGCTACCTTTTCAGACAGTATGATTTGCATGTTGCTGCTGTGTTTTCTTTCAATACACAGAATTCCTCCATAGTTTTAGCAGCTTACTGTTCTTCTTAACTGTCCGATTTTTGAGGATGTCCTGGAGTTTGCGTCAAGATTGTCCATGATGTTTGTACCCACCTAGACAGGTAGTTTGTATCCGATTCTGTAATAAAGAGCACTCTTCTTACCCAGCTAGAGAATATACAGCTCTTGGATTACGTGCCAGTGTTTGATACTGGAGTGGGGAAGGGATGCTCAAAAAGGGGAAGCTCGCTGAAGGCTTATTGCCTCCCTGCTGTCAGATGCAGACTTTGTTTCTTGGATGATGGCTGAGATTCACAAATATTTTACATTAAGGAATAAAGCAGAAAGAATGTATATGCATGCTTCCGAAGTTTTTGTGTGAGGCAGGTTTATAAATTCTATAAAAAAGCTGTGTTGGCATCACCCTCTGATGGTTTAGGTGGGGGGTAGGGGCTAAGGTGCAAGATACTCATATTACACTTCATGCACTCTGCCCTCAAGTCCCTCCCACTAATCTCCCCCTCCTGCTCCGTCCTCTTGCCTCATCCCCCCGCACCACTCCTCCTTCTCCTTCTCTCTTTTGTCTGTCCTGATGAAACTCTTCCACCCTCTCTCTCAGTACCACTAAAGGCTCATCACCTGACAACCTAGACCCTAAACTCCTTTATCTTTCAGCATCAGCTATTGCCTATCCCCTCTCTTTAATTCTAAACCTCTACTTTTCATCCTCATTGGTCCCTTCATCCTGGAAACACACAGTGGTCCTCCCTCTCCCAAAGAGTGGTGACCCCTCCTCCCTTAGAAACTATCATCCAATCTCTCTCTCTCCTCCCTTCCCCTTCCTTACCAAGCTCCAAGAATACCTAGTTCTCTCCAAACTTACCTCCTTTCTCTTAGACGCCTCCTTTTCACCCCATTCCAATCTGGTTTTGGAAGAACCACTCCATCACCACCTCCTCCTTCTCAGGCTCACAGGCTCCATCCTTAACATGATGGACAAGGGCCTCATCACCTCTGCCATCTTTGTCAACCTGCCAATGCCTTCAACACAGTCTCACATGCCCTGCTTCTTGACTCCCTTATGGCAGCTGGACTGTCTACTCCTGCCTATAACTGGTTTAGAGCTATCTCTCAGGCAGAATGCAATCAGTCAAGATTCAGGATGCAATCTCCTCTCCCTCCCCATTACCACGGGTCCCTTTTTTCTCCATCTTCTTTAAGGACTTCCCCGCAGTCTGCTCCCCCCCCCTTCTCTGTCCACATATATGCTGATGACACTGTCTTGTTTACCTCTGGCAAATGTCCTGCCAATGGTGCAACCACCCTACAGCATGACTTCCATCAGGTTCAGCTCTGGTTTGCCTCACATCAGTTATTCCTGAATGCCAAGACGACTGTCTCCATGACCTTTGGCACTAGGCAGAGACTCTCTAGGCTTCATCCCTTACCCTCCTTCCACACCCTGGATGTGACAATCCTCGCGGGCACCTCTTCATTCAGAAACCTTGAGGTTCGGCTGGACCAGCACCTCAACTTCTCTGGCTACACTGACACTATCCTGAAAAAACTGCGCCCAAAGCCTGGTGCCCTATAGAGGAACCATGGTTGCATCCCTCCTACGGCATGATGTGAACTGGTCCAGAAGATGATTCCTATTTTGGACTACTGTGATGTAGTCTATGGTGCGCTCCCAAATCCTCCCTGATCAGATTGGACTCTCTCTTTTAACTCCTTTCGTTGCTTCGCCCTTGACGCCCCATCTTGTACTCATCATTGTGACCTCTACCATGTCCTGTCCTTTCCCTTGCTTGCTAACAGGCACATCGCTCATTGTGCCCAACTCATTTCTAAATTTTGGCTTGGGGAACTCCCCCCCCCCCCCGTCATCTCTCATGCTCCCTCTCTACCCCTCCTCCTCCTCCCTCCCACTCCCTCAGATCTGCAAATACTCGCACCTTGCCGGTCCCCCGCCATTCCACACTGATCGGACAGACTGGTGTCACAAATCGCTTCCTGAAAATCTGGAACTCTCTCCCCCCCAAATACGGCACTCCTCCTCCTCCTGCTCCCTTGCCTCTGCTTTACATAACCATCTCTCCTCTAGCTGCTCCTGCTTTAATCCTCCTTAACTCCTTCCCATGAGCCTGTTCCCCAGCTCGAAACCCACCCCCCATAAAGCCCCTTGCCTTTACCCTGTTATACTTCTGCCCCCCCATCTTCTCTTACTAATTATCCTTGCCTAAGTTCTGCTCCCTTGCAGGGTTCTCTAGCATCCTAGAGGGGCCAGTTCTAAGCATGTCTTTTCCTTTTCTTCTCCCCCACATCTACCCATCTTCCCTACCTACTATTCCTCTGTTATATACCTTCACCCCACCCTCTTCCTTCTTATCCTAATTGTCTTTGCCTGATTCTGGCCCCTGGCAGGGTTCTCAGCATCCTGGGGGATAGATCTAGGCAAGACTTGCCCTTCCCTCCCTAACCTCATCCCTATTCCTTCTCACCTTATTTGTCAACTCCTGGTTTTGCCCCTGGCAGGTTCTCAGCATCCTGGAGGGGTTAGATCTAGGCAATACTTGCCTCCTCTCCTCCTACCTCCCTCTCTCCTCTTGTCCATCCTTTGTACTCCACTGCACTTATATAGTCTGCCCTGTTCCTATATATCCTGAGCTAAATTTTCTCCATTTCGTCCTCACTTTTTGTACTGTCAGAGCTGCTACCTCGGCTCACCAGACTGGTTCTAAAGTCCTCACTGAACTGGGCTTAGTACCAGTTACTGAAAATAGTTCTGGCACCTCTGTCTACATGCTTCGCCTTCCCCATCTAGCCCCACTGGTCCCTCTTACCCTCCTTCCACTGGCACTTTAATTGTTTAATTGTACTGCTTACCTGTTCTTAATTGTAACGCCAATTCAGCAGTGTGTTGTGATATTGTTGTTCTATTCTCTGTACCAAATCTGTCATGTATGTTAGCTGTAACCATATGTATAATCACTGTTTACATCCACTTGCACCCTTCCCCCAGGTCGCACCGGGAGACGAGCAACTTGTTGTTTAGTGTACCTTCCTGGTGAAACATTTCAATAAATAAATAAATAAAAGATATAAAAGGTTCAGGTAGGTGGAAAAATAGGAGTGCTGCTCCCCAGTGAACTTAACTTTGGACTAGTGATCTCATGGGGTCATGTAGACATAGGCAAGAAAGGGTGGAGGGCCTCTCAAAGGATAAAGGGCATCCTGTCACCCAGATGTTTTTTTGCAAGCGGCCTGGGGCACAGTGAAAAGTCAATTGGGAGCCTTTACTGGGGCACCACTGAGGTTGGGTCTGCAGGCACTACCAGTGCAATCACAGAGTAACACTGTTCTGTGTAATTCTTCGGGGGGGGGCAGGTATACAAGGTGTTCATCTTGGGCTGACTCAGGACTTGGGTCAGGCATTAGTTCCTGCTGCAGGTCCCAACTTTTTTTTTATATATTTTACCATTTTTCTGCCCCCTTCTCTCCACCTAGGCAGTTTCCTTCCGGGTACCCTAGGCTGGCGATCCCCTAGTCCCTCCCCCAGGTAGCTCCTTGGATCACCGAACCTACCTCCATCCTGCCTCAGCCTGCCCCCCCAGGTGGGGGGGGTGCCCAGTCCCCCTCCCAGTCCATTAAAGTGTGCGTCAGGAGGTCCTGGTGTTCTCCATCGGGAGCCTTGTTATGGGATCTGGAGCAGCTGGGTCCCTTCTATGACCGCCGTGGTGGGGTATTTCCATTGTTCTGGTGGGGATGTCGGCACGCTAGGGGAGCCAAGGGGTGGAGCATGTAGCAATGTGTTATCGCTCCAGTTCCCAACCAACGCCCTCCTGCCCCGCTGCCGAGACTCCTGCACCTCCACCCATGTTCACCCAGGTTGCGCAGAGCAGCAGGACGGACAACCCACCCTCCTGGAGGAGCAGAGCAGCCAATGGGCACTTGATCCTCTCCTCCCTCAAACTGTCCCTCCAGTGCCCCAAGTCTGTTTCTGAACTTGGGTCACTGGTGTCGCAAGTGGTAGCTCTACCACTGCATCAGTGGGCCAGTCCCTGCTGCAGAACACAACTTGCATATGTGAGTGCTGTGTCATTCCTGACATCAGGTGACATGAGGTCAGCTTTATTTATCTGAGATGAGGCACGGGAACCAGCCTCACTTGACCTCCCTGGAAGTGGTGGGAGTTGAACCTGGGTGGGTGAGGATGTCCCAGGATGTACTCCCTCGATGAGGGGTTCCTAATGAACTTTGGGCCTAGGTGAACTCCTTCAATGGAGGTTCTGTTAGGTGCACCTGGGTTCAAGAGAGGTGAGTCGGCAATGATTGCCAGAAGCTGGAGTGGAATATAAGGGCATGCAGGAGATGTGCTGCTAAGGCCTGTTAATGTAGGAGAGCTATGAGAAAGTACTAATAAACATGTTCCATCCTAAAATCCAGGCGATACCAGCAGCCACCGAGTCCAGGAGGGTCCTGGGTCTTGGCTGCATGGTGAGTCCGGGAGGGTTCTGGGTCTGGGCTGCATGTTGCTCAGTCGGGAGGGTCCTGGGTCTGGGCTGCATGGTCGAGTCTGGGAGGGTCCTGGGTCTGGGCTGCATGGTCAAGTCTGGGAGTGTCCTGGAGCCAGGCTGCATGGTAAGTCTGGGAGGGTCCTGGGGCTGGGCTGCATGGAGAGTCCAGGAGGGTCCTGGGGTCAGGCTGCATGGTGAGTCTGGGAGGATCCTGGGGCCGGATTGCATGGCACTTTTTTTGGATAAAGGTGTTTATCCACCTGGGCTGACCGAGTGGCTGTTCAGCCCTGTCCCCAGGTGACAGCAGCTGACTGTACTGCCTCTCTCCTTCTGGAGGGGTATTTCCCCAGCAGATTCCCCCCACGGTGGGGCAGGGGTACAGGACTGTCCTCCCACCTAGTGGCGCTCATCTAGAAGTCTCCCCTGTACCCAGTGGAGCAGCAGGGCAGGCCATGGCACCTTGAGCAGAGGTTCATGTAGCCCAGTCCCCCTCCATATTCCTCCTGGTTTTCTCCCAGTTGCCCAGAGCCATGGTGAGGCACAGAAGTGCATGCATGTGGAAGTGCACATGTGCTCTGGAACCGTGGCCTGCTTCCACCCACCCAGATGTGTGTCTGCCCCCCCCCCGTGACGGTGCTACCACCAGACCTCTATTTTGTGGCAGCCAAGACCCAGGAAGGAGAGCCACCCCTATATCCAGGAGGGGATAGCTGCCTGCTGGCCAATTGCTCTGTCTCTAGGCCCTCCCGCTGCCAGCCCCCAGCAACTTGAGCTCATTCCCAAACTCAGGTCACCAGCCTGATGCAACGTAAGGTGCTTTACAGCCTCTCTGCTTTCTGCACCACCAGACTGCCTTCTGCACCACCAGACTGCCTTCAGAACCACCAGACTGCCTTCTGCACCACCAGACTGCCTTCTGCACCACTGGACTGCCTTCTGCACCACCGGACTACCTTCTGTACCACCAGACTGTCTTCTGCACTACTGACTACCTTCTGCACCACCAGACTCGCCTTCTGCACCACTGACTTCCTTCTGCACCATTGGACTGCCTTCTGCACCACTGGACTGCCTTCTGCACCACCAGACTGACTTAACTGCATGGCACTTTGAGGGTAACAGGATATGGAGCTATGAGAAACCTATCCTGGGTGGCTTATTAATGCAGTGTGGGTTACCTGATGCTGGGTACACTCATTTGGTGTGCCACACTGTACTCTGTGTGAGGCCCTAGTAAAAGGGGCAGGGGAGACAGTACTTGGAGAATGGGAGTAGAGCCACTACAAAATCCATATGGTTGAGAAAGATACAGAAGGGTTAGAGATACGGCTTGATCCATGTGTCGGTGACAACTCTCGGTTTCAGTGTACAGAAATGATACTGATAAGCTAATTTGGGGTCCTTGGACTTTTGTTTTGGTGATGTACTGCGCTGTACAAATTTTGGACATATCTCATCAGGTAAAGAGAGTCAAATCAGCACAGGGGAGGATTTAGAGAGAGCCCTGGGGGAAGCCATTAGCAAAATGACCAGCAAGGGGAAGTTTTGATAATGGGGAACTTTAATCTGCCAGATGTAGATTGGGGCATTCTCGCCACAGCTACATCAGCAGGCAGGGCCATCCTCAACTCTATATAAGGGGCATGGAACATAAACCTCCTGGTAGCGTTTACAGTTAGACCGCACTCACTCTTTAGAGGGCAGACTGTCAGCTTTACCCTCGTTTTGCTTCTCTATTATCACTGGCTTTCTATACACATAACTGTTTAATGGGCACTGTAAATGTAACTAGTAAGTACAAATGATTCACTTATCAATTTTGGCTAAATTGGTATTATTTGTCCTGTCGTCCCAACTGAAAATCTCCATGCAATGAGTTTATTTCATCAAGAGGCGTTGAGAACGTAGTCTACCTATAGCAGTGTCCCATTGCACATAAATTAACATGCCCTTTGTAAAAAAAAAAAAAAAACTTTGCTAGCACTAGTTATTCTAAATCTGTGTAGGTATGTGAAATGCAAAACCAAGGGCTAATTCTTGCACAAAATAGTCTGGAAAACTGGTGCCAGAATCCCGTGCATGCACAGTAGCATGCAGGTTAAAGATCCCGCGCGTGCGCGAGCGAGAATGTGCTGCTGCTGAGCATGCGGAGATTTGGGCACCAGTTTTCCAAACTATTTTGCCCAAGAATGAGCCCTCGGTTTTGTGTTTTACATACCGATACAGATTTAGAATAACTAGCGCCAGCAAAGTTTTTTTACAATGGGCATGTTAAATTATGTGCGATGGGACAACGCTTATAGGTAGACTTGCATTCTCGAGATGATCTCTACATGGAATCAAGCTCGGTGCATAGAGACATTCAGTCGACACCAGGACTAAAAATAATACCAATTTAGCCAAAATTGGTAAGTGGAATCATTTGTGCTTTATTTGATATATTATACAGTGCCCTAAACAATTATGTGTATAGAAAGCCAGTGATAGTAAATGAGCTGGAAATGAGGGGTAAAGCTGACAGTGTACCTTTAAGATTCCTTTTATTTATAATGAACAGAAAAACAACATACAGTGTTCAGATACTTGGCCCCATTCTGGGTGCAAAACAATAACAGAAAGGTCTTAAACCCTAGATGCTGCACAAAATAGAAACCAGGAAACTGGAGACAGTAGCAGCGCAATCTCACTTCATCTCGGGTACAAACGAAAGCTAACCAAATAACTCAATGAATAATGATTAGCAGTCAGAAGGTGTTGGAATTAGGCAATTCAGCCAGAAAAATGGAACCCCAAAAAATGGCCTTGAACAGATAGAAACAGAGCAGTGTGGACAGTTTAACTAGAACTGTACGAACCTTTCTGTTGTTGCTTTTGCACCAGCCTAGTAAACTCAACCTGTACTCATGAGCCTTTGGTATTCATGATGCAGTCGGTAGTTTAGCTTTGTTTAACCCCCCATTCATGAACTTTTATGTCTGCATTATTTGGCTTTATTAAACTAGTTGTTTTACTCCATTCATTAAGGGCTATGTCGGAGTAAAAAGACCAAAACGAGTGGGGAGGGAGCCGACCTTTCGACACGGCAGTAGGGATACCACTCATGACGCTGACGACCTGCATTCAGGAATGAGCACAGGTCCCTCAAGAACCAGCACGGGAAGAGGAGGACGGCACATCCCAGAGGGCATTCTTTTTCTCTGGGGGCTGGGGTGGGAGAATAGCCATCTCTGTTGCTATACTGCCACCTTGGGACCAGAGGAGGCAGAATAAAGGAGCGACTATGGAGGGAAGACATAGGCTGGTGCCATGCTATGCATGCTTGCATGCCTGTGCATGTGCACCTGAGCCACCTCCATCTTGAGGGAAGGAAGTAACAGAAGGAGGACCCCCACACCTTGTGCAGCATGACAGCTCCACCATACCTGTATGCCCTGTGCTCACTGACCTGAGTGGTCTCCCTAGACCCACTCAGGCCACTGTGATCCTATGAACTTAGCCTCTTCTGAAGGGCTCTGCTGTGGGGGATAAATCACAAAGGTAACATGAGAAGAAGGTGAGACCGAGGACAAGGTGAGGGATGGGGCTGGGGCAGTAGAGGCTCAAGGGGAGGGTCAAGGGCTGAGGGAGGAAGTGCAAAAAAAAGAGTGGGGAAAACAGAAAATATCTGTGCTAGCCTATCAAACACATGTGGCATGACAGTAGTGCAGTAGGGCTACTTACAGCAAGACTGTTAGACTGCAAAAAAAGTGGTCTAACTTCATAGTGCACATGCCGCACGTTACACAATAAAAGCAATGCATATGTCAAAAGAGTGACGCATACATCATTGTTCTGACATACGGTACAACAATTGACATGAGTGTGTCCAAATCTTTGAAAATTACCCACAGACGTACTTACGCATGTGTAGGGGTGCATGCTGTGTCCCAAATCGGGAAATGCGCTGACGTCACTTTGTTTGAAATTCCAGCCCTTGATGAGTAGCTGGGTAAACTGTTCGATAAATATAGGTCAATAAGCAGAAAACATATGCCTTGCTGCCCCTCTTTAGTGATATCATTAAGTAACAGCCACTTCCCTACAGTAGGGGGCAGGGTTACTTTTAGCGGTGCCCATCATAGCACCGGGTGCCTTGGTTCCATGACTCTGTCTTCAGTGGTGAGGGAGGAGAACTGGGACCATAATAAAAGGTTGAGGTGAGAGGTAGTGAGGTTTACAGTCAGCCATAGAGTCAGGTCCATAGCTCAGGAATCACCAAAGTCTTGACAGGTCCGCATTAACAGCAGCTAGAGGGCATTAAATGGTGGCAAGATCCTGTGTCTGGGGTAGTACAGGAACTCTCCAGCCCCTGCTGCTTGTAACACCACAGAGGGGATTGCTCGATGGCTGTTTGTAGGAGTCTGAATGGGTTCCAGATGGGGGATGACTTGGTGCACATCCTCTATGTTGGGACCCATTGGCTCTTTGCCCCATGGAGGAGGGGTGCCGAGCAGGGGTCCCAGTGCAGGCATTGTCAGCTTAATGGCTGGGTGCCAGGGAAGCTTGGTAGCACTGAAGGGGTGGGCACAAGGATGTCTCACACTGTGGCTAGCTGCAGGACTCGAGCCAGGATGACACAGCTCTCCATTGCACAGGACTCTCACCCTTGATTAGGGCTTCACAGATCCCAAGGGATGTGGGTATCTGCAGCTCGCTCCTCCTGGGCAGAATAGGGGAGTAATGGGACAAAGTCTGGATCCTGGGTGGGTGCCCTCTCCAAGAGTGTTAACTGATGGCTTTTGGGCCTGGAAGAATTCCTTAAAGATGGATACCCAAAGACAGCTACAGAGAGGGGAGAGACAGACATACAGATGCTGAAGGTGATGAGTTCCAGAGAGACCAAAAGTTAAGGTAAACAGTGTTGTCCAGGAAGGCCGAGGGGAGTGAAGTGCCCCCCCCAAAAAAAGTGGGGAAAAAACTGAGAAAATATTTATGCTAGCTTATCAAACACATCTGGCATGATAGTAGCGCAGTAGCACTACTTACAGCAAGATTATTAGACCGCAAAAAAGGTAGTCTAACTTCATGGCGCAGCTGCACGTTATGCAACAAAAGTAATGCATGTGTCAGAAAAAGTGGTGCATGCATTATTGTTCTGACGTAAACTATGGTAATTGTAACAAGTGTGTCCAGTTTGAAAATTACCTACGGAAGTACTTGTGCATTGTACGGGACTTGTGTTCCTGTCCAGCTGACTGTGATGTTCCACAGGTGGGAGATCTCAGAGAAATAGAAGCAGCATCAATGGCGATCTGCTGATGCTAAAGTTAGAACTAATTATGGCAAAACAAGGCTTCTACATGCAGACCCTGTACATACAACTCACTACTAACTGATGATCACTGCTCCCAGCCTTGCTACTTTACAACCAGATCCACAGGCTGCCTGCAGCATGTTATAGTACCATGTGGGAGACACAGAATCAAATCACAATCCCAACTCCTAGTACCTGACCATGTAGCTCTGTGGCAGCCTTGGAGCTAGCAATGCTACTCACGACACTGACGACCCAGGTTCTGGTACGAGCCCATGAGGTTGAGGGTCAGTCAAGGGGAGTAGGACTGAGTGTCCCAAAGGATGTGCTCCTGGGAGGCTAGGCAGTGTTCTCCGCTCAAACCCTGCTGATCCACCTGCCCACCACCTGCTGATACCCAACAGACTGGAGAGGGATTGCCTTGCCTGCCCCCCAAACAAATTCAACATGAAAGGAGGAGAGCGGCCCCGGGACTTCCAGGCAGGTGGGTAAGTAGCAGAGAAGTGGAGGACTGAGCTGCAAGGTAGCCATACTAAAAAGGGAGCATCAGAGAGAAGGAAGATAAAGAAAGTGTAAAATGCATTAAAAAAATTCTATCTTCCAGCCCATGGTCGCAGAAGCCACAGAAGTGTTGTGGAGGTAGCGCACGTGGGCTCGGAGGGGTGAGAGCATGGCCATCCCAAATTAAAAACACCTCATTCAGTGGGTTAGGAGGCATAGGAGAACATGGGTGACTACAGAGCATCCTGTTCCTCCTACAAAAGATAAATGAGGTTGTAGGGAGATAACAGGGAAAGCACCCCAGGAGTGGGTTGTTGAGTGACTCCCCTGCCCACACACACACACACACACACACACACACACACACACACGCATCCTGTCAACCTGCAGACATGCTCAGTGGTCCCCTACTTCCATGCTGGATCTTGTGTCAGTGGTGAGGAGACCTTTAAATACATACATGGGGTCAACAGAGTTGACTGATCAAACCTGTTCAGGTGCAGCGAGGGGTCAGGCACCGGGGGTATGAGTATGAACTGATAGGAGGTACATTTAAAAGGGGTGTAAGGAAGTGTTACTTCACAGAGGAAACAGGCAGGAGGGGAAACAGGAGAAGAAAAAAATCATTTTAAATAGAAGCCCAGCTGGGGCTCTGCATTTTGGCAGGGGCATTTAACCTGGGGCACTTATCCCGGGGCACCTTTCCCCAAATGAACCCTGGAGCACCTGAATGCCCATTTCAGAAGGGCACCAGGAAATCTGGGTACTACAGATTTGCCCTCCAAGAAACATACATGTCCCCAGGTATGGCTAATTTAAAATTCTATGTACTGTACATTTTCTAAACTTCCTAACGCTAATCACTCTAACTGTACACTTTAAATTGCATTCTACACGGAGTCAACTTCACGCTTTGGACTCCTTGCCTTTTTCATCCTGCCTGCTATGCCAAGTTTTTGAAGTGGGCAGATCAAACTCTAACAGGTCAGGGCGCAGGTCCACCCAGCTACATCTTGGAGAGAAAGTGAATTTCGACTACACCAACCACCCAGAGGTGGATTTTCAGGTGATGCCTGGCCAGCGGGTGTTGGGAAATTTAGGGGAAGGGACCCCAGGCCAATTGCCATTAGCTGGAACGTACAACAGTTTAAGGTGACTTGGGAGAAGTACAGGGACATAGTGACTGTGAGCTCAGGGAGTACAGAGGTGGACAACATTATGGGGGGGGGTCTGCATCTGGGTGTTCAGACTAATGGCACTCTGCAGTAGGCTGTAGTAGGTTTAGGTAGCGCAGTACAGACTCAGAAGACTCCCAGTTTTCTTCTGCCTGAAACATTTCCATGTTTCTGTGACTCACTGTGGGTTTTACGTCAAATTAATTATTCATGAGCCTAGCAAGGCTCATGACTGGATTGGTCATTGACATCTTAGAAATTACCGATCCAGCTGCCAACTGACACTGTGTGGCACACACAACTCATGCCACTCCACTCAAAACCTAAGAGAAAGTTAAAAAATATATAAAAATAAAAGTTTCTATTGTGATCAGACTTACAGTAACACCTCAAAGCCGGTTATTTCCATGGATTATTGACTGGCTGGAGTGAGGTAGCCCTCTGCTGTGCCTCAGGCCACTCATCCCCCCAACTGGTCATTAATCCCTCAGAAATGACCAGCTTCTTGATCATTATAGCTTAACTGAAGCCACAGAGAGAAGGAGTAAGCTGACAGGGCCCTGGGAGATGGTCCCTGGTGTCAGGACAGCAGATCAGGGTAGACAAAGGTAACAGTCACTGTGGCAGGACATAGCAAGAGGAGCGAGAAATGGGCATCACTAAACATTATGAAACAGATGCAATATGTGTCTTAACTTGGAAACATGCAATATTTTGCTTAACTGTTTTCATGTGTTACCTGTAGTCATGCATCAGCATCTGCGTAAATGTTAACTATCTTTTGGCAGGAGTTCATTGTAAACAACCTTCCGGGCTTAGTAGAACATCCTGTGAAAATATCTTCAAACAAAATAAACTTGGATTACCTTTGGTTGCTGTACCCATTACCTGATCATACCCTCTAGCCCTGTATCAAGCACCCATCTGTGAGCAATAACAAAACACCCCCCCCTTCCCACAAGTCACACTATTCTCCACACTTTCGGCTGCCTCACTCAGTCCTGATGTGAATTTCAGACCAGATGTGGTGAGAACCGTCACCATGGAAATCTGGCAGCCATCTCTTCCCCAATCATCTGCAGCTAGAATTTCATACTTCCTGTATTTCTCTGGCGCAGTCAGCTAGAAAAAAAAAAAAGTTACTATGGAGACCCAAACCACTGGCTTTATAAATGGAAAGACTGAGTTCCCTGAAGGTTCAATATTCCAGGGGAGAACAGCCAAGAAACGTTTCCATGGAAACTGGTCAACAGGTCTGCGCCAACAATGGTGTCCATTGCTTGGAATCCAGGGAAATGTGTTGCAAGAACTGACATAGCTGTTAAAATGTGCTTCTAAATTGCTGTTCTTTTTCATGTTTGTTATTGTAAATAGTTATAAAGATTGCAATTATCCTGCAAGACAATGTTAGGTCTTAAAACGAGAAAAAAATTCTCCTACAACGGTAGATGTGGAATGTGCCATATTTCTGGGGCACGTGCTGATCTTGTACGGAATTGTCCTGCTACTGATTATAAAAAGGTTTTGGGGTTGGCTCATCACTGCAGTGGTAGTGGTGTCACCCATGATGTCAGAAACCCAGGTCTGGGAACAAGCCCAGGAGTGGGTGTCTCAGAGGGCGTTCTGCTTCTCCACTGAGGGGAGGGCACCATGCACGGCTGCAATATCGCCAGTGACCACAGGTGGCAGAGCAGTTGAAACCGCCAGCATTCTGGGGATGTCACTTCAAAAAGTGAAAAACCCCATAGCGCAGCAGGATAAAGTTTTCACTCCTAAGTCCTGCGGCCCTGACAGGCGGCTTCTTCCTGAATATGATGTACTTTGGTGGGGGGACAGCCTCTGCTCCCAAAAGAAATCCACCATGGAGCTGGAGCAACTCCATGAACCCCCTCTCCTCCCCCATCTCCGAAGGAGAGTAAGTGGCTGAGAAGGGGGTCAGATAAGTCACATCTGGTGTCCCCCAAGGATCAGTACTAGGACCAACACTCTTCTCCATTTTTCTAAATGGCCTCCCCTCTGCATGCTCCCATTCTTCCATCCAAATGAATGCGGATGATACAGTCTTGTATGCATCAAGCCCCTCAACAAACAGCGTGGCATCTCTCCTTCAGGAGGATTTCTCTGCCATCCAGCACTGGTTCAGGTCAAACCAGTTATTTCTAAACCCTAAAAAAACTGTGTTGCTTATGTTTGGCTCCCAACAAAGACTCTCCTGACAAACCCCTTGTCCCCCGTTCAAAACCCTGGAAGGGGCACCCCTGCAGCAATGCACTAGCTATAGATATCTAGGTGTCTGGCTCGATCAGTACCTAGACTTTGCACCTCACATTGACTCCCTGCACAAGAGGCTACTCCCAAAACTGGGTGCACTTTATCAAAACAAGAACTGCCTCCCCACGCAAACGAGGCTCGCCATTGTCCAAAAAATGATACTTCCTGTACTTGACTATGGCGACATAGTAGACACTATCGCACCGGTGTCCACCCTGGCAAGTCTAGACACCCTATTCCACTCCTTCTGTCGTTTCATCCTCGACTGCCCGCAATCCACTCACCACTGCACTTTATACAGCTCCCTCACCCTGCCATCCCTCCAAGATCGCAGATTAATAAACTGCGCTAGGTTCGCTGCCAAATACTGGTCCCTCTCCCTCTCTCCCTACCTGGAATCTACTCTATCCCAACAACATCCTCCTCCGTACTCCCTAAGTGGCACAGACCCTGGACTACTCCACGTCCCACTTATGCGCACTACCAAAGGTCAGGCAGCTTTCAAATACAGAATCCCACAGCTATGGAATGCCCTACCCACCCCCATCAGACGCGCAAAATCCCCATCATCGTACTCGACTACTCAAGGCTCATTTCTCCTCCAACTGCTCCTGCTAAGCTAACCGTTCTCTACTAAAATGTGTTATACAGTCGTAGGTGATATTGTATATCTGTCCCTGTCTGTAAATTCCTGACTATGGTTGCCAGGAGTAAACTTGTCTGTATTCTAATACTGTATTGTATTGTAATGTACAAATTATACGCTATGTACTGGGCTTTGGCCCCCAGGTCACATCTGGAATCGAGCACGTTGCTCAGTATGCCTTCCTGGTAAATCGCGTAAATAAATAAATAAATAAGACTGGTAGGCATTTGGTAGGATGGGGCAGCACCAGTAAAAGCAGACAATGAGAATTTGGGAGAAAAAAAGGTTGGGGAGAATACTGTTTATTGTTTGGAAGGCAGTGTAAGCACAGTGGTAAAAACACAGAACTGTGAGCTGCCTAGAGACCCGAGTCTGAAACAGAAGACTGCTGCTGATACTGACTCACTCTATGACCCTGAGCAAGTCACCTGACCTTCCTGTCCATAACATTTCTGTCATTTCTGTCTAATCAATCCCTGTGTTGTTTGACTCCCTGCGCGCACAAAATAGCAGCAACTTTCTCTTCCCTTCCCTGGATTGTAAAAGGCTTTGGGATACAGTCTGTGCATTAAAGGTGCTAGATAACCAAATTCTTTCTCTTTTTAAGCTATTGGTTCTAATTCACTGAGCAGGGATATCACAATATCAAGTTTGGAGTACCTCAATAGCTGAGTAAATGCTCATCATTATATATTATAGTACTTTGTAATGTTTCTAAATTTAGGACAAAGGGTGACAAATGGATTGGGAGGAGGGAGGCGGATTAGGGTCTCAGTTGCACCCGGAGAGGGACACACGGTTGCAGCAGCGGAGGATGAAGGTGTGAAAGTGCAGACAGTATCTTGTGATATTGTTTTTTTTTTAACAGTGATACATTATCATCGGTGGAAAATCTCATGACATATCATCCTACTGAGTTATCGTAACATCCCTGTCACAGAGCCTACAACTCCTGTCATAAGAGAGTTTTGTGGCAGTGGGGAAACAGACAACCTGCAGGAGATAGCATTGGCCTTTGGCTGCAGGATCTGGGTTCAAATCCCAAAAAGTGGGCTGAATTGTATGGGGCCTCGGCTCCATTTCCCACAGACAGAAGTCCCTTCATCGTTAAGTCATTGTATGAAGCCTGGTACTTTTGCCATGTCAAGCACAAAAGAGACACAGTGGGCAGTGAGCCACCAAGGTCATGGCTAGCGCTACCTAGCAGGATCATTAGTGTGTTTGTCGGTCTCTACTAATTTCTCCTGGGTAGCAAATCATTGTACAAATAAAGATCGTTTGGAGCCCCTGATATTTTTCTCTCGAGGGGTAATTTTTCTACTCGAGAGCCCTGGTCTGATGTGTGCCACTCTCCTGTTTTGTTTGAACAACTACACTCCTGCTAGTAGGACCCAGCACTCCTGTGGAAGGAAGCAGGGCATGAGTGGAGCCATGAGTGCTGGTGCAGAGAGAGGGAGCCCTCCAACTGCAGCCCTTGGCACACATGAGAATGACTTCTAAGCAGATGGAAACAGCAGCCAAACTGCCAGTATATCTGGTAATTACTGTATTACAGTTGCAACGCATTGAAATTAATGCATAACCGTATATTATGAACGCATACAGTAACATGACATTGCCACTTAGGAAAGAGAAGGAGGCTTCTGACAACTCCCTCCACAACAGGTTCTGCCAGATTCTGCTGCCAGTTCTTCTACTGAGGGAACCCCAGGGCAAGGATTTCTGCAAGTGAGCTTCAGCTGGCGGATTCTGTCCCGTAAGGGAACAGTACACAAGTCAGGAGCTGTCACTTGTAGTGACATGTTTAAGTAAGATAGCAGACAGAGGAACAGCTGACAAAAACAGCCTGACATTTCTGAAGAAACTGAATCCTCCCTCCATAATGTTGGACACAATTCTGTTTAGATATGATAGTATTTATTTATTTAAAAGTTTTACCAGGAAGGCATACTGAGGAGACAACTGCTCATTTCCAGATGCGTCCGGGGGGTTGGGGGGTGACTGGACATGGGAGAAAAACATTTGTATGCAGAATTTTTGTACAAAGTAAAACATGTGCAGCAAATTACATAAAATGTAATACAATGTATATACAGCAATTAGGACTATACCACATAATATACACAGCAAGTAACACGGGATGTGTGATGTCAGCAGAGCCGGGTAGCCCGGTAGCTATTGTTGCTGCCCCATTTTCTTAATGACCATGGAAATTAAGCTGACACCAGGATCACTCTCCCCTAGTCTCCATCTGCTCTGACTGCTTCTCACTACCTGACATTGTAAGTCTCCATTTGTGACATTATTTTCTGTCCCTGTGGAAATGATTATTAGGTCACAAGCAGCACAGGACTTGGCTGCCCAATCTAAACAAGCAGCCAAAACCAGATGCACTCTAGGGGACTGTGTTCCTGTTTCCAGGTTAATATGCAGATATAATAACGAAGGTGGTGAATACAGAAAATAAATTATGAAATGTCAGCTGAAATGCATCAAAACAGCGTCTTCTTCAAAATCTCCCCTCAGATGTGAGCGTTCTTCAGCATGACATTATTTGTACCCCAGGCAGGTTTTAGGGCTCTTTTTTATGCAGCTTAATGAGTCAAGAAAACGTTTATCCCAGTCATGGGATCTGTGTGGGGGAGAGAGAGAGAGAGAGAGAGAGAGAGAGAAAGAGAGAGAGAGAGAGATTCCACCCCACACTGAGGGAGAACAAAGTGCTGGTGAAAGGTGAGGGAATGAGAGCACTGGAGAGTGAAGCCCTCAGTTTATCCACAGGGACAGGGACAGTGTCGGGCAAGTGCAGTGCAGTGTAACCCACACTGTGATGGATATAGTGTTGGTGAAAGGGGAGGGACTGAGAGCACTGGAGAGTGAACCCCCCTGTTAATCCACAGGGACAGGTACAGCGCAGGGCAACCCACACTATGATGGATATAGTGCTGGTGAAAGGTGAGGGACTGACAGCACTGGAGACTGAAGCTGAGTTACGTATCATAGTTACCTTGTGTATCATGGTTGAAATGCTAACAATAAAATTTGTTATTTTACCACAAATCTTACTATCCACTGTGGGTGCTGTTTACAATTAATCTTACTATTGTAGGTGCTATTTATGACTTCCTTGTATATTACAATGCCTTGTGCTTTGTGGTCAACATGTGTTACCCTGTATGTGTTATTGCACGAATGTGTGAAATACTATACTATTTCTCAGAGATATTTATATGATATTCAGATAGCTGGCTTCAGCTTGGCTGTCGCTTGTATTACTCATACCTAAACTTCAAAATGCTTCTGGGCCTTGTTAGCTTATCAAGGTTCCTTATCCACTGGCTTTGCCTGAATTGATCCAGGTCTTTGGGAAGTGGCTGTCCCGATATCAAAGCCCCCTGTTTATCCACAGGGCAGGCACCGTGTGGGGCAGATACAGGGCAGGCTTCTAATGTTGTGCTGTATTTAGTATTAGTGAAAGGTGAAGGACTGACAGCACTGGAGACAAGCAATCTCTTTACATATGGGGACAGGTACAGTGTGGGGGCAGGTACAGCACAGGCTCCCCCACACTGTGGTGTATTTAGTATTAGTGAAAAACGACACTGGAGACTGAGGCCTTCTGTTCATCCACTGGGAAAGTGGAGAGTGAGGCAAATACAGTGCAGGTTTCCCCACGCTGAGATGGATTTAGTACTGGTGAAATGTCAAGCCTTTTGGTGGGATTTATATTTTGAGGGTCCCGGACTCGGAAAAAGAAATATGGGGTCCTAAATAACATCTTGAGATTCCCCCAGAATTTTGTGAGGGTCTCGGAAGAAGAGTGGCATCATCATCATTGCCCCCATCTCAACTGCCAAATGACACAAAGTGTTGAAAACTATGCAAAGAATACCTTGTGAAATGCTATTTCTTGTCTAGTTTACAAGTACCAGTCTGCCATTCCCCTTCTTTTAATATTTGTTAAACCTACCCTTCCTACCCAGTCCTTTAGTAAACAGCTCACACCCGCCCGTCTGTGTCACGGCACCCCCTCCTTTAATAAGCCCCCCACCCATCTGAGTGCCACGTCTCTCCCTGCCCAGCCCTTACTTACTGATTTTAGGACTCGTCACTTAATTATCAATACACGTCATAAAGGCTTGTGCTGTGCGCCTATCCTCAGCTTTCCTTTCTCACCTCCAGCTCCGAATGCTGGTAATCTAGTTGGCAAGAGGAAGTCCTAGCCAATGAAGCCCGCTTCATGGGAGTGCACATCAGGTGCAAACATGTGTGCTGTACTGCTCCTTGAGCATAAAGGATAGGGGTACCCACGTCCCTGAGAGCCCTGACAGAGAGGGACTGACAGCACTGGAGACTAAAGTCATCTGTTTATCCACAGGGACAGGTGAAGTGTGGGGCAGCAACAGTACTGGTTACCCTGCACTGTGATGCATTTAGTGTTGGTGAAAGATGAGGGACTGACATCACTGGAGACTGATGCCCTCTGTTTATCCACAGGTACAGGGTGGGTAGGTAGGTACAGAATAGGCTTCACCACACTGTGATGTATTTAATGCTTAAAGATACCAACTTTCCAAGGCCTAAAACTGGGATGGTCCATCCTGACCATGAACACCCCCTTCCCATCGTGTCACTCCCACGGGCACTGCCGCAGACAACACCAACCACAATCAATTACATTTTGCTGCTTGTTCTGGACATGCTGCCCCACAGTAGCATCAGAAGCAAACATCCACATTAAAACAATACATCATTCTGCTGAAGCAAGTTCCAAAGCATGATGTACAGAAAGTTCATTAGAAGCAAACCTAAGTTAAATTGTGATCAGACATTCGAGTTGCACGTATTGCTCCCCCTGACAGTCCCATCCAACACCATTTACACTCACCTCATTTGCTGAGCAAACTTCACTTCAGTGACTCCCACCACTACACCAGATTGTTTTCACACACTTCCATACAGATGATCAGGATCAAGTACCTTGGTTTACTGCTGCCGGTCTCTTCTCTGTCTGGAGTCCCACTCAGCTGCTGGCAGGCAGACGTCCACATGTGCTTGTTTGCACTACTACTCAGGCTACTCTAATAGGAAGGAACATGCTTTACTGTGCTTCCACTGACATGCTTGTGGTGTAACACAGGCTCAGGGGTTGAAGTTGCAAACTGCTCTCCAGCCCGAGCAGCGTCACAGTGGTGCTGATATAACTGTCACTCACGGATTAGCAGTCAGCAAAAAAAAAAGGGACAAAACTGGGACAAGTAAATGTAACTCACCCTTACAAATGGGGGTTCCCGAAAAGTCTTCCTCGAGCTTGCCTAAATGCTCACTGCCAGGCTGGTGTCCTGCATTTTAGCAGTTTAAATGTGATTGCCAGAGAGTGCCTGTATAGCCTCTATGTACTGTCTCTTTAAGAGCTGCCTGGATTGCAGTCATAAGTAATCTGAGAAGGAGCTCTGTTGAAAGATGTAACTATTTGCTGAAAATCATTTAGAGTGATTTAGAGTGATAATGATAATGTAGTTTGTCTAACCTGCCTTCTTTTCAGCAAGGACTGTTTTGTTTATCTCCACTGTCTTGGTCCTGGACTGCGAATTGGACCAATCAATACTGGTGGGACCTAAAATGGAGCAGTCTGGAGTCAAAATCTGTAGGAATTGTAGTTTTGGGCTTTTTGCGCCTTTTTGCACCTGAAAGAGGAGACTTTGTTGTGACTGACAGGAGGATCAGCCAATCGAACCTTTTGGATCTTGGGGAATTTGCCAGGCTGCTGCTGCTAGTTTCAGTTTTGAGCTGAGAAATGAAGAAGTAACAGCTCAAGTGATTTTGAGCAGCAGTTCTGTGTAGTTTTGCATGGGAGAACTGTGAAAGGGCTGAGTTTTGGTCTGCCTGTCTCCCTGCTGTCCCTGAGAGGGAAAATAGAGTTTATTCGGACTGAATCAGAGTTGTAAAGACTATTTATGCCACTGGACTGTGACCAGGCTTTAACCTAAAGAAGACTGAAGATTTGCTGAATGCGATCGGCCTGTCAGGATTTCCAGCTTCTTTTGAATCCCCGGTTTGTGCAGAGACTTTGCGATCATGACCGGAGAGCAGTTTGCCTGTTACAGTAAAATTTCCTTACATGTAAATGTGCTGTGTATTGAAAGTGGGTCGTGATTTGGTTCCCCACTGTGTGAACTGTGTTCTGCTTGCCGGTACCATTGAATCATTTACATGTTAATGTGCTGTGTCTTGAAAGTGGGTCGTGATTTGGTTCTCCACTGTGTGAACTGTGTTCTGTAACTGGAAGCTTTATCCAGGCTAATCGGACTGAATCCGTGTTCATCTCCATTTGGCCTGGGCATGCCACGCTGGCCCTGCCAGACTACCCCACCCACTGCACAGAGAAAGCCACTGACGAGAGAACTGCCTGGGGATCAGCCACCTGCTCCATGCTTGAACAGGAACAATGCCTCGGAGAATTGTTTGGGCCCTGCATCTCCTGACACTCCAGATTAACCAGCTGCTGTCTCGATTTTTGTCCAGCCTGTGTCTAGTCTTGGGTATCATGAATAATCATCAGGTTAGCTCCCTGCAACAACAAACTAATATAAAGTGTGTCATCTGATTGTGTTGTTTTCTTTTCACGAACTGAGCCCTCTGGCTGTGGATTACAAATAGTGTGTATTGTGCATGTTGTTTTCTTCCCTCAGCTCGATAAGCTCAGGGTGGACAAGGCAATGGGACCTGATGGCACACATCCCAGGGTACTAAAGGAGCTAAGGGTGGAACTAGCAGAGCTATTATCAGAACTGTTTAGTGAGTCTCTGAGCATAGGAGAGGTCCCAGAAGACTGGAGAAGGGCTCATGTGATCCCTCTCCAAAAGAGTGGTAGCAGGGAGGAGGCAGGGAACTACAGACCAGTCAGTCTTACCTCAGAAGAGGGCAAGATTATGGAAACATTCCTTAAGGAAAGGATAGTGCAACACCTGCCATCCATAGGAGCACATGATCCAAGACAGCATGGGTTTACAAAAGGAAGGTCCTGTCAAACTAATCACATAGATTTCTTTGACTGGGTAACCAGAGTGGTGGACCAAGGGGGAGCAGTTGATGTTGTCTACCTTGACTTCAGCAAATCTTTCAATACTGTTCCACATAGAAGTTTGATTAATAAGCTGGGTAGGCTCGGGGTTGGTCAGACGTTAGTCAACTGGGTGGCAAACTGGTTGACGGGCCAACAACAGAAAGTGGCAGTAAATGGTATACAGTCAGAAGAGATTCAAGTCACAAGTGGGATACCTCAGGGATCAGTCTTGGGGCCAGTCCTCTTCAATATCTTCATCAGTGACATTGCAGATGGACTGGAGGGTAAGGTTTGTCTGTTTGCAGATGACATCAAGATCTGCAACAGAGTAAATGATCCAGAAGGGGTGGGCAGAATGAGAAGAGATCTGGATAAACTAGCAAAATGGTCGGAAAAGTGGCAACTGGGGTTTAACGCAAAGAAGTGCAAGATCATGCACATAGGGAAGAGAAACTCTGAAGCCACCAATAGGCTGGGAGGGGAGTTGCTGGCAGTCACAAGGGAAGAAAGAGACTTGGGCATCATCATCACCGATGACCTGAAATCATCCAAGCAGACCACTAATGCAGTAGGTAAGGTAAGAGGGATGTTGGGGTGTATTAGTAGGGGTATCACAAGTCGGAAGAGGGCGGTAATAATTCCTCTTTACAAGACACTGATTAGGCCCCATCTGGAGTACTGCATGCAGTACTGGAGGTCACACCTTCACAAGGACATTAACCAAATTGAGGCAGTCCAGAGAAGGGCAACCAAAATGGTGCAGGGACTGCATCAGAAAACATATGAGGACAGATTAACTGAGCTCAATATGTATACCCTAGAGCAAAGGAGGGAGAGAGGTGATATGATTGAAACATTCAAACACCTTAAGGGCATTAACAAGGTGAAACAGCAACATGTTTCAATATAAGAAAAATAGCAGGACAAGAGACACAGCAGGAGATTAAACGGAGGCCAATTAAGGGGTAATGTGCGGAAGTTCTTTTTCACAGAAAGGGTGTTGAATGCATGGAATGGCCTACCTCAGGAAATGGTGGATATGAATACAGTGCAGGGCTTCAAAGAGGCATGGGAAGGCATAAGGGAGCAATACAGAAGAGTATGAATTGATAGGTCATTGACAGAGCAAAGGCCAAAGGCACATTCATAAGGTAGACAAGAAAATGGGTAGACTGAATGGGCCTTGCAGTCCTTATCTGCCGTCAACTTCTATGTTTCTATGTTTCTATGTTTCTATGACAGGGCCCCAACCAGCTGCAATGTTCCTGGCTAGCCCACCATTCTCCATCAGGGTACCCAGAGTGTGTGACTGTTTATGGACCCTGAAGTGCATGCATAACTGTTTGACTGATAGAGCCTTTAAAAACATTAACCTGATTGCGAACACTCTTCCCTTGTTCAAGACCCTTAAATAAATCAGATCTAACTCTTTTTTTGCATTTACCCTGACTGTGGTTCCAGTTTGTGCAAGAGTACTGTACTGCTGTTATTTGCTGTGTATAACCTTGTTTTACAGGGGGTCGCCAGGGCCGGGCCAGAGGAAAGCCCTGCTGGTAAGTGCAAACAGTGTGGGTACTTCTGTGGTGTATTACCAACGCTTACCTCTGGGTGGAGGCACCCATTTCAGAACTCAGGCCCCTTAACCTGCTACTAGCCAAGCAGGCGGGTGTAGTAGCCCTTGGGATAGTGCCAACTAGGGGTTACATAAAATCCAGGACAAAAGTGACATTTTACAAAAACTGTGGGGGCACTGGGACATGCTACCTAAAATAAGGAGTGTCAAGGAAAAAGAGGGACTGTTGGTAGCTTTATCAATGCTGCTGAAAGGTGAGGGACTGACAGCACTGGAGGTTAAAGACCTCAGTTTGCTTCAGGAACATGCAGAGTTTGGGGCAGGTACCGTGCAAGCTTCCCAGCTCTGTTATATACTTAGTACTGGTGAACGGTGAGGGAATGACAGGACTGGGAACTAATGCCCACTGTTTATTAGCAGGGACAGGTAATGTACAGGCCTCTTACTGTGATGGATATAATGCTGGAGAAAGGTGAGGGACTGACAGCACTGGAGAATAAAGCCCTCTGTTAATTCACAGTGGCAGGTATGGTGCAGGCCCCATACTGTACTTGATATAATGCTGGTGAATGGTGGGGGACTGACAGCACTATAGACTAAAGCCCTCTGTTTATTCACAGGGATAGGGACAGTGCAGGCTCCATACTGTGCAGAATATACTGCTGGTGAAAGGCGAGGGACTGACAGCACTCATTTCCTCTGTTTATTCACAGGGACAAATACAGTGTAGGCCCCATACTGTGATGGATACAGTGCTGGTGAATGGTGAGGGACTGACAGCACTGGATACTAATGGCCTTTGTTTATTCACAGGGACAGGAACAGAGCAGGCCCCATACTGGACTGGGTATAATGCTGGTGAAAAGTGAGGGACTGATAGCACTATAGACTAAAGCCCTCTGTTTATTCACAGGGACAGGTACAGTGCACGCCTCACACTGTGATGTATATAGTGGTGGTGAGAAGTGAGGAACTGATAGCACTGGAGACTAATGCTCTTTGTTTATTCACAGGGACAGGAACAGTGCAGGCCCCATACTGGACGGGATATAATGCTGGTGAAAAGTGAGTGACTGACAGCACTGGAGACTAAAGCCCACTGTTTATTCACATAGACAGGTACAGTGCAGGCCGCATACTGTGCTGAATATAGTGCTGGTGAAAGGTGAGGGATTGACAGCACTAGAGACTAATACACTCTGTTTATTCAAAGGGACAGGTACAGTGCAGGCCCATACTGTGCTGAATATAGTGCTGGTGAAAGGTGAGGGACTGAGATCACTGGAGACTGAAGCACTCTGTTTATTCTCAGGGAGAGGTTCAGTGCAGGCCCTATACTATGATGGATATACTACTAGTGAAAGGTGAGGGACTGTCAGCACTGGAGTCTGAAGCCCGCTGTTTATTCACGGGGACAAATACAGTGTAGGTCCCATACTGTGATGGACATAGTGCTGGTGAAAGGTGAGGGACCGACAACACTAGAGACTAAAGACCTCTGTTTATTCTCAGGGAGAGGTACAGTGCAGGCCCCATTCTGTGATGGTCATAGTGCCGGTGAAAGTTGAGGGACTAACAGCACTGGAGACTGAAGCCCTCTGTTTATTCACAGGGACAGGTACAGTGCAGGCTGCATACTGTGCTGAATATAGTGCTTTTGAAAGGTGAGGGACTGACAGCACTGGAGACTGAAGCCCTCTGTTTATTCACAGGGACAGGTACAGTGCAGGCCCCATACTGGACTGCATATAATGCTGGTGAATAGTGAGGGACTGACACCACTGGAGACCAAAGACCTCTGTTTATTCACAGGGACAGGTACAGTGCTGGCCCCATTCTGTGCTGAATATAGTGCTGGTGAAAAGTGAGGGACTGACATCCCTGGAGACTGAAGCCCTCTGTTTATTCTCAGGGAGAGGTACAGTGCAGGCCCCATACTGTGATGAATATAGTGCTGGTGAAAGGTGAGGGACTGACAGCACTGGAGAATGAAGCCCTCTGTTTATTCACAGGGACAGGTACAGTGCAGGCCCCATACTGGACGGGATATAATGCTGGTGAAAAGTGAGGGACTGATAGCACTATAGACGAAAGCCCTCGGTTTATTCACAGGAACATGTACACTGCAGGCCCCATACTGTACTGAATATGATGCTGGTGAAAGGTCAGGGACTGACAGCGCTGGAGACTAATGCACTCTGTTTATTCATAGAGACAGAGACAGTGCAGGTCCCATACTGTGATGCATATAGTGCTGGTGTGAGATGAGGAACTGACAGCACTGGAGACTAAAGCCCTCTGTTTATTCTCAGGGAAAAGTTCAGTGCAGGCCCCATACTGTGATGGATATAGTGCTGCTGAAAGTTAAGGGACTGGCATCTCCGGAGACTGAAGCCCTCTGTTTATTCTCAGGGAAAGGTTCAGTGCAGACCCCATACTGTGAGTCCGAGCCTGAAAGGGTATACCTCTTGTCCATAGGAGGTATGGAATTAGAGTTTAGAGATTTTAAATGTCTGTTTCCCAAAAGATTTATGGAGGGAACAGACACTCTCCTGGACTCTGGGATGTCCATCATCTCAACAAAATCAGGCTCCTCCTGATCCTCTACTGCTTGTTCCACAGGAAGCTGGAGGGTTTCAGCCACTTTCTTGTAAAACATAAAGTGGGAAGGGGACTCAGAAAGCCTAGGAGGAGAAACACCTGAAGGTCAGTCTGGGGAGATGTCCGGGTCAATAGGCACATCCAGACTTTCATAATCACCATCATCATCATCTTCATACTCTCCCTCCTCCTCCTCCTCCGGTTCATAAAATTCTTCTAAAGTATAATCCGGAACCAGGGGAACCAACCGAACCGAGCCCCTGACAGATGGTGCCGGTCCGGCCGGAACAGTTAGCGATTGAACTATCCTTATCGCTTTGGCTATTTCATCAGCGGTCGGAGAAAGAACTTGTGTATCCGAACGGATGATTTTCCCTTTTCTTTCTTTAACAAGGAACCGACTCTCCTCAGAATCGGTTCTCCTTTCTCGAAAGTTTTGCCTGATCGAGGCCACTTCTGGTTCGGTCGAACCGAACAGGCTGCCAACGGGTCAGCGGACTTCTTGGCCTCCCTTTCCGCAGTCTACCTACTCTCTTATCCAGGGTAGCTTTGGGAAAACTTTTACAAATTTGGCAGTCTGAATTGAGGTGGTCAAACCCCAGACAATAAACACAGCTGGTGTGGGGATCAGCCTTAGCAAAGGCTTCCCCACACACACTACAGTGTTGAAACCTAGTGGGCCCAGTTTTTTTCTTGGGTTTCTCAGACATGGCCAATCCTAACCACAACTTACCCTTTTTTCGGCAATCCGCCAGGCAAGACACCCCTATCGGTTCCTGACCGTGTTACGGTCTTGGAAAACAATTAAACTGCTTTTTTTAGAACCGACACGGGACCGTTACTACACTTACTAAAAACAGAAGTTTTTAACACAAACCTGATCGGTTCAAACTTGTTTACAAGTTCACACAGAAACTAATCTGAAACCTATCTAGTACTCACGGTACCACAGACAGAGACTTAAACCGACAGGTTCAGTAGCAGAAATTTGGTAGAAACCGGCGAAAAACAACAATTTAACCAACTTTTTTGAACCGAGCTAAGAAGAAATCTCCGGAGCGACTGTTCAGTGAGGCGGAGTAAAGAATCTGACGGTTGGAGTTTAAACAACAGCAGACAGAGGCTTCAACCGAGCTCGAGCTCAGCGTTCCATGCCCTGCATGGAAAGTTAACTCTTTGTTCTCCGGGGCAGTTCAAAGGTTGGTGATCACTGCAATAGTCAGAATACAGCAAGACTTCATGTTGTTTGAAAACTAGCTGACATCCAGTTCTGCAGGCACTTAAGTAAAATAAGATTTCATGTTATGAAGAAAAACACAATATTTGATCTGTAATATGTTAAGTTTAAAATGGACATTCATTGACTTCAAATTAAAATGCAACAACTGGGGAGTTTTATTTCTTTAAATTCATCTTTATTGAAACAATAGGGTAAGGTATGACACTTATAAATCACACACAGTCTCTTCACAGTCAACTCATTCTATATATAATTTGTTCAGTACATTTGATCTAATTCTGGTCTTAACAATCACATTGTCTTTCTTATACATCTACAGATAACCTTTGGCTTCCTCACCCGTAATACTTTAAATCTTGTGGGTCTGAGTTATCTAGTCGGGTCCCTTCCCCCTCTGCACTCCCACGTGCCCCTGCCCCCGTCTTCTCCCCAGGTCTGGTCCTGTGGGTCCTGCCGTGCCAGCTCCCCTCCAAACGATCCATTCTGTCCATCTAGGAATGAACACATGTAATTTTAAGTTTACCTTATATGTTAGTTCTTCCATGCTTTGGATCTCTTGGATTATCGCTAGCCATTGATCAAAGGTGGGGTGTCTTCCTAAGCCAGCACCAGGTTATTGCCTTGTGCACTGCCCCACCATTATGTTCCTGAGATTTAGTCTAGCTGCTCCACGGATCCCCATTGGCAGTAGGCCCACTGGAAACTGGGGGAGATCCAGGGTCTCGTCTAGTGAAAATATTTCTCTCAAGGTCACTTGAATCCTCCCCCACAAAGACTGGAGGGCTGGGCACTGCCAGAATATATGAGAATGGTGTGACCTGGGCTCTGTGCATTTTCTCCAGCATTCTGTTGGGTAGTCACCATTCAATTTGTTTTGGATTACTGGTGTGTAAAAATATCTTGTTTTTATTTTCCATGCAAACTCCCGCCAGCCTGCTAGGGGTACAGTGAACACCGAGGATGCCATGAGACCCAGCATCCGTAGCATCGAGACAGCTCGAACCAAGCTGTTTTTTCTGATGTATCGGGCCATCTGTAGGATATCACTCCTTCTGTCCTCTGGGAGAAAAGCTTTCGCAGAGGAGGTATCCAGAACAGTTCCTATGAAAAAGGAGTTTCTGGAAGGGCTGCAACTGCGATTTGTTGCAATTTAGCAGGACTCCCATGGACGTGAGGAAGTCTGAAGCCTTGGCTATGGCGTCCAGAGTTCCCTGTCTGGAGGGGCTTGCTAGAAGCCAGTTGTCTAGATATGGGAACACTAGAATTCTGATCTTCCTGAGATGTGCTGCGAGAATTAGCGGCACCGAGGACAGCCCAAAGGGCAGGACTCTGAACTGATAATGTTGAATCAACGCACAAACCTTAGGTATTTGTGGTGCTTTGGATGTATAAGAATGTGTTGGTAGGCATCCTGCATTTCCAGGGAGGCTAGCCAATCGTGTTGATGAATCAAAGGTAGAAGGGTACCTAGAGATATCATCTTGAACTTTTCCTTGTGAAGGAATTTGTTTAACTTTTTGAGATCCAGAATGGGGCGCATGCCGCTACTTTTCTTCGGAACTAGAAAGTAATGGGAGTAGAAACCTGTGTTTCGTTGGTCTGGTGGAACTACTTCTACTACCCTGTTGTTCAGAAGGCCTTGTCCTCGGAAGCAAGAAGGTCTGACTGTACTGTCGACAGCCAGGGCTGTCATTTGGGGAGATGATCGGAGGGGTTTCTAAAGATTGAGCAAATACCCTTGCGCATTATCCGGAGGACCCACTTGTCTGATGTTATAGACTTGACCGGACATAGAACTGAGTGAGACATCCTCACACCCTGAGGAAGAGTGCCCTCAGGCAGTTGAGGGTGGAACCAGGGCCAAGAACCAGTAGCACTGGGCGCTTTGGGGCCTTGTGCCTTCTGCTGCGTTTTCTTTTATGGCTGCAGGCTGTGGTTTTTGTTAAAACCTTCCCTGCCTTTGCCCCGGAAGGACTGACGGTTCTGAAATTGACGCTTGTTGGCACCTTCCCCCCCCCACCAAGATGGTGCGGGTCGAGCTGTTTTTTTTTTAAATCATGTTTTATCCCCTCCTCGTCCTGCCAGCCCTGAACCTTCGGGGCTGCTAAGAAATCATCCTCCTGCCCGCCTCACCACTTCCACCTCCGTGTCCCCATGGAGCCTTGGATTACCCCCAGGTAGACAGGGTAGCATTCCTAACGCCTGTAGCTACTTACTGTTTTGTCAGTCTGAGGTGGCAGGGCGAAGGGGCACATCGGAGGCATGCTCCAAGCAGCCTGTCTTCCCAGTCTTGGCAGGCATTTTCCCTTTTTCTCCCACCCATACAGTGTATGACCCAGACGTCAAGGTGTTGATCGCCAACATCACACTGTTGCATAGCAGCCGCCCATCCCCTGTTGTAAAGGGCTTGTAATAATCTGAGCCTCTACTTGGAGTCATACAAGAGTGCAGACTATGGCCTCAACCCTCCCCGGAGTAGGCGAGCTGTCGTGGGATGCTCAAGCCTATCTCCCCCCCGGCCGACCCACCAGCGACTTGAGTCCACTCCCGAATGGTAGAGCTGTTTTAATGGCTGACCTAGTCTTCTGGGTGGCTCCAGAGCTTGTTCCACCTGGGGTTCAAACAGATACATACAGTCGAAGGGTAAGGCCATGACCTGCTGCTGGGCATCATTCGTGAAGCCCGAACTACGTAGCCAAGAGTGGCGACAGGTACAAATGCCCGCCGCCACCGCTCGAGAAGCAGTATCGAAAGCGTCCATTGCAGCTTTAACCTGTTGGTTATTGGACCCGATACCCCTGCTTATGGTGTGAAGTAGCTCTGAATTAGTTTCCGACACAGGCAGAGCTTCTACCATTTGCTTGAGCGAATGCTAAAGGACATACCCGTATTGAGAAAAATAGCCCTAGTAGCTGGCAGTACGCATACACAGGGTGGAGGCTGCAAAGACTCTCTTACCTAAGGTGTCTATCTTACGAGATTCTTTATTTATAGGCCGGGCTGTAGATGCCTAAGGAAAGATGGCCTTGTCATTCTCTGCTAAGACTACAATGGGATCAGCAAAAGCTTGTGAGGCCAATATGGGTCGATCCTTGGGAGCAGCATACTTCCTATGTATGACGTGAGCACGGAAGGATGAGCAGGATTGTTTCCATACCATCTAAGAAAGGGTCTCAAAGAGGGTTGTACCGGAGGAATTAAATCCATAGGGATCTCTGGGATATATAGGTATTGGAGTCTTAAAAGCCTCCCAGGATTGATTTCTGTAGTCTAGAGACAAAGAGTGGAATTAAAATTTTCAGCAGAGACTTACAGGAAAGGTCTTCGACCACAGGTTCTGCAGCAGGATTGATCCCTGCTCCTTCAGCATCATCACCCAGATGTAGATCTGGGTGAGGTGCAAAATCATCTCCTGACAGTCCAGGGGGACTGTACGGACAGGAAAGGAGTGAAAATCAGAATGAAAATTAGAAGAGGAAAGAATCGGGACTAAAAGCCCTGGAGGCTGGATGGCGCCGCACTGCCATTGGCGCCTGACAAAGAACACGAGGCCAAACCTGAAGGGAAGTCGGCGCCCATCAGAAACAGCTCACACACGTGTGCCGTGGACAGCACCAACAGAGCCCCTGCACCACGGATGGCGCCGACAGAGTCCCGGTGCCGCAGACGGCAGCAACAAAGCCCTTGGCACCACGGACAGCACCGACAGAGCCCCTCGGTGCCGCCGGACAGCCGCAGAGTCTCCCAACGTTCTGAAAACTGCAATTTGAAGGAAAATTAACAGGAGATAGAGGCATCAGTGTGGACCCCTGCACCGCAGCCATGGGGGGACAACTAAGCACGAGTCAATGGCACAAGAAGGCGCCGCGTGACTAGGAAGGTCCAATCATCCTACCCGTCCTTCAACGGCCCGAAGGCCCCAGAGTGACCAGGCCAGGCAGCTGGACCAACCTCCGAGCCACTGCTCCATAAGAGTAACCCACTGGTGAAACTGCTCATCAGAGGCCCGCCCAATAGCGAGGACGGGCTCTGATGTCGAAAAGGTCAGGCACCGGAGCCAGAAACCGGCAACTCCGAGACAGGAGGAGACCGGTGCCCAGCCCCAATGATCAACCGTCGATACGCAGACATACGAGACAGCAACCTCAAGTGATGCCTTCTCTTTCTCGACTTGTGCGCCGAAGAAGAACTCGAGGCCGAACGGTGCCGCAAATGGGACCGTTTCCTTTTATGCTTTAGGGGGGACCGCAAATCTCCCTAAGCATTGGACCATCTGTTGTCAGACCCACCCTCAGGGAGGGCAGCGGACGGACCCAGCCCAGCTGACTGAACAGCTTTGATCTGAAGTCTCCCTACCGTCACCTGACCGCTCATGGTTGACTCCATCAATGGAGGGCTAAAGACTTCTTTATTAATCAATAAAATTAAATCTACTCAGTACTTGTTTCAAAGATAAATTTCAAAACAATAAAAAAACTTATGCTAGTTTGAAGTTTGACTCCGCAGAGGCGGCGTCATCATCACTGGCGTGCACTCGGCGGGGAAAAAAAGGAACGAGGCAGTTGGAGGGTCGACAGCGGGTAGTCTTTACTGCACGAGCCACGGCTCGTGTGCAGCTTCCTCACGGCTCCATCTCTGGCGCTGACCCTCTTGAAAAGTTTGCTCCTGCTGGGTCCTAGCGCCTCCGGTGGAGATCCCATTAGTGTGAGTGAGTGATGGAGACTTTATGTCCAGGAAGATCTAAAACTCTACTGCTGGAACCTTCAATTTAGGGTAAAAACAAACAAACAAAAAAGAATCAGTGTGATTGCCTGAGCTGGGTGAAGTGAAATCTTATCTGTTCAGTTATCTAAGTGTAGAAGGAAAACTGTGAATTAGGAGGAGTGGCTTAGCCAGAAGGAAGCCAGGTGTTTTGGATTTAAAAAGTACCCTAGACAGCTTATGGCAGAGAACAGCATGAGGAAGGAGGTGCTGTTAGAACTATATTTCTTTACTGGGACTAAAGAACTAGAACTCTACTACTGGGACCTTCAATTTAGGTTAAAAACAAACAAAAAAAAAAAAAAGAGTTAGTGTGTTTGTCTGAGTTGGGTGAAGTGAATTGTTATCTTGCAGTTATCTAAGTCTAGAAGGAAACTGTGAATTAGGGGAGTAGCTTAGCCAGAAGGAAGCCAGGTGTTTTGGATTTAAAACTGCCATAGGCAGCTTCAAGAGAACAGAAGAGGAAGGAGGTGCTGTTAGAAAGTACAGTTACGCAAGAACTTACCGTAACAGTAGATCTTCGAGAGGCTCTTGCAGTAGGTAATTACATAAGGACTGACGCCGACCAGCAGCAGGACCCCACGGAAAAATTTCTAGCTAGCAGTCCCTGGTGAAGGACCGCCCCCACGTCAGGTGACCGGCGTCAGGAGATGTCAGTATAAAGGGGCGGTCCCTCACGCCCGCCTTCCAGTTCTTTCCCGCCAAAGGCCAAAGGAGGCCAGACGAGAGAAGGAGTATTTCCCTGACTGGAAAAGGAGCTGAAAAGCTTAGGGGATGGAGGGGGAGCAGAGTTATTATCTGCAAGAGCCTCTCTCTCGAAGATCTACTGTTATTGCAAGTTCTACGTAACTGTACCTATTTTACTTTGAGAGGGCTCTTGCAGTAGGTAATTACATATAGGACTAAGTCCCAAGCAGTCTGGAACAAGAAGAAGCACACGGGAGGAGGAAAGCTACTCAGAGTAGATCCTTTAGCTGTGAAGGCCTTAAGAAATGAGGCCTTGCAGGACAGCCAATCCGAAGCCTGCTCTATGGCGAGAGGCAATATCCAAACTGTAATGTTTTGTAAAGGTATGGACGGAAGTCCAAGTGGCGGCAGCACAGATGTCTGCCGCTGACACATTCTTGAAACAAGCCACTGAGGCAGCAATCCTCTGGTGGAGTGACTCTTATTTGACCCGGAAGGGTCTTGTTGTACTTGTCATAACAGAAAGTGATGCAATGAGCCAACCATTTGGATATGCATTGCTTAGAAACAGCATTGCCTTCTCTTTTGAGTGCAAAAGAGACAAAAACAGTTGATCAGTCTTTCTGAGATCCTTTGTCCTGTTAGTGTAGTATCTCAGAATCCGGTGAAAATCCATGGTATGTAGTAAGTATTCCCGTTGATTGGAGTACTGCGTAAAGAAAGTGGGTAACTCTATGGACTAGTTCAATGTAGATTCCGCTACCACCTTGGGGAGAAACTTAGGATTGGTGCGCAGAGCTACACTTTTCTTGTGGAAAATCAAGTGTGGAATTTTACACATCAGGGCCTGGAGCTCGGAAATCCTCAGAGCCGAGGTAATGGCCACAGAAAAGTGTCTTCCAAGAAAGGAACTCAAGTCTGCGGAGGCTGCCGGTTCAAAAAGGCAGAGTTAGTTTCTCAAGAACAAAATTCAGATCCCAAGGAGCGGCGGAACTCGAATAAGAGGTCTCAGGTGAAGACCCTCTGAGGAAAGTCTTGAGACTTCCAGTTGAGCAAACATTCTGTCTGTAAAGGGGCGTGACAGGCGAAATGGCGCCGTGTGGACTTTCAGAGAGGAGTGACTAAGGCCTAGGTTGAAGAGATGGCACGGTACTCCAGCAGGAGAAAGGCTCAACGCCTTTCAAGCAGCCCAGAATGTGAACCTTTTCCACTTCATGGCATAGGTAGACCTAGTGGAGGTTTCTAGCCTCCACCAGATTTTACGCCACCTAGGAAGAAACTCCAAAGCGGGCCTGGGCTATGTCTACAGGAGCCATGCATGTAGCTGAAGGGACTTGAGACCTGGATGGACCAGGATCCCCCGATCCTGGGTCAGTAAACATCGTGACAGAGGAAGAGGAAGAGGAAGCGGAGGTTCCTCTGAGAATTGTTTTAGAAAAGAGAACCAAACTTGCCTGGGCCAAAAAGGAGCGATCAGAATCATTCGTGTTCCATCTGAACCTAGTTTCTGCAAGACACGTGGGATCAAAGGAATTGGGGGAAAGGCATAGACAAATCTGTCCTTCCAATCTAGAGACAGAGCGTCTCTCCAGAAAATGCCTCGCTTTTGAACGAGCGAGCAGAAAACTGGAAGCATTTTGAGGGGATGCGAACAGGTAGACCTGTGGTGTTCCCCAACATAGGAAGATACTGTCTAGGACCCCTTGATCCAGTTCCCATTCGTGGGCCAGGGTGGACGAGTGACTCAGCTTGTCTGCCAAGGTGTTCTCAACTCCCGGAACATGAGTTGCCGTAAGGTGAAGGTCATGTTGTGTTGCTCAATCCCACACTCTCATCGCTTCCCTGCAAAGAGGGTAGGACCGAGTCCCTCCCTGTTTGTTGATGTACCATACCACACACATATTGTCCGTCTGGATGGCTAGGTGGCCTGAAAGGAGATATAGATGGAGGGCTTGAAGTGCATAAAGCACTGCCCGGAGCTCGAGCACATTGATGTGAAGTGTTTGTTCGAGCTTGGTCCAAGAGCCCTGGGTCCGATGAGGACCGAGATGGGCTCCCCAACCTTCGCGCGAGGCATCTGTGGTCAGAGTCTGGAAGGGGGGAGGAAGGGAGAATGGAACCCCCCGAAACAGGTTCTCTCTGACCATCCACCACTGCAAGTCTCGAACCATGGGAGAGGAGACCAGAACCAGGTGATCCAAGTCGTCCTCCAATTGATCCCATTGGGAGCAAAGCATCCACTGAGAAACCCTCATGTGGAGCCGAGCGAGACGAACAGTCGGGATAGCAGCCGCCATGAGCCTGAGAAGGCGAAGAACCGACCTTGCAGTGACTCGCCTGCGGCTGGACAACAGGCTTATCTGAGTCTGAACAGTGGCCGCCCTGTCCGGTGGCAGGAAGGCCCTGCCCAGGGTCGTGTCCAGTATCGCCCCGATAAACTGGAGTCTCTGGGATGGGATCAAGTGAGACTTGGAATGGTTGATGTTAAAACCAAGGCAGTCAAAGACCTGTTGGGTAAGGCAGAGGCAGCGCTAGAGTTCCTCCTGGACAAGGCCGCCAGGAGCCAGTCATCCAGGTATGGGAAAACCTGCACTCCTCGGGTGTGCAGGTAGCTGCCACCACCGCAAGGCATTTGGTAAATACTCGGGGAACCGAGGAGAGACCAAATGGAAGTGCCTTGAACTGGTAGTGGTCCCCTTGGAAAGCAAAACGGAGGCATTTGCGTTGGGACGGGCGAATGGATATATCCAGAGCGCACAGCCACTGGCCCGAGCAGAGGAGGGGCAGAAGGCTCTGCAGTGAGAGCATTCTGAACCTCTTGTATTGCATGAATAGGTTCAGGGAACTGAGATCTAGGATAGCTCTTACATCTCCTGTCTTCTTCGGGACCAGGAAGAGGTGGGAATAGTAACCCGTTCCCTGAAGGGGAAGGGGGACAGGTTCTATCGCCTGTTTCAGCAACAGTGCTAAAATCTCTTCCTGGACCACAAGAAGATGTTCCTGAGAGTATCACGACCTCTGGGGAGGCTGACAAGGTGGTTTCTGTAGAAACTCTATTGAATGTCCTTCTGCGATTAGCTGGAGCACCCATGAATCTGTTGTTATCCTCTCCCAGCCTGGAAGGTGGAGGGAGAACCTTCCTCCTACCGGCTCCTCCGGGAAGCCCGGAGGCTGTGGGAGAGGGAAGGAGTCAGGTGGTGTGGGGCAGCGCTGCAGCTGAAGCACCCACTGCTTTTTGGGTGGAGGGGCTTGGCAGCTGAAAGGGCCCGCGCTTAGTGGCCCACTTTCTCCGGAGGTTCGCTTTGGCCGGTTCCGCCTGCAAACGGACGGATGGCGTTGATGGGGATGGTAATGAGAGTCGACGGACTTTAGTGCCGTACTCTTCTCCTGCAGATCGGTATTGATCTCCTTGACATCACCCCTGAAGAGTACCGACCCCCGGAAGGACGCTTCCTGTATAGCAGACTGCACTTCCAGGACCAGTCCTGACACACGGAGCCAAGCATGATGTCATAAGCCTACAGAGAAAGCTGAGCTCCGTCCAGCAGTGTCCACCGCATCGTAAGTTGCACGAAGCATGTGTCGACTGTCTGAACGTGCATAGCGGACGAGGTCAGACAGTTCCTGCTTGACTTGAGAGTCCGGCAGGGAGTCCAATTTGGCTTCCACCTCAGAAAGAATTGCCTCTGATAATCCCCCATATGACCGACATAGTTCAGGGCCCTGATACCCAGTGGAAGAAGCGAAAATCTTCTTGCCATACTGGTCCAGAAGGCAGGATTCTTTATCAGGTTGGCGAGCTGAGCTAAGTTTGCATTAGCTGACCGGCCGCAAGCGGAGCTCTATCATCACCGAGTCAGCTCAAGGGTGGGAATCTATATAGTCGACACCCTCTGGAGCCTGGTATCGCCTGTTCGACTCCGTGGAAGAGGGCTAATGCCGACGGTTGTTTCCAAATCGTGGTAAGAAGGTGGGCATGAGGTTCCATCCAGGGTGGCACCAAGGTGGAGCTGTCACGGGCAGATTCAGATGCTCAGTGAGCTTTAACCGCTATGGATCTGGCTCCAAGGATTGCTACTTATGAACTGCCTGGATTTTACGAGCAGCTTTCATGAAGGAAGGATCCTCCGCAGGAGACTTTGGAGGAGTCCTTGGCCTGGGCTTTGATGGAGAGCGAGGCTCACTGTCCTTCTCAGAGCAGCAGTCGGAGGCTTCCAAGGAGGAAGAGGAAGAAACTGATGAAGAAGACGACTCCCTTTCCCTGCCTAGGGTAGGAATGGACCCCTTGAGAAGCCCTCGGGAAGCATGTCCTGCCCTCTCTGGACCCAGAGGGTTTAGCCCTGGTGTCTGGAGGAGGAGGGAGTTTGCTGTCGTGGGACATACGGGAACGGTACCAGCACCGCTGCCGAAAGACGACTTCCACCTCTCTGCTGAGCTGAGCCCTGGCCTCAGCCCACCAGGAAGCTAGGGTCTCCTGCAATCCACCGCGGCTGGGGTGGAGGAGGAGGAGGGGATAAGGGCATGGGTTATACCCATAGAGTGAGTATCCATAACCCAACAGCGGGAAGCCCGCGCCGGGTAATGTGGCGCCGGGTACCGCGCATCAGGTAGGCCGGTGTGGGGTACCGCGTCGGATACCGCGTCCCAGGTACAATGGCATCGGATACGACGGGCGGGTACCGGGAGCCGGGGAGCTGCCGAAGCAGACGGCCCCGCCTGAGGCTCCCCGGGCGGACTGGGGCAGAAGGCCCGGCAGGTGGCATCCAGAAGCTGGATGACGCCCAGAGTCGGGCACTACCGGGCGCCGAGCCGGGGCAGGTGCCGCGCGGGCCGCGTCCGGGAGCTGACATCAGATCAGCAGGAGGTTGGTCCAATGGAGGTGGAACAGGGACCTCTGCTTCGCCCAGGGATGGAGGGGGAAATCCCCGGTCGGGCTGAGAAGATTTGGGGTCCCCGGAGGGCAGTGAAGGCTGAAGAGAGCCGGGAATGACGGACGTGGGAGGGTCTGGCGTCGGCTCACCTGCTGTGCGGACGTCGGGCGGACCGGCGTGCGTCTTGCCAGCGGGATCTGGGTGGGTGCCGGAGGGGCCGGTGTCCGACTTAACGGACCTTTCGCCGAGGCAGGCTGCGGCGGAGGGGCGGCCTGGTCTACGGAAGATGGGTCGCGCGGCCACACCCCTCGGAAGGGTCGGGTGACTTACCGACCCTCCTCGCGTGGATGTCGGAGGAGCCGACGCCCGCTTATCGGAGCTTCCCGCACTAGTAGGCCGCAAAGCCGTGGCTTTACCAGCGCGGAAGCCTCCAAGAGACCGAGCCGCCGTGACGGACCCGAGACGCGAGCCAGACGGTGGATGGACGCCACCTTAGAAGCTCTAAGGTGGTCATCGAGGAGCGTCCTCCCGGGACGGGACCTTACCTGTACACGGCAACTCCCTCAGGAGTCGGAGTGGGAGAGAAGCCCTTGTTCCGTGCTTTTCCTTGTCCTTTCTTTTGCGATGGCCCTCAGGGGAAGTTGACACCTGCCGAAGTTTTTGAGTTCTTTTTCCATGGAGCTCATCTTCTTTTTGAGAATGTGGGCTTCCAGGGACTGCTGCCGCCTTCTCCGGGTGGCCGAGTTGAAACTCAGGCAGTGCTGGCACTTCTCTACTTGATGGTTGGGACCTAGACAAAATAGGCACAGGGAATGGCCGTCCTTGTGCAGGAGTTGGGTGCCGCACGAGTCGCACTTATTTTTGTGCTCGAAGGGTGTAGGGCGACATACACCGATGAATGACTGACGTTACTAAGAAAAGCGAAAAACCGTAAAATAACCGACTAAGGAGCCTGACGAGCAAGGAACTTTTCTCACGAGGCGCCTGGTATAGGCTAACGGCGGAAAGAACTGGATGGACGTGAGGGATCGCCTTTATACCGACGCCTTCTGACGCCGTCACCTGACGCGGACGGTCCCCGCCAGAGACTGCTAGCTAGACATTTCTCTGTGGGGTCCTGCCGCCGGCCGGCATCAGTCCTATATGTAATTACCTACTGCAAGAGCCCTCTGAAGTAAGATCTATACTTCTCTACTTGACTATATTGCCTCCTTCCTCCCATCACCCCCACCCCATCCATAACCAGTTCTACTTTTATAGGCACAGGATTTGACTGACATCAAGAACTTTCTATTTGGGAGCAGGAAGGAAGGAGGATCACAGAGACACAAAAGACTCACTATCCTAGAAGGAAAGAGTAGCTCTCCACCCCCCAGCTGCTGGAGGTCTGACTCTGAGCAAGTAAGGAGCCCACTGAGAAATAAAGGAATTTCCTGTCTCAGAACAGGAAGATCAGGAGCAGTAGGAAAGTAGGGAGAAACAAAATTACATAAAAAAATAAATAAATAAACAGAGAGAGAAAAGAGTAAGTATACAAAACAACAGTTAAGGGGCCACAACTAAGACATGAAGGGAGTCGGCAATGCAGTATTGTGCAGCAGCAGTCTTCCGGGAGACGAGTGTTGTCCCATCTGCAGACACCTCTCTGGGCTGAAGGAGGAGGTTGCTCATCTCCAGGCTGGGTGGCCATGATTGAGGGACCTCCACACCCCAGGGACCACCAGAGCCGTTGCTGCCTCCAAGGTTGCTAAGAAAGAGGAGGGTTGGACCACAGTGGGCTCAGGAGGGTGGTGGAACAGAGCCGCATCACTCCAGTTGTACCTCCACACCAGATGCCACTCCGGCAGAGTGTGGTTCCTCTACAGAGCCACCCGCAGTGGAGACCAAGGAGGATGTGGGGAACTTCCACAAAGGAGACCTACAGGATGGTGGCATGGGACCCCACAGGAGAAGAAAACAACTCCTGGAGGGGACTCCATTGTTAGGAGGGTAGAACTGGGGAGGGAGAGGAGAGGGGAGGTAAGGTGCCTGCCTGGCACCATGACTTAGAAGGACAGGAGCTAATCATCAGGATCGCAGGAGCAGCTGCATGGGGAGGGAGCTGGATGTTATTGTCCACCTAGGGACAAATGACCTGGCTGGGAAAGGGATCAGAACAGTGGAGGAGGAGGAGGAGGAGTTTGTGGAGTTGGGGAGGGGCCTTAGACAAGTAGCACACACGGCAACCTTCCGGAGGTACTGCCTGTCTGTGGCATGGGTGAGGCTAGGGTGCTCCGCACCATGGGATTCAATCAGTGGTTGAAAAACTGGTGCAGAGCTCAAGGTTTTGTCTTCACTGGAGACTGGGGGTCCACCTGGAGGGATGCAGGCCAATACTGGCGCAATGGTTTGCATCTGTCCAGGAGGGGAACCAGGATCCTAGGCAATAGGTTTAAATGCTTCATTGACAAGCATTTAAACAAGTCGGGGGGGGGGCACTGAAAAGGATCCGGGAAATCCTAGCCCCACCCAAAAAAAAAAATCAGGGTAGCTAGTGAAGTAAACACCAAGACAGAGACGCCGATAGGGAGAAGAGCAGGGGTAAATGGAGAAAACGCAAAGGCAGTAAGGACAGGGACGGGCAAAGGGGTAAGGCCATCAAAAGATGGAGGTAATGAGTACCAATGCCTGTAGTCTAGGGGTAACAAGCTCCTGATCTGGGTGGCCTTGATGGAAGTGGGACGTCTGGATATCATGGCAGTCACAGAAACATGGTAACAGAGAGGGACAGTGAAAAGCAGGATACTGAACTAATACTTCTGCTCAGTATTCACAAAAAAAGAGGCGCTGGAGGTAGCTAATCCAATTAACAGAAGCACTCTGGATAGGGGGTCGATCCAAGTCCTTTTCACAGAAGGGTTCTGAAAGAACTCCTAAAACTGAAGGTGGAAAATGCAATGGAACCTGACGGGATTCACCCCAGACTAGTGACACCACTGACTACCCTTTTTAACAAATCATAGGAGGATGGTGTGGTACCTGAGGACTGGAGGAGGGCGGATGTGATTCCCCTTCACAAAAGTGGGAGCAAGACAGAGGCAGGAAACAACAGACCTGTCAGTTTGACCTCAGTAGTAGGGAAAATGATGGAAATCACTTCTGTAGGAAAGAACTGTTGAGTACCTAGAGGCCAGTGGGGTACAGGACCCAAGGCAGTATGGATTCACAGTGGAAAGGTCATGTCAGACGAATCTAATAGATTTCTTTGACTGGGTGAACAAAGTAGTAGACCAGGGAGGGGCTGTGGACATGGCCTACCTAGACGCTAGCAAGGCAATTGACACAGTCCCACACAAAGATTAATAAACAAATTAGCCAGCCTTGTAGTGGGTCCCAGGGTGGTAGCCACGTAAAACACTGGCTGAACAACAGGACACAGAAGGTAATAGTAAACGGAGTCCACTCTGAAGAAAGGGGGTTACTAGTGGGTACTGCAGTGTTCAGTACTGGTCCGGTCCTTTTAATGTCTTTATAAGTGACATTGCAGAGGGACTGAAAGAAATACGCTCTCTGCAGATGACACAAAGATCTGCAACAGGGCTGATAGACAAGGGGGTTGGAAAAGATGAGAAGGACTTGGCAAGGTTGGAGGAATGGTCAGAAGTATGGCAGCTTGGATTCAATGCAAACAAGTGCAAAGTAATGCATCTGGGAAACAAAACCCAGGGAAGAGTCACAATGGGTGGGGAGGGGGTAGCAACAAAATGGAAAGGGACCTGGGCATAATCATATCAGACAACCTTAAGGTTAGCAAGCAATGTCAGAAGGCAGTAGGGAGGGCTGGGGGGATAGTGGGATGTATAGGAAGAGGCATCACCAGTAGAAAACAGGAAGTTATTATCCCACTGTACGGACAGTTGGTGAGACCCCATCTGGAGTACTGTGTCCAGTTCTGGAGACCTCATCTCTGCAAGGACATATACAGGATGGAGGCAGTCCAGAGGAGGGCAACTAAAATGATGCAGGGTCTGCAACAGAAGCCATACGAGGAGAGACTAAAGGAGCTTAATATGTATACCCTTGAGAAAAGGAGGGAGAGGGGGGACGTGATAGAAAATACAGGTTACTCACCTGTAACAGGAATTCTAGGAATGGTATATGTTGTTCATCCACACTGTCTGGCAGGTTCCTTGCTGCTTTAAATCTTGCGGAAGGTCTTCAAGCTGGCTCCTCCCACCCGCCCGGTGGTAAAACTCTGCCTCGCCCCATGACGCCAGATCTAGCCCGCTGAAGCCAGGTTGTGCATCGGCCGAGCCTGAATAGGGATGAACAATATATACCATTCCTAGAACTCCTGTTACAGGTGAGTAACCTGTATTTCTAGGGACATGGATATGTTGTTCATCCACACTGTCTGGCAGACTCCTAGCAGTACTCCGGAGGAGGGAGGCAAGACACCCCTACTTAGGAAATAGAGACTGAGAACTGAGCCCCAAAACCAGCATCCTGGCGTGACCTCAAGGTCGATGTGTAGTGGGTGATGAAGGGTGTGCTGACTTCCAGGTAGCAGCCCTGCAGATTTCCTGGATAGGGACGCCCCTGGAAGCAGCCACCGATGCAGCAGTAGTATGGCGGGTAGAATGGAGCTCTTATTCCTCTGGGAGACTCCATGCCCGCCAACCTATAGCAGAGATCTATGCAGAAGGTGACCCACCTGCCTATCGTCCACTTGGCTGCAGGTCTGCCAGGTGCGGCTTCAGCGTAGGTGACAAACAGCTGGCTTAACCTCTCCCCAAACTTCAGCCCGCCCGCCTCTTATAGTAAGCTAGCACCTTCTAGGGTACAAAGCATGAAGCCTATATTCGGCCTCCGAGGTGTGATTGGGGTAGAACACCGGCAGAGTCAACACCTGGTTAAGGTGAAACTCCGACACCACCTTCGGAAGGAATTTCGGTTGGGGGTGCAGGACAACCTTGTCCCTGTGGAAGACCAGATAAGGAGACTCGATAGACAGTGCCTGGAGCTCTCCCATCCTTCTGGCTGACGTGATAGCCACCAAGAAGGCGGTCTTCCACAACAGGTGAGAGATGTCACACCCGTGCATCGGTTCGAATGGCTTGCCCATGAGCTTAGCCAATACCAGCAGTAGATCCCACGGAGGTGGAATTTCTCACACGGAGGGGATAGTGATCAAGGCCTTTGAAAAGTGCCCCGACCACCCCTCCTGTAACACATCGACCTGCTTCCTCGGCCCGCGCTCGGGTAAGCAGAGATCGCTGCCAGGCACCTTGAGGGTCGCCGCACAAGCCCTTGCTGAGAAAGGGGACCACAGGTAGTCCAGAATGCTTGCCAAGGAACAGGAGGAAGAGTCCAGGTCTCGTCCCTGCCACCAAATGGACAATCTCTTCCATTTGAAGGCGAGAATTTTCTGGTCGACTCCTTAAGGGATGCCTCAATGACGTTGAGGACCTCGCCGGAAAGACCCAAGGCCTGGAACCTAGCCGCCAGGAACCAGGGCCGCCAGCTGCAGGGATTGAAGGTCCGGATGGAATACCTTCCCCTGATTGACTCAGATCAGGTCCGGGCATGCTGGAAGCCGCCTCGGGAGCCTGGAGCTGAGACTGAGGAGATCTGGATACCAGAACTGGCGGGGCCAGGCTGGGGCTACCAGAATCACCTGTGCCTTGTCCCTCCTCGCCTTGAGAAGCACCTTGTGGATCAAGGGAAATGGGGGAAAGGCGTAGAAGAGGCCCGGGGTCCACAGCCTCGAGAAGGCATCCCCCTGCAGCGAGCCCTGCTGAGGGGGCCGGGCATGAAACAGTCTCAGCTTCGCATTCTCCCTGGAGGCAGACAGGTCCACCTGAGGCGTGCCCCAGTGGGAGAACAGATCTTGTACCACCTCCAGCAGGAGAGACCACTCGTGGGACGCAGCCCCTATCCGGCTTAGGGCATCGGCCAGGGTGTTGGAGGCTCCTGCCACATGGATGGCAAGGAGATCCGCCTCCAGGCTGCGCACGAATGACCAAATGCGGAGAGCTTCCCTGCACAGAGGCATGGAGCGCATCCTGCCCTGGTGATTTAGGTAGTACATGGTCATGGTATTGTCCGCCTGGACCTGAACCGCTTGACCCAGAGAAACGGAGCGCAAGGCTGTGAGGGCTAGACGAACCGTCAAGCTCCAGCAGGTTGATGTGGCATTGGGACTCCAGGGACCAGAGGCCATGCACTTGTGCTCCCCAGATGGGCACCAACCCATCAAAGAGGCATTGGTCAACAGAGAGACTGTCGGCTCGGGGCGGACAAACGGGATGCCCTCCTGCAGATGTGCTGGAACGGTCCACCACTGGAGAGCGTTCCACATCCCCTGGGTCACTGTCACTAGCTGATCCAACGGATCGAAGTGCTGTGACCATTGGCTGGCCAGCCCCCATTGAATGGGACGATGTACCAACAGGCCCAACGGACCACGCCTGGCAGGCCGCCATGAAGCCCAGGAGGCACAGGAAGTCTCAGGCAGGCGCAATTGCCCAACCTGAAATGATTAGGCAAAGGGAGGAAAGAACCTCGCCCTGTCTCCTGGAGCCGTGCTCTGCCTGTGAGAGAGTCGAGCTCTGCCCTGATGAATTGGATCACCTGCTTTGGCACGAGTTCCGACATTGGCCTCGATGATGAGGAGGCCAACCTGAGAGCAAACCTGAGGGCCAGATCTCTGAACCGCCCACCTCCGCTCTGGAGGGGGCTGCGATCAGCCAGTCGTCCAGGTAAGGGTACACCCGACCCTTCGGCGCCAAGAGGAATGCTGTCACCACTGCCATGCATTTGGTGAAGACCCTGGGAGCTAGGGAAAGGCGGAAGCATGGCCGAACTGAGAGGATCCTCTGCCCTGAAGCGGAGGAATCTCTGGTGGGACGGACGGATTGGGACGGAAAGAACGCTGGTCCTGGAGGTCCAGAGAACAGAACCACATGCCTGCTCCAAGGATGGGATTATCTGAGCCAGAGTGACCATCCTGAAGGTCCGAGACCTAGGAACCTGTTCAGGTCGCAGGTCGAGAATGGGGCGCCAGACCCCTGTCCGCTTTGGGACCAGGAAGCACCTGGTCACAAACCCCAGGTCTGGAGGAGGATCCACCACCTTCCTGATCACCTCTTTCTCGAGGAGCAGGGCGTAATCGGCTCGGGCGGAAATGGACAGAGAGGCTGGGCGGACTCCATAGCCCCGAGGGGCAACAGCTCAGAAGGGCGGGGCCTGCTCGAACTCCAGGGACAGGCCCTTTCCTACCACCTCCAACACCCAGCGGTCCGTGGTGATAGCGGACTAGCGGCGAAAGGAAGTGGCGGAGCCGTCCCCACGGGAGAACCCAGAGGGAGTGACGACGCTGGGGCGACACCCTCAACCCGCCACTGGGCAGGCTTGGAGGAGGAACGGCCGAGGGACCTCCTGGGCCTTTTCCTCCTTGCTTCCTATTAGAGGAAGCCGCAGGCTTGGCTTTGGGGTGCCGCCGTGAGCCTGCTAGCCCTGGTGTTGGTGCTGTTGGGACGGACATGCTGCAGGCGCAGAAGGCAAAAGGACTTATGCTGTTGTTCGTCGACGGCCCTTGTCCTTCTGGGCGGAGGTGACCGAGTGCAGAGTGGCATTGGACTTTTCGATCCGCTGGAGGTGACCTTCCACTCCAGGGCCGAAGAGGTCGGCCCCAGGAAGGGGACATCCGCCAGTTTATGCTGGGTATCAGCCGTGAAGGTGGATATCCTCAGCCATGCTCTGTGGCGCATGGCCACTGCGGCCGCAACTGATCTGACACAGGAGTCTCCAATGTCCAGAGCCATTTGGAGTTGCTGTTTTGCCACTGCCCTTCCTTGGTCCCGTACCTGCCTGACCGAGGTCTGCAGGTTGGCCGGGAGATGAGGGATCACCTCATCCAGGGAGCCCATGAGGGTGTGGGAGAAGTGTGCCATCAGCACGGCCGAGCTGGCCTGGCGGAGGCCAAGGGAGGACGCAGCGTACACCTTGCGCCCCACATAGTCCAGCTTTTTGGACTCCTTGTCGGGGGGCTTATCCATATCCCTAGCGTTCCCGGAACGCCGGAAAACGCTATCGGTGACCAACCTCTCGGTGGAGGGGTGTTCCGAAAAACCGGACAAAGAGCCATAGGGACCGATACTTTCTGGCCATCCTGGCGGGCGAGGACAGGAAGCAGGCCGCTGCCAGAGCTCCAAGGCTGGGCCAACAATGGCTTCAGCCACCGGAAAGGCCTCTGTGGGTGAATCCCCTTGGTCCAGTATCTCCATTAGGGGATACTTGGCCCGCTTGGATACGGTCTCGAGCTGCATCCCGGTAGACTCCGAGATGAGCTGAAACAGACCCATGAAGGACGATGGGCTTTCGTCCATTGACTGGCCCCTGGAGGACTCCAGGTCAATGGGCCTGGAGAACAGGGAGGAGTCGCCAGACTCCGAGGAGTCCGCAACTAGCCGCCTGGGGCCCAAGCCACCTTCCACCCGCCGAGGACAGTCGGGAGTGAGGGTGACCGACAACCTGTGGGGCAGGCCCTGACCCAACCGAGAGTCCTTGGTCGGCGCCCCTGATTTCGGTTGTGGAGGCGGAAGTTCCACCACAATCAGTGGGGCAGCTGGTTTCGGCCGAACAACTGGCCCAGGCTTGGGTACCTCGACTACAGCGAGTTGTTTCAGCCGCTGCGACAGCCACTGGATGGTTGGAAAAGCACGGGCGCCGGCTTGTTCCTGGACAGAAGTAACTGCTGCCACATCAGGTTCTCGTAGCGTCGGCGCAATTTGCGCCGAAGCCTCTCCACTTCTGAGGAGGAAGACGAGGACGAGCGGCGGCGCCGCTTACCTCGGTGCCGAGACCGAGACCGCCGATGTCGGCGGGATCGGCTGGACCGAGACGATGTCCGAGACCGAGATCCTCATGTTTCCGAGGACGGGTCTGGGAAGGGGCGGGGGACACCTGCTCTTCCCTCGGCTCGGAAGCCTTGACCGGGGACTACGGCACCGGAGGCGCAGGCAAGTCCTCGGTCTCCACCGGGGAAACGGTGAAGAAGGGTTGTCAGCTTCACCAGTCGACAGCCCGTCCGAAGGGTCGAGAAAAATCTCGACTACGTCGACGGGTGTCTTGGCCGGCTGACCTGACGGGGAAACTGTGAAGCCAGCGGCCTTAGCCGCAACCTCGACCGAAGTCGAGTGTCGACTGTCCGGGAAGGGACCTCTCCCGCTCCCACGAACGCTGATGGTGGGACTTACCTTTCGAGTCCTTCTTTTGGACCGAGAAGAATGTCCCGCTGGCCCCTCTCCCTTCATGGAAAGGGATTGGCAAAGCCCTTAAAGGCAGCGAATAGTAAGTACCCAGAGAAGCGGGATAAATGCGCGACCAAGGAAGAGGATGATGTGGCCTGGGCGCCTCCTACTCGAGGGCGATCATCTGCTCGAGTTGCTCAGCCGAGCCAGCCGCCATGGTAACCCCCAACCGGCCTCCTTGACTCTTCACCGCGGTAGCACTTCTCAGGACGCCCAAGCTGTAACTGGCACTGGCGGTCTTCCAGCACGCTGCTGAAAACGAACAGCATAACTCAAGGCCTGCGGGTCATGGTCTAGGCCGAGGCAGCAGACACACGAGAGTGCGGATCCGTCCTGGACATTTTTGCCCACAGGGCACCACTCAAACCGGAGTTGATTTTGTCCATCGCAGCCGTGAGGAAAGTAATTTGACCGAAGTCTGAAAATTTGAGAATAAGTTTCAGGCGAACCAAAGAATTAGGATCCAGCTCCACGCAGAGCGTTAAGGAGGGAACCTGAGCTTCCAAGCAGTAAGGAAGATCTGGCGCATGGGGTGGATCTGAGAGTTTTACCACCCGGTGGGTGGGAGGAGCCAGCTTGAAGACCTTCCGGCAAGATTTAAAGCGGCAAGGAACCTGCCAGACAGTGTGGATGAACAACATATCCATGTCCCTAGAACTTTTAAGTACCTCAATGGAATCAACAAAGTCCAAGATGGTAGCATCTTTCAGAAAAAGAGATGTGCAAGAACAAGGGGACACAATTAGAAGATAGAGGGGGGTATGGCTCAGGGGCAATCTACGGAAGTATTTTTTCACAGAGAGGGTGACGGACGCATGGAACTGCCTTCCTGAGGAGGTTGTGGGGTCTAAAACTGTGGGAGAATTCAAGAATGCATGGGACAGACATAAGGCAATTCTTGTGGGGGGCAGGAAGAAATACGCTGCTGGTTAACTAGGATCTGCAGCTTGTCCAGTAGGTAGGGAAATGGGCAGACTAGGTGGGCCAAGCAGTCCTTATCTGCCGTCAAAGTCTATGTTTCACTGTCCGAGGCCTGCCATCCTGTTATAAAACCAGTTTGGTCGGGGTGTACTAATTGTGGTATTAGATGGTTTAGATGGGCAGCTATTACTGCTATATAAATTTTATAATCGACATTTAAGAGGGAAATTGGCCTATATGAGGTACATTCTGTTGGGTCCTTTCCCTCTTTCGGCAACACTGTAATGGTGGCATAGTTCCAAGACAGGGCATGGGTGTAGGCAGGCATACCCATGTACCCATGGTGTACAATTTTATTTAAGGGCTGCAAATAGGTTCTGAACTGCTTCCTTTGTCCATGAAAACATAACAGAACCAACTGGACCTTTCTGTAATTTTATTCATAGGAGCTAAAACTATAACAAGCAATTGTCATTGCCGAATGTTGCTTGCTTCTATGTGCTGTTTAGAGTATTTGAAGTCATTGAGTGCAAATATTGAAAGATTTGCGAACTTCTGACGTGCGTAGGAACTATAGCATGCGCTACATAAAACAGTCATTTTTAGGAATTTTTCACCAAATTTTCAACATAGCCATTTTAAGACCTCTGCTCATGAACGGTGTCACTGTGATTTTGTTAATGTGCCATACAATGAGTTTGCACACCGACCGCGCCATTGTGCGCTACATGGGGAAACACGTTTGGGCAGGATGTGAAAAATGACAGCTGTACTGCTCATAAGGAGGTGTGGTAAAATGGCAATGTTGAAAATCTGGAGGAAAATATTGAAAATTTGGAATCACGCAGCCTGCAAGAGAACTGTGCAACGACGCCAGAAACAGTCATTTTTAGGAACAGCCACCAAATTTTCAACATAGCCATTTTTAAGACCTCTGCTCATGAACAGTGTCACTGAGATTTTCTTAATTTGTCCTGTACATTGATTTCAAGACACCGACTCGCCATTCTGCGCTACATGGGCGGAAACACATTTGGGTGAGATGTGAAAATGACAGCTATACAGCTCATAAGAGGTGTGGTAAAATGGCAATGTTGAAAATCTGGGTGAAAAATATTGAAATTTAGCGAACTTATGAGCCTCTAAGTGAACTCATAGCGCCCGCTTTCATAAAACAGTCATTTTGGAATTTTGTACCAAATTTTCAACATGGGGTTTTGGGGCCTCTTCTCATGAATGATGTCACTGTCATGGTGGATCGGCCCGAAGAGTGATTGCAGTCACTGCGCAGTCACTGGCAAAAATCACCTTCCGGCCCCAATAACGCCACAACAGTGACATCATTCATGAGAAGGTGTCCCAAAACCCCATGTTGAAAATTTGGTGCAAAAATTCCCAAAAATGCCTGAGATATGCAACAAAGTTGAAACCCCCATCTAGGCCATTATAAGCTTGCACGGTATTTCCTCAGTTCGCGGTCGGCTTTGAAGAAGTAGACGTGTTCCCGGTCCAATCAAGATCGTCGCGCGGAGTCGGAGGTAAGTATGGGGTGAGGGGGCGGAGGCTAAAAGAGGTGGGTAAAGTGGCTCTGTCACTGAAGCGTAGGCTCCCCCTTTCAATCAGAGGCCACTGCATTTGGAGCGCACAGACAGCTCCAAAATGCATTGGCTTACAGGGGCCGCCCGCCAGCTCACTGACTGAATTGGAGGAGGAGGTGACACACCTCCGAAATCTCCGATGATGGCACTATGTTTCTTGCACATGCGTGCAAGCAACATAAAAAATGGTTACTGATACTGTCTTTGCATCCCAAGGACTTTACAGCTTTACAGGCTCTGGGCTGGTATGTGGGTGTCTGAGGGAGTAATGTATTGTCACTGCATTTACTCACGCATGGGGAGGCAGCAACCAGTGTCATAAGGTACAAAACGTATACTTATTATGCCAAATGGGGCATCAAACAGGGACCTGGTGTACATATTTATATAGTCTGGCTACACCCCTGGACGGGGGAGCAGACTCCCCCCCTCCCCACATCTCATTATAGGTGTCTTATAGAAGTGGAGTCGTTTCTTTGAGAAAGGCCTTATAATACTCCCCTCCAAAGCCATCCGGGCCTGGGTATTTGCTTGCTTTTAATTTTTTAATAGTGTCCGAGATCTCTTTTTGAGTGATCCGAGACATCAGGCCTTGGCCTTTTTCATGTGTGAGGGCTAGGAGTCCCAGGGAATGGAGGAATGTGGCCTTGTCTCCTATCGGTGATTTTACTTGTGCTTGGTATAGGTTTTTATAATAGGCTGTGAAGGCTTCTGCAATCTGTTCCCATCGACGTGACAGTTGTCCGGTACTTTGATGTTTAATTTTAATGATATCGGCTTTTGTGGACTGTTGCCTAAGCCAGTAGGTCAAAAGTTTTGGCTCGTGCTCCCCATATTACATTTGTTTCAGACACCATAAAGTCCTGTCCATCTCAATTTTGTGTCGGTTATTAATTTTAGTTTTTAGCTCCTTAATTTCCGTCTTTCTCTCTCTAACCCATTTCTGTTTTTGTTGTGTCTCAGATGTCCTCAGCTGTTCCCCAAGTGTGTCCATCTGTTTTCTCCTTTCCTTCATTTTGTAGGCCACTATAGAAATTAATTTACCTCGTACCATTGTTTTTATTGTGTCCCACAGTATCTGTGGAGATATATCTTTAGTGTCATTAAATTCAAGTGTTTCTTTTATGTATCTCTGATTTTACCTCCTTGTCTCTTAATAAGGAGACATTTAGTCTCCATTGGGTTCTTTTTTGGGGGAGTTGTAGTTCCACTTTCAAGAATATGGGTTGGTGGTCTGAGAGTGTGGAGGTGCCCACCCATATGGATCTAATTTGTTCTAGGTCTTTAGAATATGTAAAAAAAAAAAACATATCTAGCCTGGGCAAAATTTTAAAATGAGGGGAGTAATAGGTGTATTCCTTTGCCCCCCAGGTATTATTCCCTCCAGATGTCTACCAGACCTATCTTGTTCATTAGTTTTGTAACTAGATGGGCTGTCTTGGTATTAGGGTTCAGTATGTGGGATATGGAATCTAGTACTCTACTGAGGACCAAGTTCCAGTCCCCCTCCCATGATTACTCTTCCTGTGCCTTTTCTGCTAGGAGTTTCACAAGGTCCACATAAAAGTTTAATGGTGTCCGTGGGCGATACATTCACCATGGTGACTGGTGTATCTTGGACCCTGCCAGTCACCATTATATATCGGGCTCCGGATCTGCCACCATCTCTTGTTCTTCAAATGGCAGTGAGGCCAAGGAGGATAGCCACCTCTTCTTCTTCCTCTATCCAGGGAGGCATGGGAGACGGTGGGATTGGTTTAGGACTTGAGTTTTAAGGCTTCCCGTGGGCATGAGTGTGTTTCCTGTAAGAAGATAATCTCACATTTCTGTGTTCTCAGGTAGGATAGAATTTATTTCGGTTTAATTGAATTGTTAATCCCATTTATATTATACGATAGTACCCTGGTGTTAAGTTGGGCCATGATGTAGGTATGGGTGAAAGGGTTTGATTTTCGGTAGAGATTTAGAAAATTTAGGCTGACAGGACCAGACCATGTTGCATTTAATGTGACTCAGCACTGCCCCTTTAAACCATTAAATTCTATAACACATTCAATATACCAAACTCCATTCTGGCATATAGAAACAACAACCTGCCAGATTAACATATAAAACTGGTGTGGCAATACACACATTTTGCCACAAGATGTCACTATTTGTTTGTGTCACTCTGGTGCATTAACAGTGATGCAATTTCAGCTTTTCCATTCTGAACACTTGAAAAGCAAACTTTATAAACCTAAGATTGGTCCCCTCTCGTGCTTTGAAAGTCCTCAGCCCTTTTGGGGACAATCTGAAAAAGTAGATATCTAGTGACCTCTTCCCTGGAGGGGAAGTATTCATCTGAGGGAAGCTGTGTTATCCTTTGTGAGTCCTGGTGACTTCCTAGGTCAACCCAATGTTGGTGTCTTGGGTTTGTGGCACCTTTTACCCCAGCAAAGTCGAGTGGAATCCAGCTGGTGGGGCTGGGTAGAACACATTGTCCCCAGTCCGCTGGCAAAACCAACGTTAGCAGCTCCAAATAAAGCAGTACACAGTGCATTTTGAGAAAAGCTTCCCCCCCTCCCGCCACCTGGGCTGCTTGATAGAATTTTTGATGGTAGGTCTATGCCGAGTTATTAAGCTTTTCTTTTCTATTTATTTATTTCAGATCTCAGATTAACCATTTGAGCTCAGCGCTCTTTACATAGGTTCCACGTTAGTACATTTAGAACAAGTAGGTGATTAGACCGAGGATTGAGACAAACAAGGCAGTAGAATTAGAATGAGAAATATGTCTTATTAATTTCTAATCAAGTTGTTTCTGTTGAATTAGTCTCCTCCCCTCAGACGTTCATCCCTCCCCCACTGCATTATGTCCAGTATCAAGAGATCAGCATTCAGTCTCTACGTTGGAATATTTAGTTGAACTGTAGCTGGTATGCCAGCTCAGTGTGGCTCAATGACTCAGGTTTTCCTGGGGATGTTTCCTCTAACCTTTATGCATGTGAGGGATGATGGTAGAAAGAATGTGAACAGTTCTGAGTCATTTCCAATTTAGCTAACCTTGTCACAACCTAGAAGTTATTCTGGTATTAGCTTGGTCCTAGTGAAGATATGAGGGCTTGGGTCATTCCTGCTGGTGAGGGGCAGTTCAAGGCTGCAGCTGCCAACAGTTCTTAGTCGCTAAAGCATCTTTCAAAGTGAGCCCCTTTACTGCATCGCGGCTGACAGAGTTGTTGTTTAGGCAGCGCTAATGCAGTCGATGCTTGGCAAGCCCTTCCCAGCCTGATTGTGGAAAAAAGAGGTTTTACACAGTATCTTTGGCTTTTCAAAGTCAGATGCCGTGACTCAGAATTTCATCTTCCATGGAATCTGGTGTTGTCTGAGACCCCTCATCACCTCGGAGGTCTGCAAGCTGCATCAGGGATACAAATTTGCCGAATATGGAGTGCAAGTCAATCCTCAGGTGGATTTGCTGGTGTGGCTGTGATTTGTGCGATCGGGGGAGGCCTTTGCGTGTGACTGACCATGCAGATTTGATCAGCTCTTTCTCGAGATGCTCCTTCGCGAGTGTGGGGACTGCTATGCCTTTGTCTTCAAGGTATTTTGGTGCCGCTAGGAGGTCTTCAAAGATGAGGGTACCCTTCTCTGTTTCAATCCACAGTCTGGCAGGGTATAGCAATTGGGCTTTGATGTTTTTTGCCCGCAGTTGTTTCAGAATTGGCCACATCACCTGTCGGCTGTCTTGTGCAGAGGATGTGTAGTCATTGTCTAAGGATATGCGGTGCTGTTGGTATGTCATGTTTCTGGTTCCCCAGGCTTTCTTCAGTAGCTCTTCTTTGGCCACATAGGAGGTAATTTTAGCCACGAAGGATCGTGTTCGTGCTCCCGCGCTGTTTCTTGGTTTTAAAGCCAGTGAGCCGGAGGCCCTGTCCATGGCTAGGTTGAACTCCGGAGGCAGCTGTAGGGCTTCAAGGTTGTAAAGTCGGTGTGTCAGCTCTCTATCTCTTGCCAGCAAATATAACACTAGACAGTCTTGCGGTCTGCCTGTTTTGTTAGTGCTGTGAGGCAGAGTTCCAGTTGGTCAGTTTATGCTCGGCTTTCCCTAGATCTGGCCGGAGCTCCGACAGTATTTGATCTATTTTTATAACAGTTCTTGCAGTTTGGAGTATTGAGGCTATTATGTCTGTGCTTTCCTCCTCTGTTGTTTGTTCTGTTGCCATAAGGCTTGTGGATTTGGCGGTCTCGGGCGAGAGTCCCATTTTTTCTTGCAATAGTAGTTCCTTTAATTTTTGTGCAGGCGTCGATGTATTCCTTGTTAACAGAGTTTTCGATCTTGTTGTTTTAGCAGGCAAATTCATAGTATTTCTAGGCAGATATTTCTTAATTTTTCCGGACAGCTGGGAGAGCTCAGAGATCAAGCTGCCATTAGGCTGTGGCGTCACTGGAAGTCCAACTGAGGAGTTTCATGACTTCCCAAAAACTGGAATGGTTTTCAGATTGGGATATACATTGATATTTGTGACTTCTGCCTAAAAATACCGCCCTAACTGGACTTTTGAGAGGACAACACATACATTGCTGCCACTGCTAAAAGAGTACAGTAGGCAGAGCACCATAGTAATTATTCTCACATTTCCAAGTTCTACTTGTAACACCCCCATGGAGCTTACCTGAGATGCCCGGTTGTCTCCATTGCTCCCAATTTCTTCCATATTTCCCAACAGTTCCCGATCTTCACCACCACAGCTCTGTGTCATGATGTGCCCCAAAAGCCTCCATCCAGCCCCTACATGTTTCCCAAGTTTGGTAGGGGTCGGAGGAGCTGAGTCACGAGCTGACGCCTTCTTCTGGCTCTTCATGAGCTGGCCGGCAAGTTCATGCATGCCCAAGGATGTGCTTCATTTACCTACTGCAATCGCGGTCAAATGGATGATGTCCCTGTGGTCCTGGACCCTGTAGGTGCCACAGTGGGGGCCGAGACCAAAGCAAGGGCCAAGAGAGCCCTCGTTATATAAAGAGTGCTATGAGCGCTAAAAGGAAGGGTCTCACGAATATTAATGAGACAGCATTAATATTCATACAAAATCACACAGACCCCCATAATGCAAATCACCACAGAATATTATGCTGGTTCAACTTTAAGCAGAAATGCATGGTGCCGAAAGTTCCTCTCACACAGTTTGCAAAGGGTTCCAACAGAAGACACAGACACGTGTTCATCCTACCAGGACTCATCAGCGTGCCTTGTCTGTATGACACCCCAGTGGAATGAACCAGCTATCCTAAGATGGTCTATCTGGGTTATTTTGTGGTGAACCCATTATGGGGTATGTGTGATTTTGTATTTCTTTTGAATCTGGCTTCATGGCCAATGCCGCTTTGGGTAATTCATTGCCTCAGTGCCTGCGCACTGAGGTTCTTTTGCCTTTTAACTTGTTTTTTGTTTTATTGGGTTCACCACAAAATAACCCAGATACACCATCTTAGGGTAGCTGGTTCATTCCACTAAGTGTCATACAGATGAGGCACACTGATGAGTCCTGGTAGGGCCAGACACATGCCTATATCTTCTGTTGGCACCTTTGCAAACTGTGTGAGAGGCCTTTCGGCACCATGCATTTCTGCTTAAAGTTGAACCAGCATAATATTCTGTTCTGATTTGCATACACAGCCAATGATACTTTGCATTGTGGGGTATGTGATTTTATATTTCTTTGACAGTTAGCTTCCGGCCAATGCCCTTTGGGGTAACCACTGCCTCAGTGCTCATGCACTGAGATTTTTAGTCTACTAATATTAATGGCCCACCTGTCCCAGCGCCAACGGCCCTTTAAAAAATGTTGGCGCAGTGACAGGTGTACAGGTGTAAATAAATGTAAGTAAATGTGAGCGCTTGAGAGGGCATTGAGAGGGATATTAGAAAAAGGGGATTATGTAAATAAAAAATGCATTTTCCTGGCTGCACCAGATCAATGCAGAGTGACTCAAGTAAGCTGCCTGTCTGCTGCCTAGGGGAACTGTATTTCGGCAGCAGCGACAGGGTAAAGACTGCAGTGACGTGCTTGATAAGGGCAGCAATTAAGAGGGCACATTTGTGGCTATCGATCAGTGGGGCACAAAATAAATAAACATGTATTTACTGGCTGCACCACAGCTTTATTATTGGGACTGCAATAAACTGCATGGGGCCCGTGTACACTAGCAGCCATATCAGCAGCACGGCAGCCAATCAGAAGGCCAGGATTTCAGGGCAAAGATTGTTGGGACAGTGACAGAGACTCTTGGGACATTGCTAAAGGTCTATGAGGAAAATGTAGGGACTTAATTCAGGTGCCAAAACAGGGAGTCTATCAAGCGCCGAGGGAGGCTAATGAATATTAATTTTTAAGACTGGCAAGTGATTTCAGCCAATCACCTTGAGACACACAAGTGGACTCAGCCAATCGGGAGCCCCAGAGAACTTCATAAAACCCAGGGATTTTCAAGCTGAGCTCAGTTCTCCAGCAAGCCCCTCCACAGGGAGGGAGGCTCAGGTGCTCTGCTCCAGAAAATGGGCCTACAGTTCAGTGCAAGCCTCTCCCGCAGGAGGGGCTCCTGCCTTGCAAAGAGAAAGAGTAGCTGCAAGCAACTAACATCTCTGGCCTGGGGGTTGCCAGAAATTGTCCTCCAAGGCTAGCATGTTCCTCTCCACATTAGGAAAATGTGGAAAAGAAATCAGTGTATGCCTGCAGTTGTGAGAGAGCTGCAAGAAATGCTTCTGCCACAGCAGTGAGAGTGCTGGTGAAAGTCTGCAACTTCTAGAAAAAGAAAATATTGTGAATCCTTCTGCGTGAGTAAACCTTTACTTACCAAAGTAAGTTGAATGAGAGATCTGTAAGGGGCAGAGAAGATTAGAAAGCTTAAAGTTTTGACTATCTGTCTGCACCCTGCACCTGATCAGCACCTGGATAGGGTGGACGCCTATTGATTAAGGGACTGTGGATGGTCCAGTCTGTGAAATGCTGAAGTGACTGTGTAAAAGTACCTGCAGGACTGAAAGGGAGGTTCTAACCACGCAGAATTTTTCCTAACAGTGCCTGGGAGGCCAGTGAATTTTCTGAGGTCAAGCTGGAGCTGCTAACACCAACAAAGCCAAAGGGACTGTGATGTTGTCTAAGCTTGAGAGCCTTCTGAGTGACCAGTTATACTACCAAGTAAAGCATGTTAAGTGGTGGAGAGCCACACTACAAGCTCCGTTTGTTGTTTCAAGCATGCCAGTGGATAGAGAGGCAAGCCTCAAGCTCTGTCTGATGTTGTTGATCTTGCATGAACTGTGAGAAGTCTGGGTCACTCTTGCCTTAGGTGGAAAGCACCCTTCAGAGAGAATGTTGGTGATCAGCATGTGTAAAGGACCATGTTAGCCACGCTGGCACATGGTTGAAAGAACTGTGAACTTGAGCAGAATATAAATGTGCTGATATAAATGTGCTGAATGCAACGTGACTATTTCAGATCGGCCTGGGAGACAGCCTGGTAGTGTGTCACCACCTAGGGCACTGCCATATATGCTTCCGCCTGAGGGGTATAGCCAGGTGTGGGGGTCTGAAGTGTGCCGACCCTGGTCCCAGCTCAGTCTGTACAGACTGTGAATGTAAGCCCAGCGAGAAGGGGCACCACCTTCATGCTGAGAGGTTTTTAGAAAATGCAGGCGTCCAAGCATGTTGTCCAGGGGTCATCCTCAGCTCCGACCTTGATCCTCAGCAATGCTTCTCAATTCCAGATACGACTTCAAACAGTAAGTAGGCAGACTCACCCTCTGCCACACTATTGGGGAACTGTAAAAGTTATTCAAATTTTTGCCAAGTTTAGTGATTCCAAGTCTGAGCCAGCACGAGTTAAAAAGTAATAATGGATCCTGCTAAGTTATAGTGAGGATGTGTCTTCAGATCAAGAAAGTGTAACCTGCTATTAGTCAAGGGCCCCAATCCGCTTCAATGCTCACCACCACAGCTGCAACATTAACAGGTCTGCAACATTTAAGAACTTTAGTACTGGGTGTGATGCTCTGCCATCTGCTTACTGTTATATTGTATAATACGTGTGCTATAAGAAAAAATTACTCACCTTAGTAATGTTGTTTTTTCTAATGGAGTCCTGCTATATTATGACATATGCAGTGAGTCCCAACCTTCGAACTGCTCCGGAGGTGAAAGAGTTAACTTTCCATGCCAGGCATGGAACTTTGAGCACGAGCTCGGTTGAAAACTCTGTCTGTTGTTCTTCAAACTCAAACTGTCAGATCTTTACGAGCAAAACTCACTAAGGTTCTGTGTGGAAGCTGTAAACCTACACTAGCCAACTGGCTACTAAATATAAGAACACATTTTTTGGTCCCAAAACAAAGACTCAAGTCAGGGGACCCAAAAAATGAAAAACACAACACCCAATCACCCCAAAAAGGAGGGGTGAAAAACAAGGTGGGCATCTGCTAAGTGCCAACACTGCACTGCCCACCCACATCCCAAAAGCAGAGGTTCTGAGAGGGGCAGGCAGGGGGGGAGGTCATAATATAGCAAGACTCCATTAGAAGAAACAACATTACTAAGGTGAGTAATTTTTTCTTCAAACAACATGAAGTCTTGCTATATTATGACATATGCAGACTACACAGCAGTACCTCCATGGAGGAGGGACAGAACCTACTTAGGAAATAGGCTCTGAAGCACAGCTGGTTAAACGAGCATCACTCCTAGCCTGGATGTCCAGGAGTAATGCTTGGTAAAAGTGTGAAATGTTTTCCAGGTAGCTGCTTGACATATCTCTAGGATAGGGATGTCCTGGCAGCAGCCAGAGACACGAGCTGTACCTCTGGTAGAGTGAGCCCTCAGGCCTGAGGGAGGAACCTTACCCAGTTTTTCATAGCAAAATTGGATACAAGAGACAATCCACCTGGCAATGGATCTTTTAGTGGCAGGTTTCCCTTTACCAACCTTACCATAAGTGAAGAACAGTTGGAAGGAGTCAAACCTGTGACCCTTGGTACTTTCCATGTTGTAACTAAGGGCTCTTTTGACATCTAAACTGTGCAGTCTCCTCTCGCCAGAGGAGGAATGGTCAGTGAAGTACACAGGGAGAGACACAGATTGATTAAGGTGGAAGTCTGAAACCACCTTAGGCAAGAACTTTCTGTTAGTCCTGAGGACCACCTTATCTCTATGAAAGGAGATAAAATCAGGCTCCACTGACAATGCTTGTAATTCACTTATGTGCCTGGCAGAAGTGATGGCTACCAAAAACACAGTTTTCCCAGTCAAGTACTTAAGCTCTGCTGAAGACAAGGGCTCAAAAGGGGGTTGCATAAGTTGGGCAATGCAAATATTAAGACCCCAGGCAGGGGCAGGGTCCCTGAATGGAGGGTTGGTGTGAAGCAACCCCTTGAAAAACTTGGAGAATACAGGATCAGCCGAAAGAGAAGAGGGTTTACCTGCTGATAAGAAAGCAGACACGGCTGCCAGGTGCACTTTTAGGGTAGCTGGTCTCAGCCCCAAAGTATTCAAATGCACCATATAATCCAGGACTGTGGGTAAGTCAGCAGATTCTGGGGAAATATGCTTGCCAGAGCACCATATGGAAAATCTCTTCCACTTGGAATTATAAGTAGCCCTGGTGGAAGGCTTCCTAGAAGCCTTCAAGATATCCAATACACCTTGGGAGAGGTGTAGGTCAGCAAACTCTAACTCTTCAAGAGCCAGGCCTTGAGATTGAGAGATTTGAGGTTCGGGTATCAAACTCTCCGCTGAGCACAGGTTAACAGGTTGTGATTCCTGGGAAGACACAGGGGAAGGTAGACTGCTAAGGACATAAGGAGTGGGTACCAGGGCTGTCTGGCCCAATCTGGAGCAATCAGGATCATCTTGCAGGGTTGAGATCTGATTTTGACTAGCACCTTGAACAGAAGAGGGAAGGGGGGAAAAGCATAGAGAAACTTCCCTTCCCAACTGAGAAGGAAGGCATCCAGAGGACTGAGCCCAACACTGGGGCCTGCAGCAAAAAGGGAAGTTGGTGATTGTCTGGGGCTGCAAAAAGATCTATCTGTGGGGTGCCCCATCTGGCAAATACTACCTCCAGTACTAGAGGATCCAGTGACCATTCGTGATGGCCCTGGGAAATCCTGCTGAGAGCATCTGCCAGGACATTGTCCTTGCCTGGGAGGTGAACTGCAATAAAGAAGGTGTTTAGAGAGTAAGCCAGAGTCCACAACTTCATTGCTTCGGTGCACAAGGCCGTAGACCGAGTGCCCCCTTGCTTGTTGATGTACCACATTGTGGTGGTATTGTCTGTTCTGACCTGAATAACTTTGTTCTGAACAGATTTGGAAAAAACTTGAAGTGCTAGAAAAACTGCTCTGAGTTCCAACAGATTGATGTGGAGCAGAGATTCCTGAGGGGACCACAATCCCTGGGTAATGAGGTCACCCATGTGAGCTCCCCACCCCAAGAGGGATGCATCTGTAGTAAGGATTAAGGAGTGAGACTGAGGGGCGAAGGGGACCCCCTGTCTCAGATTGCTCTGGTCCTGCCACCACTGAAGGGCTTGGATCAGGGTTCGAGTCACTGGGATCAATTTGGTTAGAGGGTCTCTCCTTTGAGACCAAAAGGCTCTCAAATGGAACTGGATGTCCCTCATCTGAAATCTTGCTCCCTGCACTACTGCTGTAGAAGCAGCCATGTGCCCCAGGAGCTGCAGAAAATGCCTTGCTGGTCGAGAGACCTGCAGGGTGAAAGAGGAGGCCAGAGAGACCAGGGTCCTTGCTCTTTCCAGAGGAAGGAAGGCTCTGGCCTCTTTGTGTTCAGTTCTGCACCTATGAAGGTGAGAAGCTGGACAGGCTCTAGAACTGACTTTGGAATATTGAGAAGGAAACCTAGAGATGTGAGCAGTTGCTGAGTTACCTGAAGATGTAATTTGACTTGGTCTGGAGACTGGCCTACTATGAGCCAGTCATCCAGGAAAGGAAAGATGGCAATCTTTTGCCTTCTTAAGTGGGCAACTGCTACTGCCAGGCATTTTATGAATACCCTCGGGGCAGAGGTGAGGCCGCAGGGCATTGCTCTGAACTGGTAATGGCCTGAGGGCAGTTCGAATCTGCATATGTCATAATATAGCAAGACTCCATTAGAAGAAACAACATTACTAAGGTGAGTAATTTTTCTTACACCCCTTTAAATGTACCTCTCTATCAGTTCATACTCATGCCCCTGGTGCCTGACCCTCGCTGCACCTGAACAGGTTTGATCAGTCAACTCTGTTGACCCCATGTATGTATTTAAAGGTCTCTCTCACCACTGATACAAGATCCAGCTTGAAGTAGGGGACCACTGAGAGTGTCAGCAGGTTGACAGGATGTGCGTGTGTGTGTGTGGGGGGAGGAGTCACTCAACAACCCACTCCTGGGGTGCTTTCCTATTAACTCCCTACAACCTCGTTTTACCTTTTGTAGGAGGAACAGGATGCTCTGTAGTCACCCATGTTCTCCTATGCCTCCTAACCCACTGAATGAGGTGTTTTATTTTGGGATGGCCATGCTCTCACCCCTCGAGCCCATGTCGCTACCTCCACAACACTTCTGTGGCTTCTCGACCAGTGGGCAGATAAAATTTTTTAATGTATTTTACACTTTCTTCATCTCCCTTTCTCTGATGCTCCCCTTTTTAGTATGGCTACCTTGCAGCCCAGTCCTCCCCTTCTCTGCTACTTACCCACCTGCCTGGAAGTCCCGGGGCCGCTCTCCTCCTTTCATGTTGAATTTGTTTGGGGGGCAGGCAAGACAATCCCTCTCCAGTCTGTTGGGTATCAGCAGGTGGTGGGCAGGTGGTCAGCAGGGTTTGAGCGGAGACACTGCCTAGCCTCCCAGGGCACATCCTTTGGGACACTCAGTCCTACTCCCTTGACTGACCTCAACCTCATGGGCTTGTACCAGAACCTGGGTCGTCAGTGTCATGAGTAGCATTGCTAGCTCCAAGGCTGCCACAGAGATACATGTCAGGTACTAGGAGTTGGGATTGTGATTTAATTCTGTGTCTCCCACATGGTACTATAACATGCTTCAGGCAGCCTGTGGATCTGGTTGTAAGGTAGTAAGGCTGGGAGCAGTGATCATCAGTTAGTAGTGAGTTGTATGTACAGGGTCTGCATGTAGAAGCCTTGTTTTGCCATAATTGTTCTAATTTTAGCATCAGCAGATCGCCATTGATGCTGCTTCTATTTCTCTGAGATCTCCCACCTGTGGAACATCACAGTCAGCTGGACAGGAACACAAGTCCCGTACAATGCAAAAATACTTCCGTAGATAATTTTCAAACTGGACACACTTGTGACAATTACCATAGTTTACATCAGAACAATAATGCATGCACCACTTTTCTGACACATGCATTACTTTTGTTGCATAACGTGCAGCGCGTGCACTGAAGTTAGACTACCTTTTTTGCGGTCTAATAATCTTGCTGTAAGTAGTGCTACCACGCTACTATCATGCCACATGTGTTTGATAAGCTCGCGCAAATATTTTCCCCACTTTTTTTGGGGGGGGGGGCACTTCACTCCCCTCTGCCTTCCTGGACCACACTGTTTACCTTAACCTTTGGTCTCTCTGGAACTCATCACCTTCAGCATCTGTCTGTCTGTCTCTCCCTCTCTGTAGCTGTCTTTGGGTATCCATCTTTAAGGAATTCCTCCAGGCCCAAAAGCCATCAGTTAACACTCTTGGAGGGCACCCACCCAGGATCCAGACTTTGTCCCATTACTCCCTATTCTGCCCAGGAGGGCGAGGCTGCAGATACCCACATCCCTTGGGATCTGTGAAGCCCTAATCAAGGGTGAGAGTCCTGTGCAATGGAGAGCTGTGTCACCCTGGCTCGAGTCCTGCAGCTAGCCACAGTGTGAGACATCCTTGTGCCCACCCCTTCAGTGCTACCAAGCTTCCCTGGCACCCAGCCATTAAGCTGACAATGCCTGCACTGGGACCCCTGCTCGGCACCCCTCCTCCATGGGGCAAAGAGCCAATGGGTCCCAACATAGAGGATGTGCACCAAGTCATCCCCATTTGGAAACCATTCAGACTCCTACAAACAGGCCATCAAGCAATCCCCTCTGTGGTGTTACAAGCAGCAGGGGCTGGAGAGTTCCTGTACCACCCCAGACACAGGGTCTTGCCACCATTTAAGGCCCTCTAGCTGCTGTTAATGCAGACCTGTCAAGACTTTGGTGATTCCTGAGCTATGGACCTGACTCTATGGCTGACTGTAAACCTCACTACCTCTCACCTAAACCTTTTATTATGGTCCCAGTTCTCCTCCCTCACCACTGAAGACAGAGCGATGGAACCAAGGCACCCGGTGCTATGATGGGCACCGCTAAAAGTAACCCTGCCCCCTATTGTAGGGAAGTGGCTGTTACTTAATGATATCACTAAAGAGGGTCAGCAAGGCATATGTTTTCTGCTTATTGACCTATATTTATCGAACAGTTTACCCAGCTACTCATCAAGGGCTGGAATTTCAAACAAAGTGATGCCAGCGCATTTCCTGATTTGGGACACAGCATGCACCCTACATGTAGAAATGCGTCTGTGGGTAATTTTCAAACATTTGGACACACTCATGTCAATTGTTGTACCGTATGTCAGAACAATGATGTATCGTCACTTTTTGACATATGCATTGCTTTTATTGTGTAACGTCTGGCATGTGCACTATGAAGTTAGACCACTTTTTGCAGTCTAACAGTCTTGCTATAAGTATCCCTACTGCACTGTGTTTGATAGGCTAGCACAGATATTTTCTGTTTTTCCCCACTCTTTTTTTTGCACTTCACTCCCCTCAGCCCTTGACCCTCCCCCTTGAGCCTCTACTGCACCCCAGCCCCATCCCCTCACCTTGTCCTCGGTCTCACCTTCTTCTCATGTTACCTTTGTGATTTATCCCCCCCCACAGCAGAGCCCTTCAGAAGGGGCTAAGTTCCTTAGGATCACAGTAGCTAGTCGTCTAGGAGACCGCTCAGGTCAGTGAGCACGGGGCATACAGGTATGGTGGAGCTGTCATGCTGCACAAGGTGTGGGGGGTCCTCCTTCTGTTACTTCCTTCCCTCAAGATGGAGGTGGCTCAGGTGCACATGCACAGGCATGCAAGCATGCATAGCATGGCACCAGCCTATGTCTTCCCTCCCATAGTCGCTCCTTTATTCTGCCTCCTCTGGTCCCCAAGGTGGCAGTATAGCAGCAGAGATGGCTATTCTCCCACCCCCAGCCCCCCAGAGAAAAAGAATGCCCTCTGGGATGTGCCGTCCTCCTCTTCCCGTGCTGGTTCTTGAGGGACCTGTGCTCATTCCTGAATGCAGGTCGTCAGCGTCATGAGTGGTATCCCTACTGCCGTGTCGAAAGGTCGGCTCCCTCCCCACTCGTTTTGGTCTTTTTACTCCGACATAGCCCTTAATGAATGGAGTAAAACAACTAGTTTAATAAAGCCAAATAATGCAGACATAAAAGTTCATGAATGGGGGGTTAAACAAAGCTAAACTACCGACTGCATCATGAATACCAAAGGCTCATGAGTACAGGTTGAGTTTACTAGGCTGGTGCAAAAGCAACAACAGAAAGGTCGTACAGTTCTAGTTAAACTGTCCACACTGCTCCGTTTCTATCTGTTCAAGGCCATTTTTTCGGGTTCCATTTTTCTGGCTGAATTGCCTAATTCCAACATCTTCTGACTGCCGCAATCATTATTCATTGAGTTATTTGGTTAGCTTTCGTTTGTACACCGAGATGAAGTGAGATTGCGCTGCTACTTTGTCTCCAGTTTCCTGGTTTCTATTTTGTGCAGCATCTAGGGTTTAAGACCTTTCTGTTATTGTTTTTGCACCCAGAATGGGGCCAAGTATCTGAACACTATATGTTGTTTTTTCTGTTCATTATAAATAAAAAGGAATCTTAAAGGTACACTGTCAGCTTTACCCCTCATTTCCAGCTCATTTACTATCACTGGCTTTCTATACACATAATTGTTTAAGGAGCACTGTATAATATATCCAAATAAAGCACAAATGATTCCACTTACCAATTTTGGCTAAATTGGTATTATTTTTAGTCCTGGTGTCCCGACTGAATGTCTCTATGCACCGGAAACGATTTCATGTAGAGATCATGCGCCGAGAATGCAAGTCTACCTATAGCGTTGTCCCATCGCACATAATTTAACATGCCCATTGTAAAAAAACTTTGCTAGCGCTAGTTATTCTAAATCTGTATCGGTATGTAAAACACAAAACCGAGGGCTCATTCTTGGGCAAAATAGTTTGAAAACTGGTGCCCAAATCCCGCGATGCTCAGCAGCAGCACATTCTCCGCCATGCACGTGGATCTTTAACCTGCATGCTACTGTGCATGCACGGATTCTGGCACCAGTTTTCCAGACTATTTTGTGCAAGAATTAGCCCTTGGTTTTGCATTTCACATACCTACACAGATTTAGAATAACTAGTGCTAGCAAAGTTTTTTACAAAGGGGTATGTTAATTTATGTGCAATGGACACCGCTTATAGGTAGACTCACTGCTTTCAGCGACGCTCTTGACATGAAATCGCTTTCAGTGTATGGAGATTTTCAGTTGGGACGACAGGACTACAAATAATACCAATTTAGCCAAAATTGATAAGTGGAATCATTTGTACTTTACTTGGATACATTTTACAGTGCCCATTAAACAGTTATGTGTATAGAAAGCCAGTGATAGTAGAGGAGCAAAAAACGAGGGGTAAAGCTGACAGTGCCCCTTTAAAGAGTGAGTACGGTCTAACTGTAAACGCTACCCAGGAGGTTTATGTTCCATGCCCCTTATATAGAGTTGAGGATGGCCCTGCCTGCTGATGTAGCTGTGTCGAGAATGCCCCAATCTACATCTGGCAGATTAAAGTTCCCCATTATCAAAACTTCCCCTTGCTGGTCATTTTGCTAATGGCTTCCCCCAGGGCTCTCTCTAAATCCTCCCCTGTGCTGATTTGACTCTCTTTACCTGATGAGATATGTCCAAAATTTGTACAGCGCAGTACATCACCAAAACAAAGGTCCAAGGACCCCAAATTAGCTTATCAGTATCATTTCTGTACACTGAAACCGAGAGTTGTCACCGACACATGGATCAAGCCGTATCTCTAACCCTTCTATATCTTTCTCAACCATATGGATTTTGTAGTGGCTCTACTCCCATTCTCCAAGTACTGTCTCCCCTGCCCCTTTTACTAGGGCCTCACACAGAGTACAGTGTGGCACACCAAATGAAGTGTACCCAGCATCAGGTAACCCACACTGCATTAATAAGCCACCAGGATAGGTTTCTCATAGCTCCATATCCTGTTACCCTCAAAGTGCCATGCAGTTAAGTCAGTCTGGTGGTGCAGAAGGCAGTCCAGTGGTGCAGAAGGCAGTCCAATGGTGCAGAAGGAAGTCCAGTGGTGCAGAAGGCAGTCTGGTGGTGCAGAAGGTAGTCCAGTAGTGCAGAAGACAGTCTGGTGGTACAGAAGGTAGTCCGGTGGTGCAGAAGGCAGTCCAGTGGTGCAGAAGGCAGTCTGGTGGTGCAGAAGGCAGTCTGGTGGTTCTGAAGGCAGTCTGGTGGTGCAGAAGGCAGTCTGGTGGTGCAGAAAGCAGAGAGGCTGTAAAGCACCTTACGTTGCATCAGGCTGGTGACCTGAGTTTGGGAATGAGCTCAAGTTGCTAGGGGCTGGCAGCGGGGGCTAGAGACAGAGCAACAGGCAGCAGGCAGCTATCCCTCCTGGATATAGGGGTGGCTCTCTTCCTGGGTCTTGGCTGCCACAAAATTGAGGTCTGGGTAGCACCGTCACTGGGGGCAGACACACATCTGGGTGGGTGGAAGGAGGCCATGGTTCCAGAGCGCATGTGCACTCCACGTGCATGCACTTCTGTGCCTCACCATGGCTCTGGACAAGTGGAGAAACCAGGAGGAATATGGAGGGGACTGGGCTACATGAACCTCTGCTCAAGGTGCCATGGCCTGCCGTGCTGCTCCACTGGGTACAGGGAGACTTCTAGATGAGCGCCACTAGGTGGGAGGACAGTCCTGTACCCCTGCCCCACTGGGGGAATCTGCTGGGAAATACCCCTCCAGAAGGAGAGAGGCAGTACAGTCAGCTGCTGTCACCTGGGGACAGGGCTGAACAGCCACTCGGTCAGCCCAGGTGGATAAACACCTTTATCCAAAAAAAGTGCCATGCAATCCGGCCCCAGGATCCTCCCAGACTCACCATGCAGCCTGACCCCAGGACCCTCCTGGACTCTCCATGCAGCCCAGCCCCAGGACCCTCCCAGACTTACCATGCAGCCTGGCTCCAGGACACTCCCAGACTTGACCATGCAGCCCAGACCCAGGACCCTCCCAGACTCGACCATGCAGCCCAGACCCAGGACCCTCCCAGACTCAACCATGCAGCCCAGACCCAGGACCCTTCCGGACTTGAGCATGCAGCCCAGACCCAGAACCCTCCCAGACTCACCATGCAGCCAAGACCCAGGACCCTCCTGGACTCGGTGGCTGCTGGTATGCCTGGATTTTGGGATGGAACATGTTTATCAGTACTTTCTCATAGCTCTCCTACATTAACAGGCCTTAGCAGCACATCTCCTGCATGCCCTTATATTTCACTCCAGCTTCTGGCAATCATTGCCGACTCACCTCTCTTGAACCCAGGTGCACCTAACAGAACCTCCATTGAAGGAGTTCACCTTAGGCCCAAAGTTCATTAGGAACCCCTCATCGAGGGAGTACATCCTGGGACATCCTCACCCAACCCAGGTTCAACTCCCACCACTTCCAGGGAGGTCAAGTGAGGCTGGTTCCTCGTGCCTCATCTCAGATAAACAAAGCTGACCTCATGTCACCTGCTGTCAGGAGTGACACAGCACTCACATATGCAAGTTGTGTTCTGCAGCAGGGACTGGCCCACTGATGCAGTGGTAGAGCTACCACTTGCGACACCAGTGACCCAAGTTCAGAAACAGACTTGGGGCACTGGAGGGACAGTTTGAGGGAGGAGGAGGATCAAGTGCCCATTGGCTGCTCTGCTCCTCCAGGGAGGGTGGGTTGTCCGTCCTGCTGCTCTGCCGCAACCTGGGTGAACATGGGTGGAGGTGCAGGGAGTCGGCTTGACGCGGGGCAGGAGGACGTTGGTTGGGAACTGGAGCGATAACACATTGCTACATGCTCCACCCCTTGGCTCCCCTAGCGTGCCGACATCCCCACCAGAACAATGGAAATACCCCACCACGGCGGTCATAGAAGGGACCCAGCTGCTCCAGATCCCATAACCAGGCTTCCGACGGAGAACACCAGGACCTCCTGATCGACACCCAATGGACTGGGAGGGGGATCACACCCTCCCCGCTCTCCACCTGGGGCAGGCTGAGGCAGGATGGAGGCAGGTTCGTGATCCAAGGAGTCACTCCGGGAGGGACTAGGGATCGTCAGCCTAGGGTACCAGAAGTGAACTGCCTAGGTGGAGAGAAGGGGCAGAAAAATGGTAAAATATATAAAAAAAAAGTTGGGACCTGCAGCAGGAACTAATGCCTGACCCAAGTCCTGAGTCAGCCCAAGATGAACACCTTGTATACCTGCCCCCCCACGAAGAATTACACAGAACAGTGTTACTCTGTGATTGCACTGGTAGTGCCTGCAGACCCAACCTCAGTGGTGCCCCAGTAAAGGCTCCCAATTGACTTTTCACTGTGCCCCAGGCCCCTTGCAAAAAAACACCTGGGTGACAGGATGCCCCTTATCCTTTGAGAGGCCCTCCACCCTTTCTTGCCTATGTCTACATGACCCCATGAGATCACTAGTCCAAAGTTAAGTTCACTGGGAGCAGCACTCCTATTTTTCCACCTACCTGAACTTTTATATCTTTTATTTATTTATTTATTGAAATGTTTCACCAGGAAGGTACACTAAACAACAAGTTGCTCGTCTCCCGATGCGACCTGGGGAAGGGTGCAAGTGGATGTAAACAGTGATTATACATATGGTTACAGCTAACATACATGACGGATTTGGTACAGAGAATAGAACAACAATATCACAACACACTGCTGAATTGGCTGTACAATTAAGAACAGGTAAGCAGTACAATTAAACAATTAAAGTGCCAGTGGAAGGAGGTAAGAGGGACCAGTGGGGCTAGATGGGGAAGGCAACATGTAGACAGAGGGTGCCAGGACTATTTTCAGTAACTGGTACTAAGCCCAGTTCAGTGAGGGACTTTAGAACCAGTCTAGGTGAGCCGAGGTAGCAGCTCTGACAGTACAAAAAAGTGAGGGACGAAATGGAGGAAAATTTAGCTCAGGATATATAGGAACAGGAGCAGACTATATAAGTGCAGTGGAGTACAAAGGATGGACAAGAGGAGAGGGGGGGGAGAGGTGGAGGTAGGGAGAGGAGGGCAAGTATTGCCTAGATCTAACCCCTCCAGGATGCTGAGAACCCTGCCAGGGGCAAAACCAGGAGTTGACAAATAAGGTGAGAAGGAATAGGGATGAGGTTAGGGAGGGAAGGGCAAGTCTTGCCTAGATCTATCCCCAGGATGCTGAGAACACTGCCAGGGCCAAGAATCAGGCAAGACAATTAGGATAAGAAGGAAGAGGGTGAAGGTATATAACAGAGGAATAGTAGGTAGGAAGATGGGTAGATGTGGGAGAAGAAAAGGAAAAGACATGCTTAGAACTGGCCCTCTAGGATGCTAAGAACCCTGCAAGGGAGCAGAACTTAGGCAAGGATAATTAGTAAGAGAAGATGGGGGCAGAAGTATAACAGGGTAAAGGCAAGGGGCTTATGGGGGGTGGGTTTCGAGCTGGGGAACAGGCTCATGGGAAGGAGTTAAGGAGGATTAAAGCAGGAGCAGCTAGAGGAGAGATGGTTATGTAAAGCAGAGGCAAGGGGCAGGAGGAGGAGGAGGCCGATTTGGGGGAGAGAGTTCCAGATTTTCAGGAAGCGATTTATGACACCAGTCTGTCCGATCAGTGTGGAATGGCGGGGACCGCACAGGGCTATTTGCAGATCTGAGGGAGGGAGGGAGGAGGAGGAGGAGAGAGGGAGCATGAGAGATGACGGGGGAGTTCCCAAGCCAAAATTTAGAAATGAGTTGGGCACAATGAGCGTGTGCCTGTTAGCAAGCAAGGAAAGGACAGGACATGGTAGAGGTCATGCAATGATGGAGTGCTGGGATACGCCAAGGGCTAAGCAACTAAAGGAGTTAAAAGAGAGAGTCCAATCTGATCAGGGAGGATTTGGGAGCGGCACCATAGACTACATCACAGTAGTCCAAAATAGGAGTATCATCTTCTGGACCAGTTCACGTCATGCCGTGAGAGGGATGCAACTATGGTTCCCCTATAGGGCACCAGGCTTTGGGCACAGTTTTTCAGGATAGTGTCAGTGTAGCCAAAGAAGTTGAGGTGCTGGTCCAGCCGAACCCTCAAGGTTTCTGAATGAAGAGGTGCCCCTCGAGGTTTGTCCCATCCAGGGTGTGGAAAAGAGTAGGGATGAAGCCTAGAGAGTCTCTGCCTAGTGCCAAAGGTCATGGAGACAGTCGTCTTGGCATTCAGGAATAACTGATGTGAGGCAAACCAGAGCTGAACCTGATGGAAGTCATGCTGTAGGGTGGTTGCACCATTGGCAGGACATTTGCCAGAGGTAAACAAGACAGTGTCATCAGCATATATGTGGACAGAGAAGGGGGGCAGCAGACTGCGGGGAAGTCCTTAAGGAAGATGGAGAAAAACATGGGACCCGTAGTAATGGGGAGGGGAGAGGAGATTGCATCCTGAATCTTGACTGATTGCATTCTGCCTGAGAGATAGGCTCTAAACCAGTTATAGGCAGGAGTAGACAGTCCAGCTGCCATAAGGGAGTCAAGAAGCAGGGCATGTGAGACTGTGTCGAAGGCATTGGCGAGGTTGACAAAGATGGCAGAGGTGATGAGGCCCTTGTCCATCATGTTAAGGATGGAGTCTGTGAGCCTGAGAAGGGAGGAGGTGGTGATGGAGTGGTTCTTCCCAAAACCAGATTGGAATGGGGTGAAAAAGGAGGCGTCTAAGAGAAAGGAGGTAAGTTTGGAGAGAACTAGGTATTCTTGGAGCTTGGTAAGGAAGGGGAAGGGAGGAGAGAGAGAGATTGGATGATAGTTTCTAAGGGAGGAGGGGTCACCACTCTTTGGGAGAGGGAGGACCACTGTGTGTTTCCAGGATGAAGGGACCAATGAGGATGAAAGGTAGAGGTTTAGAATTAAAGAGAGGGGATAGGCAATAGCTGATGCTGAAAGATAAAGGAGTTTAGGGTCTAGGTTGTCAGGCGATGAGCCTTTAGTGGTACTGAGAGAGAGAAGGGTGGCAAGAGTTTCATCAGGACAGACAAAAGAGAAGGAGAAGGAGAAGGAGAAGGAGGAGTGGGTGCGGGGGGGGGATGAGGCAAGAGGACGGAGCAGGAGGGGAGATTAGTGAGGAGGGACTTGAGGGCAGAGGTGCATGAAGTGTAATATGAGTATCTGGCACCTTTAGCCCACTCCCCCACCTAAACCATCAGAGGGTGATGCCAACACAGCTTTTTATAGAATTTATAAACCTGCCTCACACAAAAACTTGGAAGCATGCATATACATTCTTTCTGCTTTATTCTTAATGTAAAATATTTGTGAATCTCAGCCATCGTCCAAGAAACAAAGTCTGCATCTGACAGCAGGGAGGCAATAAGCCTTGCTCCCTTTGAGCATCCTCCCACTCCAGTATCAAACACTGGCACGTAATCCAAGAGCTGTATATTCTCTAGCTGGGTAAGAAGAGTGCTCTTTATTACAGAATCGGATACAAACTACCTGTCTAGGGTGAGTACAAACAGCATGGACAATCTTGACGCAAACTCCAGGACATCCTCAAAAATCGGCAGTAGAAGAACAGTAAGCTGCTAAACTATGGAGGAATTCTGTGTATTGAAAGAAAACACAGCAGCAACATGCAAATCATACTGTCTGAAAAGGTAGCCAAAGGAATGGGTGCAGGCCAGAGATAGTGCTTTCATCCCCTTCAGCCCTCCTGTACCCCTCAGACTAGAAGACATGGGTCACATCTTCCTGATTAGACAGTGTATGTTAAAGGTCATTACTAGGCATTAGAGTCAAACGTATGTCAGGTTGTTTTGGCTGGAACGAATGGTGACTTCCAGTTGAGATAGGAATCTCATTCACGGTGAGTAATCGAGTCGGGTTCAAATTTTGCTAGGCAGGCCTTTGTATGTTAGAGATGTTCTGATATTAGCCAGGGCTGGTCTGCCCTCCCAGCGGACATCTGTCATCTCAGTCTATGTGGCACCTTGTTTCCTCCCCACTGTGTTTTTTTCTCTCACTGTGTTCTTACCTCCCATCACATCACTTACAGTTTGTTTTATGGATCATTGCCACATGCCTGGACCACTTCCAGTGCCTTTCTGGGATGATACTGAAAGCTGAATAGTGTGTTGATAGATTTTTGTCTAACTCTTCAAACAGAGAAAAGCCCTGCCTTAACATGTTTACCTTTGGCTGTTGCCAGCCTCCCCCCTCCCCCAGTTACTATTACAGGATTTCACAATTTCATACACACTGTCCAAAACAAATACCTGCCCTAAGCAGTTACGTGTTCACTCTGCTACATTAGGAGACTGGGCAAAGAGTTTGAAGATCCCCAGGCAAACAAAACAAAGATCCACCCAGGCAAACACGGTGAAGACCCCCAGGGCATAGAACGGATGACCCCTGGGCAAACAAATGTGAAGATCTCCTAGGTAAACAATGTGACAATCCCCCGGGTAAAAAATGAAGGCTCCCCATCCCATGACAAACAATTTGAAGATCCCACACCCCAGGCAAGCAATTTGAAGATCCTACACCCCGGACAAACAATTTGAAGATCCCACCCCAACAAACAATTTGAAGATCCCACACCACCAGGCAAACAATTTGAAGATCCAGCTGGACAAACAGTGTGAAGCTGCCCTCCTGGGCAAACAATGTGAAGATCCCCTACCAAGCAATGTGAGATCCTGCCATGCAAATAATATAAACACCCTCCACCGGCAAACAACATGAAGATCCCCCACAGACAGTGTTAAGATTCTTCCCCCCAGCAGGCAAACAGTTTGAAGTTCCTCCCTCTGTGCAAACAATGTGACGATCCTCGGGCAAAAAATGTGAAGAGCCCTCCCAATCTCAAACACATTGAAGATCCATCCCCACCAGACAAACAATTTGAAGATCCCCCATCCCCAGGCAAGCAATTTAAAGATCCACTTGGACAAATAATGTGAAGATGCCCTCCCTGGGCAAACAATGTGAGGATCCCCCACAGGAAACAATGTGAAGATCCTGCCGTGCAAATAATGTGACAATGCCACCCCCGGGCAAACAGTATGAAGATCCTCTTCCCAGACAAAAGTGTGAAGATCCTGCCCCTAGGCAGACAAACAGTGTGAAGATCCCTCCAGGCAAAAAAATGTGCAGAACCCTCCCATGGCAAACAATTTGAAGATCTACCTCCCTGGGCAAACAATTTGAAGAGCCCCCACAAAACATTTAAAAAAGCGATGTACACAGATTTAAAGAAAAAACACATACGTTTTATTTACAGACGCACATAACAACGGCTGAAATAAGTTACGTTTTTTAAATACTTGGGTGTTTTTCTTGACCCAGTTTGTCTTTTTCTTACCACGTAAGTAACATCTGGAAACAGCTTGATCAAAAATTGGGAATTTATATAGACTCAAAAGTTATTTATCGCTAGAAACTTGGAAACGGATAGGAAATGTTGTTTTACTACCCACATTCACTTACAGTTCGCTTGTTTTCTCGAATATTTCACAATCTGAATTGTTCCATCAAAACTGTACTTGGCAATAATATTTGTCACTTTGTTAAATGTTTCTCATAGAACACACCCATTATAGTGTGTGTGGTAGGGCTTATTGTATATGGAAATCAGAGGCTACTCAAAAGTTGTGCGCATTCTAAAAGCTGTTATGCACATTCGATCATGAACTGCAGCTGTGCTCCCCTCATGCTCACTTCTGCCAGCCGCTTTCACTTTCTGAACAGCTCCTTAGCGTGAAACAGTGCTGTTCAAAAGTAAACATTTGTGTCAGTAGCAAGCAGTGAAACTCAAACAATCACACAAAAACACTTTGCAGCTTGTGTTTTATATTTGCAGGTCTCCAGAATTATGCAGTAATGCAGTCTACCTGGTTTCAGCAAGGCCTTCATTCAGTGCCACATGGAAGGTTGTCCTGCAAGTTGAGGAATCTTGGAATCGGGTGGAAGCTAGCCCGATGGGTAGAAAACCAGCTGAGGGACAGGCAGCAGAGGGTAGTTGTGGGGGGAGAAGCATCGGAGCCCAGGTCAGTGACAAGTGGTGTCCCACAGGGATCAGTACTGGGACCAGTCCTGTTTAACATTTTCATTGCAGACATAGCGGCTGGGATCAAGAATAAGATCAACCTCTTCGTCGATGACACCAAGATCTGTGCTGAGGTGGACGGGGAGGAGGGTGGCAAATTACTGCAGGAGGACTTGGCAAGACTCGAGGAGTGGTCGCACACCTGGCAGCTTGGGTTTAATGCCAAGAAGTGCAAGGTGATGCATTTTGAAGCCAAAAACCCAGGATACAGCTACTGGATGGATTGTATCAAACTGTCCATATCCAATGAGAGAGAAGGATCTGGGGGGTGCTGGTGACTAGGGAATTAATCCACTCGGCCCAGTGTAGGAAGGCAGAGGCTAAGGCTAACAGGATGCAAGGGTGCATAGCAAGAGGATTACATCCAGATGTAGTGAAGTCATATTGCCCCTGTACAGGTCCCTGGTGAGGCCACACTTGGAGTACTGCGTGCAGTTCTGGCACCTGTACTTGAAAAGGGATATAAAACTACTGGAGGCAGTGCAGTGAAGAGCAACAAAGATGATCCAGGGGTTGGGGGATAGAACTTATGAGGAAAGACTAAAAGGGCTTAACACGTATACCCTGGAGGATAGAAGAGAGGGAGGACATGATCGAGACCTTCAAGTATCTGAAGGGGATGAACAAAGTAGGCTTCCAGGGTGGGTTCACTCTCCAGAATGGAAGAGAAACCAGAGGACACTCCCTGAAGATAAAGGGGGGCAGATTCATGAGGGAAAGGAAGAGGCACTACTTCACTGAAAGAGTGGTAACAGGGTGGAATGCACTGCCTGAGCAACTCGTATCATTGCAGACTGTGGGGTGCTTCAAGAGGGGGTGGGACAAGTTCAGAGGGAAAGTACATAGGGGGTAGTTGGGGAGGTAAGAGTTAATGGGCAGGCAGTCTAATGGGCTGAAGTACTGCACACTTGAGCAGACTAGATAGACCATATGGCCTGTATCTGCTAACAATTTCATGATGCTCGCTAAATCTCACAAGAGAAACTGACATGACAGCTGTCTCAGGGTGGGTGGGTGGGTGAGGGGTCTTCATTTTAAAACCATACACTATTACAAATAAAATATGGGTGACCATACACATTAGCCTGTGTTTCTATTTCAGGGTTAAGATAACCGCGGACCTCTCAAGATTTACTCTCGAGGGTTCATATGCTGTTGTCTTTACTCATCGATAGAAACACAGGAAAACTTAATATATGGGCACTATACATTCTTATGTACATTATATAATTTACTTGGTTGGGTGAGCCCAGAAGAGCATAGACTATATCAGTATTCTCTAGCTGATAAGACCAGGAGACTGAACCTTGATTCACCTTTATCATCTTTACTGAACTTTAAGAAAAATGTAAGAAATTTGAGATCTGATGAAAATGATCTTCTTACTGTCCTTAAGGTTAATATACAGCATTAATGGGTTAGTGTGCATTCTCGTTTTCTGCTATTAAATGTTGGAATGATCTTCCTATTGCAATCCGTGATGTCCATACCAATTCGATTATCAACTCTAGATTGAAGCATCATCTACTTGCTAAATTTGTATGAACTTGTTAATAAAGTTTCACACTGTAAAGTTTCTCTCACTTTGTAAACTGTGTTTCATATTTTTATATTTTCTGTACCTGCATATTGCAAGTGAAATGTTGTTTGTAATTTGTAATTGTTGTTTTCTATCTTTAAGCTGCCTGTTTGCTGCTCCGGGTCGCACCTGAAAAAGGGTCTTTGGCTCAGTGTGCCAACATGGTTAACAAATAATATGAATCAATAAAGATCCCCAGCCACTGGGCAAACAATGTGAAGATCCTCTCCTGGGCAAATAATGTGAAGACCCCGGACACAAAATGTGAAGATCCTCCTGGGCAAACAATGTGAAGATCCCCTTCCTGGTCAAACAATGTGAGGATTCCACTTCCATGGCAAACAATGTGAAGATCCCTTCCCTGTGCAAACAATGTGAAGATCCCTTCCCTGGGCAAACAATGTGAAGATTCTGCTTATGGCAAACAATGTGAAGATCCTCTCCCTGGCAAACAATGTGAAGATCCCTTCCCTGGGAAAACAACGTGAAGAACCCCCATGGCAAACACTGTGAAGATCCCCTCCCTTGGCAAACAATATGAAGATTCCACCCCCATGGCAAACAGTGTGAAGATTTCCTCCCTGGGCAAAAAATATGAAGATTCCCACCCCATGGCAAACAGTGTGAAGATCATCTCCCTGGACAAACAATGTGAAAATTATCCCCCCGACAAACAATTTGAAGATCCACCTGGGCAAACAATGTGAAGATCCCCCCAGAGCAACCAATTTGAAGATCCACCCGGGCAAACAATGTGCAGACACCCTCTCCTCAGGCAAACATTACGGACCCCCCCCCAGATAAAACAATCTGACCGTCTCTGAAGAAACTGAAGTCCCAGGTTTGACCCCCAACAATGACTCACTGTGAGTCCCTTGGCCCATCATGAGAGCCCCCATTCTTTTCAGTCCCCCAGTACTAGGGCTAGAAAGGTACTGTTGCTATGGGGTGGACAAAGCCCAGCCTCCCCAGTCAGAATCCCTTATTATGTCAGCTGACCATCTGCTGACCACCAACTTTGCTTAGGGTCCCACTAAAAATGGAAGCAGGACACAGAAGGAGTACATACTAGAATAGTGGTGCATCATATCCAAAAACTCAAATCCAAAACAGACTGACGACCAAGCACACACCAACCTTAGTGAAAGTAAGGGCACAGGTCTCCACGTTAAAAAGATTTATTACACAAGATAAAAAAACGCCAGTAGCCTGACGTGTTTTGGATAGTTCACATCCTTTATCAAAGGCCTGGCTTTCATTAAGGTTGGTGTGTGCTCTAGCTTAAGTTTGTTTTGGATCCCACTAAAAATGAGATGTTATATTTTTCTTGGGTTGTTCTGGGTAAATAATAAGTTGGTAAACAAAAGTGAAGAAAAGCAAATAATGACAGGTTTTGGAAACGCGCTGTAGTTCAGCAATAGGGCATGACCAGAGGCAATCTCTCAGCTGTCTCATATTATGAGGGATATCCCTCATTTCCCCCTCAAATTGCTCTGTCCCACATGGAAAAGGTGCTGCCACAGAGAGAAGGGACTGGCAGTATAGTCTAGAGGTTAGAGTAACGAGCTACAAATGAGTTTGGAACATCCAGCAGACCTGGGGTTGATTCCTGCAATCTCCACTTGCATACTGTGTGACTCTAAGCAAGTCACTCCTCTTCACTAGTGCACCCAGGCCACTCCTGAAAGCAGGCACTTGTGCCTTGTTGGCCTTACCTGGTTACCAAAGAATGAAAAAAGTGCTGTGAATTTAGACTTTAAAGTAGCAATCAATAATATTCCAAGCTGCTAAATAAAAAATAAACTTTGCACAAATAAAAGGACTGGTTTCCACAATGTTCCTAGTTTTTGTTTCCATGTCTGATGATGTGTCCCACATTTCAATGACAAAACGTTGAGAGGTATGACCACAGGTTCAGTTACGTAAGCAATAAGACATGACAGGGTGTGTGCTAGACACTTTATCACATGGCTAGAAGGTGTAGTGAGGCATGGCGCCAAAGGCAAAGTGCGTCCAGCCTCGTAGCCATGTGTTAACGTGTCTAGCACACACCCTGGAGTGGCTAATTGCACTTATGAAATGGCTGTTAATATTTTGGTACAGAAATAATCACTGTAGAAATGTTATTTTGCAATACATTTGTATTTATTTAATGGAAAATTACTATGCAGGAAAAAGTAGTTCCTTTCATAGATGAGTTTATATTTTTTCACAGTACATTTTAACTGTTAAACAGAGTTCTACTGTTGTATTTTATGAAAGGAAAGTTTAATATAGTAAACAGTATGCATATGCAAACAACATGGAGAGAGAGAAATTATTTTTTAAACTGTGCTGCACATTAATTTTTAAACTGCTAAACACTGGTGCTGATGAAATATGCAAACAGCAAAGACAGAGAAATGATTTTTTTTTAACTGTGCTGCACTTTAATTTTTGTGCTTTTAAACTGTAACTATTAACTGTAAATACATATTTCAGTTTAATTTATTTGCCAAAGTAAATGGGTCCATGGAAGGTTAGACTGCAGTGTTTCATCGTGACTCCGTCGAAGCTAAGGTTGGGGTTGCTGAGTCCGGTTTCTTTGTTGGTGGCAAGTGTTTCACCTGTGCTAATTGATGATTGCAGTTTGTCTGGCTGACAGTGGAATTCAATGTTGGGTGAAGCGAGTTGATTTGGCTTTAAATTTTCTGTTGCTGTGCTGACACTGCGATCGAGGATGTTGCATAACTTTCTGTTCACTAGATCTGGTGAGGAAAGCTCGTTTTTGGAAGTGAAGTTTTTTGCTGGTCAAAGGACGTGGTAGGTCTGATTTTTCTTTCTTGGGGGCTAAGATATCAGACCATTTTTTTCTGTCGTCATTTGTTGGTCTCCAGTAACTCTGGAGACTAGATTTGTTTCTATGACCTGTTGTGGTGATAATCGCTTGTGTTCCTAAGCCTGTGTTCAAAAGCAGTTGTACTGTTGCCCTGATACAATGGTTTGTGTACTGCTGGCTTAGTTTGCATTCTTCGCTCAAATGTGACATCATACTCGCAAGGTAATTGAGCCCCATCGGCTCACAAGAATACCACACTGGGAGTTCATTCAGTTTACTTTGGGGCAATCTGTGAGGGTGTAAGTAGAGTGCTTTTGGTTCAACGGGGAATTTGTTTAGATATTTTTAAAGCTTTCAACAGGGCACAGAGGATTTCCAGGTTGGGAATACATGTATCCCCTGTGTCCTTGTTTGTCAATATCAAGGGAATTGCGATGGCTTTTGGTATGCTCGTTGAAGTTGAGCATTCCATATTGAAGCCCATTTTCATCAGTTTGTACTGTGAAGTTTTCAGGCTTCAGCTGACGAAGGCCTTCCCTGCCACATCTGGCCATGTGGATTTGCATATCTGTCCAGACTTTCCGAACCAAGCCAGGCGCTGTCAGGGGGAAAAGTGCTTTTGGGAAGTGTCCTTTTGTGCACGGCGGTACTGCTTCATTTTTGCAGTGAACATCACATTGCTGCTTTTGAACTCTGTCCGCAATTATGTTCATTGAGCGGCCTACAGCCACTGAGCCAAGGTGTCTGTTTAAAGCCATGTGGAGACAGCAGAAGCTAGAGATAGCATACTCCTGTCCTGCAGTCATCCACGCTTCAGCATAGAACTTCCAAAAGATTTTATTTAGGTCTTCTTTAGATGCTATTTTTAATTCGATAGCAGTGTTGGTAGCAGTAGCCCATTCGCTGATCACCTTCAGTGCCCAGGCTGTTGCTCTAATTGTGTTCTTTCCATTTTGGGGGACTTCTAAGTTATCTAGCTGTACTTCTGTTAGTGTTTGAAACCGTTTACTTACGGTTTCCTCAGGAACCGAAATTTGAGGTAATGGGACATCGGGCTGACCTGCTGCTGTTGGTTTTTTAACAGGTTCATTTTCTGGTTGTAGGAAAAGCAGGAGATATCCCTCTAAAAGACTGACTTTGAAGCTGTTCTCTGCCATTGTATTAAGGTATTTTTATTTTCTATTAATAATGAAATATCTTTCTCCAATGTGACAGAAACCAAGATGGCTGCTTTATTTTTGTTAACATTTTATTTTGGGACATTAACCAAGATCAGTGCCTGGTCTTTTTTGTGTGTGTTAGACACATTAACATATAGTCAGGAGCCAATGAAATGGTTTGATTTTTACCAGTCATTTCATAAAGCTCTTTATTTGAGGGTAGCAGCTCTAGATAAAAAGGTAACAGATTTTCAGACGCATCTCACTATCTGCGAGACGCAGTTGACAGCTGCTGTTGCAAAAGCCAAAGAAGTGGCTCAGGCAGTGTTGCAAGCAGTTTCTGAGATGACTCACCTATTGAAACAGAACTGGGCACTCCACAATAGACTAGAGAATTTGGTGAAGTGCCCTCGATCCCCGAATCTGAGAGTACTAGGACTCCATGAAACTCTCGAAGTGGAAAAATCCTATCAGCTTTTCTAACACTTGCCTGAAAGATACACTATGCCTGGATTGGGATCCAAACACCTGTAGAGCCTACAGGATTAACCCATGGAGAAGACCAGGGGATACTGAAACCCCGAGGTCATTCTTGCTAGTGCTAGCGAGAATGCAGCAGTGTGATAAAATTCTGGAGTTTGCTCACAGAGCGGGCACAATTACCCTAGAGGACGGATTGAGTGTATCCATATATCTGGACCTCATCTATGCCACCCGCAGCCATTGAACATCACGTGACACCTTGAGAACAACCTTATGGATTTTGGGTGCAACACAAGCACTATGGTACCTAGCTGAACTTAAACTAATCTACTCTAGAAACGCCTGTCTTTTTAATGTTCCTCAGGAAGCCGGTAAGCTGGTTTTCAGGTTTGTCAGAACTAGTTCTAAAATGATTGGAACCCTTTTAAAACCCAGGGATTTGAGTCCCAATTGAGAACTAGAACACCCATGAGTTCTAAGTATTAGGGGGTTTAAATATGAAACAGATTTCCTTTTTTTGTTCAGACTTTGCAAACACAGGAGATGGCAGTCTGGAAAACAAACTTATTATTTGGAATGACATACTGAAATTTTCTAGAGACAGAGAGACAACATGAGAATGTGCTTATTCGTGCAGATGTGCCACATGCATGGAACCGTTAACACTTGGCATTTCTGTTTTGAAAGGTACACTGTGTCTCTCTTTTCTGCATGTGCAGTGAAACAATATTACTGCTGTGCTGAGAGGGCAGGACTTTTGTTTCTGTTTTTTTCTTCATTCAGTATTTCTATCTGTTCTTTCTTTTCAGTCCTATACATAAAAGAGTTTGCGTTCTAAAGAAGATTAGAACTCTAAAACTGTTTGCAAAGTTATAGATCAGAACCAGAACCAGAACTTCAGTGAGTTCTGGCAACCCTACTGATTTCCAGAATTACAAAAGACTTTGGGAATCTGACCCAGGTGAGGGAAAATTTCTCAGACTGTGAGCCGTTATTTTTGACACTTTTGAACTGTTAATATATGACTTTTGAGAGGGGGCTGTAATAGGAGACAGATTGGATCAGGCACCATCAAATTAATTGGCAACATGCCCAGAAAGGTTAAATATTGCAAATTAATGATGTGTTGCATAATACCATACATCAGCCAGGTATTTACTAATGATGATGATTCACCAAATTGTTTGGTAAGATGGCGCTGACTGTATGGTCTCCCTCGAACGTCCGCCTTCCCCATGCAGATGCTTTGCTTCACGCTTTGATATGCACACTGGATGTACAAGATGACTTGGATTTTGATGGGTGGTATCCATCTAATTGCAACTGGGGACTCAGTGACTCTTTAAAACCATGCACTCATATAAACTTTCAGTATTTGATAAAGTTTTATTGTTTGAAATGTTCAATTTAGCCAGCCAGTTATTCTGATTCCAGGCCGACTAAGTGTTCTAAGTATTAGGTAATCTGCACAACAGCAAAGAGGCAATGCACATTGTACTGTCACAACTTACCCTCTACAAGGAGATCATGATAGCTCTTTAGAAGCTGTTTAACGCTATGCTTTAAATTTATTTAGGAAATGGTCTAGCCTGTTAGGGCACTTGAGGTCTCTCTTGTGTATTAGAAATAGAGTACTTTGTGCCAATTATTTTTACTGCCCTCATATGAAGCATAGAAACATAGAATTTGATGGAGGTTAAGGACTGATTGGCCCACCCAATCTGCCCATACTGGGCAATACTCAGATTGCGTTTTCCTGTATAATGGTATAAGTGTGCTAGGAACGTCCAAGTAGTTAGTCCCACAGTTCCTTGTGGGACGCCCCCAAATTAGCAGTTTCACAGAGTGTATGTAATTTTTATGTTTGCTGTGCGCGTATGCGAAGCGACCTTCTTGATGAGTTGCTTTCGAAGGCTATAACACTGTCTGTCCAATGCAGAGTGGTCTGCAAGGGGCTTGACAGTGCCACACCAATCATCAGCCAGGCCGATTGTGACAGTGTTTTGCCTGAAATGGTGCCTACTTGAAAATGAAATGCTGCACCAATCATGTGGTGGCTTTTTCTTTTCATCTGCAGGACACTGGTCAGCAAACAGCTGTTCGGTGTCCAGATCAGCCTGGCTGATGTAGCCCCCCTCTCGCCACCCCACCAGAGCTGCTGAGCAACAGCTGATGGTCTGAATGATCGCACATACATACAGAGCAGACTGCTTCCAACAGGATCAGACTGGGCAGGCCGGATACTTGGAAATTTCCAGGTGGGGGTGACGTGGAGTGGGATGGGCCCTCCCCTCCTCCCTTCCTCCAGTGCATATTGCACAGTATAGCATGGGGGACAGCAGCATGTGAAAGGGGGCTGGGCCCTTTTGTCTTATCAGTAGATGCCGAGACCAAGTCATGCAGAAGTGCACAAAAGACCATTCACATTACATTCAAAGTTAAAAAAGCGTATGTTAATATTGCTCATCTCGGGGGGAGGGGACCAGCACTGACGGGAGTCAGGATGCTGTGGGCGGGGCAGGACAGTCAGCTGTGAGCAAACAGCACCAGCATAGTGTGGGGTCTGGGTCCCTTTGTATTTTCTAAGCCCAGGAGGATGAACACAGGTAGCAGCAGGGAAAAAGAGCAAAGAAACACTTGCCGAACAAGTTTTACAATGCTAAAGTAGGCAGTGTTTACTCTCCTTACCTCGGACAATGGGAGGGGGATAGCACTAGTAAGAATGAGAGGGTGGAGCTTTTGGTGTATAGTGATATCCATTGGCTAGTTGCCTGTTGTCTCTGGTAAGAAGATGATTGTCATTCAGCCTGCACAGTATACTACACTGTCAGCTACATTTCGACAGTGCAGTCCCCCACAGTGACAACAGTGCCACGGTCGCTGGGAACCCACTGGACCCAGTACTGTCTGTCAGGGTCCTGCACTCAATCAGCTCTGACTCAGAGTTGACAATCTAAGTGGGGGGGCATGCCATGAGGGTTCAGGGCAAAGCCCCTGAAGAAAATATTTGTTTTAATATGCAAAATGTAGTCGACCTGCTGAGTTTCACTGTCTGGTCATTCGACAAAACTTTTGTCAATGACCAGGGGTGGATCCAGCCTGCACCACAGCTGGCAGTTCAAAAATTGTGCTCCTGCAAGAAGTGGTTTCTCAGATAGTTTTTGTGTAGTGTCTGTTAACTGTCCTTTTCCTGTGACCTGCTAGCATCTGCCCACACTGGAGACAATGAGACAGAAGCTGAGGGTAAGATAAGATGAGCCGTGCTCAATAGAAGATAAGAGATACTTCAGTCTGATGCATTCTTTGCTAGGAGACAGGACAGGAAGCAATCTACGAAGGACACAGAAGCCAGTTAACAGGCCCCCCTCGCCGATGACACTGATTGGTTTCAGAAAACTTAAGTATGCCTGCCCTCCTCCACTGCCTCCAGCAGTGCAAACATGTTGATTTCCTCTGAAGACATGCCTCCAGCAGTGCAAACATGTTGATTTCCTCTGAAGACATGCCAGTGTGGGATCTGATTGGTGATGGGATGGGAGTGGACAGCCCCCCACCCTACACACACGCCACAAGGAAACCACTTGCTTTGCTGCCAAGAAAGTGTATTTAAGCAATATACCATGACAAGGTGTGGGTTGTGCTAAGAATGACTCACATCTGGTGTGTTGTTTGGTCTCGAGGCCGCAGGCCTTACCAGGCGTGGGTAAATCCTAGCATAACCCACATGCTGTCATGGGATATTACAATTATACAACGGTCCCTTTTTTTTGAGATAGAGAAAAATAATATTAAAATGTCTTTTCTGGTGTTTTAATTTATTTTTATTGTATTTGTTACTCTGTGAGACATAAAATAGTCTGTGGTTGTTAGGGCTGTGCTTGGTTTCTATGGCTGTTGCCATGGCTGAGGAATTATAGAATCATAGATAGAGGAGCTGGAGTCCATTTTTTTTCGTTTGTTTTGTTTTTACTTTAAAGAGAGGGCTGCGATTTGTGGGAAAGTAATTAGTTTTTTTCTTAGTGAAGTAGAGTGACACTGAGTCTGAGAAACAGCTGTGATTGTGTGGTCTGAGCTGGCGAGCTGTAACAGGTTGCTGTGGAAAGCTGCTGGGTTCAACTCACGCAATGTGGAGATGGACTTGGGGAATTTCATTTTTGCCTTTTTTTTTTTTTTGTGCTGGAATTCTGAGACCGAGAACAGGACTGCAGCTGTAAGACAGAGATGGAATGGAGTGGAGCAGGGGTAGACCGGAGAGTGAGCGACATGTGAGGTGGGTGCGATGTTGGCGGTTACAGGAAAAGCATTATTTAAACTGTCTTCGGCCATATGTTTGTTCTGGTGTTGTTTTGTGAACTGTTGAGAGTTTTTGTTTTTTTTAAAGTTATTTCAGCAAGCTTTATCAGCACTAAATGGCAGGCTGTTACAGGAGCTAGCCCGGACTGCAGCGGGAGCTGGTGGGAATAGTGTGTGCTCAGTGGCACGGTTTCACAGCCACTAACAGGCGAGGAGTTTCACTGTCTTTGCCAGTCCTGGGTTGGTCTTTGTCAGAGTGATTTCGGGGGAGTCCTTGATGCGGGTGGCTGGTGGGTGGCACCTTTTTCCATGGAGTGGTACTAGTATTTATCACAGTTAAAAGGTGCCAGCCAGCCAATCAGGATGCTTTATTTTTGTAGCCATTGTATAATATCCGATTCACAGGTTGGCTTGGCTGAGCTGCTCACTGCGCACACATCTGGTCAGTTTCCGCTGTCTCACTAGGAACTCATCTAACTGATAGCAGCACTGTACACACCAGATGAGAGGTAAACATTTGTCAGATGACGTTCTTTAAAAAAAAAAAAAAACTGCCCTTGGTCCATTATTGTAGGTATTAAAGGCATTATGTTGTGGTGTCATGTGTTGTGTATGTTTAGTATGGGAAATCCCTATTTTCAAACTAATATTTGAAATGGCGGCTTTTTCGGATTGGTGCAGTTCCCTACAGTAATAAAGTAAAGCACTGATTGTTTGTAAAGTCTGGGAGAAGTGTTTTATCTTGTCTGGAGACAGGGAGAGACTGTGTTCACAAATGGCATTCAGTAACATCTGTGTTTTCATGTTTCTAAGTAGTATTAGTGCAATGATGAGAAGTGTCAGGACGGGCAATAGTATTCTTGGAATGAAGCTCTGCTGCCGAATGTTGATTTACTGTGATTGCTTGGAGTTCCTGTCCCGTTTGGCCCTATCTTAACACTTAGAAATTCAGAAATTAGCATGTACATAGAATGGGGGTACTTTCCCTCACTTTTGGGAGATTTTTATTGGGCTTGTATCCTGAAAAAAGTAATCTGAATTACTATATGCAAGAATTGCACAAATTACAGTATAACTGGTATGGGACATAATTAGTTTTTATAGAAATCTGCTGTTTTAGGTGCCACCAAACCACCCGTTTTATTAAGCCATTGGAGGTCATGGTTAAAGCTTAGGGTCTGACTCCAGTCCAAACACCCGTTTTTTTGGGTCAGTTTACGTTCCTTAATGCTGTTGTAAGCTCTGTGGGGCTGGGTACTGCTGGGGTGAGGGTGTGGGGGGGGGGTAACAATTTTCATAGAAACACATGGGAGGCATGTACAACTGCAATACCAATGGCAAACTTTTGACACTGACAAATGCGTGTCACTTACTGTGCTGTTCTTTTATTTGTATTTTATCTGGCTGATTCTGGTGTCCCTCTTGTCAGCGTTTCAGTAATGCACCTCTAGCAGTATGTCCCACAATCACCCATGGCTGACATCAGAGCTGGGGAGTAGCTGCCGGAGCTTGTATGGTGCTGCCCTATGGATGGAGCTATTAATAGGTCTGGTTTAGGAGTTAGAGGTCCTGGCGCCAGCAGCACAGTAGGTAAAAATTACATACACTGTGAAAAACTGCAAATTGGGGGGTGGGGGGTCCAACACGGAGGCATGAGACAAACTACGTGGACATTTCCCTTTCATATCTAGAAGGGGCATGCTGTGGATAAATGTTTGTAAAAATTGTCTTATAAAACTAATAAGAATAAAGGAAAAAAAAGAGTGCGAAATTGAGGTCTGGAGCAGAAGGTTAACCAGGCCTCTGGGGATTTGGAAAAAAAAATGAATTCTCTCCCTCCCTGGCATGCAATCTAAAGAATACCCCCAGGGTAAATAATCTGAAAATTGCCTCCAGGGCAAACAAGATTAAACTATTACCCCCTCTCCATCCTGCCTCCTCCTGTACTTCATCACTTGTAAATGCACTTGCTCTGCAGTTCTGATTGGATTTCTCTGAAACATTCTCACCCGTAGAACCCTTCCCAAATCTGACTGGGGTTTCCTGCAGCCGCCCTTGTCAGCCCACATCTCAAATAGCTATGAGGTTGGCAGCTCCAAGTATGACCTCACATTCCTAATATTAGCAGTTTTCGTATGGCTCTGCAAATCCTTGGCACACGCTCAGCTGCCCTCTCCTCAGATGTCTGGCATCAACAAAAAGCTAAATAAAATAAAATAAAAATTTAACATCCTCTGTAGCTCCCTTGCAAGAAAGGGTTGCATTCCTTTTTAATGATCCCATATTCTCTATGACTGCTGCACTGCTGGAAAGCTGAGTTGACAGATCTGCTGCCTATTTAGGAAACCCTTGCATTGTCTGTATCAGCGTTAGGACCCTGTTATGTGGGTGGCCCAGATAAAGCCCTGGCACTCTTTGCCATCATATTAGAACCTGAACCCTGGCACTCGTTGTCATCTGATCACAACCCGAACTCTGGCAGTTGTTGAATCAGAACCTGAAACATAGTATTATCTGCCATCAGATCACAATATGAACTCTGGCACTCTCGGTCGTCTGATCAGAACCTGAAACCTGGGACTCTGTGTCAATTGAGCAGAGCCTAAACCCTTGCAATTCCCATTAGGCGAGAACCAGAATCCTGGCACTTTCTTCAGAGCAGAACCTAAAACCAGGCTTTGTCTGTCATCAGATCAGAATCTGAAACCTGACTCTGTTTGTAATCAGATCAGAACCAGCACCCTGGGACTGTCATTGGATCACAACTGAAACCCTGGCAATGTTGCCAGAACAGAACCTGAGCCCTGGCAGTTCCTGTCATCAGATCAGAACTGGAACCCTAGTCCTGTTTGTTGTCAGATCAGAGCCTGAACCGTGGAGCTGTCTGTTCTCAGATCAGAACTGTAACCCTTGCACTGTCTGTCTGTCTGATCAGAATCTGAACCTTGGCACTGTCTGTTGTCAGATCAGAACTGGAACCCTGGCACTGTCTGTCATCCAGTCAGAACTGGAACCCTGGCACTGTCTGCCATCAGATCACAACTGGAACCCTGGCACTGTCTGTCATCAGATCAGAACTGGAACTCTGGTACTGTCTGTCATCCAATCAGAACTGGAACCCTGGCACTGTCTGCCATCCGATCAGAACTGGAGTCCTGGCACTGTCTGTCATCCAATCAGAATTGGAACCCTGGCACTGTCTGCCATCCGATCAGAACTGGAACCCTGACACTCTCTGCCATCAGGTCAGAACCAGAACCCTGACTTAGTGAGTCATCAGATCAGAACTGGAACCTTGGCACTGTCTGTCATAAGAGCAGAACCAGAATGCTATCACTGTCTACTGGGTTTCAAGCTGATCTCTGTTGGCTGTTGGGTCAGAACCTAAAGCCTAGAACTGCCTGTGTTGCCAGAACTATTTGAGCTGCTTCATGAATTGCAGTTTATAAAATTAATTGATTGAAAAAAATTGATTGAGAACATGTACTCTGGCACTGCCTTTCAAGTCAGAACTTCAATGCTGACCCTGCTCATTGGGTCAGAACCTGAACACTAGCACTGCCTATTGAGTCTGAACTTAAACCCTGACACAGCCTTTTGGGTCAGAAGTGGAACTTTACTGCCTCCTGGATCAGAATATAAACTGTGGCACTGCTCTTTGGGTCAGAACTGGAACCTTGGCACTGTGGTATGTTTTTAGGCTTCCACGGGCCAGCTGAGGGTGACATTCATCACAAATTGACCTCTCCCTACTCCATGGATGGTGCAGGAATTACATTTTAGGTTGGGCTGAAGTACTACTGGAGTGAGTTGCCCTGTTGCTGATGGATCCAATGGGTGACATCATGAGGGAGGTTGCAGTAGTGTCACAGTCCACTGTCACTAGTGGGTGACACTGTTAGGAAAGCTGAAGTAGAGTCAGAATTCAAAGTCTCCAGTGGGTGCTGCTGTGAGGGAGTTGAGTACAGTGTTGCACTCAATGCTACAATGCTTTTGATGCTTTACTGACAGGGAAGCATCCCCCTTAAAGGGGGAATGGCAGGAGTAAGATGGCAGGAGAGATACTGGGATATAAAAATATGACTTTCTATCAAGAGCAAAACATCATTCGTTTTAAGAGTTAAATGTGGCAAAGCGTGGGGACTGACGGGCACAATCCCAGAATTCAAGGATTTTACACCCATGATTCTTCAGTGCCCTTTTACTGCATTTTAGCACACAAACCCTTCCCACACCCTCTCACTGGCCCTCCCCATGTGATATTCTTCTTGCTCCTGCCTAGTAAAGAGTGTCAGTTTGGAGCCTTTAATTATTTTATGCGTAAACCCATTCTTTGCACCGAGTCTGCCTGCAGGGGAATTTTCAGGCCCATTTTATCTTTCCTCTTTGACAGGCTGACAGGAGTGACATTTCCTTATTAAAACATCTCTGGTGTCACAGTTTATGCAAGAACATGCACCTATTTTTAGATGTAGGTTTCTTGGAGCTGGTACTATCATGTCGTCAGTTACTGGAGGGGAGGGTTTCATTACCTCTGCAGTATTTACAGGGAACTCTGTCTGCACAATGATAGTTCTTAAAATACATGTATCGTCACCCTGCAGAGTTTATCTTTAGAATCTTGCATAGTGTTTTCAAAACAAATAAACCTAAGACGATTTATTTATTTATTTTTAGCTTTCCTGGTTATTACCGTCACTGGTCCTGAAATAGGAGAATCTGACATCAGTGGAAAAAATTACACCCTCCTTTTGCTGGCTGGTCTGATACAGTGTATGCCACTCTATCAAAGCGCTCCAGTCTTCTCATGACTTCTGCTATGGGCAGAGAAAAATGTGTCACAGGATGACTGGCACAAGGACATACGTGTATGTGTGTGTGTGTGTGTGTGTGGGGGTTGGGCCGAGGCCCAGGGGCATGATGCGAGAGGTCAAAGTTCAGGGGCAGATTGGAAATTAGCATTGTAGCTTGGTAGGTATGAGCTGTTTTTAATTTATTCTCTTTTGAACCCTACCTGATAGTCATGCTACCACCTTCCTTTATCAATCATCTTACTCTGGGCATGCTGGCCTCATGGGATGCTCAATCCGGTCCCAACTCTGTTGCTGTTGCACCAGAAGACATCCCATGGGAAAGTTCTCTGTTGCAAGTTCTGCGAGAGGGTAGGAGATGGACCCTCTCCCAGGCATATGTTGTGAGCTTCCTCCAGCACCAGGAAGGGATGGGGAACAATCCTGGAGCAGGTGACATGGGAAGGTGCTGGCATCATACACGCATGCCATTGAAACACTTATGTTCCCTTTTTGGGTCCCTCCCACAACTTAGAGCAAGGGGTGCCCACTGCATGACAGATCTAAAGGAGAAGGCAGGCCATTTTGTAATCATCCATGACTTTGGATGGTGTCATGAATCCCCTACAGGAGGCATTTATAGTAAGGCCACTACAAGTCTTTCCCAGGAACCAGAAAGCGATGTTTCCCCAACATTCCTGAGGCTCCACCAGCCAAGTGTGGCAGAATGGGTCCATGCCATGAAACTGGGTTGCTCAAGTGGAAGAGTGGGGCACTCAACCAGCACCACAGGGCTGGGTTTGAGTAGTGTTAGGGAGGTGGCAGACTCAGTGTACTATATGGCTGTTGGTTGGTCATTCACCCCGCAGGGAAACTGTGACATCACAACCTTGCTGTAACATCATGCTGGTGTCTGTTGTACCTTCATTCTGACATTAGATTGGTACAACAGCCTCCAGATTTCAGTGATGATTGTGTGAACATTTAAACCAAACTGTCACTTTGACTCCTAGAAACAAGTGCGCAGCAGTAAACTCTAACATTTCTCTAAAAGCTCACATGCATTTCTTTAAACCCACCAGCCCTACACCATACCAGTTAACAGGCAAACAGTGCACAATGCCTTTGCTCTTGTGGTGTACGACATCACAAGGAAGGGATCCCCTTGTTCCCCATCGACTGTTCTGTTTGCTGGGAAGAGCAGAGTCCCTGGCACTAAAGCACCCCTGCTGGCTGAACAAAGGAGCAGCACTGATGGCTGTTGCAGAGGTTGTCTCGCCCTCTCACTCAGAGAGTGGTGCTGTGGAGGGTTATCTTCTAGATTAGAGGAGTTTCGGGGGGGGGGTCATCACATTCATGGGGAAACTAGGAGGAAGCCAATCCTGGGGAGGATCTGATTCGGAGCCAGTAGAGCAGCCAGTTATGACCTGACCTGTGGCACACAACCCTGCTAAATGACATTGCTTGGGAAGGGGGAACAACATTCCAAAATGCCTGTTGCTAGCAAACTCTTAATTGCGCTGCCAATGTGGATAGTGAAACCAGCCAGTCAACTGTCATGCCTTTGTGCATAATATTAGCCAGCTCAGCAGGCTTGATGGCAGATTGATCAGAAAAGTGTTTAGACAGCTGCCCAGGCTTCTGCTCATATTCTGTTCCTCTCTCCTTGTCATCACTGTTACCCTCACTCTGCCTTGGCCACCTGCCAACCCATCCTTCCCTTTTTTGTCCCTTGGCCATTATTCAGGGGGTCCACGGAGGGAGTAATTTCCCCCCATGGTGGATTCCATTGCCCTGCAGGTCCATGAAGTGTGGAAGGGCAGAGGGACAAGATTCATCCTACTCACAACTGGGATGTTCTACCTTGGTTTCCACCATTTTCCTGGAACACCACCAGCAAGGACATCATGTTGCACACGAGCATGCAGAGCTTGCCGGCACACCAACATCAGGCAGCACCCCCCCAGTGGCTCCTACCACACCAGTCCCAGGTAGCATTGGTACTCACCCTCCACAGTGGAGAAGAGTGGGATACTCAATCCTCCCCCACAGCTGTCAAGGTTTTGGTTTTTCATGCACATTATATTTACTGTATTTTTGAATTCTGGGCTGAGAAAAGCACACTGAGGCAAAGCTTGTTTCCAGGCTCATCCAAGGAGCACAGGGAGGTTAAGGACTTGCTGAGTCACACATTATACAAGTACTGGTTATGTGTTTCAAACCGAGGTCTGCTGAGTCTCTAGGTTCACAGCTTGGAGAAACGTTAAGAAGGGGGAACTGTGGTCAAAGACCTGACAGTTGAGATTCAATTCCAAGAAGTGCAAGGTGATGCACTTAAGGAAAAGGAACCCGCACACAGAATACTGGATGGGAGGGGTCTGACTGGAAACTACAACAAAGGAGAGGGATCTGGAGTTATCATGAGTGACTCCCTCAAGCAAATCTGCCAGTGTAATAAGGCCATAAGGCAAAGGATGTTGAGGTATATCAGGAAGGGTTCTAGTAGCAGGAGGGAAGTGATACTGTCCCAGTACAGATCTTCAGTGAGGCCCCACCTGGAATAATGTGCCTAGTTCTGGAGTCCTTACCTTAAAAAAGTCATAGACAGGCCGGAGTCACACAGAGGAGGGTCACCAAAATAATCCAGGGTCAAAAAAGCCAATCCTATGAGGAATGGCTGGTTTGCCCTCAACATTTCCTTGCTGGAGGCCAGATGTGAGGGGGGGGAGTAGCATAGAGATACATATGTTTCTGAGGGATATGAACAGGATGAAAAGTGATGACCTGTTTGCAGGAAATTGGGACGATGCCACAAGAGGGCACAATTGGAAGGCTGTGCCTGTAGTTCAATGGACAAGAAGCCAGCCACTCCCACTTCCTGAGTTATATAAGCAGTTCCTCTCAGCTTCCTTCTGAAGCACTTTTTCTTTGCCAGCTGGAGGCTCTGTTGGTCTGTCCTCTGAGCTGGCTGGGGCCTTGGCCCCCCCCCCACCTTGCTGTTTGTGTTTGTCTCTGCTGGACTTTGTTGTTTGTTTTCCTGCTTCTGGTTTGTATTTTGCCTCCAGCTGTGTGCTTCTTTCTGCCCTTGCTTTCTGTGTTTTTTGTGTGTCTTTGTTTTTGTTTTGGGCCCTTGTTCCCTGTTTTCTGTGTTTGTGTGTTTTGGTTTTGTCTTTTGGGGTTTTGTTCTAAGCTCCTAGCATATTGCTACTCCATTGCTCATATTACTTGCTCTCAGTTACTCACAACTCAAATTACTTGCAATGCAACTGCAACCATGATCTGTGTGCTTCAGCTTAGCCATAGCTGCTCTCCATGTTGCACTTAATTGTTTTCATCTGATTCAGGCTCTCTCTGAACCCTAGCTAAGCAGCTCACTCATGCTCTGTCAACTCATTCTACTTCCTCATTGCTGAAGTTTCATTGCACTGCCAGGTGATAGCTGCTTCACAGCATGGTCTCCTTTCTTTCTATGTTCCTTGAAGTTTATAACTTAGTGTACTCAATACAGATGCTGCTTCTATGTTTGTACACCCTGTTATACTCTGAGGTCAGCTAATGCTACTGCTGATGCTGTAAATTAGTTTCAATACCTGCATGTGGGTCTCGGCCCTTCCATCACTTTCTTGTTTTTCCTATGGCGGGGACTTGGAGGTGTGTGGGGAGTCATGGCCCTGTGTGGCTAAATATTTCTGTTCTAAATCCTGTCTCCATCACCTAAAAACCCTCAGAGTATTTGTCACCTTTATTGACTTTTTTAATGCCTGGCTGGCTTGCCCCACTATTCACAGTGCTGCTCCTTGGTACTACATTTTACAGACCTACGTGCAGGTCCGATTATTACTATTACTTACTGACCTACATGCAGGTTCACTCTTGCTTACGCAATCATTGCTTCATACCTACTGCCATCCCCTTGGCTTCAGCCTCTGGAATGTCTGCTGTTCTCAGTACTGCATCCGACCTTTGCAAGGTCTCAGCACTTAACACTCATAAGGTCTCAGCACACCAGTGCTCATTCAGCTGCTCACCAGTTTTTCAGCTCCTTATCAGTTTCTGGGACATGCCAGCCATACCATTCTGGTGCAGGGTTCCCTGCAGCTGACAGTCTTGCTCTGCATTCTAAGTCTGCATCTTGAGCGTGCCCGACTTGGGGCGGGGTCCTTCTCACCTGGCCCATAGCTGGGAATGTCCTCATTCCGGGCTTGGCTTTAGCTGTTTGCTGATGTGACAGCAGCTCCTAGTGTAGCATTTAAGACTAACTGAAGGGTGGTTACTCTAATCTCCTTTGGCTCTAGTGGTTCCACTATAATGGTTATCCATTGGCTTTAGTGGTTTTCCTACAAGGCACCTTCACTGCTTTCTCCCTACGACTGCCTCTGGTTCACCTGGTTTGTGTTTAGGGTGAGTAGACCAGATGACTGCCTCAGCAGTCATTGCTGCCCTCCTCCTGCCTTGGTTGCCCCCAGTGTTGCAGAGCACTCTCGCAACCTTCCACAGCATTCCCGCTAAAAAGTATTGAGTGACAGCTTTCCTCCAAATTGGAATGTTTTCCATCTCCCTTTCATTGGGTTTCCAAATTGCAGCAGCAGAGCCGTCACCAAATAAAATATCCCAAGCCTGGAGGGAAGGTGACCTAGGCCTTGGATCCCCAGAGATTTCCTCCTCATAGGGTTTTTTTTTCTCCTCCATGTCTGAGGTCATAACTGTTAGCATAGTAGTGTTCCCTAGTTTCTTTAGGTAGATTCCGCTGTTGGATGGAGGTGGATGGTGTCCCTGCCATTCCCTCTCTCCTTAGAAGGTCCCCTCATTCTCAATGCAAACATCGAATCATGCTACTCAAACCTGAGCATCTCATTACGTTATCAAGCTGCCTGATGCTTTATTCTACTACTACGTCACAGCTCCTGCTTGCTTATATGCTTCGTACTACATTTCTTTTTGGGGCTCCTTCCTAAGGTACCTTTAGCCATGGGGATTGCCCCATGGCACCTCTAGGGGTGAAACCCTCTTCAAGGGTTCCTTGCCTTTGGTACCCCTACAGGCTGGTAATTCCTCTGGAATACAGAGTGTGAACGGCCAAAACAGAACTAACACAGTTGCACAAGCATAACACTGTACTGGCTGTGTAGGCCATTGAATTGCAGGTTACAAGGGGTGAAATTCAGGAGGGATGAGAGGAAGTTCTTCACTGAGAGGATGGTGGAGCCATGGAACAGATTGCTGGTGGAAGTGGTGGGGTCAACTACCCTAAATGGGTTCAAACATGGTTGGGACAGAGCAAGAGGGCTCACAGTCCCACTAGGGGGGAATCCAGGTGCAGAAGGTTGCTGGTGGGAAGTTGGAAGGGGGACAACCCCCCAGGAGATTTGGGGGATGAGATAATATAATATGGCAGGCTTGATGGACTGTGTGTGCGCATGCGTGTGTGCGTGTGTGTGTGCTGTGATAGGGGATCAGGGACTTTCCTACAAGTTTATTCCTGTGAGGTCCCATGGTTTCCTGCCCAGTTTAACCCCTGGGGCTACAAAATGATTTATGAGGTGAGCCACTAAAGTTGCTGAATTGCTAGTCTGGCCCACTGCAGAGAGACATGTCAGCACCCCCCCCCACCACCACCACCACCTGTACAAGTGCAGTGTCATCCATTACAGCCGTATTCATAGAATCTATTATTCTGGGATTTGATCAAGGCATTTATTTTGGCTTAATCATTAATGCCCCTTTTTTGTGCCTTTTTTAAATTTTATTCCCATTTTGCTGTCTACATCCTAGACCTTCTCCCAGATCCCAGTGCCTCACACCTGTCATATGCCAACCATGGGAAAAGGGCACCATGCGGCTTACCCCTCAAGATGGGCCACCTACTTGGATGGCCTACTGTGGGCAGTGCCCAAGATATGGGGGAGTGGCACTGGGCTGAGACTGGGGGCTGGGCAATGGCTATTTTTAAAGGTGAGTCAATCTGAACTAAAACAATCTGCTCTACATGAGCATAAGGCTTACATCAGGGAGGATAACAAAGGAGTTGAGAACGAAAATTGTAACTCTGACTGGGCTAATGTGAATGATATATGGTATCCCATGGATCTGTTCTGAGATCTAGACTTCCAGTTTCATCACTAATTTGCATATGGTCTTCAGTGGTGGTCATACAACAATGTACATTGACGAGACTCTTTTGTATAGCAATGTTGCCAATAATTCAGAAATTGTATTTCTTTATTTGAAAATTGGTAACTGGGAAAGACACATTGAGCCAAGGCACATTTCCAGGTGTGTCCTGGGGTAAAGGGAACAGGAGAAAACAGAAGTACAATGATTAATCACATTACATAGGTGCAACAAATTCTTATAAAATAGGACAAGAACCAGTGCAAACAAAAATGTGCAGTCACAGTACATTAAGGAACACTTGTACAAGTGCAAGCAAACAACAGAAAGGCTTGGCGTGTGCAAAACTTCAATACCTTATCAGACAGGAGCCCTGGTAGGCTGGAACATGCCTGCCCCACACAGGGGAAGAGAGTGCAGAGGTAGTCAGGAGTTGGAACCAGAAAGGAGGTAGGGGAGATCCAGATGGGGGCCCAACACATGGATGATTGTGGCTCTAAGCTGGGGAGGCATCAGGAAGATGGGTAACAGGAACTTGTTGGGGGGAGGAGTTCCAGCTGGTGACTGAGGGAACCAGGGGAGGTGGAGAGGCAGAAGGAGGACTAAAAAGTCATAGAACATGGAAACTAATGGCAGAAAAAGACCCAGGCCCATATTACTTTGGTTTTACTAACCCAATTCCGCAATCTCATATGTTGTTCAATAGCTCATTGCTGAATGGAGGTAGTAGCAGGTAAGTAAAGTAGTGCTAACACTGTTGGTAATGTTTATAAATATAGTCCCCCAAGGTCTATCCAGTTTGCCCATACCCAGATGCTCCTTGTGTTGATGACATTACAGAGCTGGTTTCACATAAACAGGTTACTGTTGCAGCACGTTGCATGGGGGCAGTATGTCACAATGCCAGCTGGGAGGCTAGGATACACATGTGGGCCTGAGAAATCCACACTGGGGCTGGCGAAGAGAAACATGCATCAAAGAGGTGGGGTCCATGGCTCCCATGGAAGGTGGGGGTGGACTGCTTGGCATTTGCATACTCCCTAACAGCCAACCACTCGGCGGCATTTGTAGCAGCTGTCAAGGCAACCGTTTACTTGCCCACCCACATGTCCTCCCAACCAGAGGAAAAGTACAACAGGGACACCCTGATTGCTATTGTGGGGGATGGGAGGAACAGAGGATGAGAAAGGAGGAAGAATAAACTTTTAAATGAAACAAATACATAAGTAATGCTTTTAGCATTGCTCGGACAATAAAAATAACAAACATCTTATTAAAGCAGCAGTATTTGTTATTTGACAAAAACTTATTCATATAGTTTTTTTAACATTAATGTAGTTCTGAAAAGATCAGCTTTATCATTAGTATATTTTTATTTCTCTCCAGTGTGTTTTTTTTTTTTTTAACTTTCTTTTTATTCACTTTGGGTAAAGCAAATTCAGAAAAGCAATCAGAATGTACAACAGAGATTTGGTATTGTACAGAACTATAATCAATATTATCACAGGATAGTTTACCAGCACTCTCTTGTTGCCCATAATGGGGATTGCCCATATGATGATGGGGATAACCACCCTAGATTGTCCAACAAACAATGAATGCAATATATTGACCATTTGTGGCAGGGCAATGGACCCTGCTAGAAATTAGATTTTCAGACATGCAGTCCAGAGGAAAATCCTCTAACCACAAGAGACACAGCCACTTGGGCTCAGTAGGTCCATATATAAATCTGCAAAGTTAATATAACTCTATATGCTGTTTTTGAGAGCAAACACCGTTCCATCTCGAACATGAAATGTGGTCCTGAAATAGGGGTTATCACGACTAATAACACTGTGAGGACAGGAGAGGTCCCAGAACAGGGGAGAAGGGCTCATGTGATCCGCTCCACAAAGGTGGCAGCAGGGAGGAGGCAAGGAACTATAGACCAGTCAGTCTTACCTCAGCAGTGGGCAAGATTATGGAGGTACTCCTTAAGGAAAGTCTTGGCTCTCAGTGATCCAGGAGAAATTGTCTCTGTCCTCCGAATAGACTGGCTGAGAGTGTCCCACAGGCTTCAAGCAAAAAGGCAACAAAAGGCAACAAAAAAGCCCAGATACCCCTCTGCATCCTGGTTTTAAAGGGGTTCAAGAGAGCGGGTCCAGTTGATCTGGATGGCCCTGTAACTGGCTACCATTTCAGTTTCTATGTTACTCAATCAATCAAAGTTCAGTATTTTATTACAATAACACAGATATGCAGTTTTCTGACCATAGAAAAAAAAACATGAGGTTAGCCAGCTCAAACCAGATTTCTAGTAGTAGTAGTAAAACCTTTATTTTTATACAGGATAGTAGATGGTCAATTTTCACATCATTAGGACAAGTCCTATTTTCAAGATGATCCTGTTATTTAAAACATTGTTACTTATACATAACAAAATTTACAAAAAGTGTTAGACAATTAACATAATATACAATACCAAAATCGTCTTGACAAATCACATAACTTCACTCCAACAGTAAGGAAACTACAGATATGCAATTTTATAATAATCCTACAGTCCAGAAATATACATGCACCCTAAACAGACAAAATTTTATCCAAAATGGGCCTTCCCCATTGTAATTGGAAAACAGACTGCTGATTTTAAAAATTCCGCCCACCGCCCCATTTCTGCTGCCATTAAATAGAAGGTAGCCCCGCCCTTGGTGAGCCCTACACCAATAGGAAGTGCAGGAGTAGGAGCATCACCTGTGGCAACGTATCTCAGTCTGTAACAACCACAGGCTAGCCCAATAAAACATGTGACCTATTATTTTCTCCCTGCTACCTAAATGGAACACTAATGGACTAATTGTTTAATGATGGACTAACTGGTTAAAGGTTGAAATCATACATTAGGCTATATGTTCTTAACAGTGTTTAAATACTGGAATGTTCGCTCATAATAGTCAGCTAGCTCAATCCCATTTTACAATAACTAGTCAGCAACACAGTCACTGGGTTATGTCTAGCTGATTTTTTCACTGTACTGTTGCTACAGTGCTCTTACATATCAGTGTTAGTAATCGATACTACTAAGAATCCTAAAGTTTACTGAATGTTAAGGATTTGAAACTTAGACAGTAAAAGTCATTGAACAAATACAATCCTAAGAGGCTTTTACCCTGTACTGTTGCTACAGTGCTCTTACATATCAGTGTTAGTAACCGATACTACTAAGAATCCTAAAGTTTACTGAGTGTTAAGGGTTTGAAACTTAGACAGTAAAAGTCATTGAACATATCCAATCCTAAGAGGCTCAAGACAGTTGACTGTCCTGGTACCCTCCAGTACCTAGCCTGTTCTCTTCAACTCACCCTAAATCCTTATTACAAGGCCAAGCTCTTGCTGCCTAATAATGCCACATAAGGTTAAAATGCCAGTCAAAGGGTTACCGAAGACTAGTATCTTGGGCCAGCTCAGGCCAAACAAGGGTCTCCTCCCTGCTGCCCTGTACATCACCACAATACTCTGGGTAGACTGGCTAGCTGGTAGACAAGGCCCCGCTGCACAGCCTCCTAACTGACCAGCACCACACCAGACCTGGCACTCTCATATCCAACCCCCTGCTGACAACTTAGCCCTCCTACTTGCTGCCAAGCTCAGCAGGAGTGGGATCTGCTACAGAGCTATCTTCCTAATGACCCACAAACCTAAAAAAACTAGGTGCCCACCCCTAAACTATATTCTCCACCTCCTGCAAACAGCTTTGCTATTGCGGGCAGGGGGCATTCAACCTAACCCCAGCCCAGGTGTTGATAATACCTATATCTCCACCTCTCAAGACCTGACCTGGACTGCACCCAGGGGCTTGAGGCTAGCACACATGAATATTTGTAGTCTTAGGCCAAAAACTCACGAAGTACAAGCGTGACTAGCCCTCTATAACCCTGATGTGCTTGCGGTCTCCGAGACCTGATTAAAACCATCGATCCTAGACCATGAATTTGCCGCCCCAGGATATGTCTGTTTCTGGAAGGACAGAATCCACAAAAGGGGGGTGGGGTTCTCATCTACGTGAAGGCTACCCTGATCTCTGCTCGTATTAACCTGCAAGTAACACTGCCCCCTAAAATTGAAGCTATCTTTGTACGCATCACCCTCGGCGGTGTCAAACACCTTAACATAGGGTGTGTATATAGTCCACCAAAGGATGCTCTCCTATCCCTCGAGACACTCACAAAAAACCTAACAGTTGAGTTTGCATCTGAACTCATCATCCTTGGAGACTTCAACCTGAACTGGGCCAAAGAGGCCAGGCCCTCAATAATAGGTATGCTACAAGAGGCAAACCTTTCCCAGATAATCACCCTACCCACAAGGTTGAACTACAAAACGGGTAGCCACTCAATCATTGACTGGGTACTGGTGTCCAACCGGAAAAACGTTCAATCGGCTGGCACCATGGTGGATGCTCTCAGCGACCACTCACCCACCTTCTGTGTTTGGAAAAACAGGGCAGTAAAGGTCCCGACCAGAATACTCACTTCCAGGTACTACTCAAAGTTCTCCCCGGAGCACTACAACACTCTCCTGGGCAACTTGGATTGGAGCCTGATAAGAAGTCTCCCTACCTTGCAAGGGGCAGTTGACTTCTTTAACAGGTCTATCATGTGGGCCGCTGATCTCCTGGCCCCAAATAAGACCTACCGGGTAAATGGCCACTGCTACAAGTGGATTACCCCCCACCAAAGGCCCTGATGACCAGCCGTGTCAAAGTCTGGAAAAAGTTCAAGGACACGGCTCTCCAAGCAAACCGGGTCATCTATAGAACCCTCCGAAACCAATGTAAACAGGCCACCAAACTAGCGAAAAAGGAGTATTTCAACCACCTCCAGAAAGCAAACCTTGGCAACCCTAGGACTTTCTGGTCCCACATCAATGAACTGATTAAGGGGAATAAAAAGACAGCCATGGGCCCTATCACAGCTAATGGACAGGCACTACATGATGAGGCACTAATCGCTGAGTCCCTCAATACATACTTCACAAACCCTGATAAACATCAGGCAGGGTCATCGGTACCCAACAACCAGTCCACTCCGCTGGATCCCTGTACTCTCAATCACCCTGTCACTTGAGACTGGCAAAGATAGAAGAGGTCCTGGCCATCCTAAAAACCCTGAAAACAAGAGGTTCAGGAGGCCCAGATGGACTCAAAGCTAGATTGCTAAAAGATGGGGCCATGGCACTCGCACGGCCACTCACCTGGCTGATCAAAACATCCTTACTTGAAGGATCTGTCCCGGAGCTGTGGAAGCAGGCACATGTGGTCCCAATTCATAAGGGAGGGCCTGTAGAACCAATTGAAAACTACAGTCCTATCTCCCTGCTATGTACCCTGGCAAAAATACAGGAGAAACTCATCTATGCCCAACTTAGGGAATACCTGGAGGCACACATGCTGTTGTCCCCATCGCAACATGGCTTTAGAGCCAAACACGGTACAGATACTGCCCTAACCAAATTCTCCTCTGACGTACTCAGAGACCTAGACTCTGGATCCAATACAGGGGCAGTTTTTATAGACCTCTCCAAGGCCTTCGACCGGGTGGATCACAGACTACTCCTCCAAAAACTCCTCCACATAGGTCTCGATGCCCATGCCCTCAAATGAGTGGAAAGCTACCTCTCTGATCACACACAGAGGGTCAGGTGGCAGGATAAACTCTCCAAACCACAGTCCCTAAGGATGGAGTACCCCAAGGGTCCATACTTGGGCCTCTTATGTTCTCGTTGTTTGTAAATGAACTGCACAAACACTGTGGAAGCAGCAACACAATCCAATATGCGGATGATGCTGTTATCTACAAATCCTCGGACAACCTGGAGGACCTCCGCATTTCTCTCCAAAAGGATATTCACATCATGGAGAGGTGACTCATCAAGAACAAAATGGTCCTTAATACCAACAAAACCAAAGCCGTGCTGTTTGGACCAAGAGCCCTTGGACAAGATAGATCACAACTACTCCAACTTTCATCCCTGGAGGGCAACAAGCTGGAAGTAGTCCCCTCGACAAAGTACCTCGGCCTCACCATCGACCAAGGTCTCACATTCAAACAACATGTGGAACAAGTCACTAAAATAATCCATACAAAACTCAGATTACTGTATCAGCTCAAGGAACTGTTAACCCCAGAAGCTAGGACTGCTATTGCAGCTAGTGTCCTACTTCCAACACTAATATATGCTGCCCCAGTCATTCAGGGTATTACAAAGCTGGAGTACAGTAAATTACAGACTCTATACAACAAGGTGGCCCACTTTGCCACCTTATCCCACTCTAAGAGCCACCACTGTGAGGCGTTAGCAAAGCTTAACTGGCCATCCGAAAGCCCGCCTCAGTTACCCTGTACTCTGCCTGGCGAAGAAGGTAATTAGCCCCACACCTCCCCTGAGTCTTGGGGGACTCCTCACAGTAAAAAGAAACCAGCGCAGCATTAGATCCTCGGGCCTAACATTACTAGAGGTCCCCAAGGTTAGGACTAAGGCAGGCCAGAAATCTTTCACACATGCTGCCCCTTCCTTATGGAACAACCTCCCTTTGGAGGTAAGAGAAACCCTATTGGTGCCGTGCTTTTGCACAAGACTCAAGACTCATCTTATGTCAACAAGTGTATGCCAGTGCCACCGCACCTGACACTACTACAACGACCACAATTTGCCTGCTTACCAAACTAAAATCTTTAACCCCCCCTAACAAGGTAGCACTAACTTTTTCCTCCCCATCTCTGAACCATCCTGATGCTCTTGAACTATGTCACCTAATGAATCCACAGAACTGTCTCACTAATATGTAGGACAAAAGGAGAATTTAATGAAATAACAACTTACCAACTAGATATATGAAACCCATATAACTACTGCTATGTGTACACAGCCGAATACTGTATACCCATGATAACCTGTATATGCTTATGTTCAACTGTTTATAATATCATGTACTGTTATTCCCGGGTCGCCCCTGAAAAAGGGACCTTCGGGGCCCAGTGGGCCTTCCCGGTCATCAAAATTCAATAAATAATAAATAAATATTATATTTAATTCAGCCTTTAAAGTAGATGAAAATACTTTAATGCTTTCATACTGTTTTCCTGTAATTAATTTTAAGGAACTCCATAATCTGTTCATGATTATAGGGAGTCGCATGTAACTATACTTATTCTTAAGTTTAGGGAACTCAAAACTTCTAGTAGTCGAGCTTCTCATGTTATAAATATATGATTTTTTTTCTAATTTTTCATAAAGATGCGTTGGTTGATCTGTATTTACAACTTTATATATCTGTTGTGCCCAAATAAATTTCCTTTTACTTTCCTGAGTCACCCAACCCAATTCCTCATATAATTTGCAATGATGTTCATGATAATCCTTTTTTAAAACAAATCGAGCCAAACGATTATATGTTACATCAATTTTTGACAACAGACCATTTGAAGCTAGGCCGTACACATGGCTACCATACTCTAACACGGGGAGAATAAGTTGATTTATTATAGTCTCCCTCATTACTCTATTTATACAAAAACTAGATCGCCTGAATGCCCCCAGTTTTTTATTTATCTTTGATAATGTATTGGTTATATGAAAATCAAATTTTAACTGATTATCAAACCATACCCCTAGCTATTTGTATTCCAAAACTTGAGCCAAAATTTCATTTTGTAGTGTCTTAATTTGGATTTATTTCTTTTATTCAAATCTTTTCTCTCTTTCTGAAATATCATCAGTTCTGTTTTTTTGCTATTAACTATTAACCCCGAGTCAGATAGCCATGTGCAAAGCCTGGTAAAATCTTCTTGCAAGTGCATTTCCATGAACTCTGGGGTCTTACCACCAGAGATTAATATAGTGTCATCTGCACACAAACGAACACTACAGTTTTTAACATTATCAACTAACTGATTTATATATATAAGAAAAAGGGTTGGCCCTAAAATCGAACCCTGGGGCACTCCTCGCTTTACCATAGCTCTATCTGACAGAATACCATCAATGTACACTTGTTGGGTTCTATTTCCCAAATAAGACTTAAACCAATTTAATGATTTATCCCCCATACCTATTTCTTCTAAACGTTCCCCCAACAGATCATGGGCCACAGTATCAAAGGCATTGGATAAATCCACGAACATCACGCCCACGGACAGGGCATCCTCTAATTTAGAGGCAACAATATCTACCATGTCCGTGAGTGTGGTGCCCTAAAACCCCGATGAAATCCCGATTGATATTTTGAAAGTAAGGAGTGTTGCTCCAAATGATCCATAAGTTGTTTCTGAACCAGCTTCTCCACAAGCTTGGAGAGACCAGATAATAAAGCAATAGGCCTATAATTTGTAGGCACAAAAATATCTCCCTCTCCCTTACAAATGGGGATGATCTTTGCATTCTTCCAGATACGGGGGAAAATTCCCTCCTTTAAACTCCAGTTAAAAAGTTTAGTTATTACTGGGGCAGTAACCTGAAGGGAGTCTCTAAGAAATTGATTTTCTATATAATCCAGACCAAATGCTTTTTTTATTTTAAGTTTTGTTATTTCCTCCTTAATCTGTTTACATGTGAAATGTTTAAATCTAAATTTAGATACGTTAATGTTTTTAATATTACTGCCCCCTAAAATGGACTGAGGAATGTTTAAATCTGGCAATTCTACAAAGTAATCATTTAAAATATTTGCTGATTGTCTAATAGGTTGAAGAATACCCCTACTTACCATTTGAACTGGAGATTTTAAGTTTGCAGAAAATTCCAACAACATTTTTTTGGATCAGTAGTCTCCTTTGTCTTAGTTTCATAATATTTTTGTTTGGCCTTCCTAATTTGCAATCTTAATGAATTTCTAACATTTTTATGTTTTTCCCAATCTTCTGGTCTTAAGGATTTCCCTGCAATTTTCCATAATCTATCTTTCCCTCTAATCTGCTTTTTAATTTTTTCTGTTACCCAGGGAACATGGGTTTTCCTCTGTTTAATTAATCTAAAAGGGGCCAACTCATTACAAACTTCGAGGAACCATTTTGAAAATTCCTGAATAGCCAAATCTATAGAGGGAATTAGAAATAATCTTTGCCAATTTATAGAGGCTAGTCTGGCCAAAAAAACATCTTTATTATACTTTTTAAAACATCTCCTTTTAACCTTTAATGGGACCTGACCCAAAAAAATTTCTTTCCCTTTAGATTTAAAAATGCAACTCATTGAGCTATGGTCTCCCAGAATTGGTTGTTTCACTTCCAGTTGTTGAACTGAAATCTCTGTTGAGACGAAAATTAAATCCAAGATGTTACCTATACTATTGGGGGAAGTTTTTCTAGTTGGAAGTGCTACTTTTTGTTCAAAATATAAGGTTTTAAAACATTTTTGTAATGCAATCCCACGAGGTTTTCCCCAGGCCGCATTAAAATCCCCTTTTAGCAGGGCCCTAGTGCTCTGCGGCAGAATATTCTAATTTCTGCGGCAGGGCTCCTTGGCTTCTGTGGCAGCATTTTCACATTTCTGCGGCATGATTTATTCATTTCTCTGGCAGAACGCAGTCCTGCCATTGGCTAAATATGTTGTGATGTCATCAATGACATCATATGCTGAACATAGAGGAGGGGCTTCAGGATAAACGTGACGGGAAAGAAAGCCTGACACTATGGAAAAACAATAAATTTGAATGAAAATTCACCAAAACCAATGAATTCTGTGGCACTATATATATTCTACGGCATAATGCAAATTCTGCGGAAAATTCTGCAACTGCAGAATTGCAGAATTCCAGGGGCCTTGCCTATTAGTAGCAATTCAAAGCCCATGGTATGAGTCTGAATGGTCAAGGCTAATTTTTCAAAAACACTAATAGGAGATTTTGGAGGGGCATATACAGCCCCCACAATAAGGGCTAACTTATGAATCTTTACTAATAGACAATCAATAAGCCCTATCTGTCCTGCAAATTTTACTGTTGTTTGTCCTAGTTTTTCTGGGGAACAGTCCAACCTCTCTCTCTGGGAGATGGCTGTCGTTACTCAACACTAAATACAACTATTTACATAAATGGTAGCCCACTCAGTTTGTAATGAGATTAGCTCACTGTTGCCATGCAGATACAATAGGAGGCCAGGCATTCTGTCTCTTTCTGATGCCCTGGCCTTTCACAAGCAAATTGGCCTATCTGGCCTCCCAGCTAGGCTTAATTATTCTTTTGTCTCCTTTTAGATAATTTAATTAACTCCAGTTCCTGGCTAGCAACAAACAGCTTTTCTGCTTAGCAACAGGAATTCCAACCTTATTCAAGGGCTTTTGGCTTTTTTTTCTGTACCCATGATCCCTTGCACTACACTGGCCACCATAGGTGTCTCAAATGCATTATATACATAAAGTTATATAAAACATGACCCAAAATAATGAAATATGGCCTTATCTCATAACACTCCTTCCTTAACAGAACCTGAGGGAGAACATGCCACTTTTCTAGTAAGAGTTTCTACCAGGTCTGCCCCTTACTCTGACTGGTGGGATACGCCACCTGCATTGGTATTAACAAATCTATGTTAAATGTCCCATGTATGAGACCTCAGCCATGACCACTTGGCACCTTTTGGCTTTGACAGTTAATCCTGCCTTCTGTATCCTACCCAATACTTCCCTAGCTCTGGCAGTTAGCTCTTCCTGCCCATACCCCTTTGCCAGGGCTATGGTTGTTAGGTAGGTCACCCTGCCCAATTTGTCTAACAACTCATCCATCCGTGGCATTGGTTGGGTGTTGAACTTTGTGACTGCCTTGAGTTCAAGATAGTCCACACAAAAATGAGTATATCCGTCCGGCTTGGGGATGAGGACTACAGGCAAGGCCCAGGGACTGCGGTATTTCTTGATTACTCCTAACTTCAGCATTTCTTCCATCTCCCTCTTAATGTCCTTTAGAGTGGCCTTAGACACCTGGTAGGCTGTCCACTGTATGGGAGCTTGCATCCCTGTGTCCACATCACGGGTCGCTAAGGGGGTCTGTCCGGGCTTGGCCATAAATAAAGGGGCAAAGTCCTCTAAAACCTCCCTTACTTCCTGACTCTGTTCTGGGGTCAACTGGGGTGAAATTTTGATTGTCTCCACTGATGACTCCCACTTGCTTTCCTCTAGCAAGTCCAGGAGGGGTCTTCTTTGTCCGTCCCTTCCCCAGGACTACAAACAGCAAACACCACGTCGACCCTATTTATATATGGCTTCATCATATTAACAAGGTACATTCGATGGGTATGTCTCCTGTCAGGCAGTTCTACAATATAATTCATATAATTTACCTGTTGGACTACCTTGCATGGTCCCGCCCACTCGGCCTGCAGCTTGTCCTTCCGGACTAGAATGAGGACCATTACTTCCAGACCTGTGTTGTACGAGTGACCTGTGGCTCTGTGATCATACCAGACTTTTTGCTTCTGCTGGGCAGCTGACAGGTTGCTTTGGGCCATCCCCATAATCTCCTTCAGCTTCTCCCTCAGCTTAAGGACATACTCCACTACAGGAGTTCCCTGGGTGGTGTGCTTGGCTTCCCAATCTTAATGGATCAAGTCTAGGGGCCCACGTACCCTACGTCTATATAAGAGTTCGAAGGTGGAGAACCCTGTTGACTCTTGGGACACTTCCCTGTATGTGAACGGATCCACGATGCTGCATCGACAATTTCTTGTTGACGGGATGTTTCCCCGACACCACTACATCGACCGCAATTATGGTCAGGATGCTGCCGCCAGGACAAAACTTCTTGTTTTGCGGAGTGCTGTATCCCCCACACCCCTCAGGCATGGGGCTGTGCCCCCTGTACCCCCTACTTAAGATTCTTAACTCTGAGATAGAGCTGAGTCGGGGATGGGGTGCAGGACCTTGGGGAAGGGTGCTGGGGTCCCAGGTGGACTTTACATCGAAGTGGTGATGTTGTTGGTATCGACCATGTCACTGTAAAGTTGTCACTGTAGAGACGGTATACCTATGCGAACAACAGGTGGGGAAGGTATTTCTCCCAGTCCCTCCCATGCTGTTCAGCAAATGCTTGGAGCATCGTTTTTAGGGTACCATTGAATCTTCCCATGAGCCCATTGGCTTGTGGTTGATAAGGTGTTGTGCGTCTGTGCACCACCCCACACTTCCCCCACAAACACTTCATCAGGTACAACATGAAGTTAGTCCCTTGGTCAGAGATAACCTCTGGCAGAAACCCGACATGGGAGAAAATCCCTAGCAAGGCATCTGCTACTTTTGGTGCCTTAATGGAGGATAGGGCAACTGCCTCTGGGTATTGGGTGGCATAATCGACCACTATCAGGATAAACCTTTCCCTGGAGGAGCTTGAGGTACTCAAGGGCTCCACAATATCCATTCCTACCCTCTGGAATGGCTCCTCTACAATGGGCAAGGGAAGTAGGGCAGCTTTTGTTTTACTACCTGCTTTCCCTATCTGTTGGTACCAGTGACAAGACCTGCAATATTACTTCATCAGCTGGGTGAAGTTGGGCCAATAGAAATTTTGGGTCAGTCACTGTGTGGTGCGAGTGATGCCCAGATGTCCAGACATGGGGATATCATGGGAGACCTTGAGCAACCATTCAGGATACTCCTGGAGACGATAGCTGCCTGCTGATCACCCTTCCCTCTGTCCTCATGTCCTGTGTCTACAACAGTCTGTTGTCCCAAAATACACTATGTCTTATGTCACCTCCCTGTGTCCCATCAGATTCTGCAGAAGCTCTCAGCTTCTCTAAACTGGGGTCAGTTCTCTGAGAAGCTGCAAAATCTTCACATTTTCCTAAAGTATGGGACATGTCCCCCTCAGTCCCTAAACTGGGATCCATAGCTCTAGCATCAGGGCCTTCAGAGTCACTGCCATCCCTATACTTCTTATCATTAGTTACCCCTCCCTCCTCAGAGTAACCTTCTGTAGCTGTTTGGTGCATGGCTACTTAGGGAAGTCCTACCTCCCTTTCACTATTCTCCATGTCAGGAGACACAGGCTGGGGAACAGACCTCCTATTCTTTTCCACAGGAGCTTATGTGGAGTTCAGGGAATTACCAGTGGCCTTAGCCATCTGACTGCGGGTAACCACACACACATACCACCCCCTGCTATAGATTATTCCCTGTAATCACATCCAGAGCAAGGTTGTCTGCCACTGCCACTTTTTGTACCATTTCTCCTGTCTCACCCCAATCCAGGAGAACACTAGCTAGTGGCAGGGTTTTTTCCTCCCCTGTGGATCCCCTCACAGTGACAAATTGATTAGGTATAAGCTGTTCAGACAAATTGATTAGGTATAAGCTGTTCAGGCTCAACAAAATCCCTTTTACCAGTGTAACCCCCCTACAAATAGGGTTCCCAAAAAGTCTTCCTTGAGCTTGCCTAACTGCTCACTGCCAGGCTGGTGTCCTGTGTTTTTGCAGTTTAAATGTGATTGTCAGAGAGTGCCTATATAGCCTCTGTGTACTGTCTTTTTAAGAGCTGCCTGGATTGCAGTCATAAGTAATCTGAGAGGGAGCTCTGTTGAAAGATGTAACTATTTGCTGAAAATCATTTAGAGTGATAATAATAATGTAGTTCATCTACCCTGCCTTCTTTGCAGCAAGGGCTGTTTTGTTTATCTCCACTATCTTGGTCCTGGACTGCCAAATTGGACCAATCAGTACTGGTAGGACCTAAAATGGAGCCAGACTACAGGAGCTGTCTGGAGTCAAAATCTGTAGGAACTATAGTTTTGGGCTTTTGGCACCTTTTTGCACCTGAACGGGGAGCCTTTGTTGTAACTGACAGACAGATCAGACAACCGAACCTTTTGGATTCTGGGGAAAGTCCCAGGCTTTCTGGCAGTTGAGTCAGATCTAAGTTGAGAGCTGAAGAAGCAACAACTTGAGACAGTCAAGCAGCCGTCTGAATAGTTTCACATGGGAGAACTGTGGAAAGGCCTGAGTTGTGGCCTGCATGTCTGTCTGCTGCCCCTGATAGGGAGAGAAGAGAATTATTTCGGACTAAATCCAAGTTTGTGAGAATGAAGTAAGCCACTGATTTTTTACCAGGCTCATACCTGAAGAAGACCAAAGATTTTGCTGAATGCGATCGACCTGTCAGGATTTCCAACTGTTTTTGCATCCCTGGTTTGTGCAGAGACTTTGCGATTGTGACCGGTGAGTGGTTTGCCTGGTACAATAGAATTTCCTTACATGTAAATGTGCTGTGAGTTGTTAGTGGGTCGTGATTTGGTTCCTCACTATGTGAACTGTGTTCTGCCTGCTGGAAGTTGTATCCAGCCCAAAATGGACTGTATTCGAATTTGTCTCCATTTGGCTGGGGCCTTGCCACACTAGCCCATCCAGACTACCCACTACACAGAGAAAGCCATTGACAAGAGACCTGCCTGGGGATCAGCCCCCTGCTCCACGCTTGAACAGGAATGACACCTCAGTGATTTGTGTGGGCCCTATTTCTCCTGGCACTCCAGATTAACCACCTGCAGTCTTGATTTTTGTCCAGCCTGTGTCCAGTCTTGGATATCGTGAGTAATCATCTGGGTATCTCCCTGCAACAACAGCCTAATCTAAAAGTGTGTCATCTGATTGTCTTGCTGTTTTCTTTTCAAGAACAGAGCCCTCTGGCTCTGGATTACAAATAGTGTGTGTTGTGCATGTTGTTTTCTTCCATCACAGGGCCCCAACCAGCTGCAATGTTCCTGGTTAGCCCACCTTTCTCCATCTTGGTACCCAGAGTGTGTGACTGTTTATGGACCCTGAAGTGCATGCATAACTGTTTGATTAATACAGCCTTTAAGCAAATTAATCTGATTATGCCCCTTCCTTGTTCAAGTCCCTTAAATAAATCAGATCTAACTCTTTTTTGCATTTACCCTGACTGTGGTTCCAGTTTGTGCAAGAGTACTGTACTGTTGTTATTTGCTGTGTATAACCTTGTTTTATAGGAGGTCCCCAGGGCCAGGCCAAAGGAAAACCCTGGTGGTAAGTGCAAACAGTGTGGGTACTTGTGTGGTGTATCAGGGGTATTGTGAAAGTGATTATTGTGTATTGTTCCTGCCACTAATAAGGAAAGAGAGGGGTTACAGTGTCCCAGAGGGCTGTGCCCAGGTTAGCTTGACCACTACCAACCCTGACCTCCGGTTGGAGGCACCCATTTCAGAACTCAGGCCCCTTAACCTGCTACTAGCCAAGCAGGCAGGGGTAGTAGCCCTTGGGATAGCATCACCTAGGGGTTACATTTTGGAGGCTCACCACTGGGATTTTGTGCCTTCTAGTGGCCAAACATTATGAATTATTGTTAAAGATTAATGGCTACTCCAGTAGAAATGGCAGTACACCAGTTGGTGGAGTGGTGTACTGGGCAGGAGATCGACCTCCAAAATGCTCTACTTATACTGGATATTCCCCTGGATACCAGTAAAGATGCTGTAGAGGGAGCATTTTCCAAAGTTGAATGTTTAAAAAACCCTGTGGTAGTGGTGGGTCAACAGGCTGATTTGATCGCCCAAACTTTCATAGCCTTGGTAGAGTGTAGTGACCTCATTGGACAGCTCTAAAGTGCCACAGATTATTGCCCCAGAAGGGGTTCAAGCTGCCTGGAGAGTGATAACAAAAGACAGTAAAGACCCCAGGGAGGATGAGCTCCCACCATTATCTGAGACTTTTGAGAAGAAATTTGCTAAGTTGTTGCTGGAGGAAGGGAAAACTGTAGAGGACTTTAAGAAACTATTCCTGCCACCTGGGGGTGTTCCTTCCCAAACACCCCTCCCACTCCAGCACCTGTTACTGCCCCACTTTCTGTGCCCGTGCCAATGCGGGCCCCTATATCTGTACCCGCTATTAGTCAGGACTCCTACCGAAGGCTGAGAATCTTCTTGGGCACCTTCCCCACCCCACAGGGGGAGGATGACTGGGAGATCTGGATAGACTATGTTGCCCCTCTAATACTTGAATGGCAATGCTCAGAAGCAGAGAAACGAAAGAGGTTGAGTAAGAGCCTCTGAGGCCCTGCCCTGGCTACCATCTGCCAATTGGGCCAATAACCCCGAAGCAACTGCACAGGACTATCTTGATGCATTGGAAAATGTGTATGGGAGCCTGGATTCAGATGAGGATCTGTGGTGGAGAGTAAGTAACGTGCAGCAGTACCCAGGGGAGCTATTGTCTGTGTATGTACCTTGGCTTGAAAAGCTGCTACAAGAGTGCCTCAGAAAGGGTAGTTTGCTGTCAAATGAATGAGATCGAACTAGGCTGGACTGGATCCTTAAGTCTGCTCCATTTTCAGAATTGTTACTGCTTCAGTTGCGCCTTGCCACCCGACTGGAATGGCCCCCCTCCTATGACGAGCTAATGAAAGAAATTCGGGGGGTTGAGCAAAGATGACCCCATGGGGGAATTGCACCCATATCTGCAGCTGCTGTGCAAGTGACCGAGAGTGTTCAGCCAAGTGAGGCTCAGGGGCAAAAGTCAGCACTTAATGAGCACTCTGAGAATGCACAGGACTTCCCACCCTGGGACTAGCATTGGAAAGATGAGCTACTAAAGGAAGTCTGAGAGTTGAAGATGGGTGCCTCTGCAAGGGTTTCCCCCATGGAACAAGATTCTGGTCCCTTTCAGGACGTGACTGCCATGAGGGTGGGGGTGCACCCTCAGGCATCTGCTACCAAGGGTGGCTCCAAGGCTGAGATCACCGGATTGACTGCCACTTTAAAGGAACTGTTAAGACACGTTGCACCACTCTCACTGCTGCAAGCAGATACTAGACCCCAATCTCTTACTACTGCTTCAGTTCCTCATACGATGTTCTCTCCCAGGATGACCCAGGAGTCTATCATTTGTCACAACTGTGGAAAGGATGGCCGTATGAAAAGAGAATGCCGGTCTCAGAAGGTCTTAGAAAGAGTAGTAAACAGACTCCAAGGGGAGCTCCAAAAAGCAAATCAGTGGCTAAGGGTTGCCTGAAATGACCATAGGGAGGGTTTGAGAAACCCTAACTCAAATTTTTTTGTGGCTAAATCGTCTGTCCAGGCTTCTGCTACTGCCTCTCCAGAGTGGTCCAAAATAGTGGGCCCTTCAATGGAGACTACAGTGATTGTGAATCATGGTATTCACACTCGGGCTGTGCTTGACAGTGGGTCACAAGTGACCATTGTATTCCAGGACTGGTATAACAAACACTTATCTGATGTGCCTTTGCAATCCCTGGAAGGCCTAAATGTGTGAGGTCTGAGCGACAAGTCTTATCCCTACCTATGGTATGTCCGCCTCTGATTATCTTTTCCTGCAGCTGTAACTGGTGTAGAGGAGCGAGTAGAGACATTGGCCCTAATGTGTCCCCCCACCGAACTGTATGATGGGGTCCCCCTGTTAACTGGGACAAACGCCCATATGTTTGGGAGACTGGCGCAACTCTTTCATCAGAAACAAAGGTGACGGGCAGGGAGGGCCCTGAGAATTCTGGCTTTGATCAAGAGGGCCTATGATTTGCAACAGAAACCTGAGGATGTAGACCAGGATGAACCGGTGGGGATCGTGTGGAAGAAGGATCCTGATTCAATAGTACTGGCCCCTAATGCCCAGTGTACCATTCAAGGGGAGGTCCGCCTCCGGAAAGATGTCAAGAACAAAATACTGATATTGGATGTGCCAGGTGATGGAAAATTGCCAGAAGGATTATTGGTCAAGCCCAGCATCTTGCCTGCTCATGCCCATGCCTATGCATGACAAGTGATGGTCCAGATTCACAGTGTGTCAGGTCAGGAGATCCGGGTGAACAGAGGGTGCACCCTATCTACGGTATACTGCACAGACACTGCAGTATTGCCCAGCAACAAGCACCCTGGTGAGAAGGAGAGAGTGACCCCAGACTTGTTTGACTTTGGTGACTCCCCATTGCCAGCTGAATGGAAGGCTAAAATTAGCAAGAGACTTCCCAGAGAGATCAAGTGTTTTGGTTGAAAGAATGGGATGTGGGATGTGTCCTTGGTGCGGTGCATCACATATGCCTGCATAATGAATGGCCATTTCAAGAGAGGTCCCGACGCCTAGCCCCAGCAGACATAGATGATATGAGAAGACACCTGCAGGAAATGCTCACTGCTGGTGTGATACAAGAATCCAGGACCCCATACACCTCTCCCATTGTAGTTGAGCATAAGAAGAATGGGTCTGTGAGGATGTGTGTTGATTATCGAACCCTGAACCAGCGGACCATCCCAGACCAATACACTATGCCTCATATACAAGATGCCCTGGACTGCTTGAATGAGAGCAAATGGTTCTCGGTGCTGGATCTTCGCAGCGGATACTACCAGATCCTGATGGCCCTGGAAGACTGTGAGAAAACAGCCTTCATCTATCCATTGGGGTTCTATGAGTTTCTGAGATTGCCACAAGGGATATCAGGCACCCTGGCCACCTTTTAGCGACTGATGGAACGTGCGGTGGGAGATATGAATTTGCTGGAATGCCTGGTGTACTTGGACGATGTCATTGTGTTTGGGAGCATCTTAGAGGAGCATGAGAACTGACTGCTTAAAGTCCTAGACTGACTGGAAGATTTCAGCCTCAAGCTGTCCATTGACAAGTGCCAGTTTTTCCAATCCTCCATGAAGTATGTGGAGCACATAGTATCTACAAAAGGGATAGAGACTGATCCCAGTAAGGTTGAAGCACTGACTACTTGGCCCCAGCCTCATAATCTGAAAGAACTACAGTGTTTCCTGGGGTTCTGTGGCTACTACCACAGGTTCATAAAAGACCATTCCATGGTGATTCACCCACTCTTAAACCTTACCCAGGTTTACCCTCCTACCAATCATAAATACAAAAAACATTTGTCAATGCCAAATGTTTGCTTGCTGGTATTGGCATTGGTAGTGCAGGAGTGACAGATGCATAATAGGAATGGCAGTGAGATATTGTAGTAATGTCAACTGCCTCCCCCACCTTGCCACCTTGCAAAGAGTGAGAGGTGTTGGGGGTGTGTGCCTTAGTGTCACGGGCTGTAACAGTCATGGCAGACAGTTTCAGGTGTTCATAGGTGCGGGGAGATACTAAGAACTGAGGGGGAGGAGGGGGAGAAGGGTACTTATGAGGGGAAAAAGGGAAGGTTTTGTAGAGTAGGGCTTGCCATAGAAAGCATAGGAATGCAGAGGTTTGATAAAGATAGTGATGTTAAGAATTAAGTTATACCATATAGGCATATTTATTGCAGTATATGGTGAACATACAAACATATGAATGTGTCAGCAGAAACAGATCACCTGGCCTATCTAAATCTGTTCAGTGTGCAGGTATAGTAAGAAATCAGCTGTCAACCCGTTCCTTCCAATACCTGCATGTGAAGTGTGAATAACAGAGTCAGACTGCACTCATTAGTGATGGTATTTACTTGGTAAAACCATGTTAAACATTTCTATTGTAAATTAAGTTAAACATTGCTCCAAGTTCTAAAAGAATAGACTGTTTACATTAAATGTATTCACAGCATATGCAGTTCAAGAACCTACGCTCTGCTATATGTATGATTACATTGTTTTACACTTTAGGTTCACAATGTGTATATAAAAATATATATCTGTTAGAAGACGTCCCATTTAATATAGCAGTCTTAGAAAAAATGCAGTACCATGCCATATCAATCGATTTAAATAAGTAGCTATGTTGATTCTATTGTTTCTAATTCTAAAAGAAATACTGAACTCCAAGTTCAGAGTATAGTAGTATAAGTGCCACTCAATTCAATTTAGTAATGTACGTCAGTGAATGGACTCACCCATAACACAGTCAGACTGCACTCATTATTGACAGTGTTTACTTGCTAAAATGAATCACATGCAAATATTATCCAATTTATTTTCACCCCATAATTAAGGCTTCAAAGTTATATTTATCAATCTGTCATCAAAGTGCAAAGTTGCTAAGGTGTAGTGTGGCTCTGTTACTATTCAAGGCATAGTGTTCGATAATGCTGAAATTGCTGGAGAATTAATTAAATTGCCAAATACACAAATAAATAGTTTACATTGGATGCAGTTTAGCACAGTGGTTTAAGGGTCTGAGCTGCAAATTTGGAGACTTGGGTTTGAATCCCACAGCCCCCACTTGCATACTGTGTGACCCTGAGCAAGTCACTTAACTTCCCTGTGCTCCCAGATCACACCTGGAAACAAGTTTTCAGCTTAGTGTATCTCTCCTGGTTAAACAATTGGGGAGGGGACATTTTAGTTTTTTCTTTTCAATCAATCACACACAATTTAATGTAGAACTGAAGCACAGTATTTCAAATGCAAGAAATACTGAACACTGGATCAATCGCTTTATTTTCATCAAGTATTACTTCTGGCTGTCCTTGTTCTTAGTTTTTTCTTTTGCTGTCAAGATCGATAAATATGAATTTGAAGCCTTAATTATGGGCTGCAAATGTATTGGATAAGATTTGCATGTGACTTGTTTTAGCAAGTAAATAGTGTCAATAATGAGTGCAGTCTGACTCTGTTATGGGCGAGCCCATTCAGTGGTGAACATTAGTAAATTAAATGGAATTGTGTGGCAGTTATACTATGATACTATGAATTTGGAGTTCAGTATTTGTTTTAGAATTAGGAACAATAGAATTAACATAGCTGCTTATTTAAATGGATTGATATGGCATGGCACTGCATGTTTGTAAGAGGCTATATTGAATGGGACGTCTTGTTACACATATATATATTTTTGTATACACATTGTGAACCTAAAGTGTGTAACAATGCAATCATACATATAGCAGGGCATAGGTTCTTGAATTGCATATTCTGTGAATACATTTAATGTGAACTGTCTATTATTTTAGAACTTCAAGCAATGTTTAAATTTATTTGCAATAGAAATGTTTAACATATAAATGGAACAGAAGCTGTAATGGCCACTTTGTTGATAAATTTGGCTGCATTTAAGTGATTAAGGTAGTTGTTACATTTTAGGATTTTCTAATTATGTTGCACATGCAGTTTGAGAACTGAAGAATGAAGGGGATATGGAATAGCATTCCCTCAGGAAGCCGCAGCGGCGGAGCGTGGTTAGTAGTGTAGCTAGTGCCTATGTGCCCTGGACTCAGGCAGGGCATATGTATGGCAGGAGACCGTACCTTTGTATTACATTGAATTAATGTAAGCACTTTATTGCTATTTGTAGTTAAGCTGTGGAAAATAAATCCTTTTTGCATTATTTAAAGTACTATGGAAAGTTTTTTTCTGTTTTTTTCCCCTACCATTTGACCACCCGTGAATTTGCTCACCAATAACACAGTTGGCAGTTGTATTTATTAATAAAGAGCAGTGAAGCTGAAACTCTTTTTTTTGTGGTTGAGGAGCCCTGCGATTTAGGGTATCGGCTTTTCTTTTCTCTTTCTGGATTTCTAAGTTTGTAAATATGGTTTGAGAACAGTGTTGTACTTTGATGTGTCTTATCTGTAGACTTGTTATTGCTATAGATCACTTTGTAGCATTGAAAAGCAGCAGAAAGTGATACTTTGTACATTTCATGACATGCTATCAGATAGGCAGTCTACGGCTACAGTGTGTCTATCTCCTGTTGGATCTCTTGAGGTCTGCATTTGAAACACAGCAGGGAGTCTCTCTGTCTTAGCCTAGTGCAAAACATAAATAGCATTAGTAAGTCAGGAAGACATGACAATCACAGAAGTGCTGCCATGTACTGTTATGGTTTTGATTAATGTATTTTATATATATTAAACAATGTATTGAAGGAGGTATACAATGACAGTGTGGAGTGGTGCAACGTTAGTAGGATAGTCATGTTCGCACAGGACATAGTGACAGTAGAGGTAAGTAAGACAATTAGCAACACGTCATATTATCAGACTATATTGTGGCTTATATGTTTCTCGGCCTCATTATTGTGACTACACAATGTGTGCATGCATGAACATACGAAGAGCTGGTAAAGCTAACAGACTGTTTCTGCCACTGATAAACTGCAGGTATCCTACTGAGTTTTAGAGTAATGCAAAAAATGACATCATTGCTGGTTTCATGTCTTGACTCTTTTTTTGTCTATTAAAATTAGAAAACCATGGCATAGTAGTAGAAAGAAAATTAAAGAATATAAAGCATGCCTAATATGGGTTGCTTGCACAGTTCTCACAATGGCCACTTGAAGGTCCAAATGAAACAGGAGGCAGTATAGCATAGTGGTTAAGAGCAGTGAGCTGCAAACCTGGAGAGGTCAGTTTGAATCCCCTCAGCTCCTTCTTGCATACTGTGTGACCCTAAGCAAGTCACTTAACTTCCTTGTGCTGTCAGGTTGCATCTGGAACCAAGTTCTGGTTTGGTGTGCCTTTTCTGGCTAAACAATTTCCCCCAAATATAAACTTTATAAATGTCAGGACCCTGGTTGTTAAATACCAAGTCTATTTATCAGATGAAACCCAGTGTGGTTCTAGGTCATTATTTAGCATGTACCCAAATGTGCAGCACTGAGTGTAGTAGTTTGCAAGTAGTGGAATAGCTAGACTGCTATGGGGGTCTGGGCATTTACTGTAATAGAGTCAGTTAACTGTGATGTAACAAAGATGTTATTTGCAGTCTATCATGTCACTGTAAAAAAACACACAGGAAATAAAACATTTGCTACCATAAACTGTGAAATTCTCAACTGCCATTCATTTGTTAAAGGGAAAACTACACCCAAAACTTGAAAAAATATATGTTGTGCAGAGTGTTTTAATTTGTATGTGAAGTTCTAGTGTTTCCTTCCCTCTGACTGGTATTAGGAGTTTTTCCTAAATTAAACTGTTAGCTTTAGGGTAGTTTTATGACCCCTGGAGATCACCATATCAAATAGTTTTATTGCATTTCTTTGTCCTACAGTGCACCTTGTTTCATGTAATGGTGATGTAGCAGAGCCCATAAATCCAGTAGAAAGCACTGCATTACAATCAGTTCACAACAACAGAGATGGTTATATTTTAAAATCTGTAGAATTCAGCTTGGTGACCACCCTCATCCTAAAGGTTTTACTGTCCTGAAAACTTTGTTGCTGGTAATTTTGTGCAGCTTGAGCTTCCAAGATATTTAGTTTGTTTGGCATGCGTGTGCTGAATGTTGGGTTTCTGTTACATCACAGTCACATGAGACAAAATGCACTGTGGGAACCAGAAATACAATTACACTATCAGGTATGGAGATCCCCAGGGGTCGTAAAACTAGTATAAAGCTAGCAGGCTAATTTGGGAAAAACTCCTAATACCAGTCAGAGGGAAGGAAACACTAGAACTTCATATACAAATTAAAACACTCTGCACAACATATATTTTTTCAGGTTTTGGGTGTAGTTTTCCTTTAAGTGTGCATCACTGACCTAATAGGGAAGGGAACAGTAAGATAATCTCTATTGTAAACTTCAGGTCCATTCAGAAAGGAATGCATTGAACTGCTCTCTGTTTCTCTCTCTCTCTCTCTTTGTCTCTCTCAGCCCCCCTAGCAACATGATGGGGAGAGATGGAGTGAGTGTGAGAGAGAGAGGAGAGAAGAGAAAGGTGAGAGAGAGAAAGAGAGAGAGAGAGAGAGATCACCATAGTAGTAAACAAGCTGTATATGCTCCCTTTGAAGCTAGGCATGAATGCATGCACACACATCCAAGGCATGCTGGTAGAGAAACATGAGCACAATGACTGTGTAACATCAGATGTGCTGTAGATGAAAGATCCATAGACCAACATCCTCAATCTAGCACTAGTATGAGCAAACTACAAAATGAAATGTAAGGCTTTATTGCTGGAAAGATACTTGTTGTTTGAATCATTGTGGTAGTGGCAATGGTAGTGGTGGTAGTAGTGGGGGAGAAATGTTACCAAGGGAGAAAAGACATAAATTCTGTGGAACGGACAGAGGCAGGTGACTGCTGCGAATGCAGATGCTTAGCTGTCTGTGCTGATATAATTAGTTTGCCATTTCATGGGAAAACAGCTTTGAAGTGTACTAGGCAGCACAGCATAATGGATCAGAACTACTTCCTGCACATCTATGCAGCACAGTTCAGTGCCCATAGCCGTGTAAGTGCATATTGTCTGATGTTCAGAAAGTCACGCAGCTATCTAGTGCTGTCAAGTCGGCTAGCTTACAGTAACAAACTGTATATGTGTGACATTTCTTTTTTGCAATGCACCTTAATACCATGTCAGTTCTTTGACATATAGGCAATGGGTAAAGCAGTCTTCCTACTAATGTAGTCCGCACTGAAGATTTTTGCCTACTGCATGAGCCACAAAAAATATATTTTACTTATTTATTTTTTATAGGGAGGGTAAATGCTGTATGCAGACTTGATGTAAAACAAACAAGTCATTTGACGTAAGGGCATAATGGAAACAAACTGTACATGTTCCCTTGGAAGCTCGATATGGCAGCGCACACTTATTCAATAGATGTTCATGCAGAGAAATGACTAGGAAGCCGAAATGTTACTTCATTGTTTGGTTTGGGTGTCGCCGCGGAGCGAAATGCTACCAAGTGGAGCCATGATTAGATCATTTGCAGGCAAGGCACTGGTGGAACGCACATAATTGAGTGCCGTAAATCAAAACCATTCTATATATGTTTGAGGGGCAGACATAGCAGTAGGCAGGATAATTTTAAATATTTGTAGATTGCTGTATGGTCTTCTACCAGAGTACAATGGCTTCAAGCTATGGCCTGCACATTTAGAGATGACACCTGCAGTCCCACAGCCACCTAACTGCATATTGCGTGTTCTTAAGAAACGCACTCCACTACCTACTGCTCTCAAATCACATAGCTGACAGTAAGAAACTGTATATGTGCACAGTATCACTTTTTTATGCACCTTAACGGCACGTCACTTCTTAAAAATAGAGGCAACTTTAAGAGCTGCTGTGCTGCGGGGTTAGCCAGTACTGTACATGTTTGCCTACCCCATGGGGAAGAAATAATGCATTTTCTGACTGCTTGGCCATAAATATCTATAGAACTGCAAGGTTCTTTCAAAGCTGGATTTCTGGCACTTTAACCATGACTATCGATGTCTATCTACCACATCAGATTTAACAATGTGTCTGGTAATAGCTCTTTTCAAAGTTTACATAGAGTAGAGTGCAGCAGTGGAATGGGGGCATAACATTTTCTATGCAATTGTTTAAGCAGGACTCACACACTAAGCTGAAAACTTCTCTGCAGATGTCATCTGGAAGCACAGGGAGGGTACGTCCCTTGCACAATGTGACACAGAATGCAGTTGAGCAGTGCAGGATTGAAACCCATGTCTGTGCATTTGTAACTCACATGGCTAAACAGTGCTGTAGTGACTTCCATAAAATGAATTGATTAATACATCAGTATAAGATTATATACCTCTACAAACTGTTCAGTATGTAGGCTTCTTGAAGGTGGAGATTGTAAGAATGTATTAGATGGAAGACAAAAACACCAAAACGTTTGATACATACACAGTGTATCTGTTTTGTGCAAGGCACCGTACTTCGGAAATCATGTTTGAATTTCAAATATCTTCATGGTGGCAGTATTTGGTTTCTGTTTTCTTTTCAAAGATGTTGAGTACAAGTTGGCACAAAATGGCATGCAGAAATGTAATTAGTACTGTCTTTTAGGAAGCAATGCAGTACAGTGGCTTCAGAGTGATAGCTGCAGATGTAGGAACTTGGCTTTGTGTCCCACAACAGGCTCAGCACCTACTGTGTGATCTGATGAACTGAAGCTACCTTTCTTATGCTTGTAGATTGAATTCATACACAACCTTTGTCTTCCAGTGCTTCTCCTGGGTATACAATGTTCCTTTTCACTTTCGTCTTTAGGGGCTTTATAGTACTTTGTTCAGAAAGTAACGTTTACAAGCAGTCTTATTAAAGTCTGGGCTCCAGAACGTTTTTGCTATAAAACAATGTCAGGGGAAAAATGACATTTGGTATTGCTACTTATCCATACATTGCCACGTAACACCATGCTTGATATTTTACCACTAGACGAATGCCAAACGTTCTGTAGGGCATTCTATCCACCTCACAGAACTTAGTCAGAATGTGCAATACTGAACAGTCTAGCATTCTGAATGTGTCTAGCAATACAATACCATAACAGTTGCATGAAACAATCAGGCATTGTAGCATTCTTACATGTTGTATCAATACCAGATTGCAACCATCTCATGACACAATGGCAGTGGTAGCTATAAAATAAATACAGAGACAACAAAGGATATTCGAATACAGCACTACTAACAACTGATTTAGTATTTGATGCTGCAATTGTCCCAGCAGGAAATTTATATATTTAAAGAAAAATGCTACTATTACGCTGTAAAAGGTATTTATTTATGTGAGCTTAATGTCAGTCTGTCAGAAATTGTTACACGTGTCAACTGTGCAATCTTGGCTAACAATATTCTGTCTGTCTGCGTGTCATAATTTATTGTGCAAAAATGGATTGTTTCATCCTGATTGGCTGTCTGTTCCTATAGCTGCTGTGTCCTTCTCATTTACTCAGCATGGTGCACTCAAATCTGTAGGGTCTTTATAGTTGGCAGACAACAATGCTTACATGATCACTTCCATGTAGCAAAGAACACAATGTGGCAATGTAGTGCGATTATTTACTACATACATTCTACTTTTTGTTTCCTTGGGATGGACTTGCGGGCCTCAATGTTGCCAAGGTCGAAAATGATTACATTACTTGGAGGCGGGTCACTGTTGCAAAGGCAGATAATCAAGGGTCCTACATGGAAATCATTGTACATGTCTTTGAGGGGGGAGGCATAGCAAAACCCAGACAAATTTGAAATATTTGTAGATTGCTCTACTGTCTTTGCATGTTATGCATATTGTTGAAGCAGGAGTGACAGAGCAAGTTAAAAGTGTGTTTCTTCATGCAATCTATGTGCGACTTCCAAAGCTGTGCTCCTGCCACTTTAGCCAGCATTGCAGTGGTCTGCCTACCACAAGGGGACAGAGGCAGTACACTAGGCACATTCTGCCTATTTCCGGCCCCCACTCAGGGGAGGCGGATACACATGAATACCAACTGGCCTTCGAATACATGACACTGTTATAACAATAATGCTCTTATAATCACACCTTTTCTAGCACTTAATGGGCATGCGATCACGGTTTCCCATGGGTGGCCACCCACACATTTAGCCTTGGTTAATCTGACCAGTTATTTTACCCCGTTTCCTACATTTCTGTTCCCTACCACAAAACATGCTTGCTGCGAGACATGTTAATCACTGCCTGTCGCTACCGCAATGTGTAATCACTGCCTGCCTACACACGCACTGCTGCAGGCTTACACCATAAAACAGTGTTACAGTCTGAAAAGCCGTTGTAAACATTTTTTTAAATGTTCTTTCCTCTGCAACAACCTCTGCTTGACGTGAGTCATTTTACTAGCTGCCTCCCACTTCCAGTACTCTACATGTGAGTTGTCTCTCAGTATGAGAAACGCAGGATTGCTTCATATCATACACATGTAGCACAACAATGGGAGAGTGGGGAATGGTGCCAAGGTAAAACATAATGAAACTGTTTGTCTCAGGAGGGGCCCCACATTGCCAAGGCAGAACATGCATTACCTGTTGTTGCCAAACCACACCTGTCAACAAGCCTACATGATGCCTGTCAAGTGGGGGGGGCACACCCCCATGTAGTTCTGCTAAAAATGTCGCTGCGACAAACCATGGTGAAACGATGTGCAGCGAACTGCAGGCATGAAAAACATCTACATGAAGCCTCTGAAGCTACCCATTATGTTTCTCTCATTAGAGGACTCACAGCAAGGCATGTATTGTCTGATCACAACACCTGCTATGCAAAAGATCTGAATGAAGGGAAGAAAGAAATGCGGACTAGGTATGGCAACAACAGAACGGGAAGATGAGCAGACAACACTGCAACGTAAATATGCTAAGTATACAAGCAAGCTGAACGAAGGCAAGACACAAATGCAGACTATGTATGGGAAGAACAGAACACGAGGACAAGTGCAGAACACTGTGACGTTAGTATGCTACGTAGACACAGGGTACCACTCCTGACTGCAGCGGGCCTTTCCTTTGAGGTGAAAGCCACTGCAGCCAAAGTGCTGTCATCCACAGCTCGCCCATCCATTGGTGCAACCGGGACATGCCTGCAACAGCAAGTAGTACTTTGGGTAGGGCAGGCACACACCTCCACGAGGCACACTCTCTCAAGATGTTTCTTGCGCATGCACGCAAGCAAACATAAAAAGGGTCTGTTAAAGAACCAGAAAAAGTATTCTTCCACCCAGGTGAACTCTTCGGGTCCCACAGGATGCCCAACTGTGAAGCAGCCTTCCAGGAGATCATATACCAACTCACCCACGTCCCCATCCTCGCCTATGCTGACTCCACCAAACCCTATGTGCTGCATACGGACGCTAGTCTGCAGGGTCTAGGAGCAGTGCTATATCAAGACCATGAGGATGACCTGAGACCAATAGCTTTCACCAGTAGGAGCATTACCCCGTCCAAACAAAACTACTCTGTGCATAAGTTGGGGTTGCTTGCACTAAAATGGGTCATCATTGACCAGTTTCATGAATACCTCTATGGGGCAAAGATATTGGCGAAGACTAACAATAACCCATTGACCTATGTACAGACTTCAGCTAAGTTAGATGCCACTGGGCAGCTGTGGCTTTCTGAATTTTCAACCTATGATTATGCATAAGCATAAGGCCCAGCAGCAGAGACTGAAATCGGGGATTGCCAGAGCCTGTAAGAGGTAAAGTGTCCTGCACTACAGCCTGACTGTTGTAAGGCACATCCCACCCAGGGTCAGCGCTCCATATATTGCTGCTGGCAGGTCACATGTCACATCACATGACCTACCCTCCTTTTTACTAAGTGCCCACTTTCCCATTTGCAGGTTATAGGCACCAACCACTAGGGGTCACTGCACTTTCCACTCTAGCTCCTCTGTCCTCTCTATATCCCTCCTAGCTACTACCTCACAGCTGTCCCACTAGAGGTCACTGCAGTTCCCTTGGATTCCTTCTACTACCTACTTTCTGCACTCATCCTTCAGCCTATCTCTACAACTGCTAGTATCAAACCTGGTACCCTTCTCTCTAAATTCTACTGACTATCCTCTAAGCCACTGGAACCACAGGCCAACAACTTCCTCTATTTTTATGCTCTTAACCATACCTCACTCCCTCCTGCCCAGATTTAAAATATTGGCCCTGTCTATACTCTGTCCCTGAGCTGTGTCCAAACCCAGTACCCTTGCAGTCAGAGTCAGCTGCTCTACCTCTGCGCCACAGTGCTTACCTACTTTATTACTACTTTCTAAGCCTCTTAATCACTTCCCTACCCAATCTGCCAAAATATAAGTTTACCTCTTCTTCCTGCTGCCTTTGAACCCTGCACCCTTGTTTCCAAAGTCCACAGTTCCACCACTCACCTAGAACACCTGCATATTTTTACTGCAGGACTTCATAACTATAAAGAACGCACTAACCCTGTGACACAACTAAAGTGTTATCTAAGTGCTTCTACAAACCTGAACCCAACTCCCTGCTGGTACAGCCACCAGTCTAGCTCTCTCCTATTACCCTGATCAAGACTTGAACCTGATACTCTATGCATTTCAGGCACATACACTACCACCACACCATAGCAGCAACTAGACTCAAAGGTGATCTCTCACTACTATCTCCCCTCTTTCATCCTAGTCCCCCCATTCTTTCCTCACTCAGCTCCACCAGCCTTCCCAACTATGCACATGCATCCCCTGCTCGCCAGTCTATCTCTTCTCCTCCTCCTCCTCCCTTTGCCTTCCACATACCCTAGTGTCCCTATTAACCCTCAGCCTCACTACTCCAGTGTTCCTACCTACCCTCCTGTCCTCCCCCTCCTTTACCACTGCTCCTACCTCCCTCCTCCTCCACACATCCCATATGCTCCTCCACCTCACCCCTTCCAGACATCACCTGTCCTTCCCCTACAGCCCCCTTGCACTTCTGATCACCAGGCCTCTCTGCCTGTGCTACCCTACCCACCCCTTGTGCAACCAAACCCCATTCCTTATTCTATCGCCTCCCGGCGTAAACTCACCATCTGCCTCCCTCTGACCAGAGCACTTCTCCTCCTTCTGCTCCTAACAGGGAACATACACCCCAACCCAGGCCCTGCCCCCTCCCATCCAACCACTCAGCCCACTGGTCTTCGAGTAGTCTCCATGAACATATGCAGCCTGCTGAAGAAATTTGACGCCCTACAGTGCTGGGCCATGGCTCACCAACCAGACATCATAGCCCTGGTTGAAACCTGGCTGTCCAAATCAACTCCTGACTCATTTGTCTCCCTCCCAGGCTATACCTTATACCGGGAGGACCGAGTAGGCAAATTAGGGGGAGGCTGTGCAATCTACACCAGGGACACAATACCTGGACATGCACTCCCACCCCTACCCTCATAAATGGGGCCCAGGCCCTTACCTCAGTCTCACCCCAGACCCTCTAGGAGCCTCTCTATCTCACCACAGCCTATGTTCCCCAAAGAACCAGCACCCAGCCCTGATATCTTTAACGGACTACCTAGCCACCCTCCACCATAAGGCAGAACAAGTCCTAGTGGGGACCTTAATGTAAATTGGCTCAGCACCTCCTCATCCACCACCAGAGACTCATTTGCCGCCCAAGATCTGACACAACTCGTCACCCAGCCCACGAGACTTAACCTAAAAGTGGTACCAGCACCCTGCTGGATGTTATTATAACTAACCGACCCATAAAATCCAAAACATCCAGGTCCTCCCGGACTCCTGAGTGACCACTCCCCTATCCTATTCCACTGGGTAGCCCCCAATCCCAAGCCCAAAGCCCAGACCACCCTCCGCAGGCGCCTCCGCCCTGGTGGGCTGAAGAAACTTAAGGCACTCCTCACCCAGATAGACTGGTCCCCCATTCAGCAGGCAACCAACATTGATACTGCCCTCACCTTTTTCACCCACACCTTCAACATGGCCTGTGATCTCTTTGCACCCTTAACCAAAACCCGGTCCAAAAAACAGAACGCACCCTGGGTTAGCCCGGCCCTCCTACAATTACTTAGAAACCGGGATAACCTCTGGCACCTTGCCACTGAAACAGGTCGTCTGTCTGATAGGCAAGCATACAATGCAGCCCGAAATAAATGCTCATGGGCCATCAGGAAAGCCAAGACAGACCATTACCAGGCCTCCCTTACCTCCTCCTGGGGCTCAGCCCGGACCTTCTGGGATAATATTAACAACTCAATGGTAAAGCTTGCTCCTGCCCCATCCCAGCTCACTAGAAATGGCACAACCTCCACCGAGCCTGCCACCATAGCTAACTGGTTCAACACCACTTTCACTGACCTTGGCTCAGTCCTCCCTAGTAATTTCTTTGACCCTCCCCAGCCAAACTCCCTGTCCTCCAGCACCCCAGCTTCCTCCTCGTGAAAGATTTCCACCCAGGAAGCCAGACCCATCCTAATCAAAGCTCTCAATGGCAACAATCCCGCAGTGACTCACTGGACCCAGCATCCTCAGGCTGGTGCTAGATGAAGTCGCTGCACCTCTCACAAGCCCAATTAACCAGTCACTCTGCCTGGGACAATTCCCCACAGCTTGAAAACAGCCATTATCACACCTATTCATAAAGGGAGGCGACAGGTCATCGGCCAACAACTACCGCCAATTCCATCCTCCCTCCCTCTCTAAAGCCCTGGAGAAAGTGGTGGCCATTCAAATCACTGATTATCTGGCTAAGCATAACATCTTATGCCCAGAGCAACATGGCTTCATGCAGGTCACAGTACCAGCACTGCCCTTATTGAATTCTCCAACTTCCTACACTCCTCCTTGGATACCAGCTCCCTAGCTGGTGCAGTGTTCATTGACCTCTCAAAGGCTTTCGACACTGTCTCCCATCCACTGCTGCTGAATGCACTCTGCCTCACTGGTCTCTCGGCTGGCCCTTGCATGGTGTGCTAGCTATCTTGACACTCGATCCCAGTGTGTCAAGATTAATAGCACACCTCCCACACCCGTCCCATTCTCTCTGGGTCCCCTAGGCTCCATCCTGGGCCCCTTCTCTCACTGTATCTGAACACTCTGCCCAGTGCATGCTCTGGCAAAATTCTGCTGTATGCAGACGACGCTGTCCTTTGCCACCCACCGTAATCCCATCTCCTACAGGACTCCTACAGCAGTCTTTCAACAGTGCCGAGGCTTGGTTTAAGGAGTGCAGACTCGTCATCAATCTTAAGAAAACCAAAACTATGCTCTTTTCACACCCCCAAAACAAAGCTAGCAACCACCCACTCTATATCCTTCCAAGCACCAACCAACCACTGGAACAAGTCTGCTCCTACAAATACCTTGGGGTTACCTTCGATTCAGCCCTTACATTTCACAACCACATTGACGCCCTAACATCCACCACCAACACACGGCTTGGCATCCTATTCCGCCATAAACCTGCCTTCCACCAAATGCTCTCCCGCTAGTTGTTACATCGTCTGCTTTGTCCTTGTAGACTATGGTCTACCAGTATACGGTGCTGCCGACACCACTGCACTCAACAAAATTCACCTAACCCTGAATAAAGCATGCAGATTGATTACTGGTGCCCCCAGGCTCACACACACCTGTCAGCTATATGTCGATGCTAACCTGCTTACCCTGGATGAATGGCTCCGATACCAGACCTGTCTCCTCACCAAAAAAACCCTACTCAGGCTCTCCCCCCCTGGGGTAACGGCATCCATCCACCAGAGCCCTCCCACCATTGCAACATGGTCTTCCTACAAGACCACTCTAAAGGTCCCCAGAACGAGAACCAGCCGTGGCCAGAGGTCCTTCAGCTATAGAGCCCCAACCTGGTTTAACTTCTCCTGCCACCATCACCAATGCCATCACCATCTCCACATTCAAACTGCACTTCAGAACCACATCTTCAGCACTGTGAACTGCTCCTGTCTCTGAACATAGCCTCCACCTCTTTTTCTTGACAATGCCCCCCGGGCAGCTCTCCACCCTACCATCCCCTCCACCACTTCCCTGTACACCATGCCTAGGTTTAACCTGGCCAGTGCCAGCTGTTTTCAATGCTTATCTACCAGAATGCTCACTTGATACCGACTTGTGTAATACCTGTTATCAATTACATGTACCCTGTACCCAATTTTATTTGTCTGACCACTATGTGACGTGGCACCTCTGGTGAATGCCTATTGATTTTTTGCAAATTTTTGCTATGTAACCAAAACGCAATGTATGTCTTTATGTGATGAAGTACCTTTGGAAATGAGCCTCTGGCTCAAAGGTTGTAAACTGATTCGTAAATAAATAAATAAATAAATGCAGTCGAATACAGACCGGGCCTGAACCATATCGATGCTGATGCCCTATCATGAAGGCCCACTTCCAAGAGTGATTGAGTCAGGCTGTCTGAACCTGACATTCGAGCATTGTGCCAAATGTTTGATAGAGATGAACAGATATCTGCGGACACAGTGGACTGTTTATTAGATTGCTTGGACCCTTCTGACACCTGCATACCACCTGCTTATTGCCACTTCTCTACTCTAGATATTAGTGCACTACCTCAATTTGACAATGACAGCATTCAGTGGGCTCAATCTCAAGATCCTATGATTCAGCCAGCACTTGATGCCCCGCATGCGGGGAAAGATGTGTCTAAGTTACTTTCCACTGACTTGCGAACTGCTTTATTGTTTAAAGAAGGCCCCAGATTGAAGTTGCTCAATCAGTTGTTGTATAGAGAGACAGTATATTGGAGTGGCAAAGTAGACAAGCAACAATTGGTCCTCCCCACGGCCTTTAAAAATTTGGTACTGAGGTCCCTCCACAATCACATGGGGCACCTCGGTATTGACAGAACCCTTGACCTGGTACGATCTCACTTCTACTGGCCCAACATGGGGACTGATGTTGAGCACCACGTAAAGACTTGTAGTCACTGCCTGCAAAGAAAAGCCCTGCCTCAGAGGGCTGCCCCCCCTTGTTAATATTACTACAAGCACCCCATGGAACTAGTCTGCATAGACGTCTTGTGTTTAGAATCTGATCAGCGGAACACTGGCAATGTATTAGTAGTTATGGACCATTCCACATGGTATGCACAAGCTTTCCCCTTGAAAGATCAAAAGGCATCTACCGTGGCCAAGGTGTTAGTGGAAAATGTCTTTGTCCACTATGGTGCCCCCCAGCGGATCCACTCTGACCAGGGCAGAGACTTTGAGAGTTGACTAATCAAAGAAATGCTCTCTCTATGGGAGGTGCAAAAGTCAAAAACCACTCCCTATCACTCGCAGGGAGGCCCTCAACCAGAACATTTTAACTGCACCCTTCTAGACATGCTAGGCACCCTCCACCCAAAAGACAAGCATAAATGGAGCCAGCAGATTAGTACCTTTGTACACGCATACAATTGTATGAAAAATGATGCTACTGGGTTCTTCCCCTACTGCCTCATGTTTGGGAGAGAGGCCTGGCTGCAAGTTGATGCCTGTTTTGGGGTCTCTCCAGAGGGGGTCCGAGCCAAAAACTACTTGCAATACGTACAAAAACTGAAAGCTCAATTGAACCATGCCTATCAACTGGCCCAGACGATGGCCACCAAGAGACATCTAGCCAACAAAGAGAGGCATGATGAAAAAGTAAAGGCTCAAGAGCTTCGACCTGGAGACTGTGTGTTGTTATGCAATTTGGGACTGCATGGTAAACACAAAATTGCTGATTGTTGGCACCATCTTCCCCATGTAGTAGCTGGAAAGCTGGATGATTTACCTGTGTACAAGGTGCACCCAGAGAATAACTCCAAAGCTGTCAAGAGCATGCACCGTAACCACTTGCTACCTATCGGCCAAGTCATGATTGAGGCTGAACCCCCAGAAATTGAGCCCCCTGGGCCGGTGACTCACGGTGCTGCAAGAAAGAGACAGAGTCAGCCTACCCCAGTGGTCACAGATTTAAGGTTTCCTCCGCAGTAGGCCCACAATGACAGCGACTGTCAGTCCACTTCTGATGAAAGTGAGTGTGACTATGCCTATTACTCCTCTTATGAACTGAGTCAGCTGTTTCGAGGTAACCCCATGATTAATTGTGGGGATGAAGCTGGGCTTTCTGGACTGCCTTACTCCCCAGTTTTGTCCTTGGAGCCAATGCTCCCTGAAAGTGAAGTGCAAAGTATCATGTTTGAAGATGCTGAGTCTCTGTGTATTGTGGAACTGTAGGATTGCCTGAGGGAGGGGCTAATGGAATGAGCCTTTCTGGTGACATACCAGAACTTGAAGAACACCATGAGAGTGCTGACCACCCCCTTCAGTGCCTCAAAGCTTGATTGTGCCTTCACAAAATGAGTCAAGTGTCATAGAAACTGAGCCTACAGAGCAAGGAGCTGACAGTGCTCCAAGTTTGGATGCTCCCATCCAGGCAGAGGCACCCCTCACAAGTGACGAGAGTCCCCAGACCAGTGCTGAGAGTACAGAGACTGTAGTTGTCCCCCTCAGAAAGACTGGCTGAGCTATCAAGCCAGTAGTATGCCTCAGTTATGATTCTCCTGAGAGGTCAGTGGATTTGCCTCTCAATGTGGTGCACAAAGGTGTTTATGTCTCACCAAGCTCACTGCCCAAATTGAGCTTGACAGCCAATTCCAGGTTACTTGTCTTTCCCTCTTAGCATGGTGCCCCTGCCCCCTCTAGTCCCAAGTTAGCTGATAGGGAAGGGCCCCCTCTTGCATTGTTTAAGGTACAAGAAGTTATTATCTGATTTAGTATAGTAATATTCAGTTTACCTCTGTGAAATATGCAAAATGTGTTGTCAGAATGGATATAGTATTGTGAAATGTAGAGAATATGTATAGTACAAGTATAAGCTTACGTTGACTGCTGCATCAGATGTTACTTGCATAACATGCTAATATTATAAATGTCTTGTATAGTTTGCATTTGCGATATTGTGATGGTACAGACTTGACATGGACACCAAGTTTTCTTCAGGCAGGGAAAGGTATAACCCCCTACAAATGGGGGTTCCCGAAAAGTCTTTCTTGAGCTTGCCTAACTGCTTACTGCCAGGCTGGTGTCCTGCATTTTAGCAGTTTAAATGTGATTACCAGAGAGTGCCTGTATAACCTCTGTGTACTGTCTCTTTAAGAGCTGCCTGGATTGCAGTCATAAGTAATCTGAGAGGGAGCTCTGTTGAAAGATGTAACTATTTGCTGAAAATAATTTAGAGTGATAATGATAATGTAGTTTGTCTAACCTGCCTTCTTTGCAGCAAGGACTATTTTGTTTATCTCCAATATATTGGTCCTGGACTGCTGAATTGGACCAATCAATACTGGTGAGACCTAAAATGGAGCTGGACTACAGGAGCTGTCTGGAGTCAAAATCTGTAGGGACTGTAGTTTTGGGCTTTTGGCACCTTTTTGCACCAGAAGCGGGAGCCTTTGTTGTGACTGACAGACAGATCAGCCAACCGAACCTTTTGGATTCTGGGGAAAGTCCCAGGCTTGCTGGCAGTTGAGTCAGATCTAAGTTGGGAGCTGAAGAAGCAACAGCTTGAGACAGTCAAGCAGCCGTCTGAGTAGTTTGCGCGGGATAACTGTGGAAAGACCTGAGTTGTGGCCTGTATGTCTGCCTGCTGGCCCTGAGAGGGAGAGAACAGAATTATTTCGGATTAAATCCAAGTTTGTGAGAATGAAGTAAGCCACCAATTTTTTACCAGGCTCATACCTGAAGAAGACCAAAGACTTTGCTGAATACGATTGGCCTGTCAGGATTTCCAGCTGCTTTTGCATCCCTGGTTTGTGCAGAGACATTGCGATCGTGACCAGAGAGCGGTTTGCCTGGTACAGTAGAATTTCCTTACATGTAAAGGTGCTGTGAGTTGTTAGTGGGTCGGTATTTGGTTCCCCACTGTATGAACTGTGTTCTGCTTGCTGGAAGCTGTATCCAACCCAAAATGGACTGTATCTGAATTTGTCTCCATTTGGCTGGGGCCTTGCCACACTGGCCCAGCTAGACTACCCACTGCACAGAGAAAGCCATTGACAAGAGACCTACCTGGGGATCAGCCCCCTGCTCCATGCTTGAACAGGAACGATGCCTCGGTGATTTGTGTGGGCTCTGCTTCTCATGGCATGCCAGATTAACCACCTGCTGTCTCGATTTTTGTCCAGCCTGTGTCCAGTCTTGGGTATTGTGAGTAATCATCAGGTAGATCCCTGCAACAAAAGCCTAATCTAAAAGTGTTTCATCTGATTGTATTGTTGTTTTCTTTTCAAGAACTGAGCCCTCTAGCTCCAGATTACAAATAGTGTGTGTTGTACATGTTGTTTTCTTCCATCACAGGGTCCCAACCAGCTGCAACGTTCCTGGCTAGCCCACCATTTTTCATCTGGGTACCCAGAGTGTGTGACTGTTTATGGGACCCTGAAGTGCATGCATAACTGTTTGATTGATACAGCCTTTAAGCAAATTAAGCTGATTACACCCCTCCCTTGTTCAAGTCCCTTAAATAAATCAGATCTAATTCTTTTTTGCATTTACCCTGACTGTGGTTCCAGTTTGTGCAAGAGTACTATACTGCTGCTATTTGCTGTGTATAACCTTGTTTTACAGGGGGGCCCCAGGGCCAGGCCAGAGGAAAACCCTGGTGGTAAGTGCAAACAGTGTGGGTACTTGTGTGGTATATCAGGGGTATTTTGAAAGTGAATATTGTGTATTGTTCTGGCCACTAGTAATTAAAGAGGGGGGGTTACAGTGTCCCAGAGGGCTGCACCCAGGTTAGCTTGACCACTACCAACCCTGACCTCTGGGTGGAGGCAACCATTTAAGAACTTAGGCCCCTTAACCTGCTACTAGCCAAGCAGGCGGGGGTAGTAGCACTTGGTATAGCGCCACCTACAGGTTACACCAGAGTAAGAGACACCCCTGTGTCCCTTAACCCATGGGTCTGCACCCCATTTACAGTAACCGGGTGTATATGCTCCCTCATGTTCACAGGCATACTCTCAGGGATACACAGTGCACCCACCTCCTTTCGAGGGACACTTTGTCCACTTTGCCTTTTTTGGACATTGTCTAGCCAAATGCCCTGGCTGCTTACAAAGCCAACATTCATCATTCTTTTTTTCCCCAAGACCTCCCTTCTTGGTAGCTTGAGGCTTTCCCCTTTCTGCAGAGACATTGAGGGTTTTAGCTGCCCTGAAGGTGTGCTTTCCCCTTTCTGTGCTGCAGCACCTGCTCCCCCACTTCCTTTTAGAGCAGGCTGGCTCATGGCATAGCAATTGGTGAGCTCAGCAGCTTGCTGTGCTGTTTTAGGATCCCTGTTCTCCAGCCAGGTTTTCAGCTCTGCTGGGCAAGCCCAAAGAACTGTTCTAAAAGTATAACCTCCTCAATTTCCCCCACGGAGTTTGCTTCCATCCCCTCCCACTAATGCTTTAAAAACTGCCGTTGCTTTATGGTGAGTTCCTCAAAGCTCATGTCATGGCTTTTTCGGAGTTTACAGAATTTAACCCTGTAGGCCTCAGGAATCTGTTCATACTTTTTAAGTTAAGCAGTTTTAATTTTGCCATAGTCTTGGCTATCATCATTATTATCCAGTTGGCCTAGCGCCTCACACCCTTTACCAGTAAGTAGCGGGGATAGCTGAAAGCACCAGAACTACCTGGGTACCCTGGCCTGGATACAGACCTTTTCAAACAAATTCAAAAATGCATGCATATCCTTCCCCTCTTTAAATTCCACTATTAATTTGGAACTTAAGGTATACCCTAGCCCTGGAGTTTCAGGTCTATCCCTGCCACTTACCTCCTCTGGTGCTGGCCATTGGAGTCTCAGCTTCTCCAGTTTTAATTCCCTCTGAAGCTCTTTTTCCTCTCTCTCAGCCTCTCTCTGATGCTGGCTTTCTTTTTCCTGCATCTCCAGTTCAAACCTCTTTTGCTCAAACTCCCTCTTTGCTGCTGAGCTTCATACTTTTTCTGCATGAATGCCAGCTCCAGTTCCCTTTATTTGTTTATTTATTTGATCTTGGATTTACATACCTTTGAGCTAGAAGCTCATTTACAAAGGTTCCATGTCTAATGAGAAAAAATAGAAATACAATACAAGACACAACTATACATACAGTATCTAGGAAGTCTTACTGTAGTTACATTGTTTCGAAGAGGTTTAGCAAACATGTTAGAAAACAGTTTTTGTCTAAGTGCAGCACATGTGGATCAGGTGTCGCTATGGCTGTTGGCTGAGCAGATTGGACATTTATAGAAGAAGAGATGGATTAGCTCGGTGGGGCTAGATGGACTACATGGATAGGACAGAGGACATTCAGATGGATAGAGATGAGAGGCCAGTTGCAGTTTCAATGGCTATGTACTGAAGTTGACGGGGGGAATGGGACCATGTGCTGGTGCGGTCCTTGGGAAGTGGAGTGAAGTTAGGAGGGGAAGGGAAGTCTGCAGGTGGTAGTGAGGTGGGGGGTAGGTGTTGAGTTGGGTGGGTGAGTTTCCAGTTGGTAGATGGAGGAAGGAGTAAAATGTGAAACAGCAAGTGCAAGGTAGAACATGGTTTCCAGGCCAAGCTGGGACAGTTAGGCATAACAGTCACAACTACTTTATGGCGTGAGATGGGCATGAAGCTTTAATTTAAATGTACCTAGTTTAGTTTCTGACAGAAGGTTGTCACTAACGTATTTAACCAGTAGGGTGCAAGGTACTCAATGGGCCATTGCCCTTGGGACATCTGCTGGAAAGGGACATGAAGTGGCTGGCTGTTTGTTCCTCTGGTACATCTAGTTTTGTTGGCCAAGCTAAGGAAATTCCGCACACCTGGGAGTGGTAATCCAAGGGTGGATTTCTTTGCAAGTAGGCATACCTGGTACTGTATATGACAGTCCAGGTTTAGCCAACCAGAGAGTGCATAAAGCTTGCAAGTGTGTGTTAGGCAGTGTGCACCCAGAATAATCCTTCAGGCCTTATTGAGGGTTGTTTTTACTCGCTTGAGAGCTGTGTCGGTTGCAGCACTGTGTACCACTAGTCCATAGTCAATTACAGACAACACAGAACTAGTTACTTCTAGTTTTCGTGCTTCTTGTGTAAGGCAGTGTTTGTTTTTGTGTAACAAGCCTAGTCTAGCATTTGCTGATTTAGCTACAAGGGCCCAGATATTCAAAAGGGTTGCGCCATGCGCAACAGGGTTGCGCCATGCGCAAGTCCAAAATGCGCCATTCTGCGATATTCAGCAGGAGGCAGTTACGCCACTGGCACCAGGTTGCGCTAGAGAGCAATGCAAATGAATGCATGCTCAACAGGAGGGAGGATCCATGCATAACCTCGCAACCCGATATTCAATCCAGATTCCGCATGAAGTTGTGCATCTTAACCCCAACCTGCGCCGCCCAAGCTTGAGCCAAAAAAAGGCTTAAGTCGAGGGCCACCCACAGGTGAGCTGCTGCATTGCAGGGCACAACACAGCAGCTGCCACCCTGGCTGGCCCCAACTCACTCCCTGTGTGCCCCCCACCAGCCCGATCGCGGGCAGTACAGGTACATGTCCCCCCCACACCTCCCACAGCCCGATCGCGGCAGAACCTCCATAAAGCCCCCAGTGCCCGATGGCGGCAGAACCTGCATAAACCCCCAGTGCCGATCGGCGGCAGGGAACTGCATAAACCCCCCAGTGCCCGGTCGGCGGCAGAACCATAAACCCCCAGTGCCCGATCGCGGGCAGAATGCTGCTCCCCCCAACCGCGAATAACTCCCTGGTGGTCCAGTGGACCGTAAAGCCAATCGCGGGCAGAATGTCACAACAGAACCCCCAAACATCTCCCTGGTGTCTAGTGTCCCCCACCCACCCACGAAGCCCCTCACCCGCTCCCCCGCGGCGGTGGCGACAACATCCACCCGCCTGCCGCCCCGCCGCCCGCCGAAGTCCAGATTTGTGAATGATCATTCACAAATCTGACTGTCATGTACGGTATGGCTGCACGCCATTGGCTGTAGCTCTGCACCAATGGGCGGCAGCCCTACCGACAGTCAGTCGGCGGGCGGCGGGCGGCAGGCGGGTGGATGCTGTCGCCACGGGCTGCGGGGGAGCGGGGTGGAGGGGCTTCAGGTGGGTGGGGGACACTCACACCAGGAGATGTTTGGGGTTCTTGCTAGACATTCTGCCCGCGATCGGGCTTTACGGTCCACTGGACCACCAGGGAGTTATTCGGGTTGGGGAGGGTTACATCTCTGCCCGCGATCGGGCACTGGGGGTTCATGCAGGTTCTGCCGCGATCGGGCACTGGGGGTTTATGCAGGTTCTGCCGCGATCGGGCACTGGGGGTTTATGCAGGTTCTGCCATGATCGGGCACTGGGGGTTTAGCAGGTTCTGCCGCGATCGGGCACTGGGGTTTATGCAGGTTCTGCCGTGATCGGGCACTGGGGGTTATGCAGGTTCTGCCGCGATCGGGCACTGGGGGTTTATTCAGGTTCTCGCCCGCGATCGGGCACTTGGGGCGATATGTACGGATTCTGCCCGCGATCGGGCTATGGGTGATGTGTGGGGGCGCACATGTACGGATTCTGCCCGTGATCGGGCTATGGGTGATGTGGGGGTCATGTAACTGTGATGCCCACGATCGAAGTGCATTAGGGCGTCGGTCCTCGACGGCTGCTGCCTGGCAGGGTAGCCAGGAGCAAGTCCTCGGGATCGCGGCGCATGCATATGGCATGCAATGGGGCCACAAAGAGATGCAAATGGCCCCCCGCGCCTTGCATAAATTATGGCCCCATTTGCATGTCACCTTTTGGATATCGGAGAATTTGCGCGTAGGCGCAATGGGTACTGCGCCACACGCAAGTTGAATGCTCAACTCTGGCAACTTGCGGTGGCGCAAGTTCCACTGCGCCATCTTGCAAGTGCTGTGTTGTGTAGGCGATGTTCAGCGAGTTGCTCACAGCAAGAATCCTTTGAATATCACCCCGGCCACACCCCTGCGCAACTATTTTGAGCAGCGCAGGGGCTTGCGCCTCAGACTGGCGCAGTTTGAATATCTGGGCCAAGATCTATGTGTGGTATGAAAGAAAGGGAACTGTCTAGCATTATGCCTAAGTACTTGAAAGGTTAAACCATTTCTAAGGGCGTATTTTGATTGTTTAGTATTTTTAGTTGGTGGGATCTATGTCTGTTGTGAGTGGAACAAACAACATCATTTTAGTTTTTTTATAATTTAGCAGTAATTTTGATTTTATGAACCATGCCTCAGTATCTACGAAGTTAGTCTGCAACTGTTTTTTGAGTGCTACAGGGTCTGACTGGCTGGTGTATGGCACCGCATTGTCCACATAAAGTAGGACTTTACCTTAGGTTGCTAGTGGAAGTTGATTTAAAAACAGACTAAAAAGAAGGGGGCCCAAGACTGATCCTTGGGGGACCCCTGTATATATGCTCCAATTTTCTGAGAGAGTATCCAGGATTTTTACGCTTTGTTCTCTACCAGTGAGGTAGCTCCTAAACCAAGACACCAGTTCAGGGGATAGTCCTGTAGAGGATAGCTGATTCAGGAGGAGCTCGTGACTTACAGTGTTGAAGGCCTTGGTGAGGTCAGTGTAGGTTGCTCCCACCATGAGCCCTCGATCTAACACATCGTGTATATACCCAGTGAATTCAACTAAGGCAGTAGTGGTGCTATGCTGCTTTCAGAATCTGTGCTGTTGTGGACAATGAAGTTGATGCTTTTCAAGGTAGTTGACAACTTGATCATACACAATACCTTTCTCACCACTTTTCTGCAAGCTCCAATTTCCTCAACTCCAGCTGTACCCTGATCCTTTCCAGTTCCAGCTCTGTGGTGGCCTTCCCCTGGCACTGTGACTCTGGATTCCCTCTGGTCTCACAGTCCTCCTACCTGGGACTGGACACTGTGACATCCCTTGGCACTCCCATGCCCAAGGTCTGGTCCCTTTCAGTTACCAGCTGTGACTCAAGGTCCTGGGCAATCACTTGCTCATCAGCTGCCACAAGAGCCTCCATGAGATTCTTTTTGCTTTGCCCCTCATCATGGACTCCTCCTTCCTGGAACAGCTGCTTCAGCTCTTCTACAGAGCAGTCACTGTACTTGGAAGTCATCTTTCTTCAAAAAAAGGTTGATCAGGAAGTTGGTGGATCTTGGGGTTGGGGAAAAGATGGCCAGATGGGTGGAACATGGGTTGAGGGACAGAACCCAGAGGATGGTTGTGAAAGGAGAGTTATCCAGCACCAGAAAGGTAACCAGTGGGGTCCCACAGGGCTCGGAGCTGGGGCTGGTGGGGTTCAATGTCTTCATCAGTGACATTGGAGATGGCATTAAGGGCAAAATGTGCCTATTCACAGATGACGCCAAGCTCTGTGGGAGAGTGGACACAGCTGAAGGGATACAGGATGTACTGGAAGATCTGGAAAAGCTGGGGAAGTGGTCCAGGATCTGGCAGCTTGGCTTCAATGCCAAGAAATACAAAGTTATGCATATTGGAGCCAAGCATCCCAGGACAGAGTACTATCTGGGTGGAATCCGAGTAGCTGCATCACAGGAGGAGAAGGACCTGAGAGTGATGATCAGTAGTGACCTGAAGCACTCTATGCAGTGCAAGAAAGCAGCAGCAAAGGCAAACAAGATGCTGGGATGCATATCTAGGGGGATCAGTAGTAGGACAGTGGAGGTTATACTGCCCTTGTACAGGTCACTGGTAAGGCCGCATTTAGAGTATGGAGTTCAGTACTGGTGCCCACACCTCAAAAAGGACATTAACCTGCTGGAGAAGGTCCAGAGAAGGGCTACAAAGATGACAGAAGGTCAGCAGAGTAAGGCATATGAGGAGAGATTGAGGGCACTGAACATGTACTCCCTGGAAGACAAGATAGAGAGAGAGAGGGGACATGATTGGGACCTTCAAGTACTTGAAAGGAATAAACAAGGTTGATAAGGAGAGTCTCTTTAAGCTGAGTGGCAACCATAACATGAAGGGCACAGTCTTAAGCAGGAGGGTGGGAGGTTTAGGAGGGAGGTCAAGAAGCACTTCTTCACAGTGAGGGTGGTGGACACTTGGAATGTGCTGCTGGAAGAGGTCATCTCACTGAAGACAGTGGGCAGCTTCAAGAGAGGATGGGATAGGCATGGGGAAAGGTAAGGATCATGGGTAGAGAGGATGGGAGGAGGGAGGAGTGAGGGCAGGGACATTAGCTCAAGCTGTGGACCCTGCAGTACGAGTAGACTTGATAGATTAAATGGTCTTCTTCTGCTGGCTTCTTTGTATGTTCATATGTTCTTCCCTACACTACCACTAGTTTGACGCAGCAAAAAAAAAAAAAGATAAAACAGGGTGGGAACTATATCTTGTAACCAATCTGCCCTTTTTCCAATTTTCTGCTCTCTTTGTATGTGGTTGTTCAAACAGTTTGCCAATCGTACCACTGCTCACCAAATCTGTCACAAGTCCTCTCCTGTGAAGTGGGATTCTCTGTGTCACAGCAAATCCCTTTTGTGAAGGGGGGATGGGGTCAGAGATACCCTTTCTCCATGTGAGGGGATACAAATACAGTCTCAAGTCTGTGTTCCTGGGGTAGAACTCTTTCAGCCACTGCATCACAAACCAGAAAGCCACAGACGTGTATAGGCTTGGGGGGCCCTATACACCCTATTACTGGGTCTTTCCAAAGAAATGCAGCACTTGGTTCAAACTCCCACAGGCTCCTCTTGAGACCCTTTGTATTTCCTCCCCTCCTTTCATCACAAAGTCCCTAATGGTACTTCAAATTTGGTAGTGTTTTGTCTCTTAAGCGATTGCACAGGCATAGTATAGTCTGGACAACTCTTACCCAGGCAGCTCACACAAACGACATAGGCAGAATTATTTAAAAAAAAGCCAAGAGCTTTAATAATGAAATTAATTAGAAAACAGTAAATAATATAAAGGCAAAATAATTTGGAGATTGGGTACAGGATATCAAAAATAAAAGGAAAGTATGCATAAAAACCTACTCTTTAAATTCTGAGGTTGAAAGTCTACCTTGAGTCCTTAGTTAGAATTTTGAAGTGCAAATGTGTCCTTAGAAAGTGTGGTAGTTGAAGTCTTGGCTCTCAGTGATCCAGGATGAATTGTCTCTATCCTCCCAACAGTAGACAGAGAGGGCCCCACAGGCTTCAAGCAAACAGGCAACAAAAGGCAACAAAAAGGTCCAGATATCCCTCTGCATCCTGATTTTAAAGGGGTGCAAGAGGGAGGGTCCAGTCGATGTGGCTGGCCCTGTGACTGGCTAGCATTTCAGTTTCTATGGTTACTCAATCAATCAAAGTTCAGTATTTTATTACAATAACACAGATATGCAGTTTTATGAAAATAGAAAAAAAAACATGAGGTTAGCCAGCTCAAACCAGATTTTCTGGGGAACAGTCCATCCTCTCTCTGGGAGATGGCCATTGTTACTCAACACTAAATACTGCTATTTACATAAATTATAGCCAAGCCAGTTTGTAATGAGATTAACTCACTGTAGCCCTGCAGATACAAAAGGAGGCCAGACAGTCAGTCTCTTCCTGAGGCCCTGGCCTCTCATAAGCAAATTGGCCTACCTGGCCTCCCAGCAAGGCTTAATTATTCTTTTGTCTCCTTTTAGATAATTTAATTAACTCCAGCTCCTGGCTAGCAACAAACAGCTTTTCTGCTTTGCAACAGGAGTTCCAACCTTAGTCTAGGGCTTTGGGCTTTTTTTTTTCTGTACCCATGATCCCTTACACTTAAACTGGCCACCATGGGTGTCTCAAATGCATTATATACATAAAGTTATATAAAACATGACCCAAAATAATAAAATATGGCCTTATCTCGCCACAGCATCTATGTCAGAGTACTTAGCTCTCTTGACCTACCTTGATGACTGTCAATAAAGACTTATTAGATGACATAGTCGCCAGTTCAGTTTCAATACTAACCAGTTCAGTTTTTGTCTCCACTGCAGTTAGTCTAGAACTGAAGACACTGACCTTGGAAGAAAGCTCCTTTACTACTGAGAGTGCCGCTTCTCAGATGGCCTTCAAGCTTGGCTCAGTCTTGATGTTCTCCAGTCTGTGTGTCCTTAGTGAGGTTGTCAGGCCATGGGGGCTTGTTGCTTTCCTTTACCTTGCTTGGGCTGCATTGTGTGTCTCTGCTGCTTGATATTCAAATCACCCAAGAACTTCACAGCTAACTCTTCACCTGCTAGTCTCCAGCTCAGAGTAAGTTTAGTGTCACAAAGTTGCATTTAAAAATACATTTTTTTTATTTGTAAGAGACATTTCAGCGGAGCTCTTAAAAATGCAGCTATGTCAGTCTGATGCTGGCCACTCCCCCTCTTCCATGTGTTTAAAACAACTTTTGTAACTAAATGTATAATTAATGATGCAAGTCATTAAAGATGTCTGCCACTAACAATTTTTAAAAATCCTTTCCCTCAAGGTTTCTTTTTCACTTTACATGCTGGATTCACACTGTTGCTGTATTAGGAGGGTGACTGCATACATTTCCAATGGTAAACAGCACAGCACTCACACCAAAATGTTTCATTTATTCTTAGCGTGGTGCATGAATTCTTCCCATCAGCATACCATCTTCTGGCACTGTTGAATGTCTGGAATGAAGCAGTCTGATTCTGAACCAGCATTTATAAACAGTTAGTGCATGAACTATTGTATCAAAAATTTCCTTCTCAGTGAGGAAAACATTCAGAAGATATACTTCTGATACTTTTCTTTTGAAATAAGTTTTTTATACTAGCAATACGACACTCCTAGGAGTTAGATTAACAATCAGTTAATCACCCCTTAGGGGCAATATGGCACTTAGCTACACCTCGTGCCACATTGCACACCAGGTAGATGATTAACAGACTGTTAATCTAACCACTGGCCATGCTTTGTTGATTAAAAAACAATGAAGAAATGTTTTTCTGCTAACAAATACTACTACTTTAAATGTCTTGAAGGAAATGTCTTGGTTACAGTGGCCAGTTTCATGTATATAATGTATGGTAGAATGCTGTTCTGCATGGAAATCCATGCCTAGAACAGCGCTGTAGTGCTACAGTAGCTACATCACTTTGTTTGTTGTGCTGTACTAATTACATAGCTACTGCAACCCAACAATATGGAACGCCTTCGTGCATGCGCATTCCGTGATCCTCCACTACTCTGGAAATGGCTGCGGTGGTGAGAGCTAGCCCGGGAAATGAGCGGCGATGAAAGAAAACCCAAAGTAAGGACACCAACATTAATTTATCAATGGCCATGCACTATAAAAGACAGTGAATAAGCGCTCATACACAATATGGATATTTTTAACTCTTGAGGTTTCAGTGATAATGAGACCTTTCGAGCTGCACTCTTGAGGTCTCATGTTACCACGGAACCCTCTCGAGTGAAAAACGTCCTTGTTGTGTATGAGCGCTCATACACTATCCTCTATGTTGGTGTTACCCTTTATCTAACTTTGAACTCCTCAGATTTTATTTATTTACTTATTTCAAAAGTTTCACCAGGAAAGACATACTGAGCTACTAACAGCTCATTTCCAGATGTGTCCTTGGTGAAGGGGAAAGGGAAAATCATATACAGTAAATACAAAATATCAAGAAGCATAATCAAAACTTGAAGATAAATCATAACAGATTCGTGTAGTATAGTAAAACAGCAAACAGATTGCCAGGGCAACTATTGGTGGTGGTGGTGGGGGGGAGGAAGAGAGTCATGGATAGTTGCAGGATGAAGAAGAATAGTCATGAAGGAGCGACTTTAAGGAGAAAGCAGAAGAGGCAGAGTGAATTAACAAGGGAAGGGAGGACCGAGTTTAGCAAAGAGGTTTAACAAAGAAGATCAACCAATAGCAGATTTTCTAGAAGGAGTATTGAGGGAATGGGAAGTATCATTACGTACAGGGTAGTAGAAAGCTGAGGGGGAGGATAAGAGGGATGCAAGGCAGTAGGGAAGGGAACCAAATCTGAATTTAGGTATAAAAGAGGCACAGTGGTAAAGGCGCTTGGCATCGAGAGTGGCGGGATAGGACAGAGAAGAGAGAGCACTGATAAGGTGAGTAAATTGGGAAACTCTGAAATAGACACTCCTTACTGGCAGAAACAGCCGCCAATATTGATGAACCTTCAGTATTCAGGAAGCACATAATATTTCACCTGTGCTTTACCCCACTACTTATGAAGCAGTTTTACAGAATTAATTTAGCTGTATCTGGCTGACAGACTGCTGGGGAGCTGGCAGGAAACCTTAGGTGAGTGATGCTATAGCGTCTCTCTGCGACCATCCTTTTGTACTCTTTGTAAGTTTGTGAAAACTGACGATCATGAATAAAACAGGAGGACTTGATGTAATTACTGAATGGTTTGGAGTGTACTTTTATCCCACTACAAGTGGTAAATAAGTGCTGTCTCTCCCGTGTCTCAACTGTTTCAGTTTACTACAGCAAAGTAACGCAAGCCCCCAGAGCCTGTTTTTTCTCTGCAGTTAGTTTTATTTGGCTTGATTTAACTTCTCTTGTTTTACTCCACCCTAACTGGATCAGGAGCTGAGGAAGAGCACAACAAATACAGTTAAAAAATACAAAAAGAATTCAATAAAACCTCCGTGACAATACTTTACACGCAGCTTGGTAAAAAGGTCCCGTTCTCAGTGCAGTGAGTCACAACATGTGTTATTTCACTGCATAATTGCTTCTGCAGTGCTATGGTGTTTGGAACTATGAGTTGATAGCATAACTTCTATAATCACTAACAAAAACCTGACCCTTGTATTATTAATTTTAGTGGGTATTGTAAGAGAGTGATTGTATGTATGTGCATGAAGTGTTTCTTCTTGCTGATGGTCCAATTATTAACTTTGTAAGTAATACTGACATGTTGGGCCAGATATTCAAAACTTTGCCCCGGGGCAAAGTGCTTGCTACCCGGCGGGCAAACTTAGCCGAGCAGCAGAGCAAGCTATATTCAAAGAATAGCCTAGGCAAACAGTTTCTGAATATAGCATGGGAATGAGGCTGGGCAAACTGGGCTTGGAGTGCAGGGCAAACTTAGCCCTGGAATAAGACAGCTCTGAATATGGCAACCAGGAAGTGCAAACCAGAACAGCAACACAGTGCACAGCGATGTGAAGGTAGGTAGAGATGAACTATGTGGCCAATGTGTGTGCCAGCAAATGCGTGGACTCAGTACAGCTGCAGGCAGCAGTGTATGTGAAAGTACAGTGTGCAAAACTGTAAAATATTCCCCGAACTGTTAGCGCAGAGCTAACACGTTTGTGCGGGTTTAGTGCAGAGCTAAACCGTTAGCCCAGAGCAAACACGTTTGCCCGGCGCTAAACTCTGCCATATTCAAAAGTGACATGCAAATGAGCCTACTTAGGTAGTCTGTGGGCAAACATCCAGATTAGCATCTCATTATGACCTGATTTGCATGCAGTTTGCACTGGGCTAACTGTTTAGCCCTGCGCTAAACCCGCGCAAACATGTTAGCGCTGCGCAAACAGCTTGGGGAATATTATACAGTTTTGAACACTACTTCCACATGCACTGCTGCCTACAGCTGTACTGGGACAACACAGCATAGGCACAGATGGTGGTGGTGCTGCATGCAACTGCCACATTGTAGGTCATGCTACAATGTACAGCAGAAACTACAGTAGCAAGGGGGCCAGTAGTGTGTGGACACAGCATTGCCTATGGTGTGTAGGGCAGTGATGATGACTGCACTATACACAGTGAGAGGCCCAACCTGCAGGTGTTTACTGACAGTGGACATTACTGTTATGCTGTTGTGTGGCGCACAGATGCTGTACCTGTGGCATGGGATGCTCCACAATGACATGTACATTTCTGGCTTGACCTTGTGGCAGTTGTACGGCTGTGCGGTATGTGGCGGGGGCATATATTATCCACAAGGCACACTGGTGTTGGGGTATTCCCAATACTGGCCCATGTGCACTGCATGATGTGTCCCAGCCTTGCGCCACATCTGGTCTGTGGCACAGCCTCGCCACACATACATACTCCCCTCAACATCCTCCATGCCCACAGTGCTGCATGTGTGTGCTGGCATCTGTTGGTGTCCACAGAAGTGTGGTCCGCAGGTGTGTGCTGTATGGCCACACTGCCATGCTGTCCATTGGCAACAGGGTCACCACTTACTGCCTGGCATGGCTGGGACTGGTGGCAGATGATGGCATCATTGTGATGCCATCAGTTAGCAGCATGCTTCCTCTATGTTTGGCTTTATCTATGTGTCTTATTTTTCTTTGGTAGGTCCGGCAAACCCGCGCTAAACCCAGCATAAACCACGCAAAGCCATATGGTGTCGGCGCAAAGCTGGTTGCCCAGGGTTAAGACAAGCTTTTCTGGATGGTAATGTACACCGCGCTAAGTGTCGCGCTAAGTTGCGCAAAATCACTTAGCGCGGCGCTAGTCGCTGAATATAGCATTGCGCTTGTATTCATGTCAGTTTGCCCCTTGCATACATTATAATTTTGCCCAGCGCTAGTGCAGTTTGCCCACACTATTTGGCCTTTTGAATATAGCAGATCCGCGCTAATCCCGCGCTAAACCTGCACAAACGGTTTTTGCCTGGTGCAAAGTTTTGACTATCTGGCCCGTTATGTCTTGTTATATGTATCCGGGTCAACCTTGTAAAAGGGCCATGGGGCCCAATGTTTTTTTACCTGGTTAACAAATTCTACATAGATAAATAAATAAAATAAATGAATGCATACGATAGGTATATGTCAAGCACAGGTGCAGTTCACAGAAGGGACTGTGAACAAGACTACACAAAAGCATGATAGAGAGTGCAAATTGAAATAGCCTTTTTTTTTAATTAGCATGCATTGAGCATTTAGAACAAGTGCTCCATGCCAGTGCCTAAAAGTTGTCAAGGATCAGCTGTTCCGTCATTGGTGCTTTTCATAAACGTGACAGTGTGCAGCATGTAGTGAGAAGAGCTGATTCTGTTATAGGAACAGATTAAAGAAAATGATTGCCGCTATAATCTAATCGAACAGTGATTCCAACCAAAACCTGCTGTCTTAAAATAACCTTTTGCATGTTATGTTCCCTGCTACCGAGACTAAGCAACAACAGTGATCAGCTGTTCAATCGATGGCACTTTCACACACTTGATAGCAGGTGCTGTGTATTGAGAATAGCTGATCTTCTAACAAGTGCATGAACGTGCACACTGTAAAGATGCAGCTAAGGATGCACAACTGTATGGAATCTAGTGCATGAAGCCTGTGTCTGCTTACTGTAAGTGATGTCAGTGTCACTCGGGCTTCAATGTGCATCTGAGCTGGGATTTTTTTTTTAAATCTTGGTCCTGCTTCTCTGTGTAGCAAGCACGTCAGTCTGATTACCAACAGAACAGAAAGGATTGAAAATCACGCAAGACAGTTTTCAGCTAAATGTTTTATTAACACAGGGCGAAAAGTAACATTGAAATCAATGTATTTTTACCTGCTCTTTAATGCATGTTGCACTTTTACTCATAACTTTGGAATTTTTAAAATATTTTTGCACCAAATTTTCAACATAGCCTTATGGGATCCACTTCATGAACAAGATAGGTGAAGTTTTTCAGATTTCCCTGAAACATGTTTTTGTAGTTGCTCTGCAAATCAACTTTTGGTAGCATTTAAAAAATTCCACCCATCTTGTTCATAAGGTCGGTCATAAAAAGACTGTTTTGAAAATTTGGGATCAAATATAAACAAGCATTTGTCAGTACGGAATGTTTGCGCTTATGCTGTGTGTGGCAGGCATATGCAGTGTGATGACTAATTAAGCATTATGCAATGGGGTATGAAAATCCAGTAACCTCACTGGTCAAAACACATCACATGACCATGATAAATCCTCCAGTATACCCACTGCAAAAGTTTTATATCACTATAAAAACCAAAAAACAAGTTGAACATTGTATAATAGCAATACACCATGAAAGGGAGTGGGTATATGAGTGGATTTACCACTTCTGGTGTGGTTAAGTTACTCAGCTGTGCCTTGTGACCGAACCACACCAGGCATGGTAAATCCACCAATATACCCACTCCCTGTCATAGTATATTGCTTAAATATACCATGAGAGGCTGTGGGTGATGCCAGGATTTACCCATGGGTGGTGTGTTGTTCAGTCCCGAGGCAGAGCTGATGGACCAGCAACACGCCACCCGTGTGTAAATCCTGGCATCACCCACAGCCTCTCGTGGGATATTGCTATTATACAATTAAAATTTTTTACATTAAATATGTTTATTATAGGTTTTATTGATTGTTAGGACAACGTGCTTGATATAATAATGTAGTGCTGTGAAGGAAAAAAATAGTTCCTGATAGTATTGTATGCTGTGGAAACTTGCCAGATCTGAAGGAGTTGCAGAGGCTGGCTGCTCGAACGCTCGAGATGAGGTGTCAGGTAAGTCCTGTAGAGACTTTTGAGATGTTCTTCGTGGAAAGGTGCTTGGAATGTTTGAAAATATTTCATCCAGCTCCATTTCGTCTATGACTTGAAAGGAACATTCAGTTTTTGGTTTTTTAAATTTACCGTGGTTGGTAGCGACGGTATGGAAGATGGCGGCACAAGGGTTTGATGTTGGGCGTTGGACTGACTTTGAGAGGATATAGGGCACGGGGGTGCAGCTGGCACTTTTTCCTGGTGGGTGCTAGCAGGATTTACACATTGTAAATCCTGCCAGATAGCCAATCAGGAGCCAGCTTTTTTGTGTGCTATTGTATAATTCATAATGGATCAGGACTTCTTAACTGTAGGTCTGTGCCTGCACAGAAATTGAAAACTGTCATGCTAAGGTAATTGTCCAGACACAGTGCATGGGCCCATCAGGCCTGAACACGCACGTCAACCTCTGGTGAGGGAAGGCTCCCGGCCCATAAAAAGCTGTCATGTGTGTGCTAGAACACTGCTCTGTCACTCCTCAGGCTGGGACCAGTGCCACATGCTGCAGCACGTTTGCCCCAGCCTCATTCCATTCCGGTGGCTCACTGAGCTAGCACCCAAATTCAGGTCACTGGCACAGGAAGGCAGCGTAGCTCCCACTGGGCCAATGGCCATCCCTGCAAACAGAGTTACTTAAAAACATTTTTGTAACAGTCTTAGCCTCAAAATGTCAACATAGCCTTTTAATGCCACCCCCATTCTGAACATGACAGGTGTCATTTATAAAATTCTATATGAAACATCACCTAACAAGTGTAAAATCACATTTTGACAAGGGTTCAAAAAGTGACAGCTGTTGGGTTCATGAGGTGGTGTGAAAAAATGGCTATGTTGAAAATATGGGATTAAAATATTGAAAATTGCCAAAGTTATGAGCGAGCATTGAAAAATGTCAACATACTGTAGCTTCATAACTCTGTTGTTTTTTACTATTTTGACTCCAAATTTTCAACAGTCTTCTTATGGACCCTTCTTATGAACTCAGTAAGAGAAATTTTTCAAATCCCAGCTGAGCTGTCATGAGGTGGTGTGAAGAAAATGACAATGTTGAAAATTTGGGGTCAGAATATTGAAAACCGCCAAAGTTATGAGTAAGTGTTGAAAAGTTTCAACATATGTTCATAACATTGCTGTTTTATAATATTTTTACCCCAAATGTTTCACATAGTCGTCTTATGACCCCACCTCATGAACCCGGTAGCTGAAAATTTTCAGATCCCACCTGAAAGGTGATTTCATGGATCAACTGTGAAATTACCTTTTGGGATAGATTTGAAGAGTTTCACCTACCTTGTTCATGAGGCGAGGTCCCAAAAAGGCTATGTTGAAAATTTGGGGGAAACATATAAAAAATGACCAAGTTCTGAGTAGAAGTTCAAAACGCATTGAAATACATTGACCGCATACTTGATTTCCTCAGTTCCCAGTCCAGTGTTGGTGAATGAAGGCATGTTCCTGATCCTGAGAAGATTATAGCACTGGACCCCTGGTAGGTAGGTAAGTAAGGTGTAGGGGGTGTGGGTGGTGGTGTTGAGGGGGCACCTGGGGGAGGGTAATGGCAATGGAGGAGCAGTAGCAGCAACAGACATCAAGGGACCATTTTCTTTTTTACATGGATTAAAAAATGAAAAAAAAGACTACAAGGAGCAGTTTTCTTTATTTTAGGTACTGACACTGGGGATTACACACCCCAGTGTCAGTGTAATGTTTGGCAGCACTGGGGGTAGGCTTTTCAGTGTCACTCAGTGGAAACAGGCGGAGGGGGTACTAGCAGCACTGGAGACTGGGCACCTCAGTGTCCAAAAATGAAATGCAGAAGGAGACACACAGAAACAGGTGTTCCCAGCACAGTGTCACACTTAGAAGCAGTGGTTATGTTCTAAACAAACTGTAACTGAGAAAGCAGAAGAACAATTGCACTATCGGGGGTGCTGAGAAACCAAATAGGTAATGTAGCAGTGGCACGCTACAGTTCCTATTTGGTTTTTCGGCATCCTCCATATAACACTTTTTTTTTTTGTTTTGCTTTCTCAAATTTAGAAGGAACACTGGAAGTGATGGGGAGGTGGGAGGGATACTCAGCAGTGAGAAGGATGTCATTTCATGGACTGGGTATGGGACGGGTGGGTTTATGCAGATGAAAGGTGCCAGCTGCTCTGTGAATGGAACAGATGGCTCCTTTCAATTTCAAGGAGTTTCCAGCCCATTTGATGATCTACACATAACATGGTGTAAGGGGATATTGTCAGTATTTTTTCTTTCTACGTAATCTCAAAATGTTAATTGATATCTCAGCTTATAAGAATTGTTGTTATCTAGTATATTAATGTATGTTTTTTGGTGCAATTTTACTTACCATAATAGATGAGTGTTTTGTGTTAAAGGTTACCTAGAGTTATTGTTTCTCTGTTTTGTGCTTTCTCTTTTATTTTTTTCTTCTCTCTTTTGATGTTATATGCTTCAAATATATAAGTAAAGTTTGATGTATTAAATTGAAAAACTAATAAAATATGAATTTAAAAAAAAAATGGAGTTTCCAGCTCACAAAAAGAAAAACGCATCACAATCAGCCTGGATTATCACTGGTCTGTCACTGCCATGCCCCCTGTAGACTGAGCTGTCTTGGACCAAAGAGTGACACACCTCTGAAATGTGGTTCTTTGTAACAAAATGCTTGCTGTGCACATGCCCACACAAACATAACAAGCATTTGTCAATGCCGAATGTTGGCTTGCTGGCATTGGCATTGGTAATGCAGGAGTTAGACAGATGCATCATAGGAATGGCAGTGAAGTATTGAACTGATGCCAACCCACCCCCACCCTGCAGAGAGTGACAAGCATTAGGGTGTCCCTTTGGGTGTTTGGTAGTGCAGTGCGGGAAAACATGTCAGGCAGGATGTGAGAAATGACAGTTGCACAGTTCATAAGGAGGTGTAAAAATGCCAGTGTTGAAAATGTGGCATGTAAATATACCAAATTTATGGTTAATTAGGGTGGGAATATGCAATGCACGCTTGCAACACTGTCATTTTATGGGCGTTCGGCACCAAATTTTCAACATAGGCATTTTAGCACCTCTACTCATGTACAGTGTCACTGTTATTTCCTCAAAGTGTCTCAAGAAGTGATTTCGCAGAGCGACCACGCTATTCTGTGCCAGAAGTGTGAAAACTCATTTTGGGCATGATATGTCAAATGACGGCTGTACTGTTCATCAAAAAGTGTGGAAAAATGGCAATGGTGAAAATCCAGACTGAAAATATTACAATGCACGACGGTACGAGCGTGCGTGCAATCTGCCAACGCATGCTCGTAACACAGTTATTTTATGGAGTATCATCACCAAATTTTCAACATAGGCATTTTAGGTCCTCTGCTCATGAACTGTGTCACTGTCATTTTCATAATCTGTCCCAAACACTGATTTCCCACAGCGACTGCGCTATTGTGCGCCGGAAGTGCGGAACATGTTTCGGCAGGATGTGGAAATGACAGCTATACTGTTCACAAGGAGGTGTGCAAAATGACAATGTTGAAAATCTGGCAGTAAAATATTGTGACGCGCCGGTTACGAGCCTGCGAGTTAACCGCAATGCACGCCAGAAACAGGCATTTGTTGGATTTTTTCCACCAAATTCTGGAACTTAGGCTTTTGAAGAGGGCACCTCATGATCGCCACCACTCGTCATTTCATTAATGGGCCCCAAAACATGATTTCACGCAGTAACTGCGAAATCACCTTTCGAGGCCAATAAACGCCATGACAGTGACAGAATTCATGAGGAGGGGCTCCAAAAACCCCACGATGAAAATTCAGTGCAAAAAGTCCAAAAAATGCCTGAGATATGCAACAAAGTTGAAAAAACCCTATCTAGCCCATTATACAGCTTACCGGCATTTCCTCAGTTCGCGGTCGGCTTTGAAGAGTGCAGACGTGTTCCCAGTCCACTGAAGATCGTCGAGCCAGACTCCGGAGGTAAGTATGGGGTGGGATTGGGAGGCAGGGTGCACAGTGGGTGGGTGTGGGTTATGGGAGGGGGCAGGAGAAGCACCGTGGGACCGCTTTTCATTTGCAGGTTTAAAAAAAAAAGACGACACAGGACGCTTGCTACACTGAGGTGGGCTCCCAGCATGGCAGAAGGGTGGCTGGGGGGTGTGGAGCCGACGGGGATTGGGCACCTCCTTCGCCATGAGATAGTTGCCACGCTGGGGTGGGCTCCCAGCGTGGCACCCTGTACTGGGAGGACAGTGGAGCCGATGGGGATTGGGCACCCTGTCAGCCATGATATCAGTTGCCATGCTGGGGTGGGCTCTCACAGGGCACCCTGTACTGGGGATGGCATATAGTAGTAGATATAATCTTTAGAACAAAGTGCCACTGAATGACGAGCTTGTCTCTGATTGCAGCGGCACTTTGTTTTAGAAGTTATGTCCACTTTACATAATGTTGGTGTCAGCGCCAGCATGTTGGCTTATTGGGGAATGAGGATGCACCTACCGATGCATGCCCTGCATTCGCCCAACAGCAGCCGGCCCTAAAGCTGTGTACTTCATATGTTGACTGCCTTGCAAGCGCGGCAAGCCAACATAAAAAACTAAGAAGACATGAAGAAACATTGAATTGTTCCAACGTTTACTCATAACTTTGTGATGTTTTGCAGATTTTGGGCCCCAAATTTCCAATATAGCCCTCTTGTTACCTTACCCCATGAACATGTCAGGTATTTTTTTTTCAAATTTCCTCTGAAACATGTTTTTTGCAGTTGCTTTCCAAAATTACCTTTTGGGCAGGATTTAAAAAATTCCACCGGCCTTGTTCATATGGCAGGGATCATAAGGAGTCAAAAAATGAAGCTATGAAGAAACATTACATTTTTCCAACATTCAGTCTTACTTTTATTATGTTTTGCATATTTTGGCCCCACATTTTCAACATAGCCCTTGTGTTACCCCACCCCTTGAACATGATAGGTATCATTGTTCAAATCCCCTCTAACACAAGTTTTCGTTTGTCGCTCCACCAAATCATGATTTGGATGGGATTTAAAAATTCCACCTGTCTTGATCATACTATGGGGCATAAAAAGACTGTTTTTGAAAATTTGGCATCAAAATGTGAACAAACAACTAAGCAGTGAAGAAACATTGAATTTATCCAGCGTTTACTCATGACTTCATTGTTGAAGATTTTGGCTCCAAATTTTCAGCATATCCCTTGTGTCCCCAACACCCACCCCATGAACATGACATGTGCCATTTTTCAAATCCCCACCAAAACATGTTTTTTGGAGTTGGGCCACAAATCATTTTTTGGATTGAATTTACAAAATCCCACCTGTCTTGATCATAATGTGAGGTCATAAAGAGACTGTGCTGGAAATTTGGGGTTGAAAATGTTGGAGCCCACTGAAAATGAGATGTTATTTCTCAGCTGGCTTAAAAGCAAGATGTAACATTGTCACTGCACTATCCTTGGTTCATACAGTGTAAAAATGGCCACAAGCAGGACATCATTGAAAATGAGATATTGCACGTCAGCTGGCATATCCTTGGAAAATACATTTTAAAAGTAAATAAAAGCAGAGCCCCAGCCATCCAGGTGGCACACTGCTAGTACTACCGCTTGCTGTGTTGGCGATGTGAATTCGGGAACGAGTGCAGACCATCTGGAGCTGGCCAGGGAAGGAGGATTGAGCATCCGTGGAGCTGCTCCCCTTCCTCAGGAAGGGGAGGATGCTGTTCCTGCTGCGTGACTGCCAACTGGTGGAGACCAGTCAGCAGCAAGTTGAGGAGCACCAGGAGTGGATGGGTTGCCTCCCAACATCTGGCATGCATGAGTCCTGCTGCACAGATGTGCGACCGCCTTACTGCACCCTGCCACTCCGGGAAGAACATCAGTTGGCAGGAAACAAATTCCGACCATCCAAGCCAGCATCCCCCCCACCCCACAGGCTGTCCCACAAGTGACACAGCTGGCTACCTGCCACACTGTGGTCCTTGGTAAGTGATGGAGAATCGGTGTGTCTGTGAAAAGGTTAGTGACGGGCTATGGGGTGCCACCGGATGAGTTTGGAACAAGAAACATTTTTGTGGAAAATAAAACAACAAAAAAAAAAGGCAAGACCCCACTGAAAATTAGGTATTGCATTTAGATGTGCTATCCTGGGTAAATACAATGGAAAAAATGTGTAAACGCCGGACCTCACTGAAAATGAGATATTGCCGCTGTTGTGACTTGTAACAGCATGCAAGCAAAAATGTTTGGCAGTGACAGGTGTTTGTATTCAAATACTGGCCATTGTGTGGGACACAAATTCTCTTCAGTGATTTCCAGGAAACTGACACAGAGGGATTCTTTTGTGACAAGCTTCTGAAGTCAGGACATCTGTCATATGCAAAGGAGCTGGCAGATAACATGATTAACAAATAATTCCCCGCATCAGTTAAAAGTGCTGATAGTGGTAACTGACAGTAGGGCTAGGGATCAGGTAGGCTAGATATACTCCGATAGAACTTCATGGACAAGGAAAGAAGTCTGTCAACAAAGACAGTAAAATATTGCCTGTCTCCACAACAAGTACTACGAGGCAGAGCCCAACCTCGCTAAAGGGCCCAGGGTGTCTTAAAGCAGGAGTATTTGTTTGAAGAAAAACATTTCATCATTTTTTTAATAAAAATTGTATTTCTGGCAAAAACATTGATATATCAGTTTTTCTTTTCAGTGTATTTCAAGTCTGAATTCAGATATGGGGTTTGTAAGTAGCAGTGCAATGAAATCTGACAAAACATTTGACCCTACTTATTTTCTGGTAAACGATTCCAGGCATCTACCATTTTTATTTGGTGACAAAATATTCTAGTTCCATAAAAATTTTAATATTTTATAAATGTTTTAATTTCAGTTTTTTCTCAAGAAAAAAAGATGACTGCTACATTTGGCTCAGAAATAGCACTGCAGACCTGGCAAGGGGTAGGGTTGAGAAATAAAAAAAAAAATAATAAGTCATGGCACGTAGCATAGGAGGTACCTAGAAAAGGAGGTTTGACAAGCATACTAATATTTTTATTAATTGTAGGTGAAACTAGATTTTTGGAAAACATTTTTTGTTGCACTGCTGCCTTAAAGTTTTTTAAAGTCCCTGCTATCTGGCACCCCCCCCCCCCCATGAATACATTTACATTTAGGTGCGGTGTTACACTGTCTACCATCAGAATTGTCTGTTAGCATCCTCTAAAACACCCCTAGTATGAATCCAGTATGTAAAGTCAAAAAATAACTTCAGAGAAAGGGATTTATAAAAATTGCTTGTGGGGGCCAACTTTAAAGACTGTCTGAGAGAAATAAAAATGTACTGATAATGAATCTAATAATGTCAGAAATTTTTTTTTCTATATGCATTTTTTGACCCTCTGAGCCCTGACAGGTGGCTTTGGCCCTCTGAATAGAGAGACTCTCTTTCCGGTTCTGCCGCTTCCATTCTAGGCAGGCCCAGAGGGGCCAGGGGAGGTTGCTGGCTTCTCCCTCCCCCCCCCCAGAGACCCAATCCAGACTCTGGGACTGCTCCCAGGGGTGGCAGACCATCATCGAACCTGCCAGCCTCGATTTTCCCTTTTCTCCCATCACCCTCCCTGCCGACGTAGAGACATCGGCTGCTAGCCTCCCGACCCATACTGCCCTACAGCCACTGTCAGAGAGCAGTCAGCAAGTGGGATGACTTAGTCTCCCTTCCTCTGAGAGAGGAGAGCAGTCCTCCAGATGCTCAATCCTCTCTCCCCCAGCCGACCTCTGGCTGCCCAAGCTCATTCCCAAACCTGGGTCACTGAAGTGACATGAGGTGTAGCGACCGGTGCCTCAACCTCTAGTGCCACCGGGCTGGCTAATGTCAGAAATTTTTAAAGCTAAAAAAAAAACAAAAAAAACTGTATGATGTCATTTTCTTGCCAGCTAACAAATACAGTGCAACCTGGGTATTATGAACACACATATAGCAGACATCCGTATATATGAAGTGTGTATTCCAAAACCTGCTCCATTGAACACGGTGTTAGAGTTTGCCATTATAATGATCAGTAGCTGCAGTGTGTAGTGGGTGTCAGAGAGGGAGAGAAGGCCCCTATAGTGTTTGTCAGTAGGTGTTAACTACCTGTAATTAATGGTCTTTATCAGCTTTTTAAGACCCTGCAAACTGCGCCAGCCTTATGTCACAGAAAACCACCCCCCTGCTGTTTTGGTTTGTTTTGCTGTTGCTCCCTTCTGTCCCACGATGGCTAAAAGAACAGCAGTCAATCTCTCCTGGAAAATAGACATTTTTGAAAGAGACTGATAATGTGCCAAAGATGTCTATGAGACACTTTTCTCTCCACTTCAGCATGTCATGCTTCACGCTGTCTGACGTTTTGAAAAGCCGCTCCCATCTACTAGATGATATACTCAAATGAGAATCCTCAGCGGGATAGCACGGGTTGATAAATCACCTGCTTTGCATTATATCAGACACCCACTTATAATGGACATTAGTGGCATACACATACTAGTAAGCAGGTTGCACTGTACTGCTGCCTTCAGGGAAGCTTGGAACACAGCAGTATTGGAGCTACCTTGCTGCTGATATTTCATGTATTTTCTGTAATTTGCTTTTTTTCATTTTGACTATGCACCCAAATATGATCACAGACATTGTACCTTAGACTGCCTCAGCTGTGTTGACCTCGGTAAAACTGGCATTGCAATCTTCCGTTTGTGACATCGCAATCTGTTGCTGTGGAAACGGTTGTAATTTCATAAACTGAGGATTATGATGTCAGATATAGACATACAGCCAGAGCAGGTGAAGTCGGATGATGGACAAGCAGCAGTATGTCTGATTCAGCAAAACAAAATTAAATCACATTTTTTTAGTAATGTGTATTTATAACTAGCCCACAAGCACAATGGCACAGCTGCTACTCATGATGCTAGGGATGCAGGTTCGTACCCAAGCGTCTTTAGGGCCAGCATGGAGTGGATCGAGCATCCTATAGGACACGTTCCTCCTCTGAAGTTAGTGGGTAGAATAGTGCCTTCTGTTGTTACACTGCCCCCTGAGTGGCCCCAGGTGGTAGTGCAGTGAGAATAGACAGGCTTGTTTGGGAGGGGAATGTGAGCAAATGCTGGTGCGTCAGGTCTGACAGTACCTTGCATGTCTTACGCTTGTTCTAACAGGAGGGTAGAAAATTGGAAAATTAGCACTGTGGACTGGACTGGACAGGTGAAGTCCAGCCCTCCCCCACAGTCCTCTTAGAGTCTTCTCCATGGCTTCTTGTATGGTCATGAGCATCTCCATCTACAGCCCACTACCAGACGAGTGGATAACGCCATACATGGTGCAAAAAAGGGTGGGCCCTAGCTTGGTGTAGGGGGGATATGAGGAGACTTTGTGGGTAGTTTTTTTATTATATTTATTTTATTTCCATTTTACAGTTTCATAAGGAGCACATTGACAGTAATAAAAAATCAATAATTTGTAATGTCACTCATGTATTCTTATATCCCCACTGCACCACCTTAAGAGCTACGTATAGAGAAGACATACATAAATAGGTTATTTTATCAAGACCCAGAAACGCTCACATCGGTGACTACATCCCAAATGCCTACCACAGGGTTCACAGATCCATAGCAGGGAAGGGAGAAAACAAGAAGGAAAATGCGCTCCTCTGCCCGCTTGCAGCACCATGACATCTGCTACCTCCAGACTGAAGGCAGGTAAATCAACCACAATCAGACGACATAGAGGAGGTGTAGAAAATGCAAATTAAAAGAAAAAAAATCACTAGTTCTGAGGTTAACATCCAATAAAGGGAGGTAGGAGCTGTGTTACTCTCACAGAAGGGCCACTGTTAAATTATTTTTCTGCTGGGTACGATATCCTAGTTTTTCATGCATCAGGGTTTCTTTCATAACACATACCTACTTTTTCAACAGAATAGTGGAACATAGGTATGGTTTCATGCCTGCAATAAAATCTCATAGTAGCCACAGTGCACAAATCAAAATCTTAGTTTTCATTTCTTTTCCTTCCCAGTGGAGTAAAATCATTCAATCCTTCCATTTTGTAGCCAACGGCCAGATAAAGAAACCAGCACTCTTGGAATTCTTAGTACAAGCAACAGACCAGTTTCAGTGCAATCTCTTTATTATTCCATCAGGATTTTAAGGACAGTACCGTATAACCATTTTGTTTGCTTTGTTTGGTTTAAGATCCCCATTGGATCTAGTTACATGAGCTCCGAATGTCAGAGCACCTCTCCTATACCAGTGTCACATGACTAACATTTCGGTCATGCAACCCTCATTAGAGACTGATGACAGTCATGTGACTGAAATGTTAGTCATATGAGAAGAAAGGATGTACATTATGGTGTTGACGGAAAGGTGGAGGGGCATGTAAGATCCTTAGTTAGGGTAGAGCGACATTGTGGCAGGCAAAGTAAATTTGACACACGCGGAAACAGCACTAACCCATCTGCCTAAACCCCCCCCCCCCATGCTCTGAGAGATCAGAGCATTTGTGCCATTTTCACTGGGACATGTGGCCCCTTCCTTCTAGGAGGTTGTACTTGCCATAACCCCGTCATCTTCCGCTCTCGTACAGACTTGCCAACAAGAAGACTCTTCTTAGTTAATACACGTAATGGCCAAATGTCAAACTTTCAATGTGATAACCACAGTTCTGCAGTACAGAGACAATTTTTGATAGCCCGGCTTGTAAAAGGTGTGGTGGAGTAGTATTGCTAATGTGCTTCCAGATCAGCATTAGAAATAAGATCCTCCGTTCAAAATTCCAGTTGTCACAGACATGTTTATAGATACATACACAAAGCCGGCAGGGAAAGGCCAGTTAGCCCATCTGCTCTGCTCATCCTACCTAACTACTCTGTACTGGCCTCTAATGGCCATTACTTCCTTTGTTTCTGTCCCCCTTTTCTAACTCATTCTGTATGCCAGGCCCATCCCTGTTTGAAGCTGCTCACTGATTGGTCTGTACCACTTCCTCTGGCATTGTGTTTCACTTGTCCACCACACTTTCAGTGAAAAAGTGCTTACAGGCATCCCTTGTGAATCTCCCTCCTGCAGGTTGAAGTGAGATCCCTGTCATGCCAGTATTTGAGCTCAATGAGGAATGTTCTTTGTTGTCCACTCCGTTTATTCCATGCAGGTACTTGTATGTCTCAATCATACAAAGAGTCATAAAGGAGCTGTTAGGTAGTATGCCCATTTTGCTCTATTAGTTGTGGTAGTGTAAAACATTACCCGTACCCAGGTACCTATCTAGTCTATTTTTGAGTTCTGTTTTGTATGTCATATCTTCTAAGGGAAGGGGTTCCAAGAGTTTACCACCCTCTGGGTAAAGAAGTACTACCCTTTCTTTTTATTAAACTGTTTTCTACTAATTTGCAGTTTGTGCACTCTTGTGTTATTTGCAGATTTAAATTCAAAATGCATTTCACTTGAACAAATATTCGTCACTGATAACATCGAGCATGAGTAATAGAGCACCCTGTAGTCTTCATTGTTCCAGGGACATGAGGCTTAATTAATTCAATCTGTCAGAGTATGTAGACCTTTTTAGTGTGTTAATTGTTTTGGTGGCATGTCTTTGGATTTTTTTTTCCATTTCGTTTATATCTCTTTTTTCATATGGACACCAAAATTGGGTGGCGTAGTCAATGTGGGGTAAATGTAGGCTTGGTACAAAGGGAATATCACCGTGACATCTCTAGATTTAACATTTCTCTTTATTGCCCACAATATGCTGTTGACTCTTGATAACACAATATTACACTAAGCTCTATTCTCTAGGTCCCACGTCACGTTAACCACCAGATCTTTTTCATTCATGGTGGTACAAAGGATTTTATTACCAAGAGTTTACTGCTGATATTTGTTACCCCCCCCCCCCCAAGTACATGACCCTACACTTAGCAGTATTGAACCTGATCTCCCACCTTGTGGTTCACTGATTATGAAGTTAAGGTCCTGCTGCAGGGAATCACAGTGCTCTTTTGTAGCAGATGGCCCACCAATTTTGTTGTCGTCAAAGTATTTTACTGACCAGTTCTTTAAAAGTGCCTGAAAATGGGCATACTATTGTCTAGTGCACCTACCTGGTAATCAAAAACCAATAAATAAACATGATGTTAAGTCAGAGATGAATATCTGAAAAATTTGCAAGCCCAGGACTGAACCCTGTGAGACACCACTGCTTACTAACTCTGATTCCGACAGGTAACCACTTACCACTACCATTTACATTATATTTTTCAGCCACTGGTTTGTCCCGTTTGTGGGCCTACTGTTTACTCCTGTATCTTCCACTGTTTTAATGATGGCCCAATGAGGCACCGAGTCACAGGTCTTACTAAGATCTAAATATATAATATTGCATGCAATCTTATTGTCAAGAAGTTTACTGAATTTCTCATTAAAACAAATAAGGTTTGTAGTCCACGATCGTCTTTGAATGAAGTCATGTGGTCCCAGATCAATATAAGAGATGAATGTGTTAATTTTTATCTTTTATAATGCCTTCCAATCATTTTAAACATACGAAAGTATGGCTAATCAGCCTATAATTGTGAGGATTCAATTAGTACCCCTAAACTTAATTGCCTCTGATTTGTCCCAATTAATCCTGTAGCCCGACACCTGACCATAGTCCTGGAGGACCTCCGTTAAAACCAGGAGGGTGGTCTCTGGAGAGGTCACAAAGAACAGGGAGTCATCAGCATATAAGGAGATTTTATGTTCCCTCCCTCCCACCTGGATGCCTTTAATGTCCACATTGTCTCTAATTGCCATGGCCAGGGGTTCAATGCACAAAGCAAAGAGGAGGGGGGAGAGCGGACACCCCTGTCTGGTTCCTTTGATGAGAGGGAACCTTTGAGTGGTGAAGCCACTTACCCTCACCGTGGCCTGAGGTGCCGCATAAAGTGCTTGGATCTCATCTCTGAACCTAGGGCCCATCCCCATCTCTTCCAGGGTCCTGTGTAGAAACCTCCAGTCCACCTGGTCAAAGGCCTTCTCTGCATCCATTAAAATTGCTAAGCATGGTTCCCCCTTAGTCTGCTGGTAGGCCAGAAGGTTTAGCAGGCACCTAATGTTATCGTGAATCAGTCTACCATTGATAAAGCCCATTTGATCTGGGTGGACCACAGTCCCCACACACCACCCGAAGGCTCACTTCTTTTAGGAAGTCATTATTCTCCCCATCCTGATTGGGTGCGTAGATATTTAGAATGGAACATGGAACCCCTCTATAGGTGCCCTTAAGAAGCAGGAATCTCCCTTCCTGGTCCTCTTGTACGTTAATAGGCTGTAAAGGTGCAACTTTTGTGGATTAGTGTGGTGACCCTTCTTCTATGAAGGTGGGCCTTATAAGTGGAATAATATACTTGACCTACCCATGCACGTTTAAGCTTAATACTCTCCCCCTGGTCTAAGTGAGTTTCCTGGAGGAGCATTATTTCAATGTGAGCCTTATGCAGCTCATTCAAAATTCTCTTTCTCTTGATAGGGTTACCTAGTCCTCTCACATTATATGAAGCTATCCGTCCCTCTGCCATTCTTCTTGTTTAGCCCCATTTTCCCGGTATACCTTGTAGCATGGTCTTCCAATACCCAATCAAAATTTTGAATCTCTTAATAGTAAAATAGTTAAACTTTGTACAACATCAAACTTGACAACTTCCAAGGCTATAAAACAACATCCGGTAGGTATCTCGAGTGGCACCGGCCAACTGGATGGGGTACCCATAAAGGGGGCCCTGCACTAAACTTGCACTTAGGGGGCAACCAGGCATATCCCCTCAAGTCTAGCCCATTATTCCAGACAATCCCTAGAGAGATAGACATTAGGAATAATTCAAGATGCCCCCTCCTCTCAGCTTAATCCCAACCCCCCCCAGGAGATAAACAAATGTGGGTGGTGGGGAAATAAGATCCCACATTGGGCCTAGATCGAGCTGAAACCTAAATTCTTTGAGAGGGCTCCAGGTACTCCAGTGAGTGATTAGATACCCCTCTTGAAACCATATGACTTCCACCGTCCCCCGCCCCCAAGCTGGGATTTGCAGAGTTCAATGATGCTTTCCCTGTAAGGATATGGTAAAGCTGCGTCTGCTATCCCAGCTGATGTGTTCCAATCAGGTATCAGACATTTTCCCCACCGTGGTTAGGGACTGGAGGATGATCGAAGCAGTGTTCCCTCTTCCCTCCCCCTTGATGACTCCCCATCAGTATCCTAATTTCCCCTACCTACATACAGAGAGCCCCCACCGGAAGGGGATATATCTCTCAAAACATAGAAAGTGGGGAGAAACCTCGTCCCCCGGGCCTTCTTTTGTAATGCACCTCCCTCCCCATAAAATTGGGAAAATGAGCAAATCTCCCCGCCCAGCACCACTGTTCCAATCCCCGATCTATCTGCCATTCGCATAGCTGTGGTTACATGTAGGACAAGAAACAGATCGAGGCTCTCCTGTAATGCTGATGCGTTAGCCAAAAATGATCAGAATCATGTGTCAAACCAAAGGCTCACACTCAATATATGTAAAACCACTTTTAACCAAACTCCCCTCCCCCTTTCAGGGAGCTTTAATCTTTAGCGAGAGCATATATGAGGAACATATGTTAGATTACTAAAAGCTCCTTAGACTGCTTCAGCAAAGCCCTTTAGGGCTATAGAATGGCGCAAGGCCATAACGTGTGTCCACCATTCAAGTCCAACAAGAAAGCATCATAAATTCAATGAGGGGGGTCCAAAATGGCCTCTGATAAATTCTGTCCTTTTGATGCACTGGAAGACTTGTTCTCTGAGGGGTCCCAAGATGAAGATCTACCTCTTTTCCTTGTGCCTCCTACCCTGGTCCAGGGTTCTTCTCCATTTGAAGTGTCTCTCTCTCTCTCTCTAATCTGGTAGATCTGGTCAGCATATCCTGGGGAACCCCCAACTGCAGCAAGGTGTTCTTGGCGGCGCCGAGAGAATGAAAGAATTGTGGGCCCTCTGGGAGAAATATTTTCAGTTGTGCTGGTGCAATAAGATGCATACGAATGTTCTTGGAGGCCAGGCATTTCTTAATCTCCAGGAGCACTCTTCGTATTTTGTTGGGTAATGGGGGTATAATCATTATCAAAGTATAAGTGCTTATCCTCAAAAATAATTTCTTTTTATGCCTAAGCTGCTTGTAGGATTCTGGTTTTAATCCTATAGTCCAGAAATTTCAGCACAATGGACCTCGGGGTTGCATTGGTGCCGATAGGTTTCTTTAGCCAAAGCTCGGTGAGCCTGGGCAATAATTAGGGGGAGGTCAACAGGTAGATCTAGTAGTTCTTTTAAATAGGAATTAATAAAGTCCTCCATCTTACCCTGCTCCGTGTCCTCCGGTACTCCATAAATGCGCATGTTGTTCCGTCTAGATCTGAATTCCAGATCATCTGGTTTATCTGCCAACTCTCTCTCTCTCTCTCTCTCTGCATTAGGTGATTCAGCATGCCCTCGTGGTGATCAACTGCTTTGTCAGCATGTGATAGGCCCTTCTGTAGGTTGGCTGCCCGTTTCTCCACCGCTGCAATACTCTTTTTATTTTCAGTCATTGAGTGTTCGATTTTGCCCAGGGTGTCATTCAATTTAGCCAGCTCCCGGTACAATCTCCTCAAGGTGATGGGGAATTCCTCCTCCGGAGGCTTCTCGGCCTGTTCCTCTGCCTGTTGTTGTATCACAGGTTGCAACTTGTTATGGGTCTTCAGGTCGCGCTGGTCCAGAGCCATGTTCGGCTTTAGGAACTCCATTAGTGTGTCCTTCACCCTCGATTTAGGAGGCATCGCGAAGCAGGTGAGTCAGAGCAGTAACCAGCACTGCTGGAGATATTTCTTGGTGCTGGGGAATGAGTACTACAGTGGATTTCTCTTCTGGGGGGTTGGAGCTCTTGCGTCTAGTGACTGAGCAGCATGGAGGTGGAACTGGAAGTCCTGAGTTTCCATATTTATTTTTGGTGGAGATATATTTATCATAGATACAGTGTACAGTGTGTTTAAAGTTTTCCTGCATTTTGTTTGCATTTTTATTTTGAAGAGGTGGAAGACTAGGTTTGCTGGCCAAGGCACCTAGCTTCACCTGAGCTCTTTTCTTCTAGGTTGCTTGAAAAGACAGAGCAAAGAACCTTACCAGAGCAAGGAAAAGGATTATGGCTTCTTTTGGCTAGGCAGATTTACTGTGTTTTGTTATTTTTATTTTGTACTCACAAGGATTGTTGCTGTTTGTTGCTAACATGTTGTTGCTTTATTTTTCTCTGATTCAAATGTTGTTGCTGGGTATACCTTCTGCTGCATTATTACAGGGTGTGCCTACATGTGTGTGCTAACAGATTACTGCTGTAATCTTTTGATTCAGATTGTCTTTTGCAAGGTATATCTTATGTTACTACTGTATTTTTCTCTGTAGCAAAGTGTTTCTTACAGGGTATATCTTCTATGAAATTATTACGAGTGGTGCATACATTTTTGTGAGTTTTTATCATTAGAATAAGCAAAATTACTGTTTGCCACTATTTTATTTTATTTTTTTTGCTAAAAGTTTTTTTTTGTCTCAGAGGTGTTTGTCTCCTTCTCACATTGAAGGAGCTAATTGCTTCCCTTCCACAGTTTTTCCAGGGGATTAGGTGTGTATCTGGGGGGTGGAGGTGACAAACTGTCAGTAACTTCCAACAGATGGAAAGGTTAAAAGGTCAGGTTAGTTGATATCTTGGAGGTGGAAGACAAGGTTTACTGGCCAAGGCACCTAGCTTCACCTGAGCTATTTTCTTCTATGTTGTTTGAAAGGACAGAGCAAAGAACCTTACCAGAGCAAGGAAAAGGATTAAGGCTTCTTTTGGCTAGGCAGATTTACTGTGTGTTGTTATTTTTATTTTGTACTCACAAGGATTGTTACTGTTTGTTGTTAAAATGTTATTGCTTTATTTTTCTCTGATTCAAATTGTTGTTGCTGGGTATACCATCTGCTGCATTATTACAGGGTGTGCCTACAGGTGTGTGCTAACAGATTACTGCTCTAATCTTCTTATTCAAATTGTCTTTTGCAAGGTATATGTTCTGTTTCTGCTTTGTTTTTCTCTGTAGCAAAGTGTTTCTTACAGGGTATATATTCTGTGAAATTATTACAAGTGGCGCTTTATAGGTTTTACAGTTGTATCTATCATTAAGATAAGCTTTCAGGACTGCTGCATTTATTGCTGGCTGATTGTTTCTGTTCTTAGCTCCTTGTTTCTTTTGTCTGTGGTTCTTCTTTCTCAGCAGTGGAAGGGCCCAACCACCCACCCCCATCCCCAACCACCCCACACTATACTCCTTTTATAGGGTAGCACAATCGTGACATTTCCTGTGGCAAAGCAGGAAGGGGAGGATCAGAGAGGTATCCACAAAGTGACCTCATTAACAGGGGCACTAATAATTTAACTTGTCATAACAAGTTATACAAAAAACAAACAAACAAAACACAAAATCAAAGTTTGCTTTCATTTTCTTCCTTCTAATTACTCTGACCAGGTTATAAACCCAGCAAATTATCTGGAATGAATATCATTAACTGCAGGTACTGTGGAACACTTTTCAGAAGGACAGTTTTTACAGGATTTAGGGCAATGTCCTACATGCTGGGCCATTGGAGATCTAAGGGCTCAGCTCCAGGCAGCATGGGTAGAGATTGCATGCCTCAAACTGCATATTCAAGAGGAAATATATTATAAGAACTGCCCACCATTTCCCAAACATCCAAAAGAAGCACCTCGACTGCAGAGGGTAGTTGGTCTGGGAGGTTAGCAGGTGGCTAGGAGGGGCAAATCAGGTGCCCCATCACTCAGTGCTGTCCAACATATTACCTCCACAAAGCATATAAAAACTACAAACAGATATCTGCCTCTATCTCTGAAATCAAACAAAGGGGCAGAGGACACTGCAGAGCAGGACACTGCAGCACTGGAACTAGCACAACAAAACTTGTCCAAAACAAGAACCAAAACAAAAAAAGCAAAAAGGAAATCCAAAAAAATTCTGGAGGAGATTCCATGATTCGGGGAGTTGATACCTATCTACAACTAGGGGTAATGGTCAGATGTCTCCCAGGTACATCAGCATGGAGAGACACTGACTACATTGCTAAAATTGTTCAAGAAGCAGGAGAAAACATTGACGTCCTGGTATACATAGGGACTAATGATCTCGCCAGCCAGTCAGTTGTGGAGACCAAGCAACACCTGACCAGGCTGGGTGACAAACTATTATCCATTTCATCTGGCATCTCCTTCTCTGAGATCCTGCCAGTCTGGGAGAAGGGGGAAGATGGACAGAAGGCCATAGAAGGGGAGATAGGGGAGATAAACATGTGTCTCAAGGGCTGGTGCCAGGAAAAAGGACACAAATTTGTAGGGAACTGGAAACAGTTTTGGGAGCGAAAGTTCTTTAAATTTGATGGACTGCATCTGACTAAGGTGGGAGTCAGTGCATTGGGGCAGAAGTTTGACGTCTTTGCAGAATATTTAAACTAGCAAATGGGGAGAGGGGTGCAACACCTCATATATCGAATGGGAAAAACACCCCTTCCCCTCAGCTAGTGGTCAAACAGGAGTTCAGCATGTTTGTAGTTCTTTGCATCATCAGGTAAGGCTCCCCATAGGACGCATAGGGGAAATGCCAGACCTCGCCCAACAACTAACACACCAAAATCTGGCCAATGGAAAATCATGTACACAAATGCTCACAGTCTGGGAAACAAGATCCCAGACCTGCAGGCAATAATGACAACAGCTAAACTGGACACAGTAGCAATTAGCAAAATGTGGTTTACCAGTAGCCACACATGGGAGACTTCAGTACCTGGCTATATACTGTTCAGAAGAGACCGAAGTGCAAAAAGGGGGGGTGGAGTGGCCCTGAATATCAATGAAAATATCAAAGCTGCATAAATGCAGAATACACATAAGAAGCAAGAAGAAATGTGGGTCACTCTGGAAACAGGAAATGGGACAGCCATACGAACTGAAGTCTCCCAAGTGTGGTTACTGGTAAACCACATCTCACTAATTGCTACTATGTCCAGTTTAGCCTCTGACATTATTGCCTGCAGGTCTGGGATCTTATTTCCCAGGCTGTGAGCATTTGTGTACATGATTTTCCATTGGTCAGATTTTGGTGTGTTAGTTGTTGGGTGACACATTACTGTTAGAAGATATACAAAGCATGACAGCTAAAGGGGAGGTTTTGATAATGAGAGACTTCAACATGCCAGATACAAATTAGTCAATACCAGCAGGAACATCAGCCAGAACTAGACACATGGTGGATTCCCTGCAGGGGAAGGGCCTCAAACAACTGGTACAACAACCCACAAGAGACAGGGCTATCCTAGATCTAGTACTGACTAATGGGGAAAGGATCACAGATCTCCAGGTAAAAGGTCACCTGGGGGCCAGTGACCATCACATGGTATGGTTCACTTTGGCCACTAGAACTAAATCATCCCAATCCAAGGCAAACATGTGGGACTTCAGAGGAGCTGATTTGATAAGATGGCCAACAAAGTTAAGCTAGCCCTGGCAAAATGAAATACAAGTGAGGGGGTACAGACAAAGTGGGCAAGCATTAAGGATGCAGTACTTGAAGCAACATCCCATTCTGTTAGAGAGAAAAAGAAGTGCAAAAGAAGAAGGAAACCACTTTGGTTCTCAAAAACAGTAGCAGAAAAGGTCAGAGCCAAAAAACTGGCCTTCAGGAAATATAGGGGAATGCAGCGGGATGAAGATAGGAAGGCATACCAAACTTCCTTAAGGGAAGCAGGGAAGGCAGTAAGGCAGGCAAAGGCCCAAACCGAGGAAACACTAGCACATACAGTAAAAGAAGGTGACAAGACTTTCTATAGATACATTAGCAAAAGGAGGAAGTCCAGAGGGGGTATTGATAAGATCAAAGGGGATAAGGGGCCATATGAGGAGGAGGAGGACCATGTACAAGCATCTATCCTAAATAGATAGATACTTATAGCCACCCTACCCGTATAACCAATGTAAGTGTTCTCCCTGACTCGCTCAGTGATCACTCTCCAATAATATGTACCTGGACAAATAAGTTTCGTAAGCCGCCTCCAAAAACCATCTATAGCAGAGCCCTACCTTATGGCAACCTTACTCATCTCAAGACCTGTCTTAGACAGATAGACTGGTCTTTGATTTACAAAACTCAAGATGTTGACCTAGCCCTTGATTACTTTATTACTACTTTCAACACTGCCTGTGACACCTATGCACCAGTAAAAAAGCACAAAATCAAAGCACTCACAAATCCCCGGCTCACGGCAAAGCTATTGGCACAACTCAAAAGTAAGGATCACCTCTGGGCCACTGCAAGAGCTACTGGCACTCTGTCGGACATTCAAAAGTATAAATAGGCTCGCAACCACTGTACTAAACAGATCCGCTTGATGAAGAGCTCCTACTCAAGAATGCCCTCCAACTCCTGGGCTAAGGGAAATCCTTCTGGGACAACATAAAGAATATCATGGGTCAGCAGTCCAAATCCTCTCCTACAATAATGAATGTGGATGGAACCACTACATTAGACCCAGAGATCATTGCAAACACCCTAAATGATACCTTCACGGACCTTAGTGGTGTCTTCTCATCTGATTTCTTTACTGATGCTGACCCTCCAATTTCTACTTCTACTACTGCCTCTCCAACCAAACCACCCTTCCATTTCAAACTAGTAAAGGCACATGAAGTCTACAAATATGTAAAGAAGGCCATTTCTAAGTCCCGAGCAAGCAGCGACACTATTGACCTTAAACTTCTGTCCCTCACTCTGGAGGAAGTACTGCTCCCCCTCACAAAAATTTTCAATCTCTCCCTCTGCTACAGCCAATTCCCTAGGAAATGGAAGGCTGCAGTTATCACTCCGGTGCACAAAAGTGGTGATAAGTCACTGCCTGGTAACTATCACCCGATATCAATACTACCACCTCTCTCTAAGGCCCTTGAACGCTTGGTGGCGGACCAACTTTCAGACTACCTGGAAAAGCACAACATCCTATGCACGCAGCAGCATGGATTTAGGAACGGGCACAGCACATCAACTGCCCTACTTGAATTCTCAGGAGCAATCCACAATGCCATGGACAAAGGAAACCTAACTGGAGCAGTCTACATTGACTTAACCAAGGCATTTGATACAGTTCACCATGGCCTACTTATCAAACAACTTCTATCCCTAGGGCTCTCGCAGGGTCCTGGTGACTGGGTAAAAAATTACCTTGCTCAGCGCTCTCAATCTGTAAAAGTAGCTGGAGTTCTCTCAGACTTGAAACCGGTTCTCTCAGGAGTTCCCCAGGGATCCATCCTGGGACCCCTCCTTTTCAGCCTTTTCCTAAACTCCCTCCCCAAATCCTGCCCTGAACAATTAATCCTCTATGCCGATGATGCCGTGATTCTTGCCACTCATAAAGATCCAAACCTCTTACGCCCAACCTTCAGCATGCTTTTTCCAAAGTTGAGATGTGGTTCCTGAACATAAGCTGGTTCTAAACCACAAAAACTAAATCCATGCTCTCTCTAACCCAAAAACAAGAAACGGCAAGTCCCACTCACCATTAATACATACCTGGGAATACCTTGAACAAGTGCCAATTTTCAAATATCTTGGAATCAACTTTGATCAAGGCCTAACCTTTGCAACTCACATTGATAGTACAGCAAAACTATTAATCAGCTAATTGGGATTCTGTATCGGTACCGACAGCTTCTACCCATTCTGCACTGAGGACTGCCATCCAATCTTCTATCATCTCAGTTGTTGACTATGGCTTAGTTATATACTGGATCTGCCACTACTACAGCACTTAGTCGCATTACAAACATCCCTAAATAAGGCCTGTCGGCTGCTCACTGGTGCACATCGACGCACCCACACATGTGAACTCCATGCTGACTCAGGTTGGCTGCTAACCTCAAACCGGATAAAGTACCTTACCTGCCTGATGGCAAAAATCCACTCTGGGCCCTCACTCCACCCTGTATCCAAGACCTGTTATGCCCGAGTGCTAGCACCTGCTTTACCAGAAGATCAGAACACCAGCCTCTCCAAGTCCCCTGATGCCGGACTTCTCAGGGACAAAGATCATTTGCCTATCGGTCCCCCAGCTGGCTAAATGCCCTCAGCACTCATATTACTGCCTCCACCTCTCTAGGTATTTTCAAATCAAGGCTTTTCTCTCACCTTGCCACCTCCAGCTCCTGTGACTGCCCTGATTAAACCTCCTATTTTCTCACTACCCATCCTGTTCCGTTATCTGACAAAGACATGTTTGGGAAACCTTTTCTCCTGCTATTGTCTGCTCCCTACACCTTTCATTTAACCTCTCTGTTCTGGACTTTTTCCCTATTTGTTTCTCCTAATCTGGCATGACCTCTTTCTTGTAATAATAATGTGATTATTGATATCTCATGTCCTTTCGCACAAGTGATTTGATATGTATTTGTATATGTTTTATTGCTCTTGACACAACACAAATTGTTGTGTTATCTATGTATACTTTTGTACTGTACCTAATTGATGTGGAACCCTTTGTAAAAGAGCCTCTGGCTCAAAGGTAGTAATTCGTAGAACAATAAACTAAAAAACTAAACTAAAAAAAAAAAAACTTCTGCTCAGTATTTACTGAAGAGAAGGTAGGGCAGGGCCCACAGCTCAGCAACATGGACACAGGGTGGAGGGAGGTGTGCACTAGTCCCTTCACAAAAGAAAGGGTCCTACAAGAGCTTGATAAGCTCAGGGTGGACAAGGCAATGGGACCTGATGGCATACATCCCAGGGTACTAAAGGAACTAAGGGTGGAACTAGCAGAGCAATTAACAGAACTATTTAGTGAGTCTCTGAGCACATTAGGGGTCCCAGAAGACTGGAGAAGGGCTCATGTGATCCTGCTCCACAAGAGTGGTAGCAGAAAGGAGGCAAGGAACTACAGACCAGTCAGTCTTACCTCAGTAGTGGGCAAGATTATGGAGGCACTCCTTATGAAAAGGATAGTGCAACACCTGGAATCCATAGGAATACAGGATCCAAGACAGCATGGATTTACAAAAAGGAAGGTCCTGTCAAACTAATCTCATAGATTTCTTTGACGCGGTGACCAGAGTGGTGGACCAAGGGGGAGCAGTTGATGTCGCCTATCCTGACTTCAGAAAAGCTTTCGATACTGTTCCAACTAGAAGATTGATTAATAAACTGGGTAGGCTCGGAGTGGGTCAGAAGTTGGTCAACTGGGTGGCAAACTGGTTGACGGGGCAGAAAACAGTGAGTGGTGGTAAATGGTATACAGTCAGAAGAGATGCAAGTCACAAGTGGGCTGCCTCAGGGATCAGTCCTGGGAACAGTCCTCTTAACATACTAACATACTATTTGCCAGCAGATTAGGCCTTATGGTCTATCGAGTCTGCCCGAACCTAGATCCTTAGTTGGGTGCCGAGACCCTCCCATCCCTTGTTCTCTAGAAACCCCTATCATCCATCCCCACCCCCCCGGGACAGGCCATCATCTGATACATCCACTTTCTGTGTCTGTCCCACCCTCTCTTGAAGCCCTCCACTGTGGATCTCTGAACCAGCTCACCAGGCAGTGGATTCCAAGGGTCCACCACCCTCTCGGTGAAAAACCTCCTCCTCTTTTCCCCCCTCACCCTTCCACCTTCCAACTTCAAACCATGCCCTCTGGTGATACCTCTCTGCTTTAGTCTAAATATCCCCTTCATGTTTACCCTATTTATTCCCTTGAGGTACTTGAAGACCTCAATCATGTCCCCCCTGTCTCTCCTCTCCTCCAATGAAAACAGGCAGAGCTCTCAAGTCTGTCCTCATAAGTCAAATCCCTAGCCCTCGTGATCATCTTTGTTGCCCTCCTCTGTACCCTCTCCAGGAGCTGTATGTCCCTCTTCAAATGTGGTCTCCAGTACTGTACACAGTACTCAAGGTGTGGTCTAACCAGTCCATTGTACAGTGGCAGAATCACTTCCTTGCTCCTAGAGGTGATCCCCCTAACGATGCATCCCAACATCCTGTTTGCCTTGCTAGCTGCTCTCCTGCACTGCTCAGAGTTATTCATACATGTATCCACCATGACCTCTTCAATATCTTCATCAGTGACATTGCAGATGGACTGGAAGGTAAGGTTTGTCTGTTTGCAGATGACACCAAGATCTGCAAAAGAGTAGATGATCCAGATGGGGTGGGCAGAATGAGAAGAGATCTGGATAAACTAGCAAAATGGTCGAAAGAGTGGCAACTGAGGTTCAATGCAAAGAAGTGCAAGATCATGCACATAGGGAAGAGAAACCCTGAAGCCACCTATAGGCTGGGAGGAGAGTTGCTGGCAGTCACAAAGGAAGAAAGAGACTTGGGCATCATCATCACCGATGACCTGAAATCATCCAAGCAGACCACTAAAGCAGTAGGTAAGACTAGGGGGATGTTGGGTGTATTAGTAGGAGTATCACAAGTCAGAAGAGGGAGGTAATAATCCTTCTTTGCAAGACACTGGTTAGGCCCCATCTGGAGTACTCTGTGCAGTACTGGAGGCCACACCTTCACAAGGACATTAATAAAGTTGAGGCAGTCCAAAGAAGGGCAACCAAAATGGTGCAGGGACTGCATCAGTAAACATATGAGGACAGATTAACGGAGCTCAATATGTATACCCTAGAGCAGAGGAGGGAGAGAGGTGATATGATCGAAACATTCAAACATTTTAAGGGAATTAACAAGGTGAAAAAGTCTAACATGTTTCAATATGAGAAACATAGCAGGACAAGAGGACACAGCATGAGATTAGAGGGAGGCTGATTAAGGGGTAATGTGAGGAAGTTCTTTTTCACAGAAAGGGTGGTGGATTCATGAAACGGCCTACCTCAGGAAGTGGTGGATATGAATACAGTGCAGGGCTTCAAACAGGCATGGGATAGGCATAAGGGAGCAACACAGATGAGTATGAATAGATAGGCCATTGACAGAGCAAAGGCCTAAGGCACATAAGGTAGAAAAAGAAATGGGCAGACTGGATGGGGCTTGAGGTCCTTAACTGCTGTCAACTTCTATGTTTTTATGAAATAAAGCCAGTTGAAATTCATAAGTGTAGACCTGATGGCCTTTAAGTTGGCTTTATTACAGAGAAGTAGTTTGCTTTTTCTATATAAAGGTGGACATTATGGTGAAGGCCATTGTACTCTGGTCAGTATTTGAAGGGGGAAGAGGAGGTAACATTTTGCAATGTTTTTATATTAATATTTTCTGATGCCAGTGCCAGGTTTGAGATTTTACTTTCCCTAGAGGGCTCACTAACATGTTGTGTAAGGTGGAGCTATTGAGCACTATAGCAGAAGGCTCCCCGTTGTTGTGGAGGCTTTATAGCACTTCCAGGCAATGTCACCAAGATTCAGATCTCCTACAAGTAATACATCCCCTATTTCACAGGGCATCTTCTAGCTCTGTTAGGATTTCATAATTAATATCGGTGGGTGTATTTGGTGTACGATAGTGGACAAAGGATAATGAAGGACTTTTGATTGGTAGTTTTCACCCTGACCCATGCAGTTCCCATTTGGCTATTTACTTTTTTAATTTTCTTGCTTACATCTAAGGCAGTAAGCTCTTCCTTTACATATAGGCAACACTTCCTCCTTTTTATATCATCTATCTTGATTGAAAAGTACTTCAGCTTTGATGCCCTTTCTCCATATGTTTTGTTCACTCCGCCATGTTTGTGTAACTACAGTAAGAGAATATTCTTTTACTACAGTGAGTGCTCTTAATTTGTCCATTTTATTTTGCAAATCTCTGGCATTTATTACGAAGCACTTTATTTCACGTGACTGGACCTTATTCGTTTTTTTTTTCTGGTTTGTATAGGTGTGGTAATGTTTTTGCTGGTATAGGTTACTCCCCATGAGGTCAGTTTACAAGCAAGTCCTTAAATTTCATCCAATACATTTTTAGACCCAGGTTATTTAAATGAAGTCCCTTGGTTATGAATGTCCTGCGATTTTTGTGAAAATCATGCCAGTGACTGATGAACAAGATGGTCTCCTCTTTGCACCAATTTTTCAGTCTAATATTTATACAGGATGTAGTGAGGTTTTTCTCATGGTGTGCTTTGGGTACTGGGAGGATACCCAGTATTGCTACATAACCATTTTCTGTCTTTGAACTTTTTTCTAGTGCTAGTAGTTCATGATGGATATCTTTTTTGTGGTTTTTGCCCATGACATTTGTTCCTGCATGTATAATTATAGCCGTGTCTGGTCCTTTATTTCCAATAAGTTTATTTATTCTTGAATCAATATCTCTGACTCTAGCTCTGGGCAAGCAGCACACTGTATCAGTTTCTGAATTTTGTTCACATATTTATGATGTCAGTATATCTGAAGATAGAGTTCCCTATTACCATTTTATATTTCTTGTGTGCTGGGGATGTGGGGGCTATTTGGGGGTCAACCTCCAATGCACTGAAAAAGTTTGCCAGGGGAAGGGGTTGGAGGGGACAGATATTGCTTTTCTTCCTTTGTTCTCTTTCTACCGGTAACCAGGTACCATTCATTTGCTTCATAGTGCAGGTGGGACAGAGTGTGCTCTCTACTTCGCTAGGCTAATTTGCTTGTTTCTTATCAGGCCTCTGTTTCCTCTATAGTGTCCCTAGTCCTTTTTATGTTGGCATGCTTGCGCAGCCAACATCTTGCAGTAGTGCAGATTTGGAGGCGCGGTCACTGTTGGGCGAATGCAGGGCACACACCAGTAGGTGCGTCCCGCATTCCCCAATCAGTCAGCAGCAGGGGCCGACACCCTGCCTAGCTAATGAGGCGAAGACATCAGACAAAAGGTCCGCTGCAATGAAAGCAAAGCTCTAATGCAGTGTGACCACAACACGCCTCCCCCTACATGCAGGCAACATGGCAGCAGTGACTGCCGCTGTTGCCTGTCAACACCCCATTTATTGTGTGCTGACGGGGGTGCCCAATCCCCATTGGCATCATGTAACCCCCACCTTTTTGATTGCCGAGGTGCCCAACCCTTTGCATCATGCCATGCGCCCAACAGTTTTTCACGATGGGGGAGCCCACTCCCCGCCGGGTATAATGTGTTCTCCCTATTTTTTCTGCCGAGGGTGCCTAGTCCCCCCGGCCCTGCACCCCTTCCTTGTTTGGCCAGGGGTGCCCAATGCCTGTCGGCTAAAGCACCCACCCACACACACTCAGGTGGCATGCTGGCAGCCCACTCCAGTGTGCCAAAGCACGTATTAAAACTAAAATGGTCCCCCGATGTCTTTTATATTTTTTTTAACCTGTAAAGCAGAACCGGCCCCTCATACTCTTCCTACCCCCCTACCACAACCCGCACCCACCCATTGCGCACCCTGCCTCCTCAAAGCCCCTCCACCCCATACTTACCTCTGGAGTCCAGCGCGATGATCTTCGGTGAGCCGGGAACACGTCGCACTATTCAAAGCCGACTGTGAACTGAGGAAATGCCGGTAAGCTGTAAAATGGAATAAATAGGGTTTTTTCAACTTTAATGCATGTCTTGGGCAATTTACGGAATTTTTGCACCACATTTTCAACATGTGGTTTTTGGGACCCCTCCTCATGAATTCTGGCACTGTCATATTGTTAATTGGTCCCAAAAGGTGATTTCGCAGTCACTGCGTGGAATCACCTTTCAGGACCGATTAACGAGATGTCAGTGCCGCTGTTCATGTGGTGGACTCTCAAAAAGCCTATGTTGCAAATTTGGTGGAAAAATAAAAAAAATGACTGTTTTACGAGCGTATGCTGTCAGCTGCTATGCATGCTCGTAACTTCGTGAATTCACAATATTTTCAAGTCAGATTTTCAACATTGTCATTTTTGTATACCTCCTTGAGAACAGTATAGCTGTCATTTTTCACACCCTGGCCGAAATGTGCTTCCACACTTCCGGTGCACAATAGTGCGGTCGCTGTGGGAAATCAGTGTTTGGGCCAGATTATGAAAATGACAGTGACACTATTCAAGAGCAGAAGTCCTAAAATGCCTATGTTGAAAATTTGGTGACGATACTCCATAAAATGACTGTGTTACGAGAGTGCGTTGGCAGATTGCATGCACACTCATAACGTTGTACAGTTGTAATATTTTCACTCTGGATTTTCACCATTGGTATTTTTCCACACCTCTTGATGAACAGTACAGCTGTCATTTCACATATCCTGCCCAAAATGTGTTTTCGCACGTCCGGTGCAGAATAGTGCGGTCGCTGAGCAAAATCACTTTTTGGAACAGTTTGAGGAAATAAGCATAACACTGTACATGAGCAGAGGTGCTAAAATGCCTATGTTGAAAATTTGGTGCCGAACATCCATAAAATGACTGTGTTACAAGTGTGCATTGCGCATTTCCCAAGCACCCTTGTAACTTCGCAAATTTGCAATATTTACATGCCACATTTTCAACACTGGCATTTTTTTACGCCTCCTTATGAACTGCACAGCTATAATTTTTCACATCCTGCCCAAAATGTTTTTTCGCACTGCACTACCAAAGCCAATGCCAGCGCGACAACATTCGGCATTGACAAATGCTTGTTCTATCTGGGCACCTCGGGTCTTCCATCCATTTCCAGATTTACAGTTGGTAGTTCCTTGACAAAAGTCTTGATTTCATTTATTTCTTGCATTTTAGACAATTCACTCTTAAGGCTGTCTAATTCTTTACTGATCAAAGCAAATGCAAGGCATTTACCACCGACAAACTCTCCAGTCACTTCATAAGTGGATTTGAGAGAAAACATTTGGCATTTTGTGCAATTAATTATTTTGCCTTCTTTGGATTGGAACTTCACTATGTCCTTTGTGGTTTCCATTTTTTATTGTATATTTAACTGAGTTTACTAGAAAGGATTTGTAAAGAACAGAGCTGCAACTAGACGGGGGTGCTCTATGGCAAAAGATCAAATAATGAAACAGCAGTCATACTCCACACATAGACATAATAAAGAGCTGAAACAAAGTTGTACTACAAAAGCTGCATCTTCTCTAGGATAGGACAAAACACAGTAATGCAGCTGCTTAACAGTTTGAAGATCAATTGCTTTCACAAAGAGAGCAATTGATATTGTGAAACGTTAGAAGCTGCATCACACTGTGTTTTTGTCCTGTTATACCTCATTGGGGAGATTAAAGCTTTTTGTACTACAACTTTCGTTTTGGCTTTCTTTATTATGTCTATGTGTGGGAGTGCCATGACTGCTGTTTCATTTACTAGAAAGGGCCTACCCCGAAGAGAGTGCATCACCTACTTGCCATCCTCGGCAGATGCAGGCCGGCACGATCACCTCTGCTTGCATGTTGCCACCACTCGCAGAGGCATCAGTCTTAACAGTGGAGGGATCAGAAGTAGGTCTCCACTGACGTCCGGCACTCCTGCTCCCACCTAAGTCAGGTTATTCATTTTTCAATGTGGTATCATGGGAAAAGGGTGTAGTTATTTGAACAGTCATTTGGGCAACTCATTAAGGATGACAGCATTCATGGCGACTGTTCGATATTGGAGCATGGACAAGGACGACTGCACTGTAACAGCGATCCCCACTATCCAATTGTGGCATGAGTTAGAACTTTAGAAATGTGGGGTAGGGGGCACAGCCCCTCACATATTACCAGGTGCAGCTCTGATGTGGGACCAGCTGCAGGAGAAACAATGTGGAGAAACAGTGTCATCCAAGAAAAGGGGGTGGGAGAGAGAGAGAGCGGGAGTCGGAGGGGGGAGAGAGAGACCGAAAAATGGGTGTGTGAGTAAAAGGTACAGGGAAGGGACACATGGACTGGGGGAAACAGAAAAGCAAGGGGTTAGCATGATTCTGTTGAGGGTCACAGTTATGTTCGTTGCCCAGTTTGGTCTGCACTGTTATTGTGCTTGCTGTTATTGCTTTGCTCTAATGACTTTCACCCTCATAACGTCATTGTTATTACATGGAGCCATACAGCATTTAAGGCTCCATGTAATAATGGCAAATCCCACACTATAGTGCCTTCATAGTCCATTTTTGCCCCTTGTTGTTCAGGGATTTCAATACATCTGCCCCCAGTCATTTCTTGCTGATTACACTGACTTGGTTAAAAGGTCACACTCTGCAGTGTCACTGGCCCTGCCTAAAAGCTGAGAGCACTCTGATAGAAGGTAGGACTCTCTAACTAGCTGGCCTGGTTAGTAAAGAATACACAAATACAGCTATACTGCTTGTAGTCCCTATTAAAAACGTGCTGTATTTCACAGCCTGCTTGTCCAACAGCCATCGTGATGTCGCCCTTTTCCTTCCTTTTCTGAAGGGTGGAAATGTTGTCCTGCAGCCTCTCCTCATATGTCTTGCCACCCAGTCCATGGACCAGCTTGGTTGTCCTGCACTGTCCTGCTTCCACTTTGTCACAGTCCTCAGGTATGCAGTCCAGTACCTTGCGCAGTATTCCAGGTGTGGTCGCACCTTTGAGCTCTACAGTGGGAGAATCACCTCTCAACTTCCACTACTTACCCTTCTCCCTGTGCAATCCAGCATCCTGTTTGCCTTGCCCACAGCATTGCTACAATGTGCTGTTATTTTTAGACTCTCCGATATCATGACACCCAGGTCCTTTTCCTCCATGGTGTTTCCAGCCCCACTCTCCCCATTTCATATTGCACTCTTGGGTTCCTCTTCCTACTGTGCATGACTTCACATCTTTTCATTGAAGCACAGCTTCCAGATCACTGACCAGCTCTCCAACCTACTCAGATCCTCCCTGGGTTTTCTTATCCCTTTCTCCGTGTCTGCCCTTGAGCAGATCATTATGTCATCTGTGAAGAGGCAGGTCTTGCCCTTGATGTCTTACCCATGTCACAAATGAATACACTGAAAAAGACCGGGCCCAGCACCGACCCCTGAGGCACTCCACTTGTTACCTCTCTTACCTCTGAAAACTCCCCATTAACTACTACCCTTTGTGCTCTTCCCCTCAACCAGTTCTCCACCCAAGGTGTCAATTTTCCCCCCACCCTTACGTTCTTTATCTTTTTGACCAGCCTCCTGTGGGGGACTGAGTTAAAGGCCTTGCTGAAATCCACCTATACCACATCTACTGCCTGTCCCCTATCTGCTGCCTTGGTCAACTAGTTGAAGAAATTGACCAGGTTTGTCTGGCAAGACCTTCCTGTCATAAACACATGCCATCTGGAGACCTGTAGCCCATTTCCCTCTAGGAAGTCCACCACTTCCTCCCTCAGTAAAGCTTCGATAATTTTTCCCACTATAGATGTCAAGCTGATTGGTCTATAGTTGCCTGACTCATCTCTTCTTCCGCCTTTGAATAGAGGGACTACATCCACTGTCCTCCAGTCCCTAGAGACCTTCCCCATGGCCAACAAGCAGTTGAAAATGTCTAAAACATGTCTAATCAAAGTTTATGGGGCTCTCTCCCCCCTCCCATTTGCACTGCTTCTTTCTTCCACTCATTCAGATCCCTCCTCTGTGAATTCACTTCTCACTCCTGCAGTTGCTCCTGACCCTGGCTTTATTTATTGTTACCCCCCACACCCCACATCCACTGTGCCCCTGTGCCTACCATAAGGCAGTCACCTCCCTCCACCCCTTATGTCCTCCATTCTTCCCTACCTGCTGTACTCAGTGGTGCCCTGCCTACGCTACAGTTTTGACCTCCACCTGCACGTTTTGTTGAACCTGCTAGTGCCTTGTTCTCACTACAGTTTTGAGACCATCTGCACTTTATTGTAAATTTGCTTTTGTTACTTTTTCCCAACTTGTACTGTTTTGCATATTGTAACTTATGTGTAGTAACTTACTGTTGTGCTCTCCACTCCCCTTCCCTCCCTCTAGGATGCATCTGGAAACAAGCTATTTCCTGGTAAATCATTTGAAATAAATAAATAAAGTAATAAATAAATAAATGTATGCATGCAAGTGGCCCTGCTTTTGTCTCTGCTACCTCCATCAGCATCCTCAGGTGTAAGCTTTCGGGTCCCATAGATTTATTTACTTTCAGCCCTGTAAACCAGTAAGACACTAAAGAGCATTGTATGGAACTTTAATAGCAATGGGGTTAAAGACCCCTGGAAAAGTTCAAAATCAGTCTTTGGGTTACACAGGGGTTGCTTTCCTTAAAACAAGAGCAGTATTTATGGAATTCTTTTGAATATCCCTACTGCCGACTCCGTCGTCCTCTCCCTGAAACAACGTCTCAACATCTTCCAATGTCTGTCTGTAGTGGAAAAATTTCTCCGCTAAAGCCCCAGCTGTCTTCAGGTCTGTGAAGGTGTATGTCTTTTAACAGCTAGTGAATATTTTTGTTTGTGCCTACTGCTGACTATATTACCTTAAAAGCTTTGTTAGTCTTAAGTTGCAAGTTAAAATGAGAAATTGGATGCTAAATCCAGAGACTATGAGAACTGCAAGCTGAAATATGTTTACAGTTGCTCTTTTCCCCATATGATGTCAGGGAATTGTTAAGGGATGTCAGTTAGTATTTATGTTATTCCAGCAACTACAAAACTTGCAGTGTTCTGGGGTCAGGAATTGAAAAGTTAATAAGGCAGGCGGCCATCTGCATGAGACTGGCGTACAGTAGCAAAGAAAAATCTCCTTTTCTAACAGGTCATAAGTCTACTGAATTTCTCTGTGCCATTAAGGCAGTTTCAGCGCATGCAAAGCTGAGAAAAGCAGGTACTTGGAATGCTAAGTTCGTCAAATATAACCCAGGCATCTGTCTTATCTGTCAGGTAGGAGTCATATCTGTAAGTGGCAAGTTTAAAACTATGTTATAGTTTGTTCCCTCTCTGCTGGAAAGTCAGCTGATTGCAAAGAATTTAATTATTTTATTTATTTATTTAGTTACTGGTAACCGGGAGAGGCTTGTTGAGCTGAGACTCGTTTCCAGGTGCGACCAATGGGGGAAGGGGATAAACCATGGGAGAGGAGATACACTAACAAAAAAGCAAGCAAACAAACACCCAAAAAAACAGTTAAAACAACAACCACAACTGATTATTTTTCTTTTGGTTTCCTTGCAAGGTGTTAGAATACAACTTTCTGTTTTATGATAACATACACTGGTTATTTTTCTAGTAGTGCTTAGAATGTGGTCTAGATTTCATGTAGTTTTACTGCAGACAGCCAAGTTTATAAAAATCAGCCCTGTGCAAAACTAGGTCTGTGATTTATTTCAGAATTCTATTTATAATTATTTTAGATTGATATGTTCACAAACCATTCTACCTAATACACGAGAGATTCTAAAAAAAGGAGGGAAATATAATTATTTCTGGAAATAATTAATTGAAAACTCAGGGCAAGTCCATCAAACAGGAGCATGTATCCAGTTACAATTGTACAGATCTGATAAAGAAATCCAGTTTGTTTTTTCAGTATATTTCTGCTCCTGATCTGCTGGGTGACCCACATCTGGCTACCCCTTCCTGGCCCCCCATAGCACCCCGTCCCCAGGTACTTACTCCAACCTCCATATTCCCCTGTGGCTTGCCCTCCCCCCCAGCAGAACAATTTGAGTAGTGCATTTTTTTCCAGTGGGAACAGGATCAAGTCCAGAGGCGGGTTCCTGGTCAATGTTGGGGGAATCTGCAAGGGACCAGTCGCCATATTTCCACTGTGGTGGTTTCTTATCCAGTGTACTCCCCAAGGAACTGCCGGCATGCAATAAGGTGGCTTGCATGTGCATTTGTGCGCAGCACACATCAGCTTCCACAGCAGTCCCCAACCCTTGAGGCAGCCTTGGCACTTGCTGTCACATAACCCACACTGGGCAGCAGTCAAGCAGAGGAGGATGGGGTCATCCCTCCCCAAAGAAGGAGAGCTTTCCAATGAGGTGCTCATCATTCCACTTTCGAGCTGGCCCCCTGCAACTGGTGCCTGTTCCTGAGCCTGGGTAACCAGAGATGTAAGTGGACACTTGCTGCTGCGCTACGTGGCAAGCAGATAAGAAATCCATTTCACAAGGAAGCATGATAATAGCACACTGCAATACCAATATTTATGTTTGAAATTATCTGGTCTGTAAAAAGACAGGAATTTAAATTGTTCCAAAGCAAATGAAGTATGACAGTTGGCCCACAAGCTATAAGTATGCCCATATTTATAGCTGCAGTAGTGAATTCTGCAAACTGAAACAAGAAAAAGAAGAGAAATTGTATCCAAAAATAATGTCACTGAAGATGGAGTTTCAGAGAGCACTACAGTTCATTTTCAAGCAATGGCATCTAGAAGGTGGATAGGGAGGGCTAGGGCCCTGAATGGACAATAGGTCTCAGGGTTAGATATGAAGCCACAGGCAGACTGGAGAGACCATCGGTCGTTTTCTGCCGTCATTGTCTCTGTTTCCAGGTTTCTATATTCAAAGCCAAATAACAGCACCATCATCCAAGTTGTAGTCAGAAGATTTTTCCTTAAGATCTTTGAACTTAGTTTGCCAGTATGTACTTCTTTAGCTGTTTGAGGTCATAGAAGAGTCTTTTGTCTGACCCATAGCTAAGTATGCATTAAGCAGAGGAAGTTAAAGGCTGCTCCAGTCCCTTCCAGGCCCTCTTTATATGCCAGAAATTGTTTTCTGCTTTGAGCGGCCAGTGAAATGTCTGAAAAAAATATATACCTTACATTATTAAAAATGAAGCTCCTTTGCATTTGGCAGTGTGAGGGACAATTTCTCTTTCCTTATCAAAGACAAATGAGAATATGATCGTGGGCTGGAGGCCAAGTACATGTATTGGCTGATTAGTTTACATCTGGACGTGGCCATTCAGTGCCATTTCTGATTTTCATGTCACCAGGACAGTCCTTTTATTATTTTTAATTTAGTATGCCTTATCCTTCTTGATTCCAACTGGTCTTCTTCAGCCCCCCACTCTGACCAGCCCCATCACCCACTTTTCGTGGGACCGACCTCTGTTCCCTTGTTCACCTGTGGATGACCCCCCCAATAGGAAGGGCTGTCTGGGAACCCAACTCTAACCCCAAGAACAGAGTTGAAGTGTTAGTTAAGTGCGGGATCTGTGCAGAGTGGCAGGCGACATCCTGCATGGTTGGGATTTTCTAACTGGCCCTCTAGCATCGTGAGGTGGTACAGCTGACATAAGATGTCAGAGCAGCAACGCTTCCCTCCTAGACCTCAGACTCATAGCACTGCCATCTGTGGTCACCCGGGGGCAGTAGAGCTGTGAGACCAGAATCCCTTCCCTTCTCTGAGGAGGTCAGCGCCCCTGGGATGCTCAGCCATCCTCCCCCAGTTGGCCATCCAGCAACCCGTGCTCGTTCTTGAACTCGGGTCGTTGGCGTCGCAAGCAGTAGCGCCAGTGCTGCGCCTGCAGGCCAGCCCATCTGTTGCATTTTTGTTTCCCCTGACAGGTATCCTATATGCTTAGGGTAAAAATGGCAAGTTCTCAGCTGGAAGCTGGAATCTGACACCATCGGGGCAGGCAATGCATGACAAGGAGCGGCCTGTCTGATAACCTAAATCTGCCACAATTTGATTTTTTCTATTGAAGGAATCATTAGTTACATAGCTTATTTAATCTGTGATCTTTTGAGTATTGCAAAGTCGCCAATTGCCTGCTGCAGTCCCACCCTCCAAAACCATGTCTTCATGAGGCACAGTAAGGGGCTGCAGGGCTATTAATAGCCATACAGCGGGATGGAGGCAGCACCGACCTTTAGGTACTATTCTTATATTACTTTGCAAGCATCTGTACATTAAAGGGGGGGCTAGTATATATATATATATATATATATATATATATACACCCCTTAACATGGACAATTGCCAGCAGGTGAAAGCTATAGACGATGCATGAACTACAAGTAGATTTGAACCTAAATGTTACATTTTGCAAAGTTTTCCCAAGGTATCTGGAGCTCTTGAAAAGGGGTGGGAATGTTTTTTAACCCTCTAGATGCCCTCCTGTTTTCCTTTTGTGTTTTTCCAATATTCTAATATGTGTTGCCCTTTTTGTGTTAAATTAATAATCTAATTTGTTTGCCATTTGAACTACTCCGAATCTCTCTTATCCTAGCGGTTGCTATTCTCTCTTTTCATACTGCCTGCACATTCCATGACTTCAATAACACCATTCTAGGACATTCAAGTGAACAACATGGAAGGATGTAACTGATGTCATGGAGTGTGGTAGAAATTTGAAAAGAAACAGCAGTAGGTGCTGAGGAGAGTGGAACTCTATAGTTCTAAGGGCACCTCAAAGCAAAATTATTTATTTATGAGCAATTGTTCAAAACATACAGAATACTTGGTTGGTATGGAAAGGAAAATAGGAGGGCAGTTAGATATGTAAAATAATTTCCTATCACCTTTAAGGCTTGAATCTGTCTCCATTCTGGGTGGTTCTGGCTCTATTCTGGGTAATACCAAGTGAGCCCCCCGGTTCTACCCCAGCTACATTTAGAATTACAGTAGTTTGATCCAGATTCTGAATTGTTTTGGCTCATGTAACCAACCCCACCTGTAATGTGGGGACTTGCCTTTTGGCTTCTGAGAACATTGCCAGACTACCATCGAGTTTTGCTCTCTCCATCCCCAGAGATAGGTACTCAGTGGTGGGGAGCTGGATGAGAGTGAGAAGAAGAGTGCAGCTGGTTATCCGCATAGCCGACAGCCCATGTGTGTTGAGCAGCTCCCCACCAAGCACCAAAGGCAGCTACCTACCCCCACAAAGTTAACTCCTGAGTTTGGGAAGGAGGGAGGGAATATTCCTGGCCAAAAGCCCAGACCACACCAGACTGCAAGCATGACTGCACAAGCAACACTGAGAGCAGCAAAACAATTATTTAAGGGCAGAAGCCCTGTTTAAAGTGAACTTTTGGGGCAGTGCCCCACAGCAAATAAGGTTGCCGCCATCTTGTGCACACTGACCCCACTCTCCACAGCAACAGGGGTAAGGGGTTGCACCTTCGGCCAGTCAGGCTGCAAATACTGGAAAGTGAGCCACAGGAAGTTTCTGGGACATAGAGAGACTGAAAGATCCCTGGCTCAAATTTCTGGCCAGTCACCTTCCGAAAGATGGAGCTCCAGACTGCCCCAGAAGGATTGACAGCTCAGTGAATGAATGGTGAGCTGACATTTTCCAGTGAACAGTGGGGACTCTTCTGGAACCAATTTCAGTCTATGCATCGCTGCAGTGAGAGGGAGGCTGGTGGAGCTGCTACAGATGCAGACTGTCAGGGATGGAGAGACAGACTGAGAAGCAGTAATCCTGCTACAAAAAAGGAGACAATCGCATGCTAGCCCTGCACAAAAGTGAATGCAGAAGGCTGCAGCAGCTGAAAGAGCCTTTTTTGTGCTGCATCTGGAGACTGTGATGAAAACCACCTAGGCAGCATTAAAGCCTAGTATTGTATTGCCGTTTCTTGGGACTGGATGCTAGGATGTGCTAGATGGGGCAGACAGGGTCAGGTTTCACAGGCAGAGCTGGCTTGTGAGTGTGGACGGAGATTGTCTGTGAAATGTGGAGGTCAGGTGAGGCCTGACTGGGACTGGAGACAACAGCTGTCATTCAGCTGACATCAGAGGTCTGTACCACCAAAGTGGAGAGAGACTGAAACCACAACTAGAGAGGGTCGAGCTACACATCACTCCTGCACATCAGGGGAGATCCATTGGTTTGTGAAACCATGAGAAAACTTAAGGTTTGCCCTGCAATTACAACAATTCTGTAAAAAAGTTGGAAATCAGTTATTAGGTTTGGTCATTAGTCCCAGATTTACAAATAGCCAATTTGTATTTTATGAGCATTCAGGTTTGGGGGGTTTGAATTGCAAAGCATTACTTTATAAATGAAAAAATCTGGAAATGTTATTGACCAACAGACATCACCTGCCCATGCATTATACCTCTATAAATGCAGTCAGTTGCTGTATCTCATTTTTCTCCCCTCCAGAAAACTTCTTGGAGCCATTTTATTTGTGTTATAAGCCCCTCCAAGGTATGCATCATAGGATTTTAATGCATTTCCCAGATCATAAGAACACTCGGCCTTTGGCCTTATGCATTACTACACCCCAGGTTGTGCATTAAAATCTTGTAATGCACACCTCGTGGTGGCTTATTACTTACTTATTTAACTGCACCATTGCCAGACCACCACATGCAGTGTTATCAAGACCATACTGTTTCTACGGCTGGGTAACCAGTAAAGTGCCAGGAGTGCCCTCATTGATTTAAAGGGATATGCACTGGTACCAGTAGGGAGACAGTATTGTCCCCAGTATAGGTTGACTAAGCCAAGCAACTGTACTGTGCATGAGTGGTGTGTTCCAGTGGGCACTGCTAGAGGGATGAGCCCCTTACCAGTTTTGCTGCATCTAGGTTGGATGTGGAACAACAAGATTCAAGGTTTTTATTTTAAAAGCAGGAAAGGTGGTACAAACCAGCTGAGCTTACATTAATTTACAATATATTCATGATAATGGTTGATACAGAATCTGATTGCTGCTAAAACACATTTGTACAAGACATACAAAATATTAATAAGAACGATTATTAAAAATGACAAATATCCAATAAAAATAGAATAATAGATAGATAAGTGTGTATTACAAGGCAGTAATACCATTGAGAGGTTTTGGGGACATGGAACCTCGAGAGCGAAGCTCGAGAGGTCCTGAAGTCCCCAAAATCTTGAGATGGTATTACTGTCTTGTAAAACACTTATCTTTCTATTATTTTTTTAAAATATATGAATCTGTTGATAATACTACAGTTGGATATGACCTTTGAACTGTAGTATTATCAGCAAAAATTATAGTATTATCACTTTTCAGGATAGTATTATTGAGAGTAGTGATGTATTACTGAGAAATGTTTGTGTAACTTAGTATAGTATTATTGAGGCTTATCCATATATGACATAGAAACATAACATAGAAAAGTAGAATTTGACAGCAGATAAGGACCGCTTGGCCCACCTAGTCTGCCCATTTCCCTACCTAACAGATAAGCTGCAGATTCTAGTTAACCAACAGCCTACTTCCTCCTACCCCCCATTAGAATTGCCTTATGTCTGTCCCATGCATTCTTGAATTCCCCCACTTTTTTTGAATCTGTGACCTCCTCAGGAAGGCTGTTCCATGCATCTGCAACCCTCTCTGTGAAGAAATACTTCCTCACATTACCTCTGAGCCGTCCTCCCTCTATCTTCAAATTGTGCCCCCTTGTTCTTGCACATCTCTTTTTTTGAAAGATGCTACTTTATTGGACTTTATTGATTCCCTTGAGGTATTTGAAAATTTCTATCATGTCCCCCCTCTCCCTCCTTTCCTCGAGGCTATACATCTTAAGCTCTTTAGTCTTTCTGCATAAGTCTTCTGGTGCAGACCCTGCACCATTTTGGTTGCCCTTCTCTGGACAGCCTCGACCCTATCTATGTCTTTGCGGAGATGGGGTCTCCAGAACTGTACACAGTACTCCAGATGTGGACTTGCCAACTGTCTGAACAGAGGGCCAACAACATCTTGTTTTCTACTGGTGATGCTTCTCCCTATGCATCCCAGTATCCCCCAACCCTCCTTACTGCCTTCTCACATTGCTGGCCCACCTTTAGGTCATCTGATATGACTATCCCCAGGTCCCTTTCCATTTTTGTTGTTGTCAGTATCACACCCCCTATTGTGTACTCTTGCCTTGGGTTTTTGTTTCCCAGGTGCATTACTTTGCACTTCTTTGCATTGAATCTAAGCTGCCATACATTTGACCATTCCTTCAACCTTGCCAAGTCCCTTTTCATTCTTTCCACCCCACCTTGCGTATCAGCCCTGTTGCAGATCTTTGTGTCATCTGCAAAGAGACATACCTTCTCCTCCAGTCCCTCCGCAATGTCACTTATAAAGACATTAAAAGGATCGGCCAGTACTGAACCTCTGCGGTACCCTCTTAGTAACCTCCTTTCTTCCTGCTGGACTTCATTTACTATTACGCTGTGTCCTGTTGTGCAGCCAGTGTTTCCCAAGCTACCACCCTGGGACCCACTCCCAGGCTGGCTAATTTGTTTATTAATCTTTTGTGCAGGACTGTGTCAAATGCCTTGCTATAGTCTAGGTAGGCCGTGTCCACATGTACATGATACTAAGCAATAGTTTATGATGTGATTAGAAAATGCATTTCCATAAAATACCTATCAACAAAAGTCACAGCAGCCCCCATATAAGTAGGTTGGGCCAAGAAGTGCACTGAAGAACCAGCTGGACTACATATCTACTTCCCTGCTTACCTAATCTCCCTTACTCTTCGGGGGGCCTTTCAGTCCCTAAATAAAGTTATTGTTCTTTTGTTGTTTAAAACTTTCACTGGCAGATTATTGCTTAAGGCTGTAAGTTGCATGCTGGTTGGAGTAACTGGTCTTGCACTACATCAATTTATGAGCAGGGTATTTTCATGGGGAGGTGGGGAGCACTGCATTCCAGGAGGTTGGGCCATAGTGACACCAGGCCCACTGAAACCTTTCTCTAAGTGAAGGCACCATGCAATTCATTTAAACCTTGGATACAAACCCACCAATCAGGAGTTTATCGACCCAGGCCCCCTCAAACTTGTTTGAGCCCACAAGGCAGGGTTAGTAACTGTAATATCCATGACAACCTACTTACACTTAATTTCAGTTCCTGTCCACCATTCCGGATCTTTTCCAGCCAATTTGGGTGTATTATAGTCCCAGATCCATTCTGGGGTGGTTCTTTCATGACTGCAGGCCTTCTATTATTGTTATGTTTGCTTGCAAGAATGCACAAAGCAAACATCTTGGGACTGCTCTGACAGAGTAGGGGATGGAGAGGTGTGTGCTGGGCCAGTAAATGCAGTTCAGCCTGCAGGACGTGTGCACGTGAACACCCAGTCCATACAAGGCTGCTGCTAACACTGCTGAGCTGGCTTATGAGTGGAAACATCTCACATACAAAAGGATGTAACTGCCCCATCACAGTGTGGCTGCATCCTTTCACATGCCCTCATCAGCCAGCAAAGCAGTTGGTGCTCAGTCCTGACATTGGTATCCCTCCAACCCAGCTTTCCTTAATCTCCAATGGCTGGGTGCCCAACCCTACTGTCAGACAACACAAGACCCCCCCCCCCATATCACTCAGGCAGTTGGTTGCACAACTTTGCCACCGGCAATGACAAGAACCCTGCAACTGGGAAAGATAATCCTCCCAAAACTAACTCCAGGACTTAGGGTGCCCATTCCCCTCTCAGAACAAACACTCCACAGGTCCCCCCCCCAAAGTAACTCTAGCAGTTGGATACCCAACCCCATCACCGGAATTGCTGGAACAAACCACTCACATCTGCCCCCACAAATTAGCTCTGACTGTCTGAAAGTGAGGAAGCTAGGAAAAATAGTTTTGATCTGGAAGCATTATTATTTGCAAAACCAACCAACAGAATCAAAAATATCATCCTTTACTGACTCAGTGAGGCAGGCAACTAAACTGGGCAGCAACAATTCCAGAACTCCCAACTCGCTAAATCTGTATATCAACCATGATGGGGCAACCCACATATAACTGAAGAAAGAAGGGTGTTCAGAAATAATAAATGGACAAAGAAGACTATAATAAACATTAATAACTGGATTGCATTTTAAGGACTTTGAGAGACTAAGAAAAGAGTTCAACTTTGACTACAACAAAAAGAACTTTACAGAAAAATTTAAGAGAGTATCTCAAACCTCTACCTTGACAGTGACTCAACTAAAATCTGATCGAATAACAGCTTCTGAAGGAATAACAGCTTCTTTTCTGCCCATACGTAGATTGAAACCTCAGTATTGTCTCTTATATAATTTATTAACTGAAGGCAAATGGAGGGACAACAGAGATAACCTAGACAGATGGTCAAAGATAGCGAACATAATTACTGACAATTGAAATTGGGAGGACATTTTGAAAAATAACATTTAGCCTTTTACTTCAGTGAATCCTAAAGCAATCCAATATAAAATAATGAACAACTTATAGTATACTCCGGTACATCTATATAAAATGGGAAAAGAGAAAATGACAAGTGTGCCAGCAGTGATGCTCCTATGGCATACTTGGCGCACATGTTTTGGCACTCCAATAAAATTCAAACACTACAGAACAAAATATCAGAATTCTTGGATAAAGAAACAACGATCTCTAAAAATCCATCATTACAAACTTGTAAAATAGGGAACTTCATGGATAATTCAAACATTCGGAAAAGAGACAGACACATCACTTCCGTGATGGGAGTAGTAACTAAAGACATAATTCTAAACTACTGGATCAAGATTTCAGCTCCTCTATTTACTGAATGGGGGAGATACCTTATAGAGGTGCTAAAGTTAGAAGAATTAGCACATGGTCTCACTGATAAAATGGAACAATGTAATAATAAATGAAGCTGTGTCTTTGAATCTATTGCTAGAATGGGAAATCTGAACAATACATCCGAGGACCTTAAGGTAGGAATCCAATGTAGCAGGGTGGCAGGAAAGGCCAATGGAATGCTGGCATGCATAGGCAGGGGCATTACTAGTGTAACCCCCCTTCAAATGGGGGTTCCTGAAAAATCTTCCTTGAGCTTGCCTAAATGCTCACGCCAGGCTGGTGTCCTGCGTTTTAACAGTTTAAATGTGATTGCCAGAGAGTGCCTGTATAGTCTCTGTGTACTGTCTCTTTAAGAGTTGCCTGGATTGAAGTCATAATTAATCTGAGAGGGAGCTCCGTTAGAAGAAGAACTTGTTTGCGTATCATTTGTTAGAGTAGTAATAATATTGCAATTTGTTCTAACCTGCCTTCTTTGCAGCATGGACAGTTATGTTTGTTTCAATCATCTTGGTCCTAGACTGCAGAATGGGTCAATCAGTACATTTGGGACTCTAAAATGGGAGCCTGTCTACAGGGGCTTGGTTGGGCCAAAACTTGTAGGAATTGTAGTTTTGGGCTTTCGGCACTTAAAATAACCTGGAGGTGGAGCCCTTGTTGTGACTGACAGACAGATCAGCTGACCGAACCTTTTGGATCTTGGGGAGAGTCCCACACTGCTTGAAGTTTCAGTTAGATCTGAGTTGGGAAGTGAAGAAGTAACAGCTCGAGATAGTTCGAGCAGCAATCTATAGTGGATTCGCGCGTGAGAACTGTGGAAAGGTCTGAGTTTGGCCTGCCTGCCTGCTGTTCCTGAGAGGGAACTTGTGTTTTTTTTTGGACTGAATCCAAACTTAGAGAGCAAATTAAGCCATTAAATTATGACCAGGCTTTAACCTGAAGAAGACCGAAGATTTGCTGAATGCAATCAGCCTGTCAGGACTTCCAGCTACCTCTGAACTCCCGGACTGTGCAAAACCTCTGTAATTGCGATTGGAGAGCCATTTGCCTGGTACAGTGGAATTTTCTTACATGTGAATGTGCTGTGTGCTTATAGTGGGTCGTGATTTGTTCCCACTGTGTGGCTGAACTGTGTTTTGCTTGCTGGAGGCTGTATCTAGCTCCACGGACTGAATCCACATCCATTTCCGTTTGCCTGGGCCCTGTTACACTAGCCCAGTCAGAATACCTGCTATGCAGAGAAAGTCATCGACGAGAGACCAGCCTGAGGATCACCCCCTGCTCATCGCCTTGAACAGGAACAATTTCTCGGTGATTTGTGTGGGCCCTGCTTCTCCGGGCACTCCAGCTCAACAGCCTGCTGTCTCAATTTCGTCCTGCCTGTGTCCAGTATTGAGTATCATAAGTAAACATCAGGGTAGCTCCCTGCAACAACAGCTAAATCTAAAAGTGTTGTCATCTGATTGTCTTGTTGTCTTTTCTTTCATGAACTGAGCCCTCCAGCTCCGGATTACAAGTAGTGTGTGTTGTGCATGTTACTTTCTTCCATCACAGGGCCCCAACCAGCTGCAATGTTCCTGGGTAGCCCACCATTTTCCTACCTCGGTACCCAGAGTGTGTGACTGTGTAGGGACTCTGAACTGCGTGCATAACTGTCTGATTACTAAAGCTTTTAAACAAATCAACCTGATTACGCTCCTCCCTTGTTCAAGTCCCCTGAATAAATCAGATTTAACTTTGTTTGCATTTAACCTGACTGTGGTTCCAGTTTGTGTCAAGAGTATTGTACTGGTGTTATTGGCTGTGCTTAACCTTGTTTTACAGGAGGTCCCCAGGGTCAAACTAGAGGAAATAGCCCTGGTGGTAAGTGTAAACAGTGTGTGTAATTGCCTGGTGAATAAGGGTCATTGTGAAAATAATTATTATATATTGCTCAGGCCAGTAGAAGGGAAAGAGGGGGGTTACAGTGTCCTGGAGGGCTATGCCCAGGTTAGCTTGACCACTAACAACCCTGACCTCCAGATGGAGTCACCCGTTTCATTACCCAGGCCCCTTAACCTGCTACTAGCCAAGCAGGCAGGAGTAGTAGCCCTTGGGAGAGCGCCACCTAGGGGTTACATCTTGGAGGCTCACCGCTGGGATTTTGTGTCTTCTAGTGGCCAAAAATTACGAATTATTGTTAAAGATTAATGGCTACCCCAGTAGAAGTGGCTGTACACCAGTTGGTGGGGTGGTGTACTGGGCAGGAGATTGACCCCCAAAATACTCCGCTTATACTGTATATTCCCCTGGGTACCAATACGGACACTGTAGAGGGAGCACTCTCCAAAGTTGAATATTTAAAAAACCCTGTGGTGGTGGATCGACAGGCTGATTTGATCGCCCAAACTTTCATAGCCTTGGTAGAGTGTAGTGACCTTATGAACAGCTCTAAAGCGCCACAGACTATTGCCTCAGAAAGGGTCCTAGCCACCTGGAGAGTGATAACAAAACATGGTAAAGACCCTGGGGAGGATGAGCTCCCACCATTATCTGAGACTTTTGAGGAGAAACTTGCTAAGTTGTTGCTGAAGGAAGTCAGAAAAGTACAACCGGGTGCGTTTGCTGAGGTATCCCCTGCTGACAGAGACCCTGGCCCCTGTCAGGACATGACTGTTATGGGGTGGGGTGCACCCTCGGGCATCCTCTACTGAGGGTGGCTTCTTGGCTGAGCTCAAGGAATTGACTGCCACCCTAAAGGAACTTTTGAGACATGGTACACTACCAGCAGAAGTCAGATCACAATTTCCCATCAATGCTTCAGCATCCCCTGCTATGTTCTCCCCAAGCATGCCCCAAGAGCCTGTCATTTGTCACAATTGCAGCAAGGATGGCCATATGAAGAGGGAATGCCGGTCTCAGAAGGACTTAGAGAAAGTGGTGAACCAGCTTCAAGGAGAGCTTCGGAAAATGAGTCAGTGGTGAAGTGGTGCATGAAATGACTGCAGTGAAGGCTTCGGCCATCCTAACTCAAACCCCTCTGTGGCTAAATCATCTGTCCAGGCCCCTGCTGTTGTCTCTCCAGACTGGTCCAAAATAGTGGGCCCATCAATGAAGACTACTGTGGCTGTGAATGGTATTCCTACTCAGGCTGTGCTTGACAGTGGGTCGTAAGTGACCATTGTATTTCAGGACTGGCATGACAAACACTTATCTGATGTGCCATTACAATCCCTGGAAGGCCTACATGTGTGGGGGTTGAGCCACAAATCTTATCCCTACCTAGGATATGTCCATCTCTGGTTGTCTTTTCCTGCAACTGTAACTGGTGTAGAGCAGCAAGTAGAGACACTGGCCCTAGTGTGTCCCCCCCACCGGACTGTATGATGGGGTTCCCCTGTTAATTGGAAAAAACGGCCACATGTTTAGGAGACTAGCCCAACTCTGCCACGAGAAACAAGGGCAATTGACTGGATGGGCCCTAAGAATTCCAGCCTTAGTAAAAAGAGCATATGACTTACAACAGAAACCCAATGAAGAGGACCCAGATG